>JAMZEH010000024.1:720000-1362490 GCA_024699665.1 Ostrea denselamellosa
CGATTCAGCACTAATTTTTCAGGCAGTATGATACAAGGTTACAATAATGTACTTGATATATTATAATGAAATAATAATTGATCAATATATAGAATTTTAGCTGCATCCAATTTCGCCTTACCAAGAGTCTATTTGCATTTATCATGCAATTTAATTTGACTGTACGTTTCTAACTCCAGGATGCGAGTTTCCTCAAATTGCTTTCCTTTATACACTGTAGTGTCTAAGTAAGTAATAATTTTTTCAAGCCAGGAATAAAGCATTTAGTAAGTAGAATCATTTATAGTAAATAAAATCGCACTCTTTTTCTCTCTATGACATTATACATATAAAAAAAATAGCCATCGTCATCATAATGCCAATCAGAGGCGCATCCTGGATTAACAAGGAAAAAAAAGGGGGGGGGGGGGGGGGGGGGGAGGGTCCACATGTGAATGTCAAGTATTAACCAAACTGTTCAGTCATTTGGGGATCTGGAGTTTTACTCATATCCTTATAAACTTGTGGTGAAAAAAGGGGATGTAGGAATGGGAAGTGGCACCCTCTAAATCTGCCACTGCTTCTTGTGGGAAAAGAGTGCCAATTCATTTCAAATCTAATCTTTGGCCCTCTTACTAATTCACTTTATTAATTTCAGACAAATGATTACAAACATTCGAAAGTTAATTCCATGTACTAATAAATCATGACAAAAATTATATAGGGTCCCTTTGCTTTCAAAGGTCATGTTTACACTTGTGTACAACACATAACGGTCTGTAATAAATAACACCATTTATTTCAAAAAACTCCTACCAAGGTAATTTCCTTAGTCATTTCTTGATTTTGTGCAATAGTTTTTCATTCTGACAATTCATTCAAACTTCTATAATATTCCTTATTTCGCTCTCAATATTAGCCAATCATGCAACACCTAGACTTTCATATCTCTGCTCAATCTTGGAGTAAACTGCTTTCGGGTTACGCATCACAGGTTAAGTACTCTCATTCCTGTGGTACGTTTTACAATTTGGATTTTAGGAATTGTGAGCTCGAGCATTTTTATGGTAAATGACATTTTTATTAACGAATGCAATACACTGAAATATTGATATTATTGCACAGCCCTAAAATTCAGACGCCTTACAGATTGATATGTTCAAAATCACTTGTAATGAAACAAATTACATCACTTGCTCAATAGGGGATTGTTTGGGGAACATCTCTAAAGGTCCCCGTTACAATGAGTATTAGTTACTATTATTATTATTGTACATTTATATAGCGCTCTATCTAATCAGGAAAACATGACTTTGGATAGACACACTGACTGTCAGCCAGACACATAGACAGGGCATAACATAAGACATCCTGTCTGATAGCGTATAAAAATGAATAAGCATATTGCATTTTTTCAATAGTCCAAGGTAGAGGTGTGCACCAAATTAACAATATAGTTTATGGCTGAGGCTGACAGATCCACAGATCAATATATTAATTTCTATACACCTACTCCTCCAAACGTTTTGATCAGAAACATCTTTTCCCTGTGTTGGAATCTCAAAGTATCAATTAAATGACTTCCAAATTCAGTGAATTATCTCCCCACCCCATCCCTATATTGTATTTAATTTGTACTTTTTAAAAGCAGAAGAATTTTATGAAGACTTTTACTGCAAAGTGTCAGTGTTAATTTACAGTACTAGAGATATCTCGGATTTGGCTCCACTATTTGGTATTTTTGGTTCTTTCAGCTCTTCCAAGTTTGTTCTTCTTTTGGATTTCCAACATTTTTGATCTGAGCATCACTGAAGAGATATTATTTGTCAAAATATGCATCTGGTGCATCAAAATTTGTATGGTATATGTTTTACATCATCCAGAGGTAATTTGTTTAAGTTTGAATCAAATGTGTTCATTGGCTTTTAAGATATACTCTAAATGCTAACACCCCTCAAAATGAAAAATAAATCCATAACTTCCTTGAATGTTAAAAAACTTCAATAAAAATAGCAGTCACACAACTTCATAAATCATACAAGACATAAATAAAGTTTTAAAACAAATCTGTTCATCAGTGCAAAATGTATTCTCTGGATAAATTATGTTTAAAGACAAGGTATTTCCAGTATACCCACAATACTTCATTTGTGTGTGTGTGTGTGTGTGTGTGTGTGTGAGAGAGAGAGAGAGAGAGAGAGAGAGAGAGAGAGAGAGAGAGAGAGAGAGAGAGAGAGAGAATTATTATCATAATTTTATTACATGCATCTAAATGTCTTGAAAATATTATTTTACTTTTGTGACTAAAAAAAACCTTCGAAAATGTAATGAATGCATCTTGTTAACATGCTGAATTCTAAAATCACCTGATATTTCTTTACATGTCCTTCACTGTGTTGCAGTTGCTTTACAAAACTTTTCATTGCTGCCACCAAATTCTGTATACTAAAATAATCAAGAAACATTTAAGCCACACAACTCACTTATTCTGTCTTACTCAAATTTCCTGAACTTTGGACTCCTTATGGATCACCATGGCTTCAAATGTTAGTTATGATGAATCCACATGAAGATGCCTGTATATCAATTTGAAATAAGAGGCCCATGGGCCACATCACTCACCTGAATCACCTTGGCCAATATCAAAAATTGTCACTATATATTTGCATGTAAAACTTTGATCCCCTACTGTGGCCCCACCCTACCCCTAGGGGCTATGATTTAAACAAACTTGAACCTGCAATATGTCAGAAAGCTGTCATGTAAATTTGAACTTTTCTAGCTTAGTGCTTCTTGAAACAAAGATTTTTTCCTATACTTCCACATATAAAACTTTGATCCCCTATTGTGGCCCCACCCTACCCCTGGGGACAATGATTAAATCAAAGGCCTGAAGGGCCACAAACACATCGAGTTGCAATATCACTTTCATCAGGGTTCTCAATAAATTTAGAGGGTAGCAGGTGACATTGGAGAAAGTAGGAAGAAAAATATTTGAGTGCCGCTGGAGGCATTCCCTTGTTTTTGGCACTTAAATATAGCATTAACATCATTGTAAAATGTCAGCAAAATGTGTGTATTTACATGAAAAGAAATTAAGAGGAGAGCTTGAGTTGAACTTACTTATCCTAACAAGTTCATACCCTCTTTTTGCTAGATGGTATCCCCTCAAGACTAGTCACCTTCCAAAGGTTATTGTCAACAACTTCAAAATGCACATGAAAATAGCTGAAAAGAATATCACTGTTTCAGAGCGAGACTACAAGTTTACAAAAGTCACATCTTCCGTTTCATTATGATGTAACAATTTTAGCAAACTCTCTGCTATCTAACAATTGAAAGCTTAATGTAATATGTAGAAAGGTTATTGTAAATCTGAACAAGATTTAATTCCCAATGAATGCTACATAGTCTGGCTCCGGGATCATGAAACTGTCTTAAAGTTTAAGATTGTCTTAAATCAATAAAGTTGCACTTATCTTAAGACTGATCTTAAAATGGATCACAAAAAAGGGGGCATGGTCCTTCATATGAACAAACTTGAATCCCCTTCACCAAAGGATGCTCTTTGACAATGGTAATGTCATAATACACAAAATTAGACAACACTGGGAAATCAATAGATTCAGTTCAAAGTAGTTACAAGTTTAAACAATTATTTTTCTATTAAGTTTCGAATTAAACAACCTTATAAAGTAGTCCTTCTTTGTAACTCTTGAAGTTTTGCAGTTATTATTCATTTTATGAATACAGTCAAACCTGTATTAAGAGACCGTCTAACGGAGAATGGAAAAAAGGTCACATATGACAGGTGGTCCCTTAATACATGTTGATTATTTTCCGCTGTAAAAGCATTTAGCAAATAATTACCAAAATAATTAGTACAACAGAGAATTGTACATGTATTTGGAATTTGTTATAAAGATTATCGAGTATGGTTTTAACAGTTCTAAAATAAAATTAATAATAGCTAAACATCTGAAATACGATATGTTGTCTTATAATTTTTAATTCATCAAAAATTACATTTAATCTGTTTTAGAATTTCATTTATGAAATAGATGCAAATTTTCTAAACTTTAAAAATATTTTGTTGTAGAGATCATTTATGCATACTTGTAACTAAAAAACTGCATTGCTTCTCTGGTCATAAAAGAAAGTATTAAAGCGAGAAAGTATTGCTTCTCCTTTTGTACAACAATGCTGGAAATCTGTTGTTCAATTTAAAAGACATTAAATAAATCGTTATATCCATTGTGCACAGCAAATCTTTTCAAGTGTTGACTCAGATGTGTCAAATACTTGGGATATGTCAAAGTGAGCCGCTAGTCCTGGTCATGTCTACACTTAGAAACTTAGGATATCTCATACAGGAGAATCGTGAATACTCAAGTTATCTCAGTATCCATTCCCCCCCCCCCCCCCCCCCCCCCCCCCAAGTATTTACCCAATTTATTTTGCGATCAGACTTATTTTCCACTCTATTGAACATAATGGAATACCAGGTGCTAGATTTTTACATCCCATGTACTCTGCACACCTCTACATCTGTCGAAATTCACACCTTTGAAAACTATACTCTTATTCAACAGAACTTTGATTTTGTTAAATAAACAACTCAGGTTTTGTTAATTAACCCAACACAACCCTACATGTTGATTACATGTTGGTTAATTGATTCAAAGTGCCGACTAAACAAATCACCACTGAACTATTACCTATGTACTTTAAAGTGAAAGTGTTAGGGATGACTACTTTCAGAATAGCCATGCTCAACAAAAAGCGAAAGTATGAATCGTGTAGTAATTGAAAAATGTAGTCGTTGAATAAAGGTAAAATTTCATGAAAATATATGACAACGTAATCATGGTTGTTGGTTGCGTTGGACAGGTGGTCGTTTAATACAGGTACAATTATATAGGGTAACGCTTTGGGGGGAAATTTTTTATGGTCACATACGACAGTATGTTGCTTAATACAGTGGGTCACTATGGCAGTTTTGACTGTATTTTCCATTTTATCTACCGATTTCCCAGTGATGTCTAACTGTGTGTTTATAAATCTACTGTTGAAATTTATTATGACATCACAAAGGACAATTAATTACGTTGTGATATGTTGATGTTGCTTAGCATTTGTACTTCATTTCATAATTGTCTGAAGAGGCATTGAAGCCGAAGGTAATAATAGTGATATGTTAATTGAGTTCATTCTTTCTTGTATCAAATACTGGATTCTTTTTACAAACTATATATATATATATATATTGATTGTTTAAATATTGTTTGACGTCCCGCTTGAAAATCTTTCACTCATATGGAGACGTCACCATTGCCGGTGAAGGGCTGCAAATTTAGGCCTATGCTCGGCGCTTATGGCCTTTGAGCAGGGAGGGATCTTTTACGTGCCACACCTGCTGTGACACGGGACCTCAGTTTTTGCGGTCTCATCTGAAGGACCGCCCCATTTAGTCGCCTCTTACGACGAGCTATATATATATATATATATATATATATATATATATATAAATCATCAAATTGCAGTGTATGGTATAAGATATCCAAAGAAATTTGAACATCCACACACACACACACACACATGTAAATTATAACACAATTACTTTCAAAACAATTTAAAATGCAATGCCTGAGGATTTTTAAATGAAAACACTTGTGTTATAATTTACCTGTGTGTGTGCGCATGTGTGTTTTAAATTTAAATATGTAATACAATTTGAATATTTTCAAAAACCAAGACTGAACTTGAATGGAAAAAAAAAAAACCCACAAAAAAAACAAACAAACAAACAAAAAAAAACAGAAAAGAAAAAACAAAAAAACAAAAACAAAAACAAAAAACAAAACAACACTATAAAACAAATTGGAGTTCTTTCCCCTGAAATTCATTATTTTTATCCACTTAAAGCACTTTTATCCTCAAAATAATACATATAATTACTTTAAGCAATTATCTAAGTTTACATAAAATTCATATTCTGACAATGTTACTAGCTAGTGAAAACCATTTAATGGAATTTTAACAAGTTAGTTTTAAAAATCCATGATTTTTCCTCCACTTTGGCCCTTTGGGGATCCGGGTGGTTAGAATAGATCCTCAGTACCCCTTGCTTGTCGTAAGAGGTGACTAAATGGGGCGGTCCTTCGGATGAGATCCCTCCCTGTTCAAAGGCCATAAGTGTCGAGCATAGGCATAAATTTTGCTGCCTTTCACTGGCAATGGTGACGTCTCTATACGAGTGAAAAATTCTTGAGTGGGACGTTAAACAATATATAATCAATCAATTAATCCTCCACTTTGAGCCCTTTGCCCCAAAATAATGGTTTGAATGAAATTTCTGAAAAAAGGGCCTCCGTGGCCGAGTGGTTAGAACATCGGGCTCAAAATCACAAAGCCTCTCACCTCTGTCGGCGCATGTTCGAATCTCGGCTGCGGCGTTATTTGAGCAAGTTTGCCAATTTACTTGTGGAAGGTCGGTGGTCTCTTCCCAGGTACATTGTATCTGGGTTCTCTCCTCCACCAACAAAAACTGGACACCACCAGATAACTGAAAAATTGTGTGGCAGAAAGCAATAAATAATCAATCAATCAATCAATCTGAAAAAATAATTTCAGATCATAAAAATAGGGATAAATTTTCATCATTTCATGATTACTGTTTTTATTTTTGAGATGGGGCCAAAAATGGCCTTTTATGTACCTAGTCCTTTACAATTTTGGTAGAGGCCTTCTACTCTACCCGACTACATATTTCATTTTTCTTATAGATATGCGGTTGTTGAGAAGAAGATTTTTGAAAACTGGTCAATTTTTGCCAGTTCTTGTCCAGCAACTAAAGCCCTAGAGGTGCAGGAGTCCTAAAATTTCCCCTTGTCCCAAGGATGCTTCATACTATATCAGACACAAATTGGAATGGTAGTTGTCAAAAGAAGGTAAAAATATTCATTTATTAATGCATGGCAACAGACACAGACCAATAGCAATAGGTCATCTGAGCACCTCAGATAATAAAATACTTAATATCAGAAAATGCCAAAATACTAAAATGCACCTCTTACATTTATGGATCAGTACTTCTAAAAATATTTTTTATGACATCAAATTCAATCATTTCTACCAATTAGAAGAGGGTATGGTCCTTAATTTGAACAAAATGGAATCCCCCTATGCTCAAAGATATGTTATACAAAGTTTCTTACTGAAATTAGCTTGGTGGTTACAAAACCAATGTTAAAAATATTAAAAGTTTATGCTAGAGATATACACAATGGCAAACAAAACAAACTTTGATCAAAAATGCCCACAATCATGTACTGAAGATTCCTATATATACGCGAGGAATTTATTTTTGCATAATTTCGCGAGAAGCATCACTTGCAAAATAAAATTATTCCCTTTTATTTTCATATTGCTGAAATACATGTAGAAACTCTTGATCAAGAGACCATTCATAATTTCATATTCTCAGAATGACACTTATGAGCCATTTCACAATATTAAATGCTTGCATAAAATACAGAATCTACAGTACTTCATGTGTTGTACATACAGCTCCTTTCACTAAAATCTGAGACTATTTTCTATTTACAAAATGCTTATAATACCTCTTTTCTTGGGAGTGAGTATGTCTTTGTATGTCTCTTAGTTTTTCTTCAAAGTATAACTGCATAAAGAGATTGCAATGACAATTTAGTTTAGGAATGTTAAAGTGAAACTTTTGTGACCTCAAACTAAATAAGTCTTCATCACTCCACTCTTATCTTCAATATTATATCTTGCAAGAGAGCATGGACCTTCATTTGTACAACTTGAATCCAATTTATCAAAGGATTCCTGGTGCCAGGTTTAGTTGGCTCAGTGGCTTTTGACAAGTCAAAAATGTAAAAAGTTAAATGTCCAATAAAAAACTAAATTCAAAGTTTTCATAAAGACTCCCTCCTACTCCCTTAAAACTAAATAGGATGAATCTTGATCCAAATTGATTATCAAGTGCAAGAACTAATAACACTATATACTTTCTTTCCTGTTCATTCACAAATGAAAATGTACATGTCATTTTAAATATGTACATTGAAAACATTCATTTGTCTCCCCCCCCCCCCCCAAAAAAAAAATCATGTAATTGACATTTCATTTGTTCAAAAAAATAAAAATTAAAAAAATCATGTAATTGATATTGGACAACAGATATTATGGGAATTTTTACCCCTTCCCTGCACAACTACTTGAATTTAGATTTATATAGGACATCAATCTTTCAATCAACAGATTAACAAATGATCAGAAGTTCACTTGAACTTTTGCTGGGTATCATTCAAGTTTCAAGCCCTGTTTCCGGGATCATATAAAGAAAAGCAAATACTCAATCCCTCCATTCTGCCTTTTGTAAGGACACAATCATATTAAATTGGCTCCAACAAAGTATCAGTTATTTATTAGGGATTCTTTAATTACAAGAGACCCATAGGCAACACTGCTCACCTGTTCAGCTGTTGTTATTTTTAAATAGTGGGGTTTTTTGGTTTTTTTTTTAACAATCTTTATTCGCATGAAAAATTTGATCCCATACTGTGGCCCCAAACGGTCACAGCATACTAGTAACTGAATATGGGAATGCCTCAGTACTGATATAAATAACAAGAACTTGCTGTTCTGGAAAAGAAGACTTTTTAGAAGATTTTCTTTCATGTATACATGCATTGTGTTAAATTTGAACCATCCATAATTCCAAGGTTCATAATTTGAATAAAAAAGAATCACATAACTTAGGAATGTTAGCATTTTGACAAGATTTAGTGTGGTCTTGCTACTTTTGAAAAGAATTTATTTCAATCAATTTTCTGCATATTCCCATATAAAACTTTGATTTCCTATTGTGGTCCCACTACTATCCCCAAGGCCCCTGAATTCTGCAAACTTGAAAATGGATTACCTGAAGATGCTTGCATTTTAATATGACTAATCATGGCCCTGCTGCTTTTGAGATGAATACATTTAGAGATCTTTCCCTACTTATTGCATAAAATTTTTATCCCCTATTGTGGCCCTAACCTATACCCCTGGGAGTCATTTGAATAAGCTTAAATCTCCACTACCTTGGGAAGGTTACATATTAATAGACTTATCATGGCACTGTTGTTCTTAAGATTTTTAAAGATTTTCCCTATAAATCCGCATATTAAACTTTGATCCCCTGTTGTAGCCCCACCTTACCCTTGAGGGCCATGATTTAAACAAATTTGAATCTACATTTTATCAGGAAACTTTCAAGTAAATTTCAACTTTTCTGGCAAAGTGGTTCTTGAGAAAGATTTTAAAATGACTCCACCCTATTTTTGCCTTTTCTTGATTATCTCCCCTTTGAAGGGAGCATGGCCTTTGATTTTATTAAACTTGAATTAGATAATTTGTGCCAAGTTTAATTGAAATTTATGGACAGACAACAGACAAAAGGTGATCAGAAAAATTCACTTGAGCTTTCAGCTAGGTAAGCTTAAACCTGTGGTACATCATAATCTATATATAACAATAGTCTACTACACAAGTACACAGAATTCACTATGTAATATTTCCATTTCCATTGTTTACAAATTGTAACAACAGACATTTCCTCATGAATGTGCTGCAGTTGTAAATAATGTGCAATTGAATATAGAACTACTTGATAAATACAGTACATCTATTTCAATGACTGGAAATTTTGATAGAAATGAAAGTAGAATGCAAATATAAGAAAAAATTTCAATTTTGAAAATAAACAAGGTTATGAAGTGCAATGTTTCATGCTTGCATACTTTTCATGAAGTGCTAATGTGCGTCAAGAAGTATGCTGATATGAAGCAGTGCAGTTCATACCCACATGTATTTTCAAAAATGAAATTTATTTCTTCATACCCTCATGTATTTTCGAAAATAAAATTTATTTCTTAATACCAGACATTCATCCTCCGTCTTCTTTAGACTTGATACATCCTTCTCTACATCTTTCAACTCCAATAATACTTTCTGTTGAAATTCATCAATACACTTAGTTCTGTAATAAAATATAAGTATACATCTGTAAAAAAAAAGGCATATTTATCTTATCAGTTACTTAAAAACTTAAATATATTGTTGCACATGGACATTGGAATTAGAAGTGCATATTTTAACAATAGTACCAGATATGGTACATGATACACCCATCAAAGGTATAAATAGGGTAATTTTGAAATATTGTATGAGATTAAATAAGCCAAATACAGGTATCTTATACAACAAGAGACCCATGGGCCTTAACAGTCACCTAAGTATCATGTGCCAATATGCATATCTACTAATGGAAAAAGGAAACTGTGTAGTTTAGTATTTTCATTTATAGATTCACATACAAAATATTATGCTGCATTATGTATATCATTATTAATTTAATGCATTTTTCAATTCAAACATCAAATCATGGATTATGTCCATAAAGGTTGATATGAACAACCACTGAAAGTAAAGAGGGTGCAAAATGTTTCACAAGTTTAATAGCTTGTATGACCACCATTTGCATTGATGCATTCTTAACACCTATGATGCATTGAACAAATCAGGTTATGCTGAAATGCCTGGGCAATGTTCCCATATATACACAATAAAGAACAATGCAAAGTGTCCAATGTAACAGGGGGATTTGGCTCTTGATGTAGACATCGTTCCATTTCATCTCAAACATGTTTTATAGGCGATATATCTGGCTTCATTGCAGACCCCGGTAGCACATTCACATTTTGCTAACAATGCATACAGTGTGCGATCTTGCATTGTCCTGCTGCAGAATGATGTTATGCTGGTTGTTGTGAATAAATGGTATGACTTGCTGATGTACAATCTCGTCATGGTAGTGTACACCAGTTGAATTGCCTTCTACCATCATCAGAAGGATCCTTCCATGTTTTGTAATTCCACTGCAGACCATAACACTCCCTCTGCTGAATTGGAAGTGCTGAGTGATGCAGGTGTCAATGCAACATTCTCCACCATGATGATAAGCCGGAACACTACTGTCACTGCTGTTGACATGAAATTTCAACTCGTCCATAACAGAATGTCAAAACGGGCACTTGCCTCTCAAAATCTGCTCCTTATGGTACAAAAACTAATCTGTCGATGCCTGGGGATGTTTCTAGCAGTCAAAAAAGCTGATTGGCATGAATTAAGCAAGTATGATGTCTGTATGAGGGCTGTTTGATATGTAATTGGCCCCACCCTTTGGCCTAAACTTTTCACCCAGGTGTCATGATTTTCACAACTTAAGTAGAAGGCCTCCTGGACATCATAAATATGCATTCAGTTTTTCTCATACATATGTGGGTGGAGAGAAGATTTTATAAAATTTAAGACATCTCACTATATGGCCACATTGGCCATACCCTAGGGTATGAATCCCTGACCCAGAGGTCATGAGTTTCACAATTTCGGTTGAGAGCTTCATGAACATCATAACCATGCATTTAATTTTTCCTCCAACATGTCAACATGTCTGAGAATAAAGAAGATTTAATATATTTTCACTAGAAAGCCATATTGGCCCCATCCTTGGGCCTAAACCCCTAACCCAGGGGCCATGATTTTCATGATTTAGGTAGAGATCTTCATGGGCATCATAAGCATGCATTTAGTTTTTCTCACACGTCTGATAATAGAGAAGATTTTCAAAGGTTTCATATATCTTTACTCTATGGCCATATTGGCCCCACCCAAAAGACCAAAACCCCTGACCATGGAGCCTGAATTTCACAATTTTAGTAAAGGGCTTCATGGACATCATAACCATGCAATTTGGTTTTTCTCCCACATGTGTGGGAATAGAAAATTGTTTTGTAAATTTGGCTTTCTTTTTTTTTTTTTTTTCAGTTTTGACCCACCCATGAGGCCCTTGGAGAGCAAAGATCATACATTTCACAATTTACATTTCTCTTATCCTATAGAAGTTTCACATCAAAATGGTAACAAATGGCCTTGTAGTCTTCAAGAAGAAATTAACAAGAGGCCCACAGGCTTTATGGTCACCTGAGTATCATAGTCCATATTTGCATTTAAGTCTCATTCTGGAGCCATTTGTTCACAGATTTATGACCTTTCTAAATATGTATACAATTCAATTACAACAGAAGGGAAAATGAAGTTTGAAGCATTTAAATCAGCCCAAATTTCCCTGACCAAGGTGCAGTGAATTTCACAATTTTGGTAGAAATTTGGTCACTTTAAACTAAGTAACTCAGGTGACGTAAAATTGTTAATGGACGACAACAGACAAAGACAAATGCCAATAGGTCACCTGAGTGACTCAAGTGACCTAAAAATTATTACATTAAACAATGGCTGGAGAAAAATTCTACCTCATTTCCCTTGTTTCTTTGTCACATTTTAAACATATTTTCCTCAAAGATCTCAGAGTATCCCTTGTCAGAGTGTCAAGTTGTATTTTCTTTGCCTATACATAATGAAAATGCTCAATAATAATTGTTAAATATGCAGATAATCATTAATCTTCTTAGACATACAGAAATGCAAAATTAGTACAATTTTTATTGTAGACATGTGCTGAGTACCTTTTAGACATAGCAACAGGATCAAACTGAAGACTTGCCTGCATTTGATGCTGTACTTCAACTCCAAATGAACTCATTTTCTCAGATAATATACTATCTATATCTTGGGATGATGCAGTACTGATGGATACTGACATATCATTTCTTCTGTCATCACCTTAAACAATATACACATTCCCCATGAAGTACAAAAGAGCAATTTTCATTACCTAAGAAAGAACTTTTATGAAGATCTAGGCAACACAGATTATACTGTTAAAGAGAATGTAAGATTATCATGTATTTCCAAGTCAGCTTGCAAGAAAGCAAAATCAAATCTATTACACTGATTATTGAAGAGCTCAATGACAGATGCTGTATGCCATAGCTGGTCAGTAAAGTGGGTAATTACTTACACATAACTAATACTAAAAATTTCTGTTTTTCAAGTAAAAAAAAACATTTAAACTTTTTCAATCAAAAAACCAAATAAGCAAAGTGTCCATGGTGCTTAAAATGATGAATATGGTATCTAACATTGCAAAAGTTAAACTTCATTAACAAATCCATTTACGGTAAATCTTGTTTACATACAGGTGACTCTCAATGGCTCAAACTTCAATCTCTCAAAGTTCTTGATCTCTGTGAAGTGAAATCATGGTCCCGATTTTTTTCTCTATATAACTAAGCAAATTTACTCTTGATCTCTCAAATGTTTGATCTCTCGAAGCGAAATTTGAGTCCCATATCACATATTTCATTGTTTTTCACTCTTGATCTCTCTAAGTGGTGGTAGCATTATACCCATCATCACTCAAGCATATAATTATTTTCCCTTGGACCTTAATTGGATAATAATTCACACCTTGGGGATAGCTCAGCTGTGTTAATTAGGTGTTTGTAAAGGGGACTCAAAGACAATGTTTACTTGTGGGGGGATAGTTAATTGGTCATTTTAACTATGGCATACCAGAAATCTCCATTAATTTTTAGCATTTTTTTCAAGTCAGTTGGATTTGCAAAAATATTTTTCCTAAAAATAAATCTACTGTAAAAAATTCACAGATTTGCCAACAACAAAATCCCAGGTATATAAATAGTAATCAATACTAAGGATTTGTATGATATCACTATAACTGACTGGTTGTAGGTAGTTAATCATATTAAATTCCCAGGTGTATAAATAGTAATCAATACTGGTGATTTACTTGATATCACTCATGCATAACTAATCTGGCATATGTGTATGTACCACCAAACTGTACATCAGAATTGCAACCAATGGGTCTCAGTATACAGAAAATTGTTAAAGGCAAAATGCGTGACAACTTCAAACCATGGTACGCTAAAATTGTGGTTGAAAACATTCATATTAATCTAGGCATGGGTGTACTAAAACCGTAAAGTGCAAAGTGGCTGAAATCTGCCTTTGATTATATTTGGGCCAGTCTAGAAATGTGTTCAAAGGTTTCAAAAATGTGGGAATTGCCGACGCTGTGGACTTTTAACTTACGTAAAAGAAATATTCGATTTTAAAAGTGCAACAATTTTATTCCAAATGTTTCACACATTTTTATGTTTTTATATGTATGGTTTTTTTTTACCAGTACTTTCAAAATAGAATAAATTGATTTTATCAAATATACACATTGACATCTATTGACTAGCATTTAGTTTGTTTTATTGTCACATTCAGCATTATCTAAGCTACAAAAAGACAGACATGATTTGTCTAGATTTGAATAATTTAGTTTTTTAATGCACATACACTGTGTGAGGGTCTTTATCAGTATTAACAGTTATGGAATGCCTGCAGAATTGATAGAACTGAAGCAGTGTAAATCCATATGACGGAATTTTCTGTGTTGATTCATTTGTAGCACCAGCATAAATTCGCAAAAGTAAAAAACACAAATATAAATCTATAGGCTTTTAACTCAAATTCACAGAAAGAAACTAATGCAAAAATATCCAGATTTAGGTACACTTTTTGTCCTGTCTGTCTGTCTGAAAATATTGCTCATAACTTTTAAATTGGTGAGTGATAAGGGTCTTATATTGTGACCAGTCGACAGGGGATACTTACTCCTCCTAAGCACCTGATCCCACCTCTGGTATGTCCAGGGGTCCTAATTGCCCATCTCTCTGATTTGTATTTGTTATAGGAATTATGAGATTGAATACTGTTAGTTATCTTCACCTTTACATTTAATCTACATGTGCATTTCTTGTGACAAGACCTTTCATTTTTGAGTCCCATGGGGATTTGAATTAGAATAGGTCTTCAGTACCTCTTGCTTGTCATAAGAGGTAACGAAATGGGGCGGTCCTTCAGATGATACTGCAAAAATCAAGGCCCTGTGTCACAGCAGGTGTGGCACAATAAAGATCCCTCTCTGTTCAAAGGCTGTAAGCACCAAGCATAGGCCTAAATTTGCAGCCTTTCACCGGCAATGGTGATGTCTCCATATGTGTTAAAGATTCTCAAGATGGATATTAAACAATATACAACCAATCACCCTTCCTTTTTTTTTTTTTTTTACCTTGTTACCTTGGTCAAGTTTGACCTACTTTTAAGAAAAGGTAACATATATCCTCTATTTAAGATAGGGCTTTCATATTTTGTACATACATTCTTTATCATTTGATACCATGATCTTTCACTTTGTGACCCTGAGTTTTAAACCAATTTCAAAACTTCAACCAAAACTTTAACCTTGTTCCTAACTTTTGAATGGTGAGTGATAGGGATTTCATAATGTGCATTCCTTTTGACAAGACTTTTCTTCTGATACCATAGTTTTTGACCTTGTTGCATTGACCTTGGAGCATTTCTTTGTTGCCACTGGAATCATAGTGTTTCACAAATACATTTGGTCTTTAACAGGTGATACAGAATTATTTTGTCATCTGAAGAAGTATATCAAGTATATGCTATATCATTTTTTAATGTTAAGGAACTTCCTTGTAGATAAAAATCTCAGTTATAAGAAAATACAATGTATGTAAATGTCCAAAGCAAGTTTTACTGTAATTACATATCAAATTTAACTTAAAGATCTTACTACTTTCATGTGGGTGTGTTGCCTGAAACCCTCTTAACCAGTTTACTTCACACACAGTCTCAACTTGATCGTCTTCTATAAAGAAATTGCACTCAATTTTATGTCTTTGTTAAGTAGAATTTTGCTTTCAAAAGTTTTCTGCATCCTTTATATACATGTATTTGTATCCACAAAAGGAAAGCCTCTAGGCATACTTATTAATTTAGTGGTATTTCTGGTCATTATACCAATACTATTTTAAGTTTTCTACTGATTGACTGATTGTTAAAAAGTATACTAGTCTTTCCATGAAAATGTTTTTGATGCACTAGCCAAAGAAAATTTTTCCTCCCAAACAAAAGAACTTAACATAATAACGGCCTTTCTTGGCTCCTGTACAACTAAACACTTTCAAAGCTTTGAGGAAAAGCTAAGTCTTATTTCATCACATAAGAGATCATGCCCAATAGTTTCACGTCACATATAAAGAGATAATGTCCAATACAGTATCACATAATCTGTCTCTAATATCTGTTCATGGCTATTTAGAGTTCAAGGCATCAAGAATGGTGCATTTCCTCAGTTTTACTCCAACAAAGTTCAAAAGCTAATTTTTGTGAACATTATTTATTCCAAAACATTGTGCAGCTTAGGACAATCAATAAGTAATTTATGTTTCCATTTCAAAGGGTTCCAAATCCTTTCATTTCAATAGATTCTACAAATGAAAATAACTGTAAGCACTATAAAATACTATGTCCCCATTAGTGGCAAAGCTCCTTGCAACTCCAACAAGAATCACCACATAAAATGTTGCATCAAATCAACTATCAATTGCATTAAAAAGTAAAGTTCAAAAATGTTGAAACACATTTTAAAAACCTAATTAAACTTTTTTAAATGAAATGAAAATGTCAGCTACTAGTAGCTGTTGCTAGTAAAAACATATTCATGAAGGTGCTTTCAAGTAAACTGCTGAAATATACATGAGAAAGCATGACCTACACATTTTTTTGGTAAGGATTCATGTATCTGTAATGTGTAGCGGTCACCCATCCAGGTGCTGATCATGTTTGTCAATGCTTAACTTGCGTGACCAGGAGAGATCACTAGAAAAGCTAGCTCACTAGCGAGGCAATAAAAGTTCCCTATATAGTGTCTGCTACACTTCCCTTCAGGGAAGCTTCATCCTGAAGCTTAGCCGTGTGTACATGGATGCTAAGTCCCAGAGCTCCATAGAGACACTACCTGAGGGAGGTTTCCCACCAAACAGAGTCACTCCACTGCCACTAATTTGTAATGTGTAATGGTCATCCATCCAGAAGGCATGTTCACGAAGCTATCTTAGGACTAAGACATGTCCTAAGTCTTAGTCTTACCGTACATATTCGCCTATAAGTTGTTTTTTTTGGGGAGTCAAATTTTGGTCTAAAACTCTATGTCCAACTTATAGGCGAGTTCTAAGAAGATTGGTATTTTTCTACAAGATGAAAAGTAGTATTTTGGATCTAATTAAGTGTATAATACATTCTTTAAATGACTTACATGGCGATAACTAATTCTATCGTTTATCGATATGATGGAATTGCGAATCCGACTGAATATTGAAAGTGCTAACAGAATATATTTTAGAAGAACAATAAAGAGAAAATTTAAAACAGACTTATTGACTCTCTTAGAATTCAATTGATGGAAAATAAATTGTATACTATGTTCGCAATTTTCTTGAAGCCCGTGTCACTAAGAAAACACGGGGTCTCAATGCTCCAAGTTGAGCTGGAGATGATAATTGTTATATAAACAAGGGAAAGATTAATCAAAATATCGTTAGTGGCAATGATAGGTTAAAGTACACAAGAGCTGTTTTGGGATGGGTGTTGAGCACCTCGTAATTATCCACCGCTCAGAAATACCACCTGTCAGGTATTTAAAAATTTTATTATATTGTACATCATCATGTTGATGCATCTGCATATGATTCCAACACAATAATTATGGATGATTTTATTTTTATTCATGAGATAAAGATCTAAATTTGACATATTTTATTTTTATTAGTATAGTTACGAAGAACATGAACTACGTTAGATACCAGTAGAAAAAAAAAATCAAGATCAGTGTTCAAAATATGTTAGATAAGGGATATAACTTTAACGCTAAAACATGGACGAAGTGGAGAAAGTTTATTGAGCTGTTAAACACGTGTGAATAATGTATTTTAGCAATGATATGAAATTGAATTATTAAAAAAACCCCACAAAATATGGTGTCATTGCACAAAATAGAATTTGAAATGAGGTAAAACCAGAAGAACCTTGATTTATAATTGTTGACCAATTCTGGCAAAACACTGTACCGACTTATAGTCGGGTCAATGGCAAATTCCTTCAAATTAACCTCAGAAAATACAACCGACTTATAGGCAGATTGACTTATAAGGCGAGTATATACGGTAAGTGTGTTTCTCGAAGCTTTCCTAAATTTTGGACATGCCGTAAGTTTGCCCCAACTTTAGGACAGCATAACCCTTGTCCTAAGATCATCCTAAGTCTGTATAAACATGGTGGCAGCCATAATATTGAGAAGAGCTCAAAGAAATCGTAAAAGGTTATTTAGAGACATTGATAACCCCCTGGATTATTTAAACGACGACAATATAGTGAGTAGATACAGACTTCCACGACCTTTGATCATTAATCTCTGCAGTATTGTTGGCTATAGAAAGACCAACTGCACGATCCTTTGTTGGGATGCCTTTTTCTTTGTGTCACTTGAATAAGAAGACCATTTCTTCCTAATCCCTTCTACAGTCCTCAGGTGCATAGATGAATTGCACACATTCACCTTCTCACAAATGCTCTCCCAAGCCCTCTTTTTTGCTGCATTTGTCACTATATTGGACAATTTACTAAACAAAATGTCTCTATTTTTTTCTACTTCATCAAGAAGAACATGAATTTCTCCCGTTGAAAAATTTGGATTCCTCTTCTTACTCATGATCATCTGCACACATGAATTGAAACCAGTTTAACCTGTTTCCGAAAAAAGATTATTCACTATTTTTTATTCATGCCCTTGACAAAATTGAAATACTAGTATCTTGCATGTCGAAAGGAATGGCTTGGCTTAGTGGTTTTGCATAGCATTCATTTATTTGCTTGTATCTCAATTACACATGTAGGGGTTCGAATCACAAGATCTGTTTTTAATTTTTGAAATTTATTTTATGTAATGTACTAAATCATTATATAATTTTTAACTTTATAATAATAATAATAATTGTCATATTAAATGTACAATATATTTATTTTAAGAATATTTACATGAAGAAATGATGTATTTCTTTTCCGTGGATGTATAGGTCTTAATAAATTAATATTTCAATTTTATCACAAATACATGTATCATGTGAACAAATAAATGTATCTATACATCATAACAGTATTATGGTAATGCTTCCTATTAGGAATAAGATTGTTCCTAAGTAGTTAGGATGTCCTAACATAAGATGTCCCTAAGACATTGTTGAGACACATCCTAAGACATGTCCTAAGATGATCTTAGGATGTTCCTAACTTTTTTCCCAAGTTGTATCTTAGGACATATCTTAGGAAAGCTTCGTGAACATGCCTGCTGGTTCTGATCACACTTGCCTTTGTTTAACTTGCATAATCAAGAGAGAGAGACTCTACCACATCACTAGAAAAGCTAACTTACTAGCAAGGCAGTATAAGTTCCCTATATACTGTCCACTACACTTCCATCATTTTTTTTCTCAAATACAACTCAAATATAAGGAATCACTTCTAGAACTACTCCATGCTAATTTGGAATGCAATTTATAACTGAGTTTACCAAAAACTGATGCCTTGTCCATATATAAATAAAAATTACATTAATGACCATATTCTGAAATCTGTTAACGTATGAGGCCTTTCATTTACCTTGACTTTCTTGTGAAATATCTGATCTTGGCAAGGAAACAAGCTGATCCTTAATCTGAAAAAAAAACCCAAAACAAACAAACACACAAAACAAAAACTTCATAACCACTTAAACTTCATCTATTCAACTGTAAAAGCTACTTTTTGTCTATTAATATCCATGAATACAGTAAAACTCCTTAATACCAGTCACCCTAAAACTGTTCCCACTCAAAACTAGCCACTTTTGAAAGTCCCAGTAAAAATTCCTTATACAGAAATTTTCATAATACCAACCAACCCTGAAATTTTTTAAGTTTTACTTTTACAAACATAGGAAATTTTCTCTCACAAAACAAGCAACAGTTAGTGAATTTGTAAAATGCCACAAACTTTTCTATAGACATTACAAGATTGAGTACTGTTAGTTATCTTAGCCTTTTCATACTCAAGTTCTCATTCTTATTCCTTATTCTCGAGAGTCATGATACAACTGTGATTAAAACATATTGTATTATGGTCATGCTGTTCTGAGTTCAGCTTTATTATTAGGTTTTAAATAACAATTTGTTATCAGGTCCTAAAACATCAAGTTGTGGGATTTCTCATTGAGAGAAATGTATTCACTACTTACATCCACATATGCCTGTAAATTATATTATCAATTTTGTAATTTGAAGCATTAGAATTTTGCACAGTCACAAATTTAACTCAATTTAATAACCAAAATGGATAGTATCCTACAGTGTTTCAAACTCTGAAAGCAGTGTACATGGTGTATGTGTGGGACGGCCACCAAATGCTGGATTGAAATTAGCTGCACAAACCCATACCAGCGAGGACCTGAGAACCACCAATCAGAACATTACATGAACATTACAACTATTAAAATTGCATCACCACAATAGATAAAGAAATACAAGTCTAACTCTTTATTTTTAGTTGAATTTTGGGGGAAAATGACCTTGGACACTTTTAGTGAAGTCATCTGTAACAGTGTTGGAATTGTTTACATGAATATTCACAACTACATTTGTATTTAGATCCAAACAGTTTTAAAACTTTAGGTATGATGCAATACACTGTAAAACTACACATAAAACAAAAGGCCCATGGACCACATTACTCACCTGAGTCACCCTGGCCTTACTGTTGTTCAGCTGTTGTGATTTATATTAGTTTTTCTTCAGTCCTTATTCCCATGAAATATTATACATGAACATGAATTCACATAACATGAGGACACCTCAACACCAATATGACCAACATAACCTTGCTGTTCTGGGAGAAGGTCAAGGTCACATAGATCAAAATATGAAATGAAAGGTCTTGTCACAAGAAGTCTATATACAAAATATAAAAGTTCTACTCTAAATAGTTCAGGAGATATTCAACGGATCAAATTTGTAAAAAGTAGATCATACTCCAAGGTCACAAGGTCAAATGCCATGTTATCCCATGAAAGTCTTGTTTATCATAAATAATCTATATCAGTGTTTCACATTGACTTACTATACTAGTCAAAAGGACTAGTAGATTCTATAATTCACTAGTGATGTTGATTGGCGTCTTCTTCGGCTGACGAAAGCATATGGCCGAATCATGAAGAAACAAAGGGGGTGGGGAGGGAATGCAGGAAGGTTTTATGCAAAGAACTAGAGCCACGAAGTACCAAAATTG
This sequence comes from Ostrea denselamellosa, assembly GCA_024699665.1. Lineage (NCBI taxonomy): Eukaryota > Metazoa > Mollusca > Bivalvia > Ostreida > Ostreidae > Ostrea > Ostrea denselamellosa. Next base: position 741,202 of record JAMZEH010000024.1, read on the forward strand.
CCCCATCACAAAATAAATGAGACTTTCACAACTGATGCTCAAAGATTGATAGGTTAAAGAACAATTTATTTTATAGCAATATCTTTTCTAGTTTTCATTTTACAGCTGTTTAAACTTGGTGTTGTTTTTCAGCATGAATACTATACAATATCATGACATTTATGTCATGATATTGACGTTACGAGAATTAAAGTAGGACATGTATCTTAGGACACTTGCTACAAAAAATTGGATTCATAGGTAAATATATTTTTTGGCTTATTCTGGTTGTAAACAGTACAACTATTTAATTCTTAAATATAAATAACATGTATATTTTCTGTGATGTTTAAAAGCCTCTCCCTGTAGAATGCTATGTAAAGTTTTCCCATTGTATTGGGCATAATTGAGAAACCATTGTGAAAAATGAAAATTCCATGTGGTGAAAAGATCACAATGAATAGCATTGTTTCACCACCCACCTCAAAGACGACTTTATTTTTTTTTTCAGTCTGCATATTGATTCATATCACCTTTCAATTGATGATAAATAGAGAGACAATTCTATAATTTTGGTAAACCTTGAAATGAATTAAAAAAAACTTTTTGTAGGTAATTATTATTCTTAAGATTCAGTCCAAAGGCTTTGTTGATTCATCAGAGAACAGGAAGGGGATGTGTTTAAAGACTAAAGTACGTTGAAATTTTCAAATTGAAGGTTGGATGGTTGTGTATTGTTTAATGTCCCTGTTGAACATTTTTCACTTGTATGGAAATGTCATCATTGCCAATGAAGTGCTGCAAAATTTATGCTTATTCATTCACTAGACATTTGAAAGATATATTCACTGTATAAATTTCGTATTAACTGCTTCATTTTTAAGAAAGTTACGGTGATTTGAAAATCAGCCATTCAGAAGTTAATGGACGTGTATGCACGTGCGGGGAAGTGATTTTGGCAACACCAATGAGTAGGGAGTCTCAAAATATATGGGCAACACAAATTTCAATACAATTCATTGAAATCCAACAATGTTATAGACCATATTTAAATTTAGACGTCAAAAATGACAACACACATGCACACACGAATTTGAGAATGAATTTTTGTTCACACCATAAACCCACAACTAAGATTTTGCTTCAATATAACTTTTAAATCTAAGGTTATGGCCATTTTAGTACCCCAAAATAAAAGAAACCAACGCACATGACTATACATGCAATCAAGTAAGATATCACACTGATGTTGATGTCATTTGATAAGTATTTGATAGATATTCTTCCAATATAAATTTTATGTCATTTACATCATTTATAAGAAAGTTGTAGTGATTTGAATATCGGCAAATCAGAATTTAGCTGAGGTGTGCGGGGAATGATTTTTACACTCCCATTGAGTAGGGAGTCCCAATACATATCTGCAACATCAATTTCAAAACCATTCATTCAAATCTAAAAATGTTATGGACCGATACTTGAATTTACACATCAAAAATAAATTGCATGCACGCTCACATGAATTCGATGATGGAATTTTTGTTCACACCATTCAATAAGCATTTGAATCATATTCCAGCAAGTAAAATCTCAGCTCAATTTAACTTTTAGTTTGAAAGTTATGGCCATTTCAGTACTCCAAAAATGATGGAAAAATCAATGCATGTGCATATATGTGCACGTGAGTAAGATTCAACATTGACGTTGATGCCATTCAGTAGGCATTTTGATAGATATACTTACAGTATAAATTTTATGTCATTTGCATCATTCATAAGAACGTTATTATTATTATTATTACAAGGCATTTATATAGCGCATTATCTAACATTATAAATATTACTCTAAGCGCTTTACAACATACACAATTAATATATCGCCAAACATACATACAACATAGAAAAATTAAGAAAAGGACTAAATGGGGTATTTCAAAACACAAATTATATTTAGTTACGCTAACTACAAAAAAGACTAATATAGCACACTAAAACACCACACACACACACATCGCATATATACATACACTTGCATACGTACACATACATACATACGGGTTTTTTTTTGTTAAAACCAATATGTTCCTAAACTTCATTTGGGGTACATAATAATAGTGAACAGTATATGCTTTGGAAAAGTAGTACTCATCAGTAGTAGTTAATTTTCAGTAAATCAGCAACCCCTCTAAATCAGCCATTTTCTACAGTCCGACATCTGGGTGGTATTTAAGAAGTTTTACTGTATTTTTAACCATTTTCTTTTGCAAATTCTTTGAATAAACAAACAAATAAAAAACACTTTTTCTAGTACCTCATACTGTTCTTTCTGTTCATTGTATGGACTGACAGGTATAAAAGGGTTCTGCAATCTGTTATAAAATTGTGTTTAAAGGGACATGGACACAATTTGAACTTACAAATTTTATTTTTCCATTTTTTATGTTTACAATGCTTAACTAAGGTATTTTGATGATCCGCAAAAATTTCAATGTCAGTTATCGAGTTATGAGGGATACAAAGCTACCAATCCTTTGTTAAGTAAACAAAGCTCGTGCCATGTTTTTGTTTACATAGGTTAGATATAGTACATGTTTCATTTATAGCAGACTTTTTCAATATACAAGTTAACTAAATAGTTTCTAGTGTTCGTTACATCTTATTTGGTTTTAAACATATTTTTCAATAAGCAATCTATATGTAAACAAAATTATGGCTTGAGCCTTGCTTACATAAAAAAGAATTGAGACTGTATCTCATTTGCAATTCAACAACTGACAATCAACCTTTTGCTGACCAGTAGAAATACCTTAGTTAGGAATTGTAAGCATTAAAAATGTGAAATTGAACTTTAAGTTCAAATAGCGTTCGGGCCCCTTTAACACATTCAAATATACTGACAGACTTTAAAAATGCAACACACATTTTTTTTTAAAAATCTATTCATTGAAAACATTACATATAAAACTTTAATTGCATAATTTACCCAACATACATCATATTGATTTTTAAAACCCATCTCTCGATTTACCTGTGTTCATTGATTGTGCATTGCGAGTAGCATCGCGCGAAATTTTCGGGGCTTTTTTTCAAACAAGTGGAAAGGTAATAGAGGAGTTTTTCATGATAAAACAACTTTGTTGGTGAAAGCATAGACACCACTAAAAGAAAAAAATAAAAACCAAGACTATGCTGTGCTTAAGCAATGAAATGTGCAATCAGGTACTTGGTATGCTCCAAGCAGGCGTTAGTTAGCGTGAGGTTGCAAGGCGTTTTAATGTCCATTCTTGTACAGTTAGGTGGTTGTTGTCACAATTCCATCAGGCAGGATCCCTACATGATGGCCCAAGACCTGGTCAACCGTTTGTGACAATGCCACAGCAACAAGCATTCATGTGGCAACGTCATCTGTGCAATACGTTTAAGGCCTCTGCGACCACGTCGAGAGAAATTATTGGACGTCATGGAAGGCCTATTCATCGTAGAATCACTTTCAGAATTTTGAAGTGCCATGGGATTTGCTGCAGAAGACCTTATAAGGAGCTACAGCTTAAACCGCATCACTGACAGTACAGATTGCAATGGGCATGGCAGCATCTGAGTCAATGTCAAAATTGGTCACATGTTGTGTTCTCAGATGAGTCCAGTTTTAACGTTAGTAACGCAGATGGCAGATGTCGAGTTTACCGGCATTTACATGAATGTTTTGCAGACAATTGTGTCCTTGAGCGCGACAGCTTTGGAGGGGGAGGTGTCATGGTCAGGGGTGTGATTAACCACAATTTTCAGTCACAACTAGTTGTTTTAAATAGAACTCTCACTGCTAGGAGGTATGTGGATGAAATTCTGCAGCCTGTTTTAGTACCATTAATGCAGCAGCATAGACAAGGAAATGAGTTAATTTTCCAACAGGACAATGCATGAGCATATCTAACAAGATTGACACAAAACTTCTTTCAAACGAACGCCATTGATGATCTTGATTGGCCCGCTATGTCCCCAGACCTGAATCCAATCGACCATTTGTGGGGCGAGCTGGGGAGACGTGTGCGCAGCCGCCAAGCCTCAGCCTCAGAATCCGCAAAAATTAGGGAGAGCCTTGTTGGAGGAATGGCAGAATATTCCTCAGAGGACCATCCGAAATGTCTGTCAATCAATGTCACGTCGCCTTCGCACCGTCATCACTGCTAATGAAGATCATACCCGGTACTAGTGAACAAAACCACATTTTTGATGCACCCCTCATTGACATTCATTTCAAGTGTAGCCTCTTTGTGAATAAAATGATGTTCAAAATCAAAGAATAGTGTTCAATTAACATGGTTTATAATATACCACTATGAATTTGTTTATTAGATATATGAACAAATTTATAATATATAAAATTATCAAGTGTTGCGTTTTTAAAGTTTGTCAGTATATTAACTCATTCAGACATGGTGTATTTGCATAATCAGTGAATCTTTCAATCATGTTGCAATCTGAAAAAAAAAAACTTTCCATACCCATGTATGTAATATTAATCTTCAATAAATGTTGATGACTTTGTATCATATGTTACGAAATTTTAACTTAACTGAGGTACATAAGTATAACCCATTCCACCTCATTAATATACTTTCATTAATACACAATTTCCCATGCATTTTTGCCATTTTCCTGGTTTGCTACACATTAAATATTATAATGTGTGCCTTTAAAATTTATAAATGCATACAACTGATATACAGTCAAACCTCGTTATCTTGAATTCAATGGGACCGAGAAAAAACTTTGAGATATCCGAGTATTCAAGACATCGAGGGTAAAATACTTTAAGAATAAGATGTTTGGACTTCCAAATCATTTTAACATATCCATGGTATTTGAGACATCAGTGTTTGAAATACTGAAGTTCAACTATATTACTTTTATGATATACAAATTTACCTTGAAACTTCATCCTCTTCTGAGCAAAAAGATTTTTCAACCAGTTTCTAGAACAGAAAGTAATGTAATCTTAGTTTACTGATGCATGTATTAAAGTGTTATCAATCCAAAGTTTTTCAATTGAAATACCTGACAATCTTTCCTGAATTTCAATAAAATAGATTCTGGAGTTTTAGGGTGGATACTAGACATGTTGACAAGACTTGAATCCACAAGCTGCTTCATACTCGAGCTTTTGCTAAAATGATAATTTAATTTATGAAAAATTGGTATTTAAGAATAAATTTCAATTTTATATGCCTATCAAAGACGGGATGTACTGTGGTATGGTGTCGTCTTTCTGTCTTGACCTTGCAGGCAAAATGTAAAATGAACAATAAGCTCCAGGATCATACAACTTGGTACATTTGATTACCATCATGAGAGGAAGATGCCTATTGTTTTTCAAGGTCAGAGGTCAAAGGTCAAGTTTGTAGTATCAGTTAATAAGAAAAGCTTGTGGGCAGAATACAGACCGAACTATTGGGGCTAGGACCATTAAACTTTATACACATACACCTTATGCCAAGCGGAGGATGACTATTGTTTCTCATGGTCAAAGGTCAAGGTCATAGTATCACTTAGTATAAAAACCTAGTAGGCAGGATACAGACTGAACCATTTGGGCTAAGACTGTCAAACTTGGTACACATACTTTACTTCATCTTCGCAGGCCAAGTGTCTGATTAGGTTACTCTCATCTCCCCCTTAGTGGATTTAATTGAGTTTCTAATAGTGCGTTTTGACTTTCTAAGGCAACCAATCAAATCACTCTATGCATTAATGTTCAGTTTGAGTAATGGCGACCCCCATGTCTAGCCCATCTTATCACTTTTGCCATAGTAATTTATCTTAAAAAACAAAGACGGACAATTTTTGGAGAAATGTTTGGGATTCATGACCATCTTCTTGGGATAATCGATCATGTATCTCCCATATGATGATAAAGGACATTATTTCTGTGATATGTGCTGGAATAAACTGAACAAACTCAGAAAAAGTTGAGTACGATATCAAAACAAAAGTAAAAATGTGGAATCTGAAAAACACGCTTTGATACATGATTTAAGTCTTGAACACAAAGGTGACATAGTTGTACAGCAAGTATACAACAAAAATTATTATTTTCATCCATCAACTCCATATTGTAAACATACACAGGTAATAGAAATTATAACCCAGTATCCGATTGGTAGATTTTGTTTTTGTCAAAAACAATAACTCACTCGATGTGTTTTGACATAAACTAAGCAAACTGGTATATGTAGTATAATAGGATTGATTGATTGATTATTTATTGCTTTCCGCCACACTCAACAATTTTTCAGTTATCTGGTGGCGTCCAGTTTTTGTTGATGGAGGAGAGAACCCAGATACAAATGTACCTGGGAAGAGACCACCGACCTTCCGCAAGTAAACTGGCAAACTTGCTCACATAACGCCGCGGCCGAGATTCAAACACGCATGACAGAGTTGAGAGGCTTTGTGATTTTGAGCCCGATGCTCTAACCACTCGGCCACGGAGGCCCCTAGTATAATAAGAAAAAAGGGAACTAACAAGCCACCATTAAATCTCAGTTGCTTGCTTCAAAGTCTCAAAATTTCAGTATGCATTAAAAGTTTTCTCAGTTGAAAGCCAGAATGTTGTTCTTTCTTGCCATACATAAATAATGTACATGACTTCACAGAAACTTTTTTTTTTAAAAAAGTCCACTTTCCAAGAATTAGGTTGCCATCATTAACCCTACACCATTTTCTCCATACAATTTTCCTCATTATGTTGAATTTACTCATCCATTATCCATTGTAGTTCATCTTGGGGTTACCTTTTAAAATATAACTACTAGTGGTCACCCTCACAATATCTGAATGACTCTTGATCATCTGTTTCGGGAGATCAGATCCACTTTCACTAGCTATTGGTCTCAGAGTTCAAAATGGGTCAACCATATTTAGATGCATTATGGGTGTTCAGTACTGAATAATGTAAGTTAAAAAGGTGCAGGACACACTGGACAATATTACTATCTGTTCTGTGGATTTTCACCGGATATTGATATCTGTGGATTTTCACCGGATATTGATAGTTAAATATGGTTGACCTGATACCAACCAAACTATTGGGGCTAGGACCATCAAACTTGGTATGCATACCACTCATCCCAAATCAAGGATGTCTTTTGTTCTTCAAGGTCAGAGGTCAAAGTATCACTTAGTAGGAAAACCTTGTTGCCATGTTTGCTAATTAATGTCACAAAACAAACATCTTATAATAATTACACCCTATATAACCTTCTCATTGGCATATTATGTATCATTTATGGTACAAGGGTATGAGCTATGATGCTTCACTTCAGCATGGTGATATTTCATAAGTACATTTTCACAAAAAGTATGCCAGCATGAATCATTGCAGTTCATACACTAATGTATTTTCAAAATTGAAGTTTATTTTTTATATTAACAATCTACTTCTAAAATCCCAGCCATTAAAGAAAATAGATGTACTATATTTATCAGTATCCATGTACAACACATTCACAAGGAAGATATTGAATACAAAAACATTGGAAATGTAAACATTAATAAATAAATATGAGTGCTGATGTGGATTATATGCATTATTCAGGGATGATATGGGATGGAAATTAAGTAAGACCTGTACCTCATTTTCTGTTTCTTTCTTGGAGTTGGACTTGTATAAGGACTAGGTCTGTCTGTTGCAAGATTATTATCATAGCTCTTAAAAAGCAAAAGATTAAACTTCAGATTTATCTCCAGTAAAATTATCATCATTAAAAAAATACTCTTTCAATATTAATAATATATGTATTTATTATTACTGCAAGAATGTCAGTAACTTACTTCTGCAGTCTCATTCATCAAAGAGTAAGTATTTGTTGGTTTCCATGACTCCAAACTGTTTAACTGAGATTCCAAGACAGGACTGGTCACAGAGCCATTATCACATTCTTCCACAGGACTTGCATTACAGGTGATAGCATAATTGCTGTCAGCATCAGAATCTCTGTATCTACATGTTTGCCTATCAATGGTTTCAAGCTTTTCAGATTTTGGATTTCCTCTGCATACTTGGGACACTTTTTTTATGTGGCATAAATTAGGTACAGATTTTTCTTGGTCTTTGTACTCATAATCGCTGAAACTGCTTCCATCACTAAAATCACATTTGTAGGAATCTCCTCTCTCATTTGACACTTTATTAGATCTTCTTGGAATCAATTTCTTTTTCTCTCCAAATACTTCTTTTGAACCATTCAGCTTGTTTGCATTGCTTTTATTATTTATATATACAAGATCATTTGACTTCTTGTTACTTTTCCCCTTTTTCCTTTTCACTGATTTCTGTTTGATTATCTTTTGCTGAGAAGACAACATTAAATTGTTGCTATACTCAGAAAAACTGTCATCAAAGATATATGGATCATTATCAGCATCTCCTCTAGGAGAGGATATACACTGTGAAGAATAAGTCATCTGCACAGACAGTGTCTTTGTCATCTGCTGAGAAAAATTCTGCACAACTGGACTATCCTCACTGCTCCCTATACCCTGACTGCCTCCTGTTTTCTGTCTTTGTTTACCTCTTACTTTACCATATGTTTTGAACCATTTGGTGTTATATTTAGAATTTTGTGGCATACATTTGTACCAAGGACTCTCCTTAAAGCTGAGGTCTGTATCTAGGCTTTTATCACATGCAAACTCATGAACTTTTGTGGCAAATTTCTGGCTTTCCTGAACAAAATCTACCCCATTTTCTTCATAAATACCCTTTTCTTTTGCATTTGCAAGTGAAAGAGGCTTAGAAGTTTTCATATCAATAGAAGAATCATGATCACTTTCTTCAACACTGTTTTTCCATTCAATCACAGCATCTCTGTTTAGGTTACAATCCTTTGTTTTATCAGATAGAGAAAACAGATTTCCTGTGCAAGTGTTTTTCATGGTCTTTTCCTCTAAAGACTGTGACTTAGCATACTTTTTCTTTGACCCCTTTCCTCTACCCCAGCTTTTTTTTGGATCAGAGTCGACATCAACAGCTGTTTTCTCTGTCCTTTTAACATTACTCTCAATATTGCAATAGTCTGCCATATCCAGTCTCTTGATCACCACAACTGGTGACAATTGCTGCCATTTACTACATGCCTTTGCTGGTTTTCTTTTTTTCCCTTGTTCTTTTTTCTTACCATTATTTCTCTGACTATCAACTTCATTTGATGGCTTACCTTTTTTAATATCTTTTCTGCTCTTCTTGTTTTTAACATCAATTTCACTTTCGGCTACATGTTCACTATTTACACCCAAAGCACCATCATCATCAGACACAACTTTGATACATCCACTTGTCAAAAGACACACATCATTATTAGTTTCAGAATCCATTTCTTTTCCCACTGTTTGTTCTGCCTGCTCCATTTTCATTTCAACATTAAGTAATGCTTTTTCCTTGGCATTCAGTGTATATTGTCCTTTGTCATTAGATGGTACAGTACTTTCTACTTTCTCTATTAATTCACTTTTGTAGGACCCTGTATCATTTGGGGGCAACTTCCTTGGTTTGGGATTTTTCAGAACATTTCTTGTTGAAGATTCTGCTGTATCTCTGTCAATACTTAATTTAATACCTTTCAATCTGTCATCTAAAGCAACCACAGTGTTTCTTTCAACTGATTTCTTGCTATTTCCAACTTCTTCACTTGCACATTTTTTCAGAGAATTTGAATGACCAGCTCCTTTTATGTTCATTTCAGACTTTTTTTTTTCAACAACACAAGCTTTGGAATTGTTAGATTCTACAATGCAAAGAAAGATATAATGGGTGACATACCCCTATGCCCTACCCACTTTACTTTATGTAATACTGAATAGTAAGAATGTGTGTTTGAACTGATAAATTGAACCAATGTGTTGAAGATGAATACTCCCCATCCCACTACCCATAAAATTTTGAAGTTTGGGAGGATTTTACGATTTTAAATATTGAGCAAAATATGATTGTCCCCCCCCCCCCCCCCCCTTTTTTTTTTTTTAGTTTTGCTTGTCAATTGTTTAGAACAGTTGTGAAGTCAATTTCTCTTCCTGCTGCCCCTCCTCCCCCTTTGAAAAACAATGCTAGTTGGGTGGTGGAACTATGCCATTGTTAATACTTACCTGATATTTACAGTTTAAAATCACGTAGATTAATAAATCAAATCTTTTTTCTAAACAACTATTTAAGATTTTGACAATTCAACTACCCTGACCACCCACACATTTAACCCCTGCACAGTATTTAAATGTGCATCTTAAGAACTGAAAAAACCAGAATTGTCCTAACAGGACTAATACCCCCACAGGGCACATTAGATGGCAGGAATTAGTGGATTTGTGCTCACTGAAGAATAAACACATCTTTTTGACATGAAGAACTCTGGTGTCTTGAGAGCGATTCATGTAAATGCAAGACTATATATTCTGCAGCAGTGCATTACTCAGAATTTTTAAAAGTCATAGAAGATGATTTTCAAAAAAAATTTACTAAAATGTGTCCTTCTTTAATTGATTAATAAATGTGAATAAGTAATTTGAAAAAAATTTGCAGGTTACAGACACTACAGATTGTCAAATGTTGTGGTATTTAGTATCAAAATAGTATAATGACTTATCTCCCTTGATTAATTATATCAAAAGAGACCAGCTTGATGTAAAAGTGTATTTGTTTACACTAACAACTGCGGGATTTAGCCATCAAATATGGCTCAATGTTCTTGCATTCAACTGTAATGTCGAAGTCAGATGGGTTTTGTGTTGTACTTGTGTCCAAAGTATTCAACGTTTAAAACATTGGGTGCAAAATCTACACCTAGATCATTTTAAAGCCACACAGAACTCGGAGTTGTGTGACAATCATTTGATGGGGGATGATGGGAATCATTCTTGTACACCCAAATATAGTGAGTATAAGAAATTAAATCTTCGATCAGATGCTGTTCCAACTTTTTCCAACTACACACCTACTGTGAAGATGGGTTTTCAAATCCTCCAAAACGTTGACTGCTTTATTCAAACGAATAACCTGATGATAACATACCTGTACGAATGTTTATAATTTGGTATCTACATGATAATTAACATTGTCATATGAAGCTCTTTGGATAAGATTTGTTAAAATCTAAATATGTAAGTAAATATATTAAGTAAAAGATGAATAGATCTAATGTTATATGTTGAAAGTTGCATAATCACCCTCCCCCCTTCTATTTAAAAATAAAATGAAAGGCCAAAAGGAAACAAATATGGTGGAGTGATATTGAAATCACAAATTTATATATTAAGTGAAATAAACCATAAAGTTTTTGTGGTCATACAAGAGTTGGGGAAGAATTGTTCTCAAATGAAGCACAAATTTGCATATCTGTCGTTCCATCATTTCCTTACTAAGGACAGACTTTTAAAAAGAAGTTTTGTTAATGTTTATGATCATTATATTCATCTGTTATACTAAAATAGCTGCACACAGCGCATGCAAAGTTCCAAAAGAAATTTGAAATATGTGATATGTGCAAAGGAAATTCTGATCTGAGTCATCTAAATAAAAAAATAGTTCAGAGATGGGGTGAAATTTAGGTACATATCACCGGGAGGAGGGCTCCCCCTCCCTTTTTTTGGGGGGGGGGGGGGAAGGGATGATCATTATCAGATTCTGTTATTTTTAAATGCAAATGAAGATATATTGGGTACATGACCAGCCCCTCTGCTAGTTTGGGTAGTAGTAGTGAATAATAAGAATGATATGAATTGAATTCATACAGCAAAAATCAAAGGCTGTGGGGAAAGTGAGGCAGAGGCAAGTTTAATTTAAGAATTCTTCTCACTCCATACCTCCTGCCAAGATTTAAGATTTTTAAGATTGGACAATTTTTTTTAATGCTTGTCGAGAATTACTTGACACCACCCCTTCCCCAACACACTTTGAAAAATGATGCTGTGTGCCTGAGGTTAGAAATAATGCAGATAATAACTATCTATAATTTTCTTATTATTACCAGAGAATATACACTCTGAAAATTATCATATATTTATCATTAACCAGTCTATATTATTTTTAATTGGTTCGGAATGAACAGGATCTTGATCGATCTTCTTGTTCTTTCTCCGATGAGAAATTGTCGAAGTGACTAGCATTTGCATTAATTATAGGTTCAAAGTGATGTCCTTGTACAACAAACTCCGACCCCTCATCCAAAAACCCCTATAGTTGCAAAATAAATCGTCTGTCATATCTATGGGCTTCCTTTAGTTTTGTTTCACAAATCCTATTGTGTTCTTTTATGACGTCACAAAGTCGTGGAATCAGGAACAATAATCAAGTAAAAATTTTCGATTCTGAGTACCTATGCACTTAGATTTCTTAGCGTTAATATTGTTATGAATTTTTAAAAAGCATTTTTATGAGGTGTCTATGAAACAAAGTTGATAATTATGGAGAGAAAAAGTATTGTTAAAAATCATCTGTGACCTTTAAAATATGCTTAATATAACTTCTAAATATTATTTCATGGATAATTATTCAATATACATGAGCCAGTGAATGACACATCTTTTATTAACAATATCATATCCACAGACAGACAAATGGACTTACAATTCCATTATACCCTCTCCTAAACTAATAAAGTAGTCTCTGTGAGAGAAAACATCATTACAAATCTAACAGAAAATGACAAAGTCAATAAAAATGAAAAAAAAAACAACTGTAAAATGATAGATTGATTGTTTGTTGTTTTCCACTACACTCAACAATTTTTCAGTTATCTGGTGGTGTCCAGTTTTTATTGGTGGGGAGAGAACCAAGATACAATGTACCCGGGAAGAGACCACCGACCTTCCGAAAGTAAACTGGCAAACTTTCTCACATATATCGGCGCGAGCAAGATTTGAACCCGAGCCGACTAGAGGTGAGAGGCCTTGTGATTTTGAGCATGATGCTCTAATCACTCGGCCACGGAGGCCCCAAACTGTAAAATGAAATTATCCATAACTTCCTTGAATGTTATAGAATGTCAATAAAAATGACAGGTGTATTACTTCAATATATGTATACACAATGTTTGAATCAAATCTTTTCATTGGTTTTTAAGATATACTCTGAAATATGACAACATCCCCTAAAAATGGAAAAAAAAAATCCATAACTTCCTTGAATGTTAAAAAATTTCCATCAAAATGGCAGGTGCACAACTTTATTATTCATAAAAGATATAAATAAAGGTTTAATCAAATCTGTTCAGCGGTGTTAAAGATATCTTTTGGACAAATTTAACCTACACACAGACAGACGGACAAGGCAATTCAAGTATTGCAGGGGGAATAACAAAGTTCCTACTATAAATCTATGTTTTATACCTTTAACAAAAGGCCCACAGGCCTTATTGGTCACCTGAGTATCACTAATCCCAAGGGCTATAAAATCTAGAAAAAAATTTCCTGCTCTGCACATTTTCACTAAATTCTAATATTTAGCAACATTATAAAACAAGATGTGTTATTAAAAATTAATGCCCCCAAAGTGCCTATATTGATGAAAAACTTTACATAATGTATGTAACATTATCTCAATACGACTAAATTGGGCCCGTCCTAGAGTCAAACCCTGGGGTGGCAAAATTCATAATTTTGGTATACCTTTTTCTGCTTTTCCTAAATATGCATTTAGTTTTTAAAATGTATCAGCAAACTTAAAGAAGTTGTTCAGGTGATAAAGACAATAATGACTATAATTTTGGACCCACCCTGGAACCACAACCCTTGCACCCTGGGATCATGCAATCTACAATTTTGGTAAAGGACTACCTACTCCTTTTAAAGATTTATTTACTTTCAATTTAGAATCAAATAGAATTAGAATTAAAGAAGATACTATTTAAATGTTTTACACATATACAGTGGCCGGCGGGTATAACGAGATGCACAGGACGTCATTTTATTTCTCGTTATGACTGATACTCGTTATATCTGAGGTCGACATTTCCCAAGCTGACATGTGATCAGTTTTTTAAAAATATGTGAAATAATGTTTATAGACAATTGATTATTAAATTAATAGAATTTATCTAAACTCTGTTCAACAATAACACATTTACACCAAATGAAATTTATGTACAACTGCACTAATGTCCATATTTTACGTCATACATTGAATAAATGGTTGGATGTTAATTTGACACAAGCACATTAGAATATTACTTCACCAGATGCAAAAACTGTGTGATAGAGAGTTGATTTTGATTACTTTTTTGGTAGTTTTCAATAATGCTAATCAGATTTTGTAAATACTAAATGTAGAGTTGTCAGTGTCCGTTTTTTGCATGAAAAAGTTTTGTAATAGCATCTTTTGTTGAAATTTCTGGACTCTCTGACATATCGATTTCATCACCACCTTTGTCAACGTCTTTGTCTGTTTGTCATCATCTTCAAATTCACCCCTATTTTTATCAATAATTTCATCATCCGATAGTGTCTCAGTCAAAATGACCATTGAATCTATGCCGACATAACCTTTGCTTTTTTTCCCCGCCTGAAATTGTTTCACCTTTGAATGATAAAGTTTTGTTCTGCTGGAGCTTATAAAACAAACCCATTTCATCGGTGTTGAAAATGTGTCGTGGCTCATAACCATTAATTAAATTTGGTAATTTTTCCTTCCATTTCAGGACACAATCTAATTCTACACTTGCACTTTTGCCACTAGATGTTTTAAAAATTATATTTCGCCGTTGTTTGAAATGCTCGATAAATCCGTTTGACACCTTGAAATTTTCATAATTTAATTTCTTTGCAAGAACTTCTGCCTTTGAAGCTAAAATCGGACCGGAAATTGGAAAATTCTCACCTCTTGCTTTCACAAACCACGAGTTAAAAATGTTTTCAACATCTGTAAATTCACAAGAACGGAATAGCTTTCTGCTTGGCCAAAACCCTCCAAATAATAATTTTCTAAAATCACATCTTTGTTTTTCAAAATCATACTAAATGTAGTTGAAGCTAATCCATAGTCCTTTGCTATTTCCATTTTTGTTTTTAATCCCTTTTCAACTTCGTTAATTATTTCTACTTTTGTTTCTAAAGAAATGGCCTTCCTCTTCTTTGAAGCCTTGACTGAAATGAACATTGCAATAAAAACAACTCATAATTATTTCTGAACACATTTAACCCATCAGGTCATCTGTATACATACCTGTAAACATTATATGACCGTACCTTAGTTACCTGGGATTATCAGGTGCAATCAAGAATGCTGTGACTACCTCATTATATCTAATAGCGCTTACTACTAACAGGCACAAATTTTTACCTCGTCATATGAGGAGTCTCGTTATGAGCGATCTAGCTATTTTTTTTTAAAATAGGAAATATTAAAGAATTTGCGACCACAAATCATCTTGTTGTAAGCGGTACCTTGCAATATCTGAGCTTGTTATACCTGGAGGCCACTGTATACTATATATACCAAGTTTGACCCCACCATGGACATTTGATGGAGTCAGAACCTCTACCCCATGGATCATGAAATTTACAAATTGGTAGAGGTCTTCCTGTTCTAAATCACTATGCATTTTGTTTTTCTTAAAGATGTGCAGTTTTAGAGAAGTTAAATTTTGAAAATTGGTAAATTTTTTGCAGTTTTTGTCTTGTCTCTTCCAAATCCTGAAATTTGCAATTTATGTCTCCCTTGTCCCAAAGATGCTTATTATACCAAATTTGAAAAGGACTGAAATTCTGTTAATTAATCAAGAAGTTAAAAATGTTCACTTGTTAATGCATGACAGACAACCACAGACACTGACCAAGTTTTGGCATACTCTTTGAAAGTAGATTCATATAGTTGTTGGTGCTAGTCTCTTTGTTTTCCCCCCTCTCTCTCTCTTCTGATTTCTTTGCCAGTTGTACATTGGTTTTGAACCTTTTCACTGGTGGAGTTACAGTTACCACAGGTGTTTTCACTTTCTTTTTCTTTCCACCAGCTACCTTTGGAGTTGTTGCTAGAATTTAGGCATTTTACATTGAGTAACAAGGTGATAAGTTAAACATGTTTTATTATACTTTCACATAAAACACTTGAGTCTGATTTGCCAAGAAGTGCATGAAAACATAATGTTTTAACTTTGAGTAAAAAACACAACCTCCAGCAGCTATAATTTAGCAATAAAATTACTCAAGAGAAGATAACATTTATCACATGTGCTGAAAGAATATCCTTATGTGTTACTGAAGTTTTCAGTATGGCATCATTTGCGAGAATAAGATCTAGTGGTGTATGATACATGCACTTTAAATGATTGAATGATAAAAATATAACATGAATATGACACATATATTCCAATGGACTGATCCTAAATTGATATAACCGTAATTTGATATGGATATATTTACATATACAACAATTGTTTTGCACAGTTTGTTTCTTTTAAGCCTTTTGATAGTCAGCATAATAAAGCAAATACTGCTTGTAGTTGAGGGTAACACGGAACCTGTCACCCATAAAAAACCATTACCAAACCTCTGATACGCTTTTGCTGAGAAAGACCTTTTCTGGCTGGTAATTAATTTTCAATGTTACTTTCATCTATATGCAACATTAATATATCCATAATATTACTGAAACAAGAAACCCATTGGCCACATCACTCACATGAGTCACCTTTGCCCTGCTGTTGTTCAGCTGTTGTGATCTTTAAAGATTTTTAAAAAAAATATTTATTCCCATGAAAATTTTCAAAGGGTCACAACTGAACATGAATTCACACAACATAGGGATGCCTCAACACTAAAATGAGTAACATGACCTTGTTGTTTTGGGAGAAGGTCAAGGTCACATAAAGGATATGGTATGAAGTATTGGTCTTGGCATAAGAATTTATTATCAAAATCCTGAAGGGCCTGAAAGTCTTCAAGACAGAAGATACTTAAAAAGGATAAAGATTATGTGTGTACTTCTTTTAGCAAGATTTATATTTTAGGGTTCTAAATCTGTGTAAAGTGACTAAAGTCAACTACAGACCTGAAGTGTACTACTAAACCACTTGCACAGAATGAAATGAAACTATTCTTGCATGAAATACTGAACAGTTTGCATGGAATACGGAACGGTCTGCACTGAACAAAATGATTCTTGCATGGAATGCTGAACGGTTTTCATGAAATGATTTGCACAGAATGCTTCCCATTTCTTGAATGGTCTGCTCGGGTTTCAGGAAATAGTAGGTGGGGCTTGTACACTTTGTGAATGGTTTTGAATGGTTGAGATGAAGTGTGGCCTGCATGCTTCCGGTATTTGGGTCCTTACAGTGCCATTAATCCGTAAAAAAAAAAAATAAAAATATAATATTAATAAACTTGGGGAGAAAATGGCAAAGATAAAACAAACGTCTTTTTTAAATGAATATTATACCTGCTCCATGTGGTATTTTTTTGTGTTGACAATTTTTTTAAGGTGAAACTCGACATTATAAATGTTTCACTCATAGATACAGCCTTCATTCATGCTGTTTCACCTCTTTAAAAGCAAAAAAATCTATCTCAAGAAAATTACTACAGAAACGTAAAATTGTAGAAAATGTGACACTTAAAATATGTACACAATGAATCATTTTGAAACAGAAGATCAAAATTCGTACTGCACCTCATATGCCACCATTCAATGCCATGTCACGTGCTAAAATAAACAAAGATGGGTTAGACAATGATTTGCCACTAAAATGAAAGTTCTCTATACTTAATGTTTATGAAGATTTTGTAATGAAATGTTAATGCAAGATTTTGAATCTACTTTTCTTGTGTAAAAGAAATAATCAAATGGGATGGCAACCACCACTTGTTTTACGAAGTCATTGTTGTGTACACTGCACTTGTACCTTGATTTTGGCAGATACCCCCTCAGGGTAAAGAAATACCCTACAGCATTTTTGTCTCTCACACATTTTATTAAGTGAAAAAAAAATCATGCAGAATGTCTCAGACATAAATTGACATGCTGCCCGATTTTCACGAGCCAGTATTTCTATTTGTTGTCGTAATAACTGGTATCATGGTATATGCTACCCATCCAATTAATGTATGTAACATATATATATGTATATATATATATATATATATATACACACACACACAGTGGAGCCTTGTTAATCCAGACATTTTGGTTCCCAGCAGAATCATCTGGATAAATGAAGCGTCTGGATAACTGAAAAGCATATGTTACAGCTTCATACCCAATACGCTAGATTTATTGATGTATAGTAAATGAAACACATTTTTCTTTAATTTAACCATTTGCTTTATAAATAAATCAGTAATGTGAACATTAACATGCATTTTAAAATGCATTGCTGAATATCTTGTAGGGATGTCAGGGGATGCTCAATTTTACATTGACATATTTTCTTTTTTAAACTGAGAGGAACTTCAATTCGCTTTTTCTTCACTGGTGGTTTGGCCATGGTGCTGGTTAAAAAAGGTAGTGACCAAAATTTTATTTGCCAGGTTTTATATTTCATGATTTTAAAATTGTCCAAGTCAACATCAAGGGGAAAAATTATCTAAGCTCGTCATTACTTGCTACTACCGCTTTGAGCTAATCATGTGCACTCATTATCTTGAGATGATAATAACTGAACTAAACTCAGGTGAAACCAAAATTAAGGGTGCATAAAAAAAAAAAAACAACGCCATTAAAATGGTAATTTCTTCATTTCTACACAGTGTTAAATTCCAAAACAAAAACAAAAAAATTCTACAGCATCGTAACAAGAATCAATCATAAACAGGTACATGTGGTATTTTATAAAACTTACAATGTGTAGAGGCCAATATCTCATACAACAATATGAAATCCATGTAGACTGTAGTATAAAATGCATTTGTTTGATTGGAATAAGCCGATATCAATTTATGAATAAGTGCAACTGCTATGTGTAGGCTTAGCAGTTAAAATAAAAAATATACACTGTATATTACAGCAAACTAATATAAATATCTTTTCAGCTGTTCACAAATTTATAGATGAAACTTGTAGATTCAATTAATTATTGTATATTTTTATCTGTTAATTATTATTTTGTATGACATTTTGTATTTATAATACTTTAGGAGAGGGATTAGTAACTTGTTAGAACTTGTTCCCAATGCTTTTGGTTTGATCAATAAAATATGTTCAAAACAATCAATGTGATGAAATTCGTTGAACACAATTATTTATTTGCTTACAATGTATTTTATCTTGCTCCATATAAAAAGTATGATCTATTTAAATGATACCCTAAGTAATGGTATTTCTTGCAATAGATCAATACAGGGATGTTATCAACATGTTATCAGCATAAGTGATCTCTGGTGGTCATAAAATGAAACGAAATGGGGGGGGGGGGGGGGATATTTGTTTTTCGTCTATATTCCCCGTTATCTATTACTAGGTAATTGAAAATTACAATGTCAAGTCCTGATTTTGTGATATAAAGAAAGTTCTCATTAAGTTAAAGAAAATGTTTTTTCATACTTATTATTATATAGTTGTATTTAGAATAAATGTATAATTTTATTTTTATAATGTGGACTATTTAATTGATTTTAATTGAGTTTCAACACAGGAAATATTGAGTCTGTTATAACTTTAACTCTACACAATCTTGTACTTTGCTGAAATTTGCACATACTTTCAGGCCAAAAGCGGGGGGTTTTGTATATTATATATTATTCTTAAGTGCATATTATATTCGGCAAAATATGGTATTAGATTTTAGGTCATTTTTGCATAAATTTAGATATGATAATAATTTGTATAAAATAATTGAAGAAGAATATTTGATAAAGAAAACCAAAATATGTTAGCATTTATCTAACTTGCACACTCTGTAAGTTTGTAGGTGTGTGGCTTGAATGGTTCTACCGCACGAAATGTTTCTTGCATGAAACACTTTGCAAGGAATGAAACAATTCTTGCATGGAACGAAATAATTCTTGCACAGAACGAAACAATTCTTACATGGAACAGTGAATGGTCAGCACAAAATGCTGAACGGTTTGCACGGAATGCTGAATGATTTGCACGGAAAAACGAAACGCTTTGAAGGTGTAGTAGCACACTTCAGGGTCTGTAAGTCATGACCACTGCCAAAATATAAATTGACATTTACAACATGCGTGTAAACAGACATTGCTAATTCATGATTGTGCTAAGAAATCCATGATCTACAAATGCTCAGAATTTGGAAGAAAATTATTATGTAGTCATACAGTACTTTACATCACAACAGGAAACTCTCAAAAGTACTGTACTTCAGTGGTTGTAAGAAGATAACATTCAACAAAAAAGTTTTCCAAATTAATAGCTCGAGTTAAAACCTTAGTCAATGTTTCAATGACTAATGAAATTGATATCTATAAGAAACATCCAGTCGTTTTACTTCACTAACTCTCAGTGTATAATTTTAGAGTTTATTCAGCAACTAGTTGTAAAAAGCTACAATCAAAACAAAACAGAAAAGTAATTGTTCACACAATCTCAAATATAAATGAATTTAGAAATACGATTAAATAGGTTTCTGTTTTTAGAAAACATAACACTGACTATTACATGACATTAATGGGCTTCCACACTATTACAATTTAAATGTGTTTACCCTTAACAAAAATACAATCATAATAATGCATAATCATACTTATAATTATACATGATTTAACTATCATTGTGCATGTACCAAATTATTACTTTTAAGTTTACAACTAGACTTCATTTGCTGCAAGCACATGTATCTGAAAAACTAGGTCACATTGACCATTAAAGTTAATAAAATAATACACAAACAAGAAATCAACTTGACGCAAGCATCAAAGGTATCAGGCTGTAGAAGATATGATGAAATCATTCTATTACTTCTAATCATTATTATTTCTCTGTATCAAATCAGACCATACTGACAATATGCATTTTGTGCATCCTTACTGGATGAAGAGTAATTGTGAAGTCATACTTTAAAAGATGTATTTTAATCAGCAAAATTAGTTTGTAGAGACAATTATATGCAGAAGGTAAATGATTTACGAGGCATATTTGGAGTTTTTACTTCTCTAGACTCAACTCCCCTATCACCTCATGACCACTTCAATATATTTCTAGTTGTGTGAATCTGCAAAAAATAGTCTTGAATCCACAAAACACTGTACATCATTTTTGTATTTCATAAGCGAATAGTGATAAAAATGAAATAAATTGAACCCAAAACAAATGAGGTACAAAAACAAATGAGGTACAAATTGACAATATAATGTTTATTAAATTTTATATATGCTTGATTTATCTACCTACAGGTTATACAAATCAAACACTAAAATGAACAGTAACTTCAATCCCCAATTAAATACTTATGTTACAGTAATTTTTGAAAGAAATCATTAAAAAAATTTCTTTAAATTAATCCTGCAGAAACGCATGTACATTTTAAAAACCCATATCAGGACAGACCACACTCTTGCATGGCCTGTAATTATGTATCCTATGGCATGGCATTTTGTACAAACTTCATACATCTTTAAACTAGTCTTAATTTCAACTGTGGGTCCACAGTATCACAAATAGATGCAAAAAGGCTTGTACAATTTTTCATGACATAAACAACAAATCCTGGTAGCCTGAGCAAATAGGAAACTCATACGAAAATTGTTCCAGCACAGAATTAAAGCACGAAAAGAAATGCGATACAGTTCACTGGATTGTTTAAATGACTGTAGAATAATTTATACTAAAATAACTGAAAGTGAAAACATAAAAATAAATGGTTGAGGATGAATATGCAAACTGTCTCATTGACACCAATATTTTCAACATGATTCCCACAGAAGTGATCACAATTCAGGCTTTTATACACTGAGGCCTCGACAGGGAGCACAAATTGGTCATAATAGACCTATAAAATTTTCAAATGTTTACCATGCTTTTTCAACCAAAGAAAATGAGACATTTACTTTTTTTTTTTTTACTATAAAACATTTATCTTAAAAAATATCATACATATTAACACTATTTGTTTCATGTATACAGATTTTTTTTTGGTAAAACTTTGATATACTTATACAAGTACACATTGTAATGTCTAATCCTCTAATCTAAATTGAATCTGTCGAAATTAATTAGCATTTGTTTATACTGGCCATAGCTGACACTGGCACTGGCATATGGAATCATTATTCTCACGGTAAAGTTCAACACCATTTCCCGCACTTATCTTGTTGTTCATACTGTATGCTTGTGAATATGTATTAGTTAATAAATAGTCAGTAGACTGTACAGACGTGTTTTCATTCACTCTCTCCAACATTACACACATGAATGTATCTATGCCAGGAAGCTTCCATGTAAATTTCAACTTTACTGGCCTAGTAGTTCTTGAGAAAAGAAAAAGATGTTTCCTATATATCAGCCTGTAAAACTTTGATCTGCTATTGTGGCTCCACCCAACCCTGGGAACCATGATTTAAACAACTTGAATATTCTCTACTGCAGCATTTTTTCATGTAAATTTCAACTCTGCTGGCTCAGTACTTCTTGAGAATGTTTTTTTAAATTCTTTTCCTTATAAATTCACAAGTAAAACTATGATCCCCTATTGTGGTCCCATCCTACTCCCAAAGGCCATGCTTTTTACAAATTTGAATCTATTTTTTGTCAGGGAGCTTTCATGTATATTTGAAATTTTCGGGCCCAGTGGTTCTTGTGAAGATTTTAAAAGATTTTACCTATATATCAAAATGTAAAACTTTGATCCCCTATTGTGGCTCCAGCCTACCCCCAGGAGCCTTGATTTTAACACACTTGAACCTGCACTGTCATGAAGCTTTAAAGTTGATTTGAACTTTTCTGGATTAGTAGTTCTTGAGAAGATTTTTAAATGGCCCTACCCTAGTTTTGCCTTTCCATAATTATCTCCCTTTTGAAGGGGACATGGTCCTTAACTCAGTCCCCTTCATCCAAGGATGATTTGTACTAAGTTTGATTGAAATTGGCCAATAGTTATGGAAAAGGAGATGAAAATGTGAAAAGTTTATGGACAGATAACAGACAAAAAGTGATCAGAAAGCCCATGTGAACTAAAATGTTAAAAAAACAAAACAAACAAACACCTCTTCTCCATGCTACAATAAGGATTAGTAAAAAAAATTTCAAGATAACAATGTGAAAATACCTTTTGGTTCCTTTTTGCCACAACCATTTGAATAGAGTGAAGCTGAATAGATTGTCAGTGGGGATACTGCATTAGATGCCTTTGATGACACAGAAATTTCATTCTCATAGATTTTGCTGCTGCTCTTATGAGTGGAACTTTTGCCAGCCTTTTTTATCCTCTGTTTGTTTGACTCAGTACCAGTACAGTCTTGTCCAGTCTCAGTTCTCCCTTTACACCAGCTGTCTTGAATTAAGTGCATGGGTGTACAGGGACTGGAAACTTTGCAGGTATTCTTCTCAAAGGGTTTTTGCATTTCCTGCAGAACATATTGCTGTACATATACTGTTTTTGTCAGAAAAATTTAAAATCTATTGTCACAAATATTTTACTAAATGAATTTTGACTAAAGTGACTACTGATAGATATAAAGATGAAGCAACCTCAAAGGGCCAGTAAGAATTTGTGACATTACAAAACTGTATATCACTTTTACTTCATGAGACCTTATTTTTTGTATAAATACAATGATATATGAAGCTTTCATAAATTATTATTTATTACTCAAATTTATAAGACTTCATTCATGAAAACTACATTTTCATAAATGGTAAGTCTTGAAAAATTATGCATAAATAATGTTCTTTTAAATAAAATGTAACTTCCAGTATATGTACAAGGGCAAGTGAATAAGTAACCAGCCTAATTTATTTCCAATTGACCGAGACAGTCACGATGTTCATGCCTTGTTTCAATACGTTTTATACCTGGGTACAAAATTGCATGTGTATCGAGTCTTTCTTTAATAAGATATTGAATGTCAAACATGGCTAGTGATGCAAAGACATGCTTTTCATTTAAGCATGAAAATGCTTTTCATTTAAAGTTGAGTATTGTTCTGTAATTCGGTACTTGTATTTAAAAGGTAGAACAGGCAAGGTAATACACGGCAAGTTAGCCGATGTTTATGGGTCTTATGCACCATCCTATGCTCAAGTTAAATTCTGGGAAGGAAAATTCAAACACGGTACTACGTCTTTAGAAGATGAAGTCAGGTCTGGATGCCACCAACAAAGAAATGTGGAACAAAGTTTGGGGTCTGGTATACTCTGATAGGCGAATTCAGGTGGAAGATATAGCACAGGCATTAGGCATTTCACATGGTAGTGTTTCAACAATCTTACATGATTGTTTAGGTATGCAGAAGCTAACGGCCCATTGGGTCTGCAAATCCCTTAGTGATGAGCAAATGGCATCCAGAGCATCAAAATACAGTGCCTTGTTGAAGCATATTAGGTCAAAGGATGATTTTCGTTTGCGTATGGTGACTGTAGATGAGACTTGGGTTCATTATTATGAGCCAGAGAATAAACCTCAGAGTCATCAGTGGGTAGGGCCAGGGTCCCCAAGACCAAAGAAGTTCAAGATGCAACCATCTGCTGGCAAGGTGATGACCACAGTATTTTGGGATGTAAAAGGCATTATTATGTTGGACTTTTTACCCAAGAGAAGTGCAATAACTGGAGTGTACTAAGCAAACTTGTTAGACCAACTGAGAACCGCCATATGTGAAAAACGCTGAGGTAACCTCTATAGGTGTTTTGCTACAACACGAGAGACCACACTTGCAAAGTTGCAATGGATGCTGTAAAGTGAAACAAGTATGAATTAATATCATATCCTGCCTATTCGCCGGACCTAGCTACTAGGGACTTCTTCCTATTCCCAAACTTGAAAAAGGATACCTGTGGATGTCATTTCCAGTGTGACGAAGAAGTCGTGATGGCAGTTAAGGAGTGGGTCAATGGAAAGGACTCAGACTTTTTTCAGTTCTGGGCTGATGGCAATTGAACACCTTTCGTCAAAGTGCATCACACTTGAGTACAATTACATTGAAAAAGAAGACCTGGATCTCAACCAGAAATAAGTTGGCTGGTTACTTATTGATTCACCCTCATAATACATGGTCAGATGTTCTTCTAACTTATACATATTTTACCATACCTAAGTTTATGCAATTTGATTCCCACCACAACAAAATACAGATTGACAAGTTTGAACAAAAGTTACTAGAGTACTGAATAACAAAAGCAGTAAAACCAGAAGGGTTTCTTGCTGGTTGGAACAATATCATGAATAGCAGAGAATAGCCACAAGTTCTATAATTAGGGATAACCCCTCACCGAGAAGTTGAAAAATAAACATAAAGTCAACACTCTGTGAACAGAATTAGTGATAATCATTAAAATATCACTTCCATTTTCTCTTATTTCCAATTTTGTGAAATTGTCAACTCCTGGATTGACAATTTTAAAACCTTTCCACTGATATGTCACATGACCATTTTTCTAAAACATTATCCCTGGATTGACAACTGTAAGAGAAATCTAAGTGCAAGATATATCTGAAAAAATTTGTAAGCAGCCCTTCCTCACAATTTTGTAGTTGTAAATCCATTGTTTTGTCTATGCAGAAGATGTTTGTCTATTGACTCAGTCACAAATATTTCTCATGGAATATATATTTTCCATTGGCAATATACAGTACCAGCAACCAGAAATAAAAGTTTATCTTAATTTACAACATTTCTTGAATTACTCTCTAAATATTTTTCAATGTGTCACATGACAACCTAATTTTGATAACTTGCACTTGATGACCTTGCCCCATCTCACTCATAAGGTGATCTTTTTCAAATTCTATTTTTTGTATCCCCCAAAAAGTAATCTGTATGTTGCACATCCAGGTTGTTGGTATCTGGATTACCAAGGTCCTATTCTACATATCCACATACAGGTTATCTTTCCCTGGCCTAGAATTTACTAATTTTGTTAGACAACTGCAGACTCATATATAAACATGCAGACAGTTCACCTGTTTGATGTTCAGGAGAATTTTTTTAACTACTGTACTGGTATATGATCCCTATAGCTCAGTCCTAGAAATAGTCCCTTAATCCAAAGGTCATGAATTAATCAATATTGGTAGAGAACTCCAACCTCATAATAACTATGCCTGCAATGTACTCCAATTTCACCAAGGATGAAGTGAAATAACTATATGCTAACAGACCCTAACTTATTTATAAAAAAAAAAAAATTCTTATTCCATGTTAAAATTCGCATGATTCAGTTCATTAACATTTGTACTTTTATGATTTTAAATGTTACACAGCACATAAATTCACCACAAACAGTATATAACTCAGGGTTGAAGCTTAGGGTTTTCTCATAGCTGAAATTCCCAAAGGCATTGGCCTTGTTCATACTTTTATGGACCTGGAAATACACAGGTACAAGTAGGTACAGTTAAATCATTTAGGCTGTGTTTGTATATTATCCAAAACATTTTAATTTTGTATGGTGATGATGGTACTCCATAGTAATGATATTTTTAAAAACAAAAGATCAGCAAAATTTTCCTAGAACCTCTCATTATGGAAACCTGTTTGAACTCGATGACCTATGTCGAATAGCTAGCTCTATACAAAAGATGATATCACATGATGCAGATGCATTGTCCTCTGCTGTTTTAGGAACCTAAACATGCCTTCAACATCATGTACTTTAAACAGAGTATCAATACATGCATGCATCCATACTTACATACATACATACATGTTTGGGCAAGTTATTTATCAATACACTAAGGACAAGGCACAGTATTGGCAGTATATAGCCACTAAATTTACAGAATTTTCATAATCTGTTTTTTGTTTATGAATTGTGTAAATCAAATCTACTTTGATACCAGCTAAACTTCACTGCAAGTAAATGATGCAATTTTCATCTATGATGTCACAAATACACACCCAACATGTAATGGTTAACAGAAAACATTACTTTTTATCATATTTTGACTTTTCTTTTTCTCATATTGAATCCTTTCACATGCAACAACCAATTTTATATTTTGCATATAGATTCATTTGTTAACAAGAGGCCTACAGGCCTTAAAAATCACCTGAGTATAATAGCCCATACACAGACCTGTCTGGGATTTTCATATTTGCATTTACCCCTCATTCTGGAGGCCTTTGTTCACAGCTTTATAACCTTTCTAAATATGCAAACAATTCCAATTCAATTACAACAGAAAGAAAGATAAAGTTTGAAGCATTTAAATCTGCCCATATTTCCTGGACCAAGGTGCAATGAATTTCACAATTTTGGTAATAGCTTCATGGACATAATAACCATGTATTTGGTTTTTCTCCCACATGTGTTGGAGCAGAGAGATATTTAAAACTGTTGTGTTTTTTGGGTTTTTTTTCAGTTTAGGCCCTAACCAGGAGGACCTGGGGGAGCTATGATCTTAAATATTCCTTTTATCCTAACACTTTTTACCCACCCCTAAGGGAGCAGGAGACTCGACATTTACAATTTTGTTCCCCTTCTCATAAAGATACTTCATACAAAATTTCTGAGGAGTTGGAATGGTAGTCATCAAGAAGTTGAAATTGTTCAATTGTTAACAAATTTAGTTACTGATCATTTTAGCCCCACCTTAATACCAAACCCCTACTCTTAGGATCACAAAATTTACAATTTTGGTAAAGGGCTACCTGCTCATTATGAATATCCATTTAGTTTCAATTTGTTATCAATAGTATCAAAGAGAATGTTTTCTAAATGTTTTACACTTGAAAGCTAAATACCAAGTTTGGCCCTGCCCAGGGGTCAGAACCCCTACCCTATGGATCATGAAATTTATAATTTTGGTAGGATCCCTCCTGCTCTACACTACTATGCATTTAGTGTTTCTTACAAATATGGAGTACTAAACAACATTTTTGAAAATTGGTCACTTTTTTGGAAGTTTTGGCCCTGCCCTAAGGCCCCAGGGTGCAGGAGATTTGGAATTTATAATTTATGTCAGCCTTGTCCCAAAGATGTTTCATACCAAATATTAAAAGGATTGGAATAGTGGTTATCAAGAAGTTAAAAATGTTCAATTGTTAACACATTTAATCATTGACTATTTTGGCCCCACCCTCATACCAAAACCCCTGCCCCTGGGATCATCTGTAAAGGTCCCTTTTACAACTAGCACTAGTTTGATTTGCTCTTAGGATGAGAAAATTTTATTTACCGGGAAGTCATCTCTCAAAATGTTCAAAGGAAACTCCACTGTAGATACCTTCTGTGAGCTCTGTAATATTTATATGCATGCTTACAATTATTTAATCACAAAAATAATTCTCCTTTACTTATATACATGAACTGCTCATATAAGTGACTATCAATAACTGGAAGTATATGAAACCACTGGAAAAACTTGAAGATTAAGATTTTTAAGAATTGGTTGAGTCTGGAAATCATCAATCTGATCAATATACTTTTAATTCTTATATTAATAAACTGCTCAGTGCTGATACTCAGTTATTGTGCAAGTTGTACTTACATTGTAACCAAATTTGGTCAGATTTCTATAAGGGCAAGTCAATAAGTAACCAGCCAATCCCATTTCCGATAGACCAAGATAGTCATGATTTTTATGCCTTGTTTCAATATATGTTTCATACCTGGGTACAAAATTGCATGCCTATCGAGCCATTCTTTAATATAATATTGAATGTCAAACATGGCTAGTAATGCAAAGGCATGCTTTTCATCTAAAGTTGAGTACTGTGCTGTAATTCGGTACTTGTATTTAAAAAGTAAAACAGGCAAGGAAATACATAGTGAGTTAGCCAATGTTTTGGGTCTCCTGCACTATCTTATGCCCAGGTTAAATTCAGGGTAAGGGAATTCAAACATGGTAGAATGTCTTTAGAAGATGAAGCCAAGTCTGGATGCCCACTGGATGCCACCAACGAAGAAATGTGGAACAAAGTTTGGGATCTGGTATACTCTGATAGGCAAATTCAGGTAGAAGAAATAGCACAGGCATTAGGCATTCCACATGGTAGTGTTTCAACAATCTTACATGATTGTTTAGGTATGCAGAAGTTAACAGCCCAATGGGTCCCCAAATCCCTTAGTAATGAGCAAATGGCATCCAGAGCATCAGTATGCAGCACCTTGTTGAAGCATATTAGGTCAAAGGATGATTTTCGTTTGCGTATGGTGACTGTAGATGAGACTTGGGTTCATTATTATGAGCCAGAGAATAAACCTCAGAGTCATCAGTGGGTAGGGCCAGGGTCAAAGAAGTTCATGACGCAACCATCTGCTTGCAAGGTGATGGCCACAGTATTTTGGGATGCAAATGGCATTATTATGTTGGACTTTTTACCCAAGACAATAACTGGAGTGTACTATGAAAACTTGCTAGACCAGCTGAGAACCGCCATCCATGAAAAACGCCAAGGTAAACTCTCTAAAGGTGTTTTGCTGCAACATGACAACTCGAGAGTCCACACTTGCAAAGTTGACATGGAGCTAAATGGGTATGATTTAATACCACATCTGCCTATTCACCTGACCTAGCTCTTAGGGACTTCTACCTATTCCCAAACTTGAAAAAGGATATCCATAGACGTCATTTCCAGTCTGACAACAAAATTGTGATGGCAGTTGAGGAGTGGGTCAATGGAAAGGACCCTGACTTTTTCAGTTCTGGGCTGATGGCACTTAAACACCATTGGTCTAAGTGCAAAGAAGAGGTGGATCTCAACCAGAAATAAGTTAGGCTGGTTACTTATTGACTCGCCCTTGTATCTTAATTGTAATTTCATGATAGCAGAAATTGACACTTTTCTTAGTTATCTTGTCTAATTTCTCTACCGACTTTCACATCTCAAAATTAGAGTCTTGAAATTAATTCTTTGTTTCATACCTTCTTCAATTAATTAACTGATACGGTGAATTTTCAAGAGTGAAATATTATAAATTGGATGTAATAGAATCAAGATTTTACTTCAAGAGATTGAAAGTTAATGAGATCATGAGTAAATATGCTTGGTTATACTGGGAACAAGAGGCCCATGGGCCACATTGCTCACCTGAGTCACCTTTGCCCATACTTAAAGACTTTCCCTATATATTTGCATTTAAAACTTTGATCCCCTATTGTGGCCCCACCTTATATCTGGGGGCCATGAATTTAACAAACTTGAATCTGCACAATATCAGAAAGCTGCCATGTAAATTTGAATTATTCTGGCTTAGTAGTTCTTCAGAAGAAGATTTCTAAAGAGTTTTTCCTATATTTTCGTATGTAAAACTTTGACCCCTTATTGTGGCCCCATCCTACCCCTGGGGGCAGTGATTTTTACAAACTTGAATTTGCAGGAATGTTCCTTGTAAATTAAAACTTTTCTGGTCCAGTGGTTCTTGAAAAAAGAAGACTTTTAATTGACACCACCCTATTTTTGCAATTTTGTGATTATCTCCCTTTTCAATGGGGCATAGCTTTTCATTTGAACAAACTTGAATCCTCTTTACCCATGGATGATTTGTATCAAGTTTGACTGCTTCTGGAGAAGATTTTTAAAGATTTTTTTCCCTACATTTTCACATGTAAAATATTGATCCCCCATTATAGCTTCACCTTACCCCCAAGGGCCATGATTTTCACAAACTTGAATTTGCACTATGTCAGGAAGCTTCCATGTAAATTTGAAATTTTATGGTCCAGTGGTTCTTGAGGAGATATTTAAATTTTATTTGTGCATATTTGAGATTATCTCCCCTTTGAAGGGGACATGGCCCTTCATTTGAATAAATTTGAATCCCCTTCACCCAAGGATGATTTGTACTGAGGTTGATTGAAATTGGCCAATTGGTTCTAAAGAAGATTTTTAAAATTTGTTAATGTATTTTTGCTATTACACTATTCTCGCCTGTTGCTCTTCATTTGAATAAACTTGAATCGCCTTCACCCAAGGATGCTTTTTGCTAATTTGATTAAAATTGGCCCAGTGGTTCTGGAGAAGAAGTTGAAAATGTGAAAAGTTCACAAGCATGTGAACAGACGGATGATCAGAGAGAAAGATGGGACAATGGTGATCAGAAAAGCTCACTTGAGCTTTCAGCTCTGGTGAGCTAAAAACTTGGGACTGGAATGTGAGTTCATGAGATCAAAAAATTTAAAAGTCATCTGTAATTCTTTTTTAATATATTGAATGTGTCAGTCACATCCATTTAAAAAAGGTATGTGAGAAAATGTAAAGTATTTTTTGCTGGACTTACTACATAACTTTGAATATTGAAAGCTATAACAATGGTGTAATTTCTTACCTCAATAACATTAGTACAATCTGGAAGTGTCTTGTATACCACTAATTCAATATCAGCATCATATGGGAAATGTATATGCATGTGTTGACCTTTTATTGATGACTGACTTGGAAACAGAATTTCTATAGGTTTTTCAAACATGATTTCAAAATCTACATTTCCATTTCTCTCTGAAACAAAAATATGATAATAAACAAGCATTGTAAGTATTGCATAATAATACATGTTCCATACTGGTCCCAAGTTGAGTCATTTGCATAACATTCTGTATGTGATCCCAAGTCAATCCCTTTGTATAATAATCTTACATCAAGAGATTATGCATAATAACAATAAACACAAAATGTTTGTAAAACTTATATGCTGCCCTCATCTGTGCACAGTCAAAGCAAGAATGTGCCAAGGACCTTAAAGGCATGAGTAAGCTGTCAATGTGATGCTTTTTATTATATTTTGTAAAATTATGGTGAAAGGACAGATGGGGTAGAGTGGCTACTAGACCTGTTGTCACCGTTAGTGAAGCAGGTAAAAATGACCTTGGCAAACCACAATAACATGCTTGTACAGCATTTATAAATGATAGGAAAGCCTTTGTTTTGTTTTGTTCCGACACTCCTGATCTGGGTTCAAAGTTTTTTGGTTTTTTTTTTATTGTTTTATATATATATATAGTTTTAATTCATCCAAAAAAAAAAAAAATGCCCTGAAACTGATGTTTTATACTTACTTGGCATATGTATTGTATCTTATGTTTATATCATTTTATTTCAATGTTTTATTTAATTGTTTTATGTACTGTAAAGCACCTTTGAGCATACAAATGTATGAAAAGGGTGCTATATAAATATGGTATTATTATTATTATTATTAAAGTCCAGTTTTGTTAATTCTATGGAAGATTATGAGCCTTTTTTGTCTAAGGAACTCAATGGCTCTAGTTCTGATTTTGAGAGATACTGGTGCTACACAGACATTGTAGACATGGTAGGTAAACCTAATCAGAAAATTCCATCTCCTCTCCAACCCTTTCTAGCTTGTGAAGAACCTTTTAGTGAAGTGTTGGTAGATTGTATAGGACCTTTGCCTAAAACTAGGTCAGGGAACAAGAATTTACTAGGTCATAAAGTAGGTCAAGGTTATGTTACACCTATCATGGCTAAAATGGAGGGTATTGCAAAGTTCCTGACTCCTACAAACAAGAAAGAGTTAATGAGATTTTTAGGCATGACTGTTTTTTACAGAAAGTTTTCCAAATTTTTCTTCAATAATAGGTCCACTTACCAACCTACTGCAAAAGAAAGTTAAATCTGAATGGACAAAGGATTGATGGATTGTATATTGTTTCATATCCGGCTCAAGAATTCTTCACTCATATGGAGACAACACCAATGCCATTGAAGGGCTGCAAAAATTAGGCCTATGCTCAGTGCTTACGGCCTTTAAGCAGGGAGACTCTTTATCGTGTCACACCAACTATGACACAGGGCCTCGGTTTTTGTGGTCTCATCTGAAGGACTGCTCTATGTAGTTACGCCTTAAAACAAGAAAGTGGTATTGGGGACTTATTCTAACCTGGATCCTCACAGAGAGAATGGCAAAGGACCAATGAATCACTTTGTAAAATTAAATCTGTCCTCACGAGTAGTCCAATTCTTTCATCTCCAGATTTTTCTATACAATTAATTTACTGTTGATGCTAGTGATGCAGGAATTGGGCAGTTTTGTGTGTGAATTCAGCTTGGCATTCAAACCCACAACAGACATTATTATTGTATACCTATTGCAAGTTAGGATTTTGTTATTGTTATATTTTTCTTTCTATAATTGTAAATAAATTGTATTAAATTTTTAATTGTCTTTGCATTTGAATTCTGCTGAATTATTATTATTAGGGTTATTTTGACCAATAATAAATGCAATATGCATTAATCATCACTTTGAAGTCACGGGCGAGCATCAGGATAGGAAAGGAATTCATGGTCACTATCAGTACCACTGAGATGCTAAAAGTTCAAGCCTTATTTGATGTTTTAGGTTTCAATGCTACACTTAATCTATTATCGGTAATTATTATGATTTAATTTTTCGCCCATTTACCTAAACAATTATCACCTCTTAATTACAGACCCTGAAGCATGCAACTACACCTTCAAAGCATTTCGTTTCGTTCCATGCATATTGTTCAATGTTCCGTGCAAACCATTCAGTGTTTCGTGCAGGCCATTCACAGTTCTGTGCAAGAATCGTTCCGTTCGGTGCAAGAATAATTTTGTTCCGTGCAAGAATCGTTCCATTCTGTGCAAATTGTACAGAGTGTTTCCTGCAAGAAACATTTCATGCAGTAGAACCGTTCAAGCCACACCCCTACAAACCTAAAAATTTTGACCAAGTAATGAATATTTTTGTGGAAATAATGAATTCTAAACAAAGAATAAGAATTTGCAATCTCTGCAATTATAGTTTTGAGGTAACAGTCATCTGCAGTAATTTTCAATGCATGCTTTTAGGGGAAATATCATGTAAATTTCAGCAAAGTACAAGATTTTGTAGAGTCAAATTTTAACAGACTCAAAATTTCCTCTGTTGAAACTTAATTAAAATCAATTAAATAATTTACATTATAAAAATAAAATCAAAATATTAAACTAGCGTTAAATTTATTGTAATCAACACAAGTACCACATGTGATGTACAAAGGTGCGATTTACCTACCCCCTCATTAATTATCACAGGAAGAAATGAGACTTTTAGTTAAAACTGAAAGGTACCATTCAGTGATATTTCAGTCGACTGAATGGCAGGCACATTTCAGTGACCATTCAGACAGTATAATGAGCGAGAACATCAAAACCCTCTGGTCGGGCACCTTTCAGAAAACAGACTCAATGGGTCATTTTTCGAAAGAAGGCTGAAGGACTATGTCGCATAAGTTCTACTTATTGCTATACAAAAGAATTTCACATCTTATAGAAGTTTTGATATCAAAATAAAAAAAGGTGTTCATAAAATTATATATCATTAAAAAAAAGTAGGGGATATTGGATTTACAAGGACAGTGAAATGCAGAATATGTGGTCAGGAAGGAAACAAATGACAGAAAAACATTAAGGAAACATTTGTCAATTTATTCGAAACCCTTTGTACAGTCGGAAAAGGACAGATTCTCCAGAACAAGGGTCAACACCAATACAGGTCACACAGCAAATTTACCACCATTGTAAACAGAGTCAGTAGCAGGTAAAACCCCTTTGGTTGGCCAGACAAGCTTGGATTCAGCATGGCATACGCCTAACAAGATGTCCCAGGTCATTTTGGGGAAGATTATTCCATTCCTGTTGCAATGCAGCATCAAGTTCTTGGACATTGGCAGGAGGTTGTTGACATTGGGGAGCCGCTGTCCCAGCATGTCCCAGACATGCTCAATGGGGGAAAGGTCTGGAATCTGTACTTTTCTGACTGTACACAGGGTTTCAAATAAATTGACAAATGTTCCCTTAATTTTTTCTGTCATTTGTTTCCTTCCTGACTTCATGATCTGCATTTCATTGTACTTGTAAATCCAATATCCCCTACTTTTTTTGAATAGTATATAATCATCCCAAGTATAACTTGCATAATAAGTATGCAAAATATTTTCTTTAACTTATTGAGAATTTCCTTTATATCACAAAATCAGGACATGACATTGTAATTTTCAATATACCTGGTAATAGATAACGGGGAATATAGACAAAAAACAAATCCCCCTCCCCAATTTCCTTTCATTTTATGACCACCAGAGATCACTAATGCTGATATTAAGATAATAACATTTAGATCCCCTGTATTGATCTATTGCAAAAAATACCATTATTTAGGGTATCATTTAAATATATCATACTTTTTATATGGAACAAAATAAAATACATTGTAAGCAAGTAAATAAATGTGTTCAACGAATTTCTTCACATTGATTAAATGCATGAATCAATATTGAATAAGATTATGAAACCATTATTTAAAGTTTTTTTGGTTTTTTCTTTTTTAAATACAAAAATAGCAACAATTTCAGCTGGTTTTTGCTAACGTTTGGTTTGGGTAGTTGTTTATAAATTGGTGAAAGAAATTCAAATACAGCAAAAATTATATTTTAATTGCCATATATTGAACCTTTTCCATATTTATTTCTTTATTCAGTCAGACTCGGTTTTTGTTTGATGTTTTTTTGTTTATTCAGTTAGACTTGGTTTTCTTTCGATGTTTATTTGTTTATTCCATCAAGCTTTGTGTTTCCTTTGATGTTTTTTTTTTTGTTTTTTGGGGTTTTTTTTCAAATTTATATCATTATAAATGTGTTTCCTTTGATGTTGATGGAGTCAAACTTTTTTTATTCAGTCAGCCAGTGTGACCAGACATTGCCACATCAGTACTATGTATTATATACAACAGTCGGTCGCTATTGATCTTCTTGAACAAGCAAAAACAAAACAAAAAAATTTACTATACCAGAAAGATTATAGTTCTGACCTTTGGTTGAATTTCAATCTATTTTCACCCATTCAGATACAGGTGGAATGGGGAGGGGGTCTAAACATGTCACAAATTTTTGGCTACATGAGAATGTTGAAATATTAATCTTTAAATTTGTCGAATATTAGGATTCTCTACAATAATGGTATTGAATGGAATTGAAGCAATGCTGCATGTGGATTATTTATTTTAAACTTTAAGGAAATCACCTTGCTATCAAATGTTGTACGATACAATTCTCATTATTACAATACAAGTTTGTTTTTTTTTTTAAAAGTAAGAATTGAAAATATATATATGTAACTAGAGAAGAACAAACTGTTTAATGAAATAAATCATATATCATTGAAACAACAAAACAGTTAGTGAAAGAGACTAGACCTGGAAATATCAACATAATGTAGGTAAACAATTACAGAAAGATTTCTGGCTTAATATATGGCTTAATGGTCACAGAAATATAAAAGACTAGTTATTAAAATTTCACTGAAACCTACCTGAATGATAACGGAATGGTAACTAAAAGGTGACTGAAAAGTGCTTTATCAGTGATGATTCAGTTAGCATTCAGTCACCTTTCAGTTCACTGAAAGGGAAGATTTCATCTTGTGTATAAAAATGATTGTGATCAATGACATTAATAGGTGCTATTAATATTTGAGTGCTCTCACCTGCAAAAACAATGCTTAGAGAAATAAAAAGTTGCATGAGGATAGGTAACATATCTCTCTTTTTTTTTTTTTTATTTGAACAATATTTTATTACGTATATGTGTGTGTGTGTGTGTATATATATATATATATATATATATATATATATATATATATATACACACACACACACACACACACACACACACAAGTTATTTTGACAAAAAATAGAAATACCAGCTCGTGAAAATCGGGCAGCATGTCCATTTATGTCTGTACTTTCTGCATGATTTTTTTTTTCACTTAATAAAATGTGCGAGACAAAAAATAAAAATATTCTAGAGTATTTCTTTACCCTGAGGGGGTATCTGCCAAAATCAAGGTACAAGCGCAGTGTACACAACAATGGCTTCGTAAAACATGTTGTGGTCGCCATCCCGTCTCATTATTTCATTTACACAAGAAATGTTGTTTCAAAATCTTGCATTAGCATTTCATTACAAAATCTTAATAAACATGAAGTATAGAAACCCACTTTTTTGGTGGCAAATTATTGTTTAACCTATCTTCATTTATTTTAGCATGTGACATGGCATTGAATAATGGCATACAAGGTGCAATACAAATTTAATCTTCTGTTTCAAAATAATTTATTGTGTACATATTTTAAGTGTCACATTTTCTACAATTTTACGTTTCTATAGTAATTTTTTTGAGATAGATTTTTTCGCTTGTAAAGAGGTGAACAGATAAATGAAGGCTGTGTTTCTGGGTGAAAAATTATAACGTCAAGTTATAATATTCATTTAAAAAAGACATTTTTTTTATTTTTGCCATTTTCCCCCAGTTTATTATTATTATATTTATTTTTTTAAGGATTAATGGCACCGTAAATATCCGAATATCGAAGAATGCAGGCCACGCCTACCATTTCATCTCAACCATTCAGGACCATTCACAAAGCGTGCACGGTAGGTGGGGCACCTACCGTTTTGTACAAACCATGCAGACCATTCAAGAAATGAGAAGTGTTTCGTGCAAACCGTTTTGTGCAAATCGTTCAGCATTCTGTGGAAGAATTGTTCATTCCATGCAGACTGTTCAGCATTCTGTGAAAACCGTTCAGCATTCTGTGAAAACCGTTCAGCATTCCATGCAAAAATAGTTTTGTTTCGTTGCGTGCAAGTGGTGTAGTAATACGCTTCAGGATCTGTACCTGTAGCCCTTAACATGACACTATGTTTACAAGATAGGTACATGAGATACAATTACTTTTATAAACAATCAAGTTTTATAAGTCAAGAATTATTTTTAAATCATTTTTCAACAATATCAAATCTTTCATCAAAATTAGTCTCAATGGTACTTCAGAATTTAGTTCAATATTAAATTGGATTTGTAATTCAATTTTACCAATAAACAATAGACAAGTAAGTGAAGTTGTTCAGAAAATTAATTAAATAAATAATTTACAATATAAATAATATACACTCAAGATAAAATAAAATCATTAAAATATGTAACTACCTGTACTTTATTCATAATCTTAAAATACATAATATGTCTAGACTTTTGTCAACCATAATCAAGATAATCATCCTAGTTGTTTAAAAAATACTACATTACATCATCCAGAAAAATACCAATCTTATATCATCCAGAAAAATACCTATCTTTTTAGGACTTACCTATAATCAGACATAGTTTTGGACAAAAATTTGACTCTCAAAAATCTTACTTATATATGGTAAACAGATATGCAGTTGTATGGAAGAAAATTTTTGAATATTGGTCAATTTTTTGCAGTTTTTGCCCCACCCCTATGGCCCAATGGGTACAACGATCCTGAAGTCCCAAAGATGCTTCATTTCAAATTTGAAAAAAAAAAATCTGGAAGGGTAGTTATCAAGAAGAAAGAAAGGATGGACTACAACAGATGCAGACTAATAGCAATATTCAAATAAGTCTGGAACACTAAATTGTGACAGACAGACAAATGTACAGACAGATGGAGAGCAAACTAGTAATTCTCTTCAGCTGCACTCGTTGGAGATCATTGACAGCTACGCTTATATTGTATTCTTTAAATACATAAACAGAAGTTGGGTTTTTTGGGTGGTTTTTTTTTAAGTATACATTCTGCTGCAAAGAATCCCATACAAAATATTTATAACAAACTACCGAAGGTATATGTATACATTATTTTTCAAGAGAGAGAGAGAAAGAGAGAGAGCATTACATGGTTATTATTTATTAAATATAAATTAGAAAAAAAAGAACTCGGTGAAATAATTGATTACAGTGGTTCCAGCAGGTGTCAAACATATCTTTTCTCACCATTTTTATATGCAATATATTTCTGTTTCATAAAATGTATTCATTAGTGATATTCAGTGTCTTCCCTTTATATCTCATAGTGTAGATATGATATTTAAGCCAGAACAAGGTTATTTTGTATAATTTTCTTTTCATCTGAAAATCAAAAAATGAAATAATTTTTTGTTATTGATATTTGAAGATTGGTTTTATGTTTAAAACAATTTTCAAATTCTCTTAAGAAATGCTAAACACTATCACACTCCCAGAGTAAGTATTGTTTCTACTTCTATCTGGCAGAATTTACAATTCTTATCATCTGTAACTTTGATTTTGAATAGATATGAGTTTGAAGCTAAAATTTTGTTCAAAATTCATATTGAAACCATTACAGTTTGTAATTTTTTGTAACTTTAAAAGGCAATCTGAAAATTGTTTTCCATTCTGTGTCATTTCATTCCATTTTCTTTTACCAGTAGGTTATATGCTTTTTGATTGAGAAAACTATAGAATTGTCTTGATTTTTTGCATCATAGAAGAGTATATATACTTGACGTAATCAAAAGGTTTGGTAATTTAGTAAATTTTTCATCAAACTTTACTTTTTTGTCCATACTTTAACAGCATTTATTACAGTCATATATTCTAAAAGATTAACTTTCAAATTTGGATAAATATTACAAAAAAATTCATAATTCAGAAACAAGCTCTCTTCATTAATAGGATCATTAAAGTATTTGATATTATTGTAAAACATAAGATTTATTGAAAAAAAAAAACCTCTCCTACCGACAAGAATATTAGACTTGTAAAATATTGGAGCATCTGCTGATACAGTAATTGGATTTTGTTTATGCTGTAACTCAATCCATGAATCAAATACATCAAACCAGAATTTTTTTCAGTGATTTCTTTATTTTTTTATGTAATCTACTCCACATGTTGTAACCTCATTAATATCTAAATTTGGTATGAAATTGTGCAGACCCCTATAATATGAAAATATGAGTTGTCTCATCCTAAATAATTTTAAGGAGGTTATAAAAGCTTTAACATTAATAATTTTTAAGCCACCATCTTCATATTGCTTTACAATTACATTTGTACCTTTATTTTTATTCTATGCTGAGAATGGTTCCACAAGAAGAAAAGAATAATTTATCCAATTGTTTACAATAGTTATCATCAGGATTTGGGATCGCAATAAAAATATGGTTTAAAAGAGGCAAGACCAGAGTTTTGATAACAGTATTTTTCCTTATTGGTGTCAATTGTCTTTTCTCCCATTGATTTAGGATAGATTTTACTCTGCTTAACTTTGGTTGATAGTTTAGTTTACACATGTTCTGTAACTCTACATCAAAATAATTCCAAGTAGAATAAACTTACAAGTCCCCCAATTCAAATGAAAGTCTTTGGAAAGGATGTCCTGACTATATTTCTTGGACCCAATCCATACTTTTGAAAAATGCACTTTTAGTCTTGACAATTCAGAGAAGTGTTGCAATACTTTTATTGCTTCTAGAAGTGATTTCTTGCTACCATTAAGGATGATTGATGTATCATCAGCTGATTGTGAGATTTTCTTTTCATTATTATTTATAGTTATACCTTTAATCCTTTAATTTTCTCTTATTTGTATAGCTAAAATTTCTCTATAGAGTAGAAAAATATAAGGTGATAAAGGATCACCTTGTCTACTTCCTCTTTGAATATTAAAAGATGCAGAGATATTGCCACCTTGGTTAATAGTAGATGTGATGTTATGATAAGATAATTCACCCATTTATGAATATCAGGTCCAAAATTAAAATAAGTGAAGGTATTTTGTATAAAATTCCACGAGATGGTATCGAATGCTTTTTCAAAATCGATAAGTAGTAAGACCTGGAATTTCTTCTTTAGTATACTGCATATCATAAATTAGTCTAGTATTTTCCCCTATATACCTGTTAGAAATAAAACCAGTTTGATCAGGATTGATAAGTTTATCTAAATAAGTCTTAATCTATTTGCAATGGCACCAGAAGCTATTTTATATATAGTACTCAAAAGTGTAAACAGATGCCAATTTTTCAGATATTGTCTTGGTTTGTCACCTTTAGGTAAAAGTGTAATAATATCATGTCTCTGTGTTATTGAAAGAGTGTCATTTTCATATGCATAGTTAATAGACCTTACAAGAAATGTTCCAAGATATTTCCAAAACCCTTAAAAAACTCAGCCAAGAACCCATTTGAGCCTGGTGATTTATTTGCTTTCATTTTACTAAGTGTTTTTGAAACCTCCTGTAATGTAATTTTACCTTCTAAAAGCACAGATTCCTCTCTGGATAACTTTGGAATATCTTTAAAAATTTAGCTCAGAATATAAGTCAACTATATTTAGTTCATGTCTAGATGTAGAATATAAATTTTCATAAAATTGCTTTGTTTCATCCAAGATGTCAAACTGGTCTTGAATTACCTCTCCACTGCTTTTTATAAGTATGGGAATTATTTTACTTGTAAAGTTTCTTGATTTTAAACTACAAAAATAATGAGAAGGGTTTTCTCCTTCTTCAATCCATTTTGCTCTACTTCTTATATATTTTCCTTGAAGTTTATAATTTCTAAGTTTTTCTAATTTTTGCTGTTTTTCATGTATTGTCCTCGGAACTATTTTCTTCTAAAACCTTAATTCCTTCTATCAATTCTTTTTCATCATTTACTTGTTCCTTTTTTTTATAAGTAGAGTGTGAAATGCTTTTGCCTCTTATTTCCATAAGTAAAGTTTCTAGAAATTGCTGATCATTAATTGTGACATGAAAAGGCTAAGATAACGAACAGTATTCAATCTCGTAATTCCTAAAGAAAATACAAATCAGAGAGGATGGGCAAACACAGACCTCTGGTCATACCAGAGGTGGGATCAGGTGCTTAGGAGGAGTAAGCATCCCCTGTCGACCAATCACACCTGCCGTGAGCCCTATATTCTGATCTGGTAAATGGAAAAATCCGTAGTCAGAATCAGTGTGCCAAGGATGGCCTAACAATTGGTATGAAACACATCAGACAGCATTTGACTTAATGGTAAGTTGTACTAAATTGTTATAACAACCATAAAATTTGCGAAATGCTGTCTTATACGAGACTGTTGTACAAACCCCTGTAACATCAACTTTTTTGTCAGTAACCCACCTCAATTTAAAAACTGATCATCAGCAGAACAAGCCCTTGCATATTGAATCAGTTGGGAGATATATGCAGGTGATGATGGAATATTGCCACATAAATAAGGGAAGTTGACGATGGAGAAATCGAAATCATCCTGTTTGTCATAAATTTGAGTTGTTACTTTGCTGCCGGCATCTATTTTCAGTAAAATATCTAAGTACAAAGCAGAAGTGGAAGACTCTGTGATGTCTTTTATTTCAAGCTCACTGGGATATATCGAATTGACATATGAATAAAAATGATTATTGTTAATAGACAAAACCTCTGCAATATATCTAAATGTCAAATTGAAGGCCACAGCAAGAGATTTTTTCTTTTTGAGTAGAAGCTTTTGAATGAATTCTGCTTCGTAAGAATATGAAAATAGGTTAGCTAAATAAGGAGCACAATTCGTGCCCATGGGAATTCCAACAGACTGTTGGAAGACCTGATCATCAATAGTCCAGTCAAATTAGCCCAAAAAAGGGTCAAACTTGCAACAAATTGCAAAAGAATTATTTTCAATGATTTTGACCTCGCTAATATGTGTACTAAAACATATAAAAAATCTAATGTTTCAGTTGAGGGGGAAATACCATTTTTTGGGGGTCAAAAACAGAGAAAAAACGACAAAAACTGGAAATTAGCTTTCCATCATTACCTATCAAATAAGAATGCAGTTTCTTGATTGGCATTTATAAATTTTTGTAAGAAATAGAAATTGTAAAATTTCCATGTTATAATTTCACCTTTAAGAGGCTTTTTTGGAAAAGGGGGGGAGGGGGGGTAATTTCAGTGAACAGACCATGGAAATCAGTTTGTTTCTTCTTTTTCCTCCGTGTTCCTTGTTGAATTGGAACAACTTGTTCCTCTACAATGGCCACATCCAATAGTACATTCTAGGCCATGTTTTCGGCACGTACACCTCTTTGTGTCACAATTTACCTTGCAATTACAGTGGATAATATTCAGAAGACGATTGGGAGCAGGCGGCAAAGTGTTTTTAAGCGGCATGCATTTGCTATCATCAGTGACTGTCCATCCCCAATCAAGTGGGTTCAGATCAGTGTCATCTAGTTTTATCCACTGCTGACACTGATAGTATGACCTTCTAGAATGCAGAGCCGCAGAATCAGATGTTGGCAGGAGACTCTGTACCTGAACGCACTTATTGTTAGTGATAGCCTATTTGTGTATAAACGCAGTCTCAGAAGATCCAGTCCTTCGCACAATACTCCCCCATATAGGCTAGCAATAATCTGTTCGCTGCTCGTTACAACAGTTTCCAGATGGTTTCCAGGCTTTAAGAATTCCTCTATTGCCATTGTAACATTGTTTGTTTTCGAAAGCTTCTTTAAAGAACACCTTTTCCTATCCCAAATAGGCGGGAGGTTGTATCTGCATCAGTCCTGACCAACTTGGAGTTGGAGATCGAAGAGGCCATCCAGCCTTTGAAAGAAGATCTAAACTCAAAGATGGATCTGGCACTTTCTGTTCTTTATTAATTTTGGCGAATTTCATCTGCAGTGACGATTTAGGTGGTTGCTTGTAGAAATGTATATTAATTCTCCCAGCAGTCAGCCGATGAAACGTTCAGTTTAGGGACCGGTTTGCTAACCTTTTTACCAGGTGTAGAGCCTACAATAATGCCCATGCCATGGAATGTACCATACCCATCAAGTGTGCACACATTGTGATCCACGTTGTCAGCAACGAATTGCAGAAATTGTCCATTTTCATAGCTTGGAATATCTGTTCCTTGTGAAATGGCTGCACTTGTTTCAAAACGTTGTATCTCCGAATATGAGGAACAAAATCCTAAGGAATTCAACGTATCAATAAGAAATTTTGATGAAAAATGGTGATGAAGCTGCACTCCTGTAGCGGTGCAATATGCATACGTGGCTTAGCCATCTGCATAATTGTCTGTCCAATCGATGCAATTTTCAAGTCAGGGTCCTTTTCTCGGACGAGAATTTTCAAAAAAGTTTGAAGACTTTCAGGAATGTACTGAAGATTCTTTTCAAGTGATTCAATATCTGACGACAAAGGGTACAGATCAGAAGCTAGATGAAGGGACAGGATAT
This sequence comes from Ostrea denselamellosa, assembly GCA_024699665.1. Classification (NCBI taxonomy): domain Eukaryota; kingdom Metazoa; phylum Mollusca; class Bivalvia; order Ostreida; family Ostreidae; genus Ostrea; species Ostrea denselamellosa. The sequence continues at coordinate 785,299 of JAMZEH010000024.1, forward strand.
CAGATTTTATCAACTTAGCAGCAGTTACAATGATGTTGAGCTTCTCCAATGTCTGGTCCACTGTTTTAGGCCGATTGTAGAAGCTCTGAAGAATCGATCTTGCCGTTTTTCGTACCGTTATTACAGTTGATTTTCCTTGTTCTTCTGTCATGATGATTTCATCCCCAAAACGCTCATACAATTTCTTTTTCAAGTAAATAGGCGAGTATGCATCATCACCACAGTGGTCCTTCATTTTATCAACAAGATCTAACAGTTGATGTTGTTTGTCATCATTCTCCTGCAGATAATTCACCACTTTAAGAAATGTGTCAGTAATATCACTGTCAACAGGTCTGCCTCTCTTGGTTTCTGTCGAAGAGGGTGAGAATATTTTAGGTATGTGTTTGCCTGTGCGAAAATTTACGTTACAAGTTTGATGATAGATGGCATCAGCAGCATTACAGCTTCTAGTCTACCATAAATTTGGTTTGCCCAAGCGTCTTGTCTTGTAGAACAGACGGATTTTATACAAGCCTGAAAATCATGAGTTCACACAGGAAAAACATCATGCCCTCTTTTACTTTGATTAAGTTTGGCAGTTTGTCCACAAAAGAGGCAGTGGTCACGGAATGAAAAGGTCTGTTTTGATCTAAGAATTGGTGTACTATCAGCAGGAGGAATTGGCTTGCTTTGTTCTTTTTCCCTCAGATATTTGCTAATTTCAATCGCATTTGTAAATAGACGCCTACATTCGGTGTGCACATATTGCCCAGGATGCGTGCGAAGATTGCTACCCCTTTTCTCAGCAGCAGTATTGATACCTGTGCTACCCTTCCCACGAAGACAAACTAGACCATTCTTGTCCCCCGATTCACAAATTACACAGTCTTGTAATCTTTCCATATTCAACACAAGGTTAGAACAGATATAATTAAAATGGAAGAAATTTTCTACTAACACAACATAAAAGGTTAAATTAAATTGGTATCGTATTAGTTTTGCATATTACAGAAACCGCATTCAAGTTGCAACTAATAGCGTCACTTCAGGAGAAAGATTTACTCCGTCGGATGGGACGTTAAAAGGCGCCCCGTGTACCCCAATCAATAACGAGAAAGATGGCTTTGTAACGCGAATGGGTGTCCTTACATAGAAAATAGAAATAAGCAGTGCAGTATAGAAAAAAGCCTTTTCACTTTCTTACTTATTAATTTTACCTTGAAGAAATGATGCTCTGCGACTATTTAGTTTAAAAAAATGTTATTTTCCGTTACATTACGGCACCTTTCCCAAATTTTGAATGAACCCAGTAGGCCTATACGTCTACATGACGACACGTGTTGTGACTTTACCAACCTGTTTTTTTTTCTAAACTTTTGAGAAGCTTTAGAACGTCTCGTTTGTAAATAAATTTATAGTATTACACCTAGGCTATATTGATTCAAGCGCTTACACGCTTGTATGAACATATGTCATAAAATTCGAGCAAAGACTTTGATCAATGTCTACGTAATGATAATGTATACGTCACGATTGCGGTGAAAGCACGCTATGATAGCGCGGCGGTGACATAAAACAAAGGGAGCTATTAGCAAATTTGATGCATCAAAATATATTATTTCTGCACATTAGATAAAATTAGATTTTTTATATGTTGTTTTACTGATACTAAGGAATACTTTGCAAAAAAAATTATTTCTTTTGCAATTAGTTGCATGCGAAATCGTAAATTGACTGGACTACAAATACTACGAAAATATTGTCAATGAAGAACTCCAGCATCTTTTTAATATCAACTTCAGAGTATTTGTGCCTGGAGTCAGAGTGGTGTTTAACAAAATAATTTTTGGGATGACCAATCACTAAATATGAATATTTCCTTTATATATATTTTCATCTGACACTGCATCAAGATTATCAAAATCATAAACAGGAACTGTGTATTGCTTTTTCACATTCAAAATAACCTCTCTGATACAGTCTAGGTATTGCTTATCATCAAGTAAAAAATTGTTGAATTTCCACAGATCTCTTCCCTTTTTAAAATTACTGAAAATTAAAGTCAATGTTATCATAGAATGATCAGACCTGTAATTAGGTTCAACTGAACATGCATTGATACAAGGAAGCAATGACTCAGAAATGATGAAAAAAATCCAACCTACTTTGTTTAAATGGGTTTTTTCCCCTCCATGTATACCTTTAAGTGATTCATGGAGCTGTCTAAAAGGATCAATATAATTATATTCTTCCATAATTTCCAACATTTTTTCTTAACTTTTGGATTATTAATGGATTTGCAATTACAGCAATCTAGTTGTGGATTTAACACCAAATTGAAATCTCCATACCATATGATATTACCTCAGTTCATTTCTTCAATGGACTGGTGAACATTTTCATAAAAAATTGGTTAATCAGCATTTGGACCATATATGTACATAAAACAACCATATGATCCTCTATATATAACTTCAAAATGTGGCAATTTCCGTTTTTGTCACCCTTTTCAAAACAGACTTTAAAGTCAAAATTGTTATTAAATAGTATTACCACCCCTCTTGAATTCGAAGTATAGGAACTAAAGTAGCATTGGTATCCCCACATATTTCTCACCTCATTCTCTATATCATTGGAAAAGTGGGTATCTTGAAGACAATAAATGTTATAGTTTAAACTTTTTAAATAATTAAAAACATCTTTTCGCTTTGCAATATCACCTACACCATGACAATTTACAGATAATATTTTAATTCCCTTCAGAAATTGAAATGGAAGGTGTTGAGACCTGCTGGAAGGTAAACTGAAATATACAATAAGCAATTTCCTGCATGCATGTATATTGAGAAAGATGAAGGTGATAGAAAAGAAGGCTAAGAAAAAAAAGAAAGAAAAGAAGACAAAATAAAAAATAAGATGTAATGACAACAAGTTCTCATAATATTCTTTTTTTTTTTAAACTGGCAAGTGTCCTACTTGTTTATCTATTTTGTCCATCGTAAACCGAAAGTTGTGAGAGAAGCAAAAGTTCTAAAACAACCTTGTTAACATAATCAGAAATAGTATTCCTGGAGAGAACTCATTGCCTCACATTAGCAATTTTCTCATCGATTTCATTAAAAATATCAAACATCACTCACTCTTCTCCAATTTGTCCATATTCATGTCCATTAAAATACCAAGTTGATTTGATATCTTTGTTTTCTAGCGTTGTATTAATCAACTGACTATTAAGTTGTGTCAAATCATCACAGAGACGAATTTGATTCTCAGTGGGTTTTTTCACAGTTGATCGAAGTTTCATGATTCTCAATTTTGAGGAAATCTTATTCAATTTCATTAGAATTGGCTGATATCCTTTTTCTGCTGGGGGCCCGTGGGGATCTGGGTTGCTAGAACAGATCCTCAGTACCCCTTGCTTGTCGTAAGAGGCAACTAAATGGGGCGGTCCTTCGGATGAGACCGCAAAAACCGAGGCCCTGTGTCACAGCAGGTGTGGCACAATAAAGATCCCTCTCTGCTCAATGGCCATAAGCACTGAGCATAGGCCTAAATTTTGCAGCCTTTCACCAGCAATGGTGACATTTCCATATGAGTGAAAGATTCTTGAGAGGGATGTTAAAAAATATACAATCAATCAATCAATCCTTTTCTGCTGGAAATTCTGTGAATTGCTACAATGTCACCATCTAGTATTTCCATACCTGCATTTTCTTTAATAATATGTTGTATTAATTCTGTAACATTAACCCCGGGTAATTCTTTCACTCAGTGAATTTTCACATTATTTTTTCTAGAATACTGTTCATTCAAGTTGGCCTTACCCATCGCTGATCTGGCTAACTTTTTTAGTTCCTCATTTTCTACTACCATCACAAGTGTTTGGTCATTTAACCCCTCAACCCTGGATCTCTGTGAATCTATAATGTCTGTTAGAACTTTTTGTTTTCCTCAATAAGTTCTTCCATCTCCTTCTTATGGTCAGATAGAATTTCTCTCACAATCAACCCAACAGTGTTTTTGATATCATCACTCTTAACTGTTTTGCCAACACTTCCTTTGAGGGATTTTAGATCCACCAAAATATTTTGCAAGATATCATTACTGCTGGATTGTTTTTCATGTTCACTTAAACTTGTATTCACCATTTCGTTCTATTAATGTTTGCAGATTTGATCTGATATTTTGGGAAGTCATAGTTCACATACAGAGACCACAAGAAAAATACCTCATTTCAAATTTGACAAAAAAATAAAAAAAAATTTAAAAAATAAAAATTTGGAAGGGTAGTTATCAAGAATAAAGAGATGGACAACAACAGATGCAGACTAATAGCAATATTCAAATAAGTCTGGAACACTAAATTGTGACAGACAGACAAAAGTACGGACAGATGGAGTGCAAACTAGTAGTCCTCTTCAGCTGTGCTGGTTGGAGATCATTGACAGCTATGCTTATATTGCATTCTATAAATACATTAAACAGAAGTTGATAATTGCTCTTTTAATGAAAACTCTTAGAATAGTGAGATTCAATGAACCTGGCAATTTCAAAGATGATTTTTTATACTTTAAAGAAAGTTTCAATAAAAATATTTGAAAACAAACTAAGACAAGTCTGCAATAGCAAAAATGTTTCAATGGATAATTAAAACATATACACACTTTGAAATTTGACTTCCTTAACATCTTCATTCCTTACAGAAATAGTTTCCCAGAAATCACCATCCCTCTGCAAAGAAGTTCATCATTAAGAGCTACTTGATTATATTTGAAATATAGGTTTTCTTCTAGTTCAAACAATGTATATTTACAGTGTATAAACTAAACACTAAGTTAACATTTGGTTTCCAAAAAATCCTTTACTGATAATCTAGACTATACTTTAAACAAAATATTCATAAAACATGTAATATTCAAACGTTTGTGCTAAATCAAGGTTTACAGAATATATATTCACTGAAACTCTCAAAACTCTTGCATGTGATATCAGAAACTCTTGCATGTGAGATGAGAAATTTAAGGAAACAAGATGTGTTTATGCAACACTGATGGCAGCAAAATAATTATGGTACCCAAAGAAAGGTTTTGTCACAAGGAATACACAAGTGAAATATGAAACCCCAATCACTAACCATTCAAAAGTTATGGCCTAAGTCAAAGCTTTTTTCAAAAGAAGGTCAAACCCCTACATCAAGGTCATGAAGTCAAAAGTTTTGGTACCAAAAGGTTTTGTCAAAAGGAATACACATATGAAATATGAAAGCCATTCAAATGTTATGGCCTTGCATAGAGTTTTTAAAAAATAGGTCAATGTCCAAGGTGAAAGTAAAAATATAAAAGCAGAGGCAAGAGTAAAAGGAATCTCTGATTAGTGTACCTATGGTTTGTTTTTGCTATAAATAATCCATCTACAAATAAAATTTATGATTTGTTTTGACTTGAGAATGATGAGGCAGTAATTCTGAGATAATAATTTAGAGCCATGCCAAGGAAATACTGTTAATTATTAGAATTTACGTTTTGCAACTGGAAATTTTATTGCTCCCTATAGTTAGTGACTGTGAAACTGTTATTAAGAGAAATTTGTTTTGTAAATATGTACATGCATGTCTATTTTAGTGTGAAAAAAGAACAAATAACTACATAAAGAATCCAACAGGCCTTATCAGTCACACGTGTACATGTATTAGTTATAAGTATCACTAGTCCCAAGAGCTGTGAAATCTAGAAAAAAATTTTCCTGTTCTGCACATCTTTCATGTTAATGCTACATATATAACATATAAAAGTCTTTCATCAGTATAGGCAGTTTCGGGGAGCGTTTAAGTTTTAATAACACATCTTATTTTACACTGTTTCTGAATATTAGAATTTAATGATATGAATAATTTGGACCTGTCCTAGAATCAAGACTCTTGGGCTGCAAAATTCACAACTTTAGTATATTCTTTCTGCTTTTCCTAAATATGCATTTAGTTTTTTATACTGCATCAGCAAACTTAAAGAAGTCTTTTAAATGATAAAGACAATAATCACTATAATAATTTTAGCCCCACCCTGGAACCAAAATCCTTACAACTTGATCATGAAATTTTAAATTACAATTTTTGTAAAGGACAACCTTCTCCTTCTAAACATCTGTTTAGTTTCAACTTAGTATCAACAACATAAAAGAAGATATCATTTAAATGTTTTAATCGTATATATATATATATATATATATATATATATATATATATACCAAGTTTGACCCTGCCTTGGAGTCAGAACCTCTACCCCATAGATTATGAAATTTACAATTTGGTAGAGGCCTTCCTGCTCTACATTACTCAGTATTTAGTTTTTCCTTAAAGATAAGTGGTATAGAGAAGAATAATTTTGAAAATTGGTTGATGTTTGACAATTTTTGCCCCGCCCCTAAGGTCCTGGAAGTACAAGAGTCCTGAAATTTATAATTATGTCCCCCTTGCCTTACATATGCTTCATACCAAACTGGAAAAGAATTGGAAGGGTAGTTATCAAGTTAAAAATGTTCAATTGTTACACATTTAATCACTGACCATTTTGGTCCTGCCCCAATACCAAAACTCCTACCCATGGAATTTTCAAATTTTGGTAAAGGACTACCTGCTCATTCTAAATTATCCATTTAGTTTCAATTTAGCATGAATAATATTAGAGTAGATCTTTTTTTTTATGTGTTTTACACATAAAAATTATAAAGGTTTGGCCCCCCATGGAATCTGAACCTCTAACCTAGGATCATGGAATTTAAAACTTTGGTAGAGGCCTTCCTACTCTACATTACTAAGCATTTAGTTTTTCTCACAGTTGTGCTACATGTTACAAAAGAATGACAGCAGTGGGATGTTTGCTTAATGATATAGTCTCTTTGGAGCTCTGGGACTTTGAACAGGCTTGGTTTCATCCAGGGACAACTGTAGTTCTCATCGAGAACACTGCAGAAGAGATTTCAAACAATCACAGAAAGCCATGCTAAGATTTGCGATGAAGCTTTCCTGAGCAGGGGGATGGTTATTGGTTGTTTGTATTACATCCCATTGACAATTTTTCACTTGTATTGAGACTCACCAGTTGTAGGTGAAGTATCACAAATTTAGACCTATGCTTAGCGTTTATGGCTGTAGCAGTGAGGGTTCTTTAACATACCACTGCCTGCCATGACATGGGATCTTTATTTTTAGGTCATATCCAAAACACCTGTGATTCTCACTTGTAAATGCTGAGAATTTGATGAAAGAGCAATCACTACCTATGTTATGTCTTAGATTTGATGAAGCCATGGCACGAAAGTGACTCAAACTCATGACCTCTCAGTTAAAAAGTCAACGCTCTACCACTGAGCTACCACTACTGATTGGAAGCAGGGGCAGTGTAGTAGACAGTATATAAGAAACTTTTACTGCCTTGCATGGGGGCTAGATTTTTTAGTGATGTGGTAGAGTATCTCTATTATGCAAATTAAGCATGACAAACATGATCAGTTACATCATGTCCATTTTCAGCTATTTTGCAGTGAAGAGATTTTATTTCCCTCTGTTGGCTTTTGTAATTTTATTATCTTTATCAATTGCAGTCAACTACAAATTACAACAAGCATTCTGAATGTATTGCATGCAATACAAAGTCCCCTCCCAGAAGGATAATTCAGTCAGAAGTAGGTCAAGTGTAATGAAACTTAAACTTGATCTGTAATAATCCAAGAAAAAGCCACATATCAGATTCCAGTTGAATATCTTCATGCAATGCAGAGAAAGTCCAGAAAACTGACTCTTATAATTCATCAAGCATGATTCAGTCAAAAATAGGTCATGCATAACGAAACTCAAACTTAATCTGTAACTATCCAATAAATTGAATTTCCACCACATCAGGGAGAAAGAATTACAATTCTTGCATATGTTGCACTATTAATACTATTTAAATAATTACGATAATGTAAAAATTACTGTAGAGACATCTATTTTTGTGTCAGATTAAATTTCATTATTTTTGTGCCTAGGAAAAAACAACAAAATTAAATCCAACATGAATTTTTTATATCAAAAAATATTTCAAAATAAGAAATACATAGATCATATATTTTGGCGCTACTGTAATAATCACCATTGTAATCCTTATGAGTATATGTGTCTACAGTTTGTTGCATAAATATATAATTAATCAACTTGATACAAAAACAATATTTTGCCACTACCGTAATCATCACCACTGTAATCCTTATGAGTAGATGTGTCTACAGTTTGTTGCGTAAATATATGATTAATCAACCCGATACAAAAACACATGGGTGCCAATGAAAAGGTTCAATGTAATTTTTAAATGTAATTTTGACATATTTAGCACTTCCTTGTTACAACCTACTACCGAGGGCCCTGTTCTGTTTTATGTTTTGAAGATGAAGGGATTTCATGTAGACGAACGCTTAAAAAGTTTGGAGTCTTGCCGTAATTGAATGAATACAATTTCCTCCTGGTCTTCTAACAAGTAATGCACATGCTAATTATGAAAGATATTACTTACATTTGAATTTTCTAAAAGTAGGTCATGGTCAATATTAAGGTCACTTGATCAAAGATGGAAAGGTCATGCCACATGGATTGCACATACCAAATATGAAAGGTCTACCTCTTATGGTGTGAAAGATAAGACCAAGGTTATACTTTTCTTAAAAAATTTCCAAAACCAGGTCAATATCTAGGTCACAATGTCAACAAATCTAATATCATTGGAAAGGTTTTCTCACAAGAAATACACATACTAAATATAAAAGTGGTACCTTTTCCAATTTGAAAGATATGGTTTGTATTTGAATTTTCTAAAAGTCAAAGGTCAATGTCAAGGTCATCAGGTAAATATGAAAGGTCTTGCCACAAGGAATATACATACTAAATATGAAAGGTCTACCTCTAATGGTGTAAAAGATATGACCAAGGTTAGAGTTTTTATATTTCAAAAACTAGGTCAAAGGTCAAGATTACAAGGTTAACAAACCTGATATCATTAAAAAGGTTTTCTCACAAGAAATGTACATGCTGAATATAAAAGCAATACCTCTTACCAATTGAAAGATATGGCTTATAATGGATTTTTTATAAGTAAGTCAAAAGGCAATGTTAAGGTCACCAGGTAAAAAATGTTGGTGTTGATAGAAAGGTCTTACCATAAGGAATACACATACCAAATATGAAAGCTCTCCATCTTATGTTGCAAAAGATATGAGCAAGGTTAAAGTCTTTTGCCATAGACAAACAGAGACAGACGGACAAATCAAAAACTATATGCCCACAAATTTTCGATTCTGGGGGCATAAAAAGATGTTATTTTAATATTTCAGCAATATTTATTTATGGATGTGAAATATTGAACCATACCTCTGAATCATTGATCTGTTCACAAAATAAGGTAATTCTCTTTGTTTCTGTATTAAAATCTACCCAAAAGTATTCATATTCATCATCATCTGGCTTGACAAGCTGAAATATATATCAATGAATCTCTTGTATAGCCTATCTATTTTAATAACTTACTTCCTACTCCTGCTACATACAAAATAATGGGTAGGCTAACATCTAGTACCTTTTTATCTCCTAATACAGCTTCAGCACATGGAATGGAATACACTCTGCAATACAATGTACAAACAAATTATTTCATTAATAAAAGAGTAATGAAATCAATCACCTGAGAAATTTCATTCTCCAAGTAACACATTAAATTCCTATTATGGCTCTACCTTTGCCACAAAGATCATAGGGTGAACACTGAAAACTGAATATTAATACATATTACAAAAGTATTCCTACATATCAATTTCAAAAATATAAAATGCATAATCCCTACTATAGTCCAGCTCTGAGTGCAGGGGGCCATGCTGTGCACAAATTTGAACCTACACCACATATGAATGCTTAGATATCAGTTTGACAAACTGTGCCCTAGTGGTTCTTCAGAAGATTTAAAAAACAAAAAAAACAAACAAAAAACATGCAAATCGGAGATGCAGACACCACATAGCAAGTATCTAGTGATAATCAGCATCACGTGACAAAGACAGCATAATACAGGTCATGTTTGTTTTCCGGCCATTCCATTCTGTTACTTATAAACTAAATGACACATTAAATATATTTCTGAAATATGTTTGATTTCTGCAATCCAATGAAACTCCAAATCCAACAATATTCATGTTTGCTTCATTTTCCTACAATGGCATTTCAATATTTTATCAATCAATTCAGCTTCTTAAATGTAAACAGCCATATAATAAAAAGACCTGTTAAACACTTATGCCTCCATATGACCAAACTCCAAGGTCATAAGATAAAAAATTTTGCTACCTAATCAAAAGTCTTGTCAAAAGGAATTAACATGTATCACCAACAATTCAAAAGTTATGGCCAATTAAAGGTTTTCAAAAGAAAGCCAAACTCTAAGGTAAAGGTAATCATCACCATCCATTTTTATTATCTATGCCTTATATTAATCCTTTTTGCAAGGTTCAGTCCTTCTGTCCTGTCAACATCTTTTTAGGGCTAGATCAATATATTGATTATCAATATATGTCTGTATTTTTGAGCAATACAATAACCGATGCAGCAAGCCCTGTATCATTTAACACATTATGAGTTGTTATTAATGTATCTTGCAGCAAGTTTTCATGACAAAAGAACAAATAAATTAAAAATATATGAATGAACTATCTAAATGTTATTTGCTCCGTGACTGCATACCTATGTTAACATACGTCAAATGTGCACAGCGGTGATGGTACTGTGGTCTCAGTGTTCAAAAATTAGTTTGAAAAAACCAAGGTGTACCATTTGTGGAACAGAGGTTGTACGCTCTGATGGTACAATTAATTTGGCAACACATTTGCAATGACACCATAAAACCAATTGTCGGAAAGATGGTGAAAAATCATTTGATATTGATGAATGGTATATGTAGTGATCAATGTCTAATGCAATCTGCAGTCGCAATTTTTGTATGATTAAATGAAAAAGAAATATATGAACAAATGATTCATTTGGGAATTTTCATCTTGAAAAAATAAATACTTTCCTCTGTTGCCTAAAAGTTGGGTTCAGAGTGGGCTTTCATTTCAACAGGAGATACTAGATTACATTAACAATACCACTCTCCAAAACTGACCAAACAGGTAAAAAAAAATCCACCTTGCTCTTTCAAATTCAGTATCACACTATAGCATGCCCTGTCAAAAACATTTTGGCAATTAGGCCACACATCTATGATACACAAGATTTCTTTGTTCACAGTATTGCTAACCCATTGACAAGGTTTCAATGTAATGCAGTCCTCAAACAAGATTAATTTTTTAAATTATATTTTTATTAGGTTTATTTTGTGACATTGATGAGCAAACATGGCAAAAATGCCAGGAGTTGTAGAACTTTACTTAAGGTAGTATCAGCCATCATTAAGCTGTGATATACTTTGTTTCATAACGTATGAATAAAGGAAGGTCAACAATATACTAACCAGTCTTTGAAATTTTCATATCTATACAAGGTAGTTCATTCAGTATATAGGTTAACCTATAAATCTGTTCATCATATTTTTGAATCTTGCAGAACATAACAATAAATGTACTTTTGAAAGAGTTTATACAATATCTGTTACATCAGCTCAATATTATATAAATACAACAGAAATTTATTGGGTTCTTGTACCTCCTTAAACCTCCCTCAAAAAGACATTCATATGTTGAGAATCAAAATCTTTGCAATACACATATCTGAAAGTTGTTTAAAAATGCCCTAGCTTTAAAACTGTGAGAGGGGCTAAAAAGGACAAACCATATACTCACTTTATAATATTTCCCTAAAACTGACCAAGTTCAACAAAGAGTAATTTTCTCAAAAATTTAAGAATATCAAATCTTGCCACAAGCACATCTTCAATACCTATACAAACTATGAGAGGAGTTAAAAGGATAAACCATGCACTCACTTTAAAATATTTCCTCAAAACTGACCAAGTTCAATAATTTTTTTTTCAAAAATTGAAGAAAATTAAAATCCTTGCCACATGCACATTTTAATACCCAGACAAACACTCTCTAAAATAAGAGGGCCTTCACTTGAAAACTGGGGGGGGGGGGGGGGGGGGGGGGGGGGGGGGGGGGGGAAGAATCATGTAGTCTTTAAGCAATATTTTTTCAGTTCTGACTAAGTTCAAGAACATGCAATTTTCTAAAAGATTGAAGATCGCAAAAATTCTTGCCACTTGTAATCTTCAATACCTATACAAACACCCTGTAAGAAGGTTCTCACTTGAAACTCTGGGAGAAGTTATATACCCTCCTTATCACATCCATTTTCAAATAAAGGGGCAAAACTCCTGAAAGAGAAGTTGAAATAGATCAAAACTGCAACCTAATTTATGGTGATCCACAAAGAAGCTACATGAAAGTTTCAGCTTGATATGTGACAGAAATATCAAGGTTTTTTTCTATTATGTGATATTATGACCTTGACCTCTGACCTTAAAAAACAATCTTCCAATTGGCATGAGGAATATGTATACCAGTGTATACAAGTTTGACAGACCTCTGACCTTTAAAAACAATAGGCATCTTCCATTTGACATGATGAGTATATAATAATAATAATAATAATAATAATAATAATCGTTTTATATAGCGCCCTATTCGATCAAAATAATCGCTCTAAAGCGCTGTACATCATAAATATCATAAGACAGGTTACATAAATACTAATTTTTAAAAGACAGGTTACATAGTACTAGAAGTAAATGATTTTTTTTTTTTTTTTTTTTTTGAAATTAAGTAAAAGTGAAAATGATTACAATTGAGACATTTAATAATAAGCGAGTCTAAAAAGATATGTTTTTAATTGCGTTTTAAAACTGTTCAAAGTCTGACACTGACGAAGGTTATCAGGCAATGCATTCCATAGTGTCGCAGCTGCCACGTCTAACCGCCTTTTCCCATATGTGGAAGTTCGACATCTAGGTGTCATCAGTGTCAGGGAATTTTCCGATCTTAAAGAACGTTGAGGTTTATAAACGGTAATCACCTCTTCCAGGTATTGTGGCGCCATCTTGTAAACCACCTTGTACGAGTACACAAGAATCTTGTACTTGATACGACTGTCTATGGGAAGCCAGTGTAGGGAAGTCAGCACTGGGGTAATGTGGTCATTTTTCTTAGTTCGCGTGATAATTCTTGCCGCCATGTTTTGCACTCTCTGCAGTTTTGCCAGGTCAGATGCGTTAATGCCGAACAGAAGAGCATTGGCATAGTCGAGCCTAGATATCACAAGGGCACAGACTAAGGTCTTACACGCATCTTCTGTAATGAGTGACCGTATTCGTCCGATATTACGAAGCTGGTGATAGCATGCACGGGACAAAGATGATATTTGTTTTTGCATACATAAAGATTTATCAAACCAAACACCCAAGTTCTTCACAAACGGTGTTTCACGGATGATGGTGTCACCAAAGTTAAGATGGTATGATGATGAGTCAATGGCTAGATGTTTCGGAGAGAAAACAAGAAACTCTGTTTTGTCCTGATTAAGTTTTAATAGGTTGGCTGACATCCACATTTTAATCTCATCCATGCATGACTCAAGGCGGCTGGCAGTATTTCGCCACTCCTCTCCTGGTTTGAAAACCAGATAGGCTTGTGTGTCATCGGCGTAAAGATGATGTAAGACGTTGTTACGCCGACAAATTTCGCCAATTGGTTTGGAGAAAATTGCATAGAGCCGAGGTCCAAGGACAGATCCCTGAGGTACGCCACATTTGAGAAGGAAATCATTGGAGAAAGTGGATCCAATGGCCACTTTTTGGGTCCTATCTGAAAGATATGACTTAATCCACTCAAGTGCTGAGCCAGAAATACCGAAAGCAAATTCAAGACGTCTTATTAGAATAGAATGATCAATGACATCAAAGGCAGCGGAAAGGTCTAACATAATTAATGCGACGCTGGAACCCGCGTCTAATGCTGCGACAATGTCGTGATGAACGCGAAGTAAGGCCGTTTCTGTAGAATAACAGGCTCGGTATGCCGACTGTACGTTGTTATGAAGATGATTCAATTCTATGTGATGATCCAAGCGTCTTGCGACTATCTTTTCAAGAATCTTTGAGATGAATGAAAGATTCGAAACAGGTCTGTAATTTCGATATTCCTGAGAATCTAGGCCAGCTTTTTTGATGAGGGGACGCACTATGGCTTGTTTGAAAGATGATGGGAATACAGACTGATTAAGAGACTGGTTAATAAGGTTTGTTACGAAGGTAAGTATACTAGTACTATCCATGCATGGTTTCAGTAAGGATGATGGCATCGGATCCAATTCACAGGATTTAGGTGATGCTGACATAATGACCTCAAGGATCTCTTCCTGTGATGCTGGCTCAAACGTACACAAACGCACTCCAGTAAATTCCTGATCGACACACAGTGGGTCGATGTCAGACTGTATGCCAATACACAATTCCCTCCGGATTTTTTGTATTTTTGATTGGAAGAAGTCGCCGAAGGAGTTAGCTAGCGCATCTTTTTCCTGATATATACCAAGTTTGACAGTCCTAGCCACAATAGTTCAGTCTGTATCCTGCCTATAATGTTTTCCAATTAACCGATACTATGACCTTCACCTCTGACCTTGAAAAACAATAGTACCTTCCTCTCATCATGATGATCAATGTATCAAGTTGTAATACTTAATATGAGTTTATGATTCATGTTGCATTTTGCCCACATGTTCCAGACAGACAGATGGATTATGCCATACTATAATATGTCCCGTCTTTGACGGGTGTATAAAATTGAATATAAATCAATAAGTGAATTCAGAAGCTCAAGTTAGATTTGGGGTTTCAGTAATATATCACTGTAACATGTCAAGTTATTTTGATATGATTGGATGCATCTTTCTGATATAGGTAACAGAATCTTTTTAACAATACCCATACAATGTTCCACATCTTTTAATCAAAAAACTTGGCAATTCTAATCCTGCATTATTCAGTTCATTAATATTTAGCTTTGGGGGTTGGTGGTACTTATTGGGTTCAGGCAGTTGGAGGAACATCATGTTAATGATGTTCCAAGTTCAAAAATTACATGCCCCAAATCTTCCAATTACATGGAAAGCTTCTTAAAGGCTGATGAATTTTTTTTTATGAGTTTAAAAAAAAATTCACTTTCATTCAATAGGAAGACATATTAATTACATTTCAATTTCTAAACACCTGCATTCATACATGTTATTTTAATACTTTCTTCAAATAATGTCTTTATCATAATGCACTTCAAATTGCATTAGTGTATGAATAATATTTCATACATTCATAATTTTGAAAACCACACAAATGCTCTTACATAAATGATAGTCTTAATGCTTATTTGTAAATTTAAAATGGAAGATGTCATATTACAATATGCCAGTTTTGAGATAAAGCTCTTCTGTGAAGGAGGTGCATTTAATGGATCTTTGAAAGCCTAAGTAGGACAGAGTGGCCCTTAAGGTATCACACCAGGAATTGTCCAATCATCAAAATGAACTTAGTCAATTGTAGTTCCGTATATTTAAAAGAATAATTTTTTTAAAGCATGATTTTTCTCATTTCCCCATCTTCTTTTCTCTTATTTTTTGTACCCCTGATTAGGAAATTTTGTGTAATTTGTAGAAATAATCAATTGTTTACAGTGGAACTATTTGATGTTGGTAGCTGAGGCTACTTCCTGAGGAGCACTCGGGCTGTTTACACACATGTGAAAAACACGTGGATTTGAGGCTAAACTTGTTAGCAGGTAAATTTTTTTTTTTTTTAGAAAATGCCGTGTAGTGTGTCTTTTTTCTAGTGTTAGCAGATGAGAGAGGTAATATAGAACATTTCCAAATGCATTATTGGCATCAATTTTGTAAACTGATTTTTAATGATTTTTTTCCCTTATATAGTAATATATAGTGAAAATATTTACTGGTGTGATACCGTAAGTCAGTGACGAAGGTGATAAAATGTATTAAAAGTGGTTTCTCGTTAAATATGTAAATCAATGTAGGAATACAAAATACTATCAAAAGAAATATTTTACTAAAGTGGAAACATAAAAAAAATGTCATATTATCAAGTAATATCCTGGCTAAGATACATTCGAGAAACGAAATAATGTGATTGTTGTGTCGTCAGATATTATTCGTTCCAGTTTTGGCTTTTATTGTACTTTTTTAGTCTGTTGTGTACTTCCGGTGAATTCCCACACATTTCTCTGTGCGTTATTTCTTTTTATTTGCAATCAATTCTTGGCAGTCCAAAGAGTAAGTTACACTTGCAAAGCATTTTTTAGTATTGTAATTATATGTACATGAAGTCATGTTTATGTCCATTTTGTAGTTTTTGCACAATTGTTGTCAACATTAATTCAAGGCTGCACATGGCAAGGGCATTATAAAAAAACGTGGTAGGAAATTATATGTGTAACACCTTTATGCTGTGTTTACTTTCACAACGTTTCAAATTTTTGCATAATTACTATCATTAGACCTAGATATTGTGTGTCACTACTCGAAAGCCCCTTTTTCTTTGATTATTAAAAATTGGCATATTGTAAATCATGGATTGGATTTATCACAATATTTTTGTAATTGGCACTTTGTAAGACAATTTTATTTGTTTTCACAGTTTCTCGCCCTTTGTTATACATCTATACGGAGGAGGCCAATAAGCTATCAACATCTTTGATCTGCTTGAGCACAGTGAGAAATCTGGAACGCTTCAAACAGTGAGAAGCCACAGTATGGCACAGCCCAATGAAACAGAGACATCTGAAAACGAGTCAAACTTAACAACTCCAGCTCAGGAGGAATATGAACAAAGGGTTTTCAGATTTACAAGGGAACTGTCCGGCATAAGGCAAGACATCGATGAAGTTGGAACTTGTTTTGACAGTGTAAAAGATGATTTAAGCTCACTTTCATCAATCAAAGAATTTGTTAAGTCATGTGAGAAAGCATATATGGAACTTTCCTACAAATTTTTGGCGTATCTGAAAAGTGCACGATCTTATGAAAGTGAAAATGAGGAATCATCACACAGACTAATTAGAGAGACCACGATGTGTAAAATCAACTTGATGACGAGGAGATTGGACACTCTTCTCAACCCACCACCTGCATCTCAACATAGTCAGCAATCCAGATCCTTGACAAAATCAAACGTAAGTTACGTGGAGAGGAAGGAGGCAGAACTCAAAGCTGCCATCGTGAAGAAGAAATTCTTGGTGGAAGAAACACAAATATTATGCCAAAGAGCAGACCTCAAATCATGACTAAAGGCCATCAAAGTTGAGGAGGAAATCCAAACAAAACGGGCACAGGTTCATGTGATAAAACAGTACTCGACTGTGACGACAGACTTTCACCTCCCATCAGAGGATCCAGTGTCATTATGTCGATAGTTTGTCGAAAAAACATGTGCCACGTTACGAATCATATCTTGATCAGCATCAACACGTAGGAAACCCTGCGTCAGAATCACCCAAGCAGGTTCAACCTGCACGTCTTTCATTCAGCGACACCCAACAGGGTGAGAACACAGCACATATCGCAGACTCTCTACCAGATCTGTCGGAATTTTCTTTGTTGAATCCTTGTGCTACAGCTTTTGAACCCATTTGTTTTGACGCTTCGCCTGTTGTTAACAATCACTCTGCTTCCATTGAGGTTAACAACAAAACAAACGTACCTACGGTGGATATGGCTAAGTACTTGCTCAAAAAAAATTTATTTTGTCACACATCACAACATATGATGACAATCCAAGTTTATACCTTAACTGGAAGCTCACGTTTCAAAATGTGATACAAGATTTGAACGTGACCCCATCTGAGGAACTAGACCTACTTATCCACTATCTTGGAAACGACTCCTCCAGGCAAGCAGCAACGATCCGAGAGTGCAATGCTGACAGCCCCACCAACGCCCTAAGATTGGTTTGGGAACGACTGGAGGAGCGATTTGGTGCACCCGAACTTGTTGAAAGCTCCCTTAGGTGTCGGATTGCGTCATTCGCCAAGATCTGAGCTCACGATGCAAAGAGGCTATATGACTTTGTGGACTTGGTGGAGGAAGTAGCAGCAGTGAAGCGCCAGTCGCATTACACTTTACTCTTTGGGTATTATGACTCTCTCACTGGAATCAACCCACTTGTATTCAAACTTCCCTCCATGTTACAAGATAGATGGACGGTAGAGGCTACGAAGTACAAAAAACGTGAAGCTATGGTGTATCCAACATTTACATTCTTTGTCGGGTTTCTGAAGGAAATCGCCAGAATGAAGAATGATCCAAGTTTCCATTACAGTTGTAATTGCAAGGGACCATCAGTGAACCAAACACAGAATTCAAGAAAGTCTGCAGTAGTTGCTGTCAAGAAAACGGAAACTCTGTTCCCCGCTAAACCTGATTCTAGTGAAAATTGTGACTTGCCGCAATGTCCTCTTCATCACAAGAGGCATTCAATCAATGAATGCAACATGTTTTGTTCCAAGCCACTTGAGGAGCGGAAAAAATTCATCATGACACATGGGTTGTGATTTAAGTGTTGTGGACCGTCGAAGCACAGAGCAAAGGATTGTACAAACTTTATTAAGTGTTGTGAAACTAATCGTCAACAAGAGAGGTTAAAGGTACAGTCATGCATGAAGGGGAGGAACAAGAGAAAACATTTTCTTCAGCCTGTACACAAATCTGTGGAACAATTACAGGAACTAGCAAATCGTGTGCTAAAATAGTTCTAGCCAAGGTTTACCTTGAAAACTCAAACCAGGAGCCAAGGACAGTTTACACACTTACTGACAATCAGAGCAACCACACACTAGCATCTTCATCCCTTTTTGATGCCTTCAACCAAAACACTCCTGATCATGAGTGCACTCTTGTGTCGTGTTCTGGATCAATCAAAACTTCTAACAGAAGAGGAACAGGGTTCATCATAGAGTCCTTGGACGGAAGATGTTCGTTTAAACTTCCAACTCTCATTGAGTGTGCAGAACTGCCAAACAACTGTGAAGAAATTCCATCACCACATGTGGCCAAACACTTCACTCATCTTGCAGACATCAAGGAATGCATACCCGAACATTTGGACAATGTAGAAGTTGAGATCTTGATTGGATGCTCATATGTGCAAGATCAATGTGAAGGAACTCATGGAATGCCTTACGCTCAAAAATGTCCCCTCGGATGGGTGATAAATGGTCCAGTGTGCCTTGGAGCTCTGCATATCACTGCATATATCTGCATATCACTGACAAGATAACTGTCAAAAAAACGTTTATCTTGGAAAATGGATGGCCTTCTATGCTGCAACCCTGCGAAAATAAATTGCTGATTAAGGACAACATTTACATGAAAACTGAACAAGACGAGAAAGTTGCTCCTTTGATAGAAGACAAGATATTCCTGGAGCTTATGGACAAAGGTTTCCAGAAAAACTGGATGTAGGGAAGCACCACTTCCATTCCGGAGCCAAAGGCAGCGATTACCAAACAACAAGTCACAAGCAGTCAATCGGGCTCCCTCACTTGATCGTAGTCTGAAACATAATCCTATCAAGAAAGAGCATGTAGCAGCATTTATGGACAAAATATTCGAGAAAGGACATGCGGAGGAAGTCCCACCTGTACCTGACACAAAGGAGCAATGGTACCTGCCCATGTTTGGTGTATATATCACCCACAGAAAAGAGACTCAATATGAATGGTGTTTGATTCCTCAGCGAAATTCAACAACACATCACTCAATGAGGTATTCCTTAAAGGCCCTGACATCACAAACAATCTTCAAGGAATTTTATTACGCTTTCGTCATGAAAGAGTTGCTGTGACTGGAGACGTGGAGCAGATGTTTCACAATTTTAAGGTGAAAACAGATCATTGAGACTACTTGAAGTTTCTCTGGCATCCAAGAATGACCTAAATCTGCCACTTAAGGAGTACAAAATGACTGTGCATGTTTTGGGGAATAGACCCTCTCCATCAGTTGCTACTTATGGATTGCGTCATTCTGCAGCTCACTTGGACCCAGATGTGATTGACTTCGTATCTCAAGACTTCTATGTTGATGATGGCCTCCTAAGTTGTCCAAGTAGAGTATCAGCTGTCGACCTGATGAAAAGAACTCAGCTTGCATTAAGAGAAGGGGGGCAACTTAGACTTCACAAAATCTCTTCAAACTCAAAGTCAGTGCTGTTGAAGTTTCCAGTAGATGACCTAGCCAAAGATCTGAAGGATTTGGATATTGGTAAAGAAGATCTACCTATTCAGAGAAGTCTTGGTCTGTCGTGGGACATCAATTCTGATGCATTCGTCTTTGAGATATCTTCCGAACAGAACTCACAGAGGATTCTTATCAACTATCAATAGTTTATTTGACCCCCTTGGATTTGCATCTCCAGTGACTCTTCAAGGAAAGATATTACTTAGGCAAATGTTGTTAGCTTCACAAACCATTGCTTGGGATGATCCTCTTTATGATTCCTTTCACCAGAAATGGTTGGCATGGGTTAAATCCATTCAACATTTGGAGGACGTCAGTATACCAAGGATGTGCTATAAGCTTTCTGTTATTGAGTCATCACACAAGGAAGTACACATCTTTACTGATGCCTCAAAAGATGCGATAGCAGCTGTGGCATTTCTGAAAGTATGGAAAGACAGTGAGAACTGTGACGTAGGATTCCTCATGGGGAAAGCTAAAGTAGCCCCTACGCATGGCCACACAATTCCTCGCCTGGAATTGTGTGCTGCAGTACTTGGAACGGAAATTGCGGAGTTCATTAAAAAACAAATGGACCTAGAGGCAAAAGATTTCTGGTTCTACAGTGATAGTCAAGTCACTCTTGGCTACATATCCAATGATGCAAGACGTTTTTATGTTTATGTTTCGAATAGAGTTAGTCGGATTAGAGCATTCAGCAAACCTAACCATTGGCAGCATGTTGCTACAGATGAGAATCCTGCAGACTTGGACACTCAAGCGTTCGATGCTCAAGGCCTCTCTCAAAGTATGTGGCTGCGAGGACCAGCATTCCTCAGGGAAGACAACCTCTCTACAAACACTGAGGAAGCGCATCAAATCATTGACCCTATCTCAACAGATGACAAGGAAGTCAGACCAACAGTTGAAGTCAACAAGACCAGTGTCAAGAGTGACTCTTTGAACTTTATGGCCTCACTTCTTACAAATACTCACAGTGGAATAAATTACTTCATAGTGTAGCCATACTGAAACACAGTCTCATCAGCCAGGAAACCATGCAAACACTCGTCCAGAAGATGGCACTACTGTCTGAGTCTTTGAACTTGAGTGCTCTGAAAGCAGCTGAGATTGCTTTATTGAGAATGAATTCTCCGATGAAATAGAATGTATCCAAAGAGGAAAACCTGTTCCTAAGAGTAGCAGAATCCTTACCTTGGCATCATTCCTTGATTTCAGTGGTTTGCTACGTGTAGGTGGTAGGATTGCAGCAGCGCAGAAATTTGTTGGCCTTGATGTCCATCCAATAACCATACCCAAGAAGTCCCAAATAGTTATTCTTTTGACAAGACATTTCCATGAAAATGTGGTCCATCAGGGACGTCAGATAACTTTTTTAGTCTGTTGTGTTCTTCCGTTGAATTCCCACACATTTCTCTGTGCATTATTTCTTTTTATTTGCAATCAATTCTTGGCAGTCCAAAGAGTAAGTTACACTTGCAAAGCATTTTTTAGTATTGTAATTATATGTACATGAAGTCATGTTTATGTCCATTTTGTAGTTTTTGCACAATTGTTGTCAACATTAATTCAAGGCTGCACATGGTAATGGCATTATGTAAAACGTGGTAGGAAATTATATGTGTAACACCTTTATGCTGTGTTTACTTTCACAACGTTTCAAATTCTTGCATAATTACTATCATTAGACCTAGATATTGTGTGTCACTACTCGAAAGCCCCTTTTTCTTTGATTATTAAAAATTGGCATATTGTAAATCATGGATTGGATTTATCACAATATTTTTGTAATTGGCACTTTGTAAGACAATTTTGTTTTTACAGTTTCTCGCCCTTTGTTATACATCTATACGGAGGAGGCCAATAAACTATCAAGCATCTCTGATCTGTTTGAGCACAGTGATATAACGAATTCCAAGTATTTAATTACTCCCTGAATACTTTTCATTTACTTAGTTTGTGTATCAGTCAAATTTGGGTGATGAAACTGCATGTGAGAAACTTACTGAGCATTCACTTACGCAGTGATGAACATTTGTCCCACTCCTAAATGTAAACAAGTTGTTTCGCACCTTACTATGTACGAGACTTCTCCAAAGGGAAATAAATCGGATGTATCTCAAAACTGGTGTATTCCTGTGCATTTCCTTGGAAATAGTGTAGAACGCTTTATACAATTCATATATAGTTCATGATTTTTACTGGCATGAAGAATGCATTAGATTTTTTAAGCTACCATTCCTTCCAATTATTTGTTGGTCTCTAGCCAACAGACAGGAATTGTTCTGAAATTTCAGTACATCCTTTCAGAGCATAGCTAAACAATCTGTCACCTGAGTATTAGTTAAAAGCATCACTTGACCCTAGGGCTATGGAATCGAGAAAAATATTCCTGTTCTAAATACCTAAACCAAATTCTAATATTCAGCAAAAGTATAAAACAATATGTGTTCTTTAAACTTAAATGCCATGAAAAGTGCTTGTAGTGATGAAAGGCTTTACATAATGTAATACATGTAACATTAAAATAACATGACTAATTTGAACTGTCCTAGTATCAAAAACCCTGGGGTTTCAAAATTCACAACTTTGTTACATTCTTTTTCTGCTTTTTCTAAATATGCACTTAGTATTTATACTGTATCAGCAAACATAAAGATGACTTTCAAATAACAAAAACAAAAATTGCTATAATAATTTTGGTTCCACCTTGGAACCAAACCCTTACCTCCTAGGTTCATGAAATTTACAATTTTGGTGAAGGACAACCTATTCCTTCTCAATATCTATTTTGTTTCAATTTGGTATCAATAGCATTAAAAAAAATTTATTTAAATGTTTTACACATACACTAAATACAAGTTTGGCCCTGCCCTGGAGTCAGAACCTCTACCCCAGAGATCATGAAATTTACAATTTTGATAGAGGCTAGGGAACTTCCTACTCTTCACCACTATGCATTTAGTTTTACTTACAGACATGCTTCATACCAAATTTGAAAAGAACTGAAAAAGTAGTTATCAAGAAAAATGTTCAATTGTTAACACATGCCAAAAAACCCATCCCTGGGATCATGAAAAAACAGTTTTGGTAAAAGGCTTTCTACTCATTTAAATAACTATTAGTTTCAATTAAGCATAAATAGCATTAAAGAAAATGTTTTTTAAATATTTACACATATAGAAAATATACCATGTTTGGCCCAGCCCTGGATTCAAAACCTCTACCCCGGGGATCATGACATTTACACTTCCTGCTCTGCATTACCATGCACTTAGTTTATCTTACATATGTGCAGTTGTAGAGAAGTTTTTTGAAAAGTGGTCAATTTTTGCTAGTCAGTGCAACCCTCCCCCCCAGGGGTGCAGGAGTCCTGCAATTTACAATCTATATTACCCTTAACCCAAATATGCTTCATACCAAATCTGAAAAGAATTAGAATGGTACTTATCAAGAAGAAGTTAAAAATATTCAATGTCAACATATTTAATTAATCTCTCACCATTTTGGCCCCACCCCCAATACCAAACCCTTAACCCTGGGATCATAAAATTTACAAGTTTGGTAAAGAGCTATCTGCTTATTCTAAATATCCATTTTCTTTCAATTTAGTATTAATAGCATTAAAGAATATGTTTTTAAATTTAGTACATACCAAGTTTGGCCCTGCCCTGCCCAAAACCTCTACCTGAGATCATAAGAGTTTACAATTTTGGTAGAGACCTTCCTGCTCTTCATCACTGTACATTTATCTTGCACATGTGTGGTTCTTGAAATTGGTCAATTTTTGCCCCACCCTTATGGCCCCAGGGGTGTATGAGTCTTGAAATTTAAAATGTATGCTACCCTTGTCCCAGAGATACTTCAAACAAAATTTGAAAATAATTGGAAAGGTAGCTATCAAGAAGTTTAAAATGTTGAATTGTTAATGCACAAAGACCGACATAGACCAATTGCAATAGGTCACCTAAAAATTGAAAAACTTGCTAAAACATTGATTTCAACAAACAAGTTTTAACAAAAAAATTCAAACTGATATTTACTCAGAACATTTTGATTGAGCATTACTGGAATATTACATGTACTCACAGCTGTTGGGTCTGGGAAGCATTGAACTCATTCAAAAAGATCCTGCAGTCCTGTAACACAAATATTAAATATTTACTATGAATGAATATTCCTTCAGCATCTGAAACTGTAAAAGTTGTTTTCTCTTGTCATCTGAAGTGTACACATGTCAGCACTTAAAATTTAAAATTTGCTGAACTGGTTATGTAAAATGCTTACAGTTTCAAAGTGAGCATCTCTTATAAGCATGAACTTGTGTAGAATTTCTCCATCACCAAAAATTTTCTTTGCAAAATTTATTCTTAGCTTCTTTGGGATAATTCTAAACAGACACTCTAGTATTCCAACTTGACATTCATAATCTGCAAAAAATGAAGATAAGTGCACAAGGAATGTAATACAAATAACATAACTGTCATCCTTAAATAATTTTTATATTCCATGAATATGTATAAAATGTGAGCAAATACAATGGAAAATTTACCTCCCAATGTTTCTAATTTAGCTGCAATATCTCTCCTGAAAATTACGAAAATTTCTTTAAAATTAAAATGTCTGATACCTACAAAGGTTAACATTTAAGTTATGTAAATTAATCTTTGATGTATCGCGTTCAGTTTAGTATTATTATGTCATTTTTTATGCATTTATTGTACATTGTTTTATTGTCTTAAATGTAAAGCGCTTTAGGGTAATTTTTTATTAGATAAGTGCTACATAAATATAGAATAATAATAATAACAATTATCAGCAGTGAGATATACACTGAATTTGAGTGATACATAGTTTATATAGGAGAGAGCGTTCTAAGTTTTAAGAACTTGTGCCCAACCCTTTTGTTGTAAACATCTTAATAATAAAATATGTTCAAATCAAATCGAATCATACATAGCGTTCATTTCAAAGTATGCAAATACGTGGGCAAATCAATAAGTAATCAGCCTAACTTATTTCCGGTTGACCAAGAGGATCACGATTTGAGTGATACATAGTGTATATAGGAGAGAGCGTTCTAAGTTTTAAGAACTTGTGCCCAACCCTTTTGTTGTAAACATCTTAATAATAAAATATGTTCAAATCAAATCGAATCATACATAGTATTGTTTCAATACATGTTTTATACATGGGTACAAAATTAAACACTTATCGAGTCAAGATATTGAATGTTAAACATGGCTAGTAATGCAAAGGCATACTTTTCATCTAAAGTTGAGTACAGTGTCGGTACTTGTATTTAAAAGGTAAAACAGGCAAGGAAATACACGGCGAGTTGGCTGATACTTAGGGGTCTTCTGCACCATCTTATTCTCAGGTTAAATTCTGGGTTGGGAAATTCAAATGCAGTAGAACATCTTTAGATGAAGCCAAGTGTGGATGCCCAATGGATGCCACTGACAAAGAAATGTGTAACAAAGTTCGGGATCTGGTATACTCCGATAGGTGAATTCAGATGGAAGATCTCTTTTAGCACAGGCATTAGTTATTTCACATGGTAGCATTTCAATAATCTTGCTTGATCGTTTAGGTATTCAGAAGCTAACAGCCCGTCGGGTCCCCAAATCCCTTAGCAATGAGCAAATGGCAACCAGAGCATCAGTATGCAGTGCCTTGTTGAAATGTATTAGATCAAAAGATGATTTTCTTTTGCATCTGGTGACTTTAGATAAGACTTGGGTTCATTATTATGAGCCAGAGAATAAAGCTCAGAGTCATCAGTGGGTAGAGCCAGGGTTCCCGAGGCCAAAGATTGATTGATTGTTACTTGTTTTCCTCCATACTCAACAATCAAAGAAGTTCAAGATGCAACCATCTGCTGGCAACAGTATTTTGGGATGTAAAAGGCATTATGATGTTGGACTTTTTACCCAAGGAGAAGTACAATAACTGGAGTGTACTATGCAAACTTGCTAGATCAGCTGAGAACCGCCATCCATGAAAAACATCAAGGTAAACTCTCTAAAGGTATTTTGCTGTAACAGGACAATGTGAGAGTCCACATTTGCAAAGTTGCAATGGATGCTGTAGAGCGAAATGGGTAGGAATTAATACCACACCTGCCTATTCACCTGACCTAGCTCCTAGCAACTTCTTCCTATTCCCAAACTTGAAAAAGGATATCTGTGGACATCATTTCCAGTCTGATGAAGAAGTCGTGATGGCAGTTGAGGAATGGATTAATGGGAAGGACCCTGGCTTTTTCAGTTCTGAGCTGATGCCACTTGAACACTGTTGGTCTAGGTGCATCACACTAGAGAGCAATTACATCGAAAAAGAAGAGGTGAATCTCTCAACCAGAAATAGGATCCCTTCCAGGTGCCTGGCTGGCTGCATGCATGGCAGATTTCACTTCCTCTCTCCATTTCTTCCTGTCAAAGATGTTGGAGGTTGACAGTCTCCATTCTCTCGCATCTCTCTCTGCCAGATCTTTCCACAATGTTTTTGGTCTACCAATATCATGCTTTCCTGAAACTTCTAATTCAAATGTGGTCTTGAATGCATTGCTGGATCTTTGTACATGGCCAAACCAGCGGAGTTGTCTCTCATGTAATATGAGGGCAAGGTCTTCAAGGCCAAGACACTCCAGTAGCTCGTTTGACCTTACAGTGGCCATGTCTTTTGGTTTTATGTCACAGATTTGTCTGATCATGGCCCCGTCATTGTGTTGTAGACGCTGGAAGTTTTGCTTTGTCAAAGCCCAGGTCTCACTGGCGTGAAGTATTGCACTCCTTACACATGTGCTGTACACACGGCCTCGGGTCTTACATGACAGGTGACATGATGTGAGGACTGGTGTCAACTCCCTGAATTTCTTCCATGCGGTCTTGACCCATGTCATTGTGGTGAGATCGCAGCCACCAGCTTTGGAAAGCATATCCCCCAGATAACAGTACGAGGGCACCACTTCCAGCTTGTCCATCCCGACTTGGTCCTCACTCTGTGGTCTGCCATTGAGTGGACGGGCAGTTCCCTGGCATCTAGCACATCTGAAGTCTGGATTCACTGTCAAACGTTTGAGTCCACTAAATTTCCCATCATGAAATAAATAGATTTCATATTTATCAACAAAACCTTGAATATCCTTTATATACATTACAATTTATCAGGAATGTCAATCCTCTGAAGTAGCTTTTCTTTTGTTGCCAAAGTACAGGTTTCCATTATCATATTGCATCCTTTAAGAACCTAAAATAATAATTAAATTTTATATATATATATATATATATATATATATATATATATATATATATTACTGAAATTCATGGTATGCAATAATCAAGAGTTAAAGTGTATCACATACCTCTATTCCATGTAGATAGTTCACTTGTTTTTTCAAGATCAAATCCACACACTTTGGGCAAAACATCATCAGCACACTGTCTCTATCTTTAAAAGATAATATAAAATATACTTGTATTTGAATGAATTTTTCTCATAGTTGGTCATTCTTGTTTTGCATTCATTTTTTCTTGAAACCAGTTTCCTTATCACCAGCAAGGACAACAAGAGGTCCATGGACCACATTGCTCACCTGAGTCACCTTGGCTCATACGAGAGGATTTCCCTATATATTTGCATATAAAACCTTGATCCCCTATTGTGGCCCCACCCTACCCTCTGAGGCCATTATTTCAAAACTTGAATCTTCACTATGTCAGAAAGCTGTCATGTAAATTTGAACTTTTCAGGCTTAGTGGTTCTTAAGAATAAGATTTTTAAAGATTTTTTCCTCTATTTTCACATATAAAACTTTGATTCCCTAATGTGGCCCCACTCTACACCTGGCAACCATGATTTTTAAAAAAAAAAATTGAATCTGCACTATGTCATGAAGCTTCAATGTAAATTGAAACTTTTCTCGCCCAGTGGTTCTTGAGAAGATTTTTAAATGACCCCATCCTACTTTTGCATTTTTGTGATTATCTCAACTTTAAAAGGGACATGGCCCTTCAACTGAACAAACTTGAATCCCCTTCACCCAAGGATGATTTGTATTTGATTGAGATTAGCGCTGTGGTTTTGAAGGATAAGATTTTTAAAGATTTCTTCCTTGATTTTTAAATATAAAACTTCTAACCCTATTGTGACCCCACCCTACCCAGGGGCCATAATTTTAAAAAAAATTTGAATCTGCACTATGTCAGAAAGTTTCTATGTAAATTTGAACTATACTGGCCTAGTGGTTCTCAAGAAGATTTCAAATGATCCCACCCTATTTTTGCATTTTTGTGATTATCTCCCCTTTGAAGGGGGCATGGCCCTTCATTTTACAAATTTGAATCCCCTTCACCCAAGGATAATTTGTACAAGTTTTATTGACATTGGCCTGCTTGCTGGTTCTGGAGTAGATTTCAAAATTTGTCAAGTGTTTTTTCTTTATTTTGCTATTATCTCCCCTTGGAGAAGGGCTTTGAACAAACTTGAATCCCCTTCACCCAAGAATGCTTTTTGCCAAGTTTGATTGAAATTGGCCCAGTGGTTCTGGAGATGAAAATGTAAAAAGTTTAAAAAATGACAATGATCCAACAATAGATAACAAAGTTTTGATCAGAAAAACTCACTTGAACCTTTGGCTCAGGTGAGCTAAAAATAAACAAATTTCTCTTGTAGCCATATTAGACTTTGAATAAAATCACACTTTAATACATGGACAACATTTAGGTGTCTTAACTCTGCAAAAATATGCTGTTTCCATAAGTAATAAAGCATATTTTCTGGTGTTAGCACATTTACTTTTCTACATTGTTGGTGATTAATGATTTAAAAAAAATCCGTTCTGTGTTTGGAGTTGGGAGTATACATGTGAAAACCTATCTGAATGTAAATGCAAAATAGACAAAACAAGCATTCTGAATGTATTGCAGGCAATACAAAGTTCTCTACTGGTAGGATAATATGGTCAAAAGTATGTCAGGCTTAACAAAACTCAAACTTGATTTGTACTATCCAAGACAAAGCCAAATATTAAATTTTAATTGAATATCTTCATCCAATCTGAAATCCGACTCTTGCAATTCATCAAGGGGCATAATTCAATCAAAGTAGGTCAGACGTAATGAAACTCAAACTTGATCTGTAACTATTCAAGACAGCCATGTATAAAATTTCAGTTAAATATCTTCATCCTATGCGGAGAAAAGTCTGGAAAACCTAAAGCGGGAATGAGAGAAATATGGATAAACAGACAGACCGACAGTAAATTAATAGTCCCCTTCGTCAAAGCCATTAGAGGACTAACAAAGAATTGCTCTTATTTTCAAATTTCATTCACCCAACATCATATATCTTATCAATTTAGTTTCAACATATCATGACAAAATAACAGGAATAAAATGTTAATCAGATTGTTGAATTATCTAAAGGAGACTCAAACTCAATCTGTACCCATTGATTTAAGTTCATGTATAAAGATAAAGGGATAACCAAAAACTCCAGAATGTTTCCAGACACGTGGATGGACAGATGCACAGCACAGGCTGATCACCATAGGGCATCTGCCTATTGCAGGGCACCAATTAGAATACTTGTCTCATATATTAAATGTTTCAATCAATATACTATTACAACATTTGATGAAAAATTGCAGACAAAATATAAGATACAAATTAATAAAAAATTTAACATTACAACTAATAAAACAACATGCATAACATTTGTGAAACAAGAGTACCATAAACAGTACATAACACAACTATGAGAAGGTTATATAGGGTATTTTTATACAAGAGGTTTATTATGTGACATTGATTAGCAAACATAGTAAAAATGCTAGGAGTTGTAGAATTTTACTTAAGGTAGTATCAGCCATCATTAAGCTGTGACATACTTTGTTTTGTAATATAAAACATAAACGGTACCAACATATGAATAAAGGAATGTCAGTAATATATTACCTGATCTATTAAATTTTCATATCTATTCAGGGCTATTTATTCGATATATGGGTTAACCTATAAATCTGTGGATCACAGGTTTGAATCTTGCAGCATTTGATTTTATAACAAGCATTATGAGTGTACTGCACTACTGGTACGATAATTCAGTCAAAAATAGGTCAAGCATAACAAAACTTAGACTTGATCTGTAACTATATCCAAGACAATGTCACATATCAAATTTCAATTGAATATCTTCATCCAATGTGGAGAATAATCCAGAAAACCTCAAGCGGAATAAGACAGATGGATGGAAGGACAAACTAAGGGTAAATTAATAGTCCCCTCCAGCAACCCTGGTAAGGGATGTACTTTTGCAAGAGTTTATGCAAAATCTATTACATATCAGCTCAATATCATGTGAATGTAGTACTTTCCTTTTATTATGAATTTCCCAAGTTCTCATACCTCTTTAAATCTCCCTCAACAAGACACATGTTGAAAATCAAAATCCTTGCAATATACACAACTTCCAAGTTGTTTATAAAAAGTCCTAGCTTTAAAACTATGATAGAAGTTAAAAGAATAACCATGAACTCATTTTATAATATTTCTTCAAAACTGACCATATTATTATGAAGAAATATTTTATAATATTTCTTCAAAACTGACCAGTGGGGCCTCCGTGGCCGAGTGGTTAAAGCATTGCGCTCAAAATCACAAGGCCTCTCACCTCTAGTCGGCGCGGGTTCGAATCCCGCTCGCACCGATATATGTGAGAAAGTTTGCCAGTTTACTTTCGGAAGGTCAGTGGTCTCTTCCCGGATACATTGTATCTGGGTTCTCTCCTCCACCTACAAAAACTGGACGCCACCAGATAACTGAAAAATTGTTGAGTGTGGCGGAAAACAATCAATCAATCAATCAATCAAAACTGACCAAGTTGAACAACATGTGATTTATCTCTATGTAATATTTCCTCAAAATTGACTAAGTTCAACAAATAGAATTTTCAGAAATTTTCAGAAAATCAACATCTTTACCATATGCACATCTTCAATACCCATACAAGCACTCTGCAACATAAGAAAGTTCTTACTTGAAAACTGTGGGAGGAGTTAACCAAAAAAATTATGTACCCTCCATACAACATCAATTTTTTTCAAACTCCTGCAAGAGAAGTTGAAATGGGTCAAAATTGCAACTTGATCTAGAGTGACCCACAAAGAAGATATGTGGCAAGTTCCAGTTTGATATGCAGCAGAGAAATGAAAGTAGAAACAGAAAACCCCAAACAGACAGACATACAGACATTGCTTTACCATAATACACCCTGTCTAAAGACAGGCATATAAAAATTACATAAATATACATAATGCAACTGTTTAAAGAATACATAATTACAATGACAATTCTTTAATTATATCAACAAATTTAGCATACCCTCAGTCAAACCCTCTGCCAATGCCTAAAAAATTTATACATGTCTCACTTAAGAATTTTTGTGAATTATCTTTTAATAACATCCACTGATATGAGTGCACCTACATTGACAACATCCAAGATTTGTTCTTCAATTATTTCCCATTCATTCTGCCATCGTTGATCTTCAGATAGAACTGCATCAAAAACCTTCTCAATTTATAAGAACATTGGATAATTAATGTTTCTATGTTTTTCAAAACATGTGATTTTGTTTACCATGTATAAAAAAAATACTACACAGGAAACTGTTTCTCTGTACCATTTTGTTTTTGGACATATATACATCCAGTGTGTGTGGATAGGGGGGGGGGGGGGGGGGGGGTGTTTGTACACACACACAAACACACCCTCTACAGGTACATGTATATGTACTGACATGCATTAGAAAAAAAAAACAATTAAAAATCAATAGTTTTTTCATATGAACATAGATAGCGAAATAATGTAAAACTACCAGACATTATTTTCTGTGGATCTGGGATAATTTAGCAAAACTACCAGACAAGTTATAAGTTTACCAGATGGGAGTAAAAAACTGAAATTTTATTTTCAAAATTAGTGACTGTGACAGATCAAACATTAAAATATTTAATAGCTCTTGATTTTTAACCACACAGGATTAAGCTTTCTTTCAATTTCAGTTATATTCTGATTTTTATTCTTTTCTGCTTTCCAGTTTTCTTTTAATGCCCAAGCCATTAAGCAAAATTGGAAGTAGAATGTCATTCTACTACAAGCACAGAGTGGCTTACAATTTCCAAAAAAGTAAGTTGTTGATGGTCTAGAATTTTATTGTAAAAATATCAAGTTATTTTAATTAGATTAAGATGAAAATTGGAGGTTGTGTTTCATTTGAGAGTCAGTATATTGGTATATGAGAAAAACAATCATTGAAGATTGTGTTTTTATACCATGTAAAGTTGATCTCTTCTAGCTTAGTGGTTCTTGAGAAGATTTTCAAAGATTTTTTGCTATATTTTCACATTTAAAACTTTGATTCCCTATTGTGGCCCCACCCTACACCCAGGGGCCATAATTTAACAAACTTGAATCTGCACTATGTCAGGAAGCTTCAATGTAAATTGAGAATTTTCTGGCCCAGTGGTTCTTGAGAAGAAAACTTTAAATAATCCAACCCTAATTTTGTATTTCTGTGATTATCTCCCCTTTGAAAGGGGCATGGCAAATTTGAATCCCCTTCACCCAAGGATGATTTGTACCAAATTTGATTGAAATTTCCATTTCTTGCACTGTTTGTTCAATTACTCCGTCAGTTTGCAGTCTTCTGTCTGTTCATTGTCAGAGTCACAGTCTATCTCGTGTCATCTTCAATATAAGATTCCAGTTCAATAGCTGTCATGTTCAGAGTTTCTGTGTCCTGTGTCTCTATGCATGCTGTCACTTCCTGAATTTATGTACTTAAACTTTTCTTTTAGCACCTGTACCAGCTGACTTCCATTCTTAATTGGCCACATTTTCCGTGTTAAACTCAAATAGGAAATTGTCTTGCGTGTGTACAAGAAAAACTTCCAAATTTATCCGGATTGAAAAAAACAATGTGTATTTAAATATTTTTATTTATTTTTTGACATTTTTTTTGTAAATATTTACTAACTGTTACTAGCAAAATTTAATTAAAATTGAATTACTTTGTTAAAGAGGCACTATATCTCATTTTGCCCATTTTAATCTAGTGGGTTTTTTTAAACGTGTATCGATAAAATAATAAAAATCATAACAATACTGACAATTTTGAAAATTAGGAATGCATTAATTTGCTCTCAACTGCGCCTTAAAGATTATCTGGAATTTAATGGTTTCTTCATTCTGACTTGAACATTTTACATCACGTGATTCTGTATGACAACACACGTGTTGTGTAAAAACTTCTTTAAATACCCCTTAAAAGGTCTAAACTCGCTTCTCGAGTATGGGATTATTTCCTGTTTCTTATAATTAAGTAATTATAAATCATTATTATAACAGAAAACCTTTCATGTCCCTATAAACCAAATAATGTTTTTTAAAAGCATGCCACATGTTTTGATAAAAATAGCACTTAGTCCTGCATGTGTGTCTTGTAGCTAGAGGGTAATAGTAATATCCCCACGTAAATTGTAGTTTGCTTACGAGTTGTATCTCATTCTATTATAACCCTTTTCTTGCATAATCTGTCAAAATTCTGGGTTTAACCATTGTACGCTTCCTCTAACTGGATTGTTTACTGTCTGTGCGCATGCATCCGACGACAGAAAAAGGAAGTCTCAATGTTGTTAAAAAAACTATTAATTTTTGCATTTAAACAAGAATTTTCAACTTTAGAAATATGTTATATTTGCAAAGTTTATACATTCAACTATGCATCAAAATTAAAGAAAGCTCTGAGAAAATTTTCATCTTATGATTTTTGAGCAAAATGAGCTGTAGTGTCTCTTTCAAGATTTTCCTTCTTATTTTAATACATTCTGTAAAAACTGTCAGATGTTTTTACTGATAAAATTTGTATTTTACTGGTCCCATTCAAAATTTTCTGGGGATGCCTGGTGGACCAGCATGTTTCAAGAACTCTGAGCGATTTCAACAAACTTGAATCTGCATCATGTCAGGAAGCTTCCATGTAAATTTGAACTTTACTGGACTTGTAGTCCTGAGATGATTTTTAAATGACCCCACCCTATTCTTGCATTTTTGTGATTATCTCCCCTTTGAAGGGGGCATGGCCTTCATTTGAACAAACTTGAATTCCCTTCACCCAGAGATAATATGTATGAAATTTGATTGAAATTGGCCTGCTTCTTCTGGAGAAGTAAATTTTTAAAATTTGTCAGTGGTTTTTCATTATTTCACCATCATCTCCCCTTGGAGAAGGGTGTTGCCCTTCATTGAACAGAACTCCCATTCATCCAAAGATGCTTTTTGGCAAGTTTGGGTGAAACTGGCCCAGTGATTTTGGACAAGAAGATGGAAATTTAAGTGTTTATGACAACAACTATGGACTAAGGCTGTCACATGTACACGTGTAACCGGTAACGTTTTGTGTTTGGGCTGTAAACGTTTACAAAATCCCTAAACGTTTAAACGATGTCTTATATATGTGGCACAAATCTTGCAGGGTTCAAATTACAATCTAAATTATTTGAATAATATTTCAAGTGAATAAACTTATTAAACAAATTGCGAGGGGAAGTAATGAATTTATAAACGTCCGTTGCCTCTGAGAGCGTCTTTTCCACAGCGGGTGGAACTGTTACAAAACTGCACTCCTCCCTTGACGCTGAGAACGTGGACAAACTGATCTTTTTGAACAAAAGATTAAAACATAAAGTGAATTGCGCTGCTCCGCCTGCACCAGCTGCACGTGAAGTCCATGTTAAAACCGAACCGACGGAAGAAGCCGCGGCACCAGCTCTGCCCTCTCTGGACAATCTAATGTGAAATCACTGATATGAAAATTTGAAAAATGAAGTTTATTGTGAATTTGTGATCTGTATTGTGCAAATGTTGTTCAGTGTGAATAAAATTGAATTCAATTTAAATGCTATCCAGATATTTATGTTCGTGTATTTTATTCTGTCTTATATTTATACTCCGGAACATCCGGTGACAATCTCTGCATCGTCCATAGAACGATGAAAACTGAAACACAAACATAATGGTCATTAATGGGTCTTAAAATTCTGTGCGTATTTTATTTTATTAAATTATACAACACTTCGTTTAAACAGTAACGTTTCGTTTACAATGCTTCGTTTAAACGTTTACAAAATTTTGTAAACGTGACAGCCTTACTATGGACAAAGGAAAGTTTTGATCAGAAAAGCCTCCAGCTCTGGTGAGCTAAAAACCATATTTTTACACACTAACTGCAATATTTTGACTCAATAGAAATACTAGCATTAGTCACAAGACCATCTGTATAATGGGTCCCTGACTTTTATACCTTAACATAAACATTTGGGACATGCATATATTGCTGCAAATTAGAAAGTGCATGTAATATACAGACTGCAAGTTACAAATAAACTTGCAGATTTCTCAATTTTGAGGATTGCTACAAAAACATTATAGTGGTAGACATAAAAATGCATTTATATTCTTTAACTTTTCCAAAAAAAATTACACTACATGCTTGGGCCTCAAGTTACATGTAACTAATCTGTCAAATAGCAATGTGGTCTAATTCAATGACAAAATCAAGGCCTTGCATTTATATATTGCATGTTCCTAAAATTCCTTGATCAATCTATTAAAGACTTTAATGTGTGAAAATTTAAGTAAAAGTACTTATCATTATATGTATTCCAACTTTGATGAATTTTCTGGCCATGTCATTTTCAGAAACTGCTGTGTATAGGGCATACAACATTTCCTGCAAATTGATGAGTTCCTCTGCATCTTTTCCATAAATTTGTGGTCTCTGTAATTGCTTTGGTAAACAGAGAGAAACATATCTAGTATATTCAATAATATATGAAAATTCTGACATGTTGTGTCAGAACTGATCCAAACCTAAGCAATGACCTTTTTTTTTGTGATGCTTGATTAAGATTATGTAAGTCACATTTGAATAGAACATTCTTGCAAGTACACTCTGACTGTAACTGATATTCATTTACATTTGGGTGTACTAAAGACAATGCTAATAATTTGCATTGTTAAAATACACTAGTGGAAAAAGAAACTGTAGCTTAGTAATTTCATTTATAGATTCATATACAAAATATTATACCATTGAAAATAAAGAGCAATCAAAAAGAACACTTTTTCTGTTTTTTATGTAACTTTTAAGTATACACAGTTTTTATTTTCTGCTAGTATACTTGCAATTCAATTTTTCAATCATTGTTATAATCTCAACCACTTGATCACTACAAGCCATACTAATCAAATATATCATTATCACAAAAAAGTTATAACCACTCTCAGTGAAAAATTACATTTCTTTTCAGGATGATGTGTAATTACCAAATTAAGATATTCCTAGCAGACAAAACATATACAATAAATCAAAGTTATTCTCATTTTGTTGCACTTGACACCTATTCTCCATTACATCGTCCAATTCACAGAAAAAAAAATGACAAAAATGATAATAGCCAATATATTGTTAGACATTTTTTCTTTTTATAAGAGAACATTTTATCAACATTTTTCTAAAGTTTCATGACGCAGGCTCTAGCCATATTTATTTTACAGAATGTGGTATGTAAAAATGGGTCTGACGGATAGTGGTAAGCCTATGTGTTCACTTTCCACTAGGGAGGTTTTAATTGTCAAGTGAATTATAATACTATATCATCAGCTTTGTTGTCAACATTCTCTGTTGCCCAATGGCATATGCTGAAAAAGTTTTATAATGTTGTCTTTCATTTAAATTTTTCTATAGAACATAGAATCGTTGGGAATTCTTTTTCAACTACAAGACTGATAATAAAGTAAAATATAATGCAAAAGAAACAATGGCAGTTCAAGGAAACAGTTTCTTATGTAATGTTGTATTATGTGCATTTGACTATCAGTCTTTTAAATATGAAGTCTCAACTGTGAGTCACAATTTCTTTTAAAGATTTCTTTTAAGATAACATAGCTTACAATTTCATGGGCATATACATATATTACAATTTTAAACGCATTATATATGTTACTAATGATATATTCTTCAATTCTTTTATTCAAAAAACATATAAACATCCATATATATTAATCACTGAACCAACTAGAATTTTATTTATTGATAGTGTACAATATATCAATAAACAGGTTGAATAAACCTTTAAATGACAGTCTAGTAATGTTTGTTTGTCTGTTGAGAATGAGACGTCACCAGTTGTAGGTGAAGTAATACAAATATTGACCTATGGTTAAAATCAGGGCCATAGCAGTGAGGGTTCCTTAATGTGCCAACACCTGCTGTGACATGGGACCTCCAATTTTAAGGTCATATCCAAGAGACCTGTGATTCTTACTTCTTAATGCCGAGCATTTGGCAACAAAGCAATCACTAACTATGTTTATATCTTAGGTTTGATGCAGCCACAGCACAAGTGGGGTTTTAACTCATAACCCCAGTTACAAAGTGAATGCCAGTCAAGTAATGAAAACATAGCAAGATTACTTACCAAATGAAAAACTTTTAAGGCAGTTAATACACACTGACATCTGGCATTAACAATGTGGAAATCAAGAGCATATGTAATTTTTATACTTGATTTTCTCAAGACATGTATAATTCAAAATAATGTAGATTTCATTATCAGAATGTAGATTGTAGCATATACCAGAAACAATTTGATTTATGCATTGCACAAGAAATACAACAAAACTTTCGAATAAAAGATCTCAGAAATGAAAATTTACTTTGTCAAGACTTAAAGAGGACATTAATATATGTATATCATTAGTCAATGCTTTGTTAAATAGAAACTTATTTAAAAGCTCATAAATTCATTTGCAATCATGTCTAGAAATTGCAAAGTAGTTTTTTTTTGTTTTCGAAGGTAAATTTACATTAGACATTTTGTAACAAAATAAATTAAATAACCAAACAAAAAAAAATCAAATAATACCTTACATAGTAACATAAATTATGTGACAAGAATATTTTGCATATAAATTGCATACTGTAAGGACTTTAAGAAACATCAGTAACAGTCTACTAGCAAATTAATTTAGCAAAAATGTAAAGAAATACTGTGTATTGCTGAATGTGGAAGAGTATTGTAATTCTCCTTTTCATGTATCTCAAAACTCCTGCCACTGCAACTAACAGGATTTGTAGTCAATCAGTACGTACATGTAGTTTGCAAAGAGAATGTCCTCTGTTGAAGGCCATTTAAAGAGAATCTGTTTTACTCTCACAGATGATGTAATGTACATGAAGTGTAAGTGCATATTACTTGAAATTGAAAAAAGTGGTAAGATAGATTACGGAATGTTGATAACAGACAATGATACATTAACTGAATATACAGCTATACACAGTGAAATCAATCATGGTCCATAAATCTAATGTTTTTGTGATTATGATGATCAAAAAATTTTATAAAACCATAAGATATAACACTGAAAGGAACATAGATTACATCCTTGCAACAAGAGGCCCTTGGGCCACATAGTTCACCTGAGACACCTTGGCCCTGCTACGGTTCAATTGTTGTGATTTTTAAAAGATTTTTTTTTATCTATCTTTATTACCTTGAAAATTTTTGATCCCGTATTGTGACCCAAAAGGATCACAACATAAATGAAAATGAATTCACATAACATATAGATGCATAAATACCAATATGCCTAACATGATCTTGCTGTTCTAAATAAGACCAAGATCACAAGGTCACAGATTGTGGTATGAAATGAAAGACCTTGCCATAAAAAATATATAAACAAAATATGAAAGCTCTATCTTAAATAGTTCAGGAGATATTGAATAGGTCAGAGATTCATTAAATGTAAGTCAAACTTCCAGGTCAAGGTCACAAGATGAAACACCAAAGTACATCGAGGTATTCCCACAAAGAATCTATGTAAAAAATATAAAAGCTTTACTTTAAATAGTTCAGGACATATTGATTAGGTCAGGGTTTTTTTAAAGAAAGTATGTCAAGGTCACATGATCTAATGATTGTGTCACAAAGTCTTGTCATAAAGAATCTATCGAAGAAAACCCTACCTTGAGTAGTTCTGGAGATATTTAACAGTTTATGTATTCTTAAAAGTAAGTCAAATTTCAAGGTCACAAGGTAAAAGGTCATAGAATAAATTAAATGGTCCTGCCATAAAAATCTATATATAACATATCTACCTTAAATAGATCAGGAGGAATTGAATAGGTCACATTTAAAAAGTAGGCCCTGCCATAAAAATCTATATATAACATATCTACCTTAAATAGATCGAGAGGAATTGAATAGGTCACATTTAAAAAGTAGGTCCAAGGTCAAGGTCACAAGGTCAAACTTCATAAAATGATAAAGTCTTACCACAAAGAACATATGTACAAAATATGAAAGCCATACCTTAAATAGTTCAGGAGTCATTGAATAGTTCAAAGTTTAAAAAAAAAAAAAAAAAAAGATCCAATTCCAAAGTCTTACAATCAAACACCATTGTGTACAAGGTCATGCCATAAAGAATCTACATACAAAACATGAAAGCCCCCCCCCCCCCCCACCACCACCACCAATAGTTCTGAATATATTTAATAGGTTATGTTTTCTTAAAAGTAGATTAAACTCCAAGTTAAAGGTCACAAGGTCAAAGATTATGATATGAAATGAAAGGTCTTGCCATAAGAAATATATATACAAGATAAGAAAAATCTACCTTAAATAGTTCAGAACATTTATAATATAGGTCAGATTTCTATTACAAGGAAGTCAAACTTACAGGTGGAGGACACAAGATCATACACGATTGCATCTCATGAGAGGTCTTTTCATGAAGAATGAATATACAAAATATGAAATCCATAGCTTAGATAGTTCAATAGATATTTTTAAAAATTATTCCTATATATCAGCATATAACAATTTGATCCCTTATTGTGGCCCCAATCTATAACCATGGACTATGAAATGCACAAACTTGGATCTGTTCTCTGTCAAGAGGCTTTCATGTAAATTTGAACTTTTTTGGTACAGTGGTTCTTGAGAAGAACATTTTCAAAGATTTACCCTACACTCTGATCCTCTATTGTGGCACTACCCTCATTATCATTATTTTAACAAACTTATATCTGCACTATGTCAGGAAGCTTTCATGAAAATTTTAATTCTCTGGCACAGTGTTTCTTGAGACGAACATTTTTAAAGATTTCCCCTATATATTCACATGTAAAACTTTGATCCTATATTGTGGTCCCACCCTACCTCCAGGGGTCATGATTTTAACAAACCTGAATCTGCACTATGTCAGGAAGCTGCCAAGTAAATTTGAACTTTTCTGTACCAGTGGTTCTCATGAAGAAGATTTTCAGAGAATTTCCCCTATATATTCATATGTAAAACTCCGATTCCCTATTGAGGCCCCACTTTACCCCCTTTATGCACATAACCCGTTTTTGAACAAACTTGAATCTCCTTCACATAAGGATGATTTGTACCAAGTTTGATTAAAATAGGTCAATTGGTTCTAGTGAAAAGGATGAAAAATGAAAAGTTCACAACAAGGGCAACACTAATGCCAATGCCATAGAAAAGAAAGTTTTGATTAGAAAAGCTTACTTGAGCCTTTGCTTCAGGTGAACTAAAAACTATTAGGTTATCTGTGTCTACAAGGAAATAATTTTCTACTGGCATTTGCTGCCATTCTCAATCTTTATGAAATGAATAAAATGGTGACTCAATAAAGTTTAAAACAATAAAACTATTTGAATTTAGTAAAATATTCAGCCTTCATGTATGCCATACAAGGCATGTAATGTACCTTACTTAAATATTGGTGACATTTTTCAATAGTAAATATCTAATACAACAATGAACAGATTACTTAGGAAATTTCAGGATAAAAAATGTATGTTATACAATTTTAAATTCTAAAAAATAATATCAATTAGATACTGTAAACCAACCATTCTTCGTGACAACTTTATTTCATGATTTATCATTGATAATCTGGTTCCCGGCAACTAATCTTCGTAACCGACACTATCTCAAATACATAACAAACATAAGAACTGGTTCACGACAAGAAATATTCGTGCCATTGAAGTTCTCGCAAAACTTGCGAAATTTTCTCGCACGTGAATAAAAGTTTGTTTACAGTATTCTTAAATACCAAACCTTGAATGAGCAACACAATGATTTTGATAGATTTTAGGTGTATTCATCAATGTAATTTTAAACAGTTTCATTCATAATTTTTGTATTTAAGCTGACACAATAGTTCTTGTTATTTAAAATTCATACAATTTCAAATATTTTTACGTATATTTTCTTAAAATGCTAGTGACAGCACTCAAATATAAATGGAGGCTTTAATGGAGAATAAATATTGAGGGTGGTGGGTATGGGTATGGTCATCCTGAGATGGCGACAGCAGGAAATGGTTCATATCAATAATGGCTAAATTACAATAATCTGAAATACATGAATCAATCAATAGTTTGCTACCAGTTAAGTCCTTTTGCAGGGTCAGCTAAAAGTCAATCGGTAAAGAGTAAAGTTTTCCTTCTTTACCCTACCAAATTAAAAGGTTACTTCTGTGAATTATAGCTAATTATCAAGTTTTCAAGCATGTTAATGGGTTGCCCCACCTTAAAGCATTATTGTAGAGGACTACAATTGATAGAAAAATAACAAATGTCAAATCTACAGGTCAGAAAATTACAAAAGCCAATGCAGAGATGTACAATTTTTCACCGGAAGATGGCGGACAAGGAGCATAACTTAAATGAAATGTTGATCAATATGTGTACACCTCTACCATCACCATTCTGTGATGACAGTTTAATATATATCTTTCTCTGCTTTCTCTATTTAGCATCATTATGCATGCTATATGAAAAAAGCCTTCAGTAAGAGATATAGCTTTCCATTACTAACCTATCCACAATGAGTTTATCAATTATCAAAATCACTTTTGAAGATTTACCTTACAAGCAATGTTAACATTCTTTCTTAGAGAACTTTCAAGACCAACGTCCCACTTCTGTGAACTCTTTTCTAAACATTCTTTGATTATTTGAAACATTTTATCCCACTGAGTTTGTCTGAAAGAGCATAAAAAATACAGTTATTATATATACACAACACTATTTCAATATTGCATGCAAAAAAAATATAATAGGCCTACTGTGTGGTGGTCAGACAAGTTTGATTGCTAGTGGCCAGATAGCTCAGTTGGTGGAGCACCTAACTAGAGATTTAAGGGGCCCAGGTTCAAATCCCAGTCTTGTCCATTGCATTTTCTCCCTTCCTATTACATATGCTATACAGTTAGAAATAAATATTTAATAAATTTTGGTTTTCCATACACATTTTATACAAAATGACATGCTATCAATTATGTAGTTGCCATTTAATTTGGAACTATTTTAATAAAAAGGTGTAAATCTTTTTTTCAATTTCTATACATGTACATGTATAGAAATTTTCATTATAACATTATACATTCATTTTTTATCATTGTATCTACCTGACCGTACATGCTCTGTAAAAGCTCTATAAAATACAATGCAAATAACTGTTGTACAAAAACATTATTAAACTATAGGAAATTCTACATTCTGTAAAGTATTCATACAACTTCAGATGTTTCAAAAAATATTTTCTGTGATATATATTGGGAAAACACAATCATGAAGAACAGCTCAAGCATGTGTACAACACAATTTAAACATGATCAACTTCAATTATATGCCTAATCTTTGGGAGGTGGGGGGAATCATTACAGAAATTCTTTGAATATATACATTTTGTCAAAGATGCACAACCTACTAAGGGATGGCTTACAGTATGCAATATTATTTCACTTTTAAAGGCACATTTCATACAAAAACACATTTTTTCTAGGATCTAATTCTAATCTAGTATGATTTTACTAAGGCTCAATGATTCATTTTATTTATTACCCTTTGATGCAGAATTTCTTAAAAGTTGTGAGAAATGGTCATTATGGTTATTTATTTATTTTTTTTTTTTTTTTTTTCTTCATTTTTTTGTTTTGTTTTTAAACGAGCACAGTGCAAGTAATAGTTTGGCTCGACTTCGAAAATAAAACCTCAGTGAATATTCACAATAAAATTTGCATTTAATGAAGCTTTCATGAAATATATTTTTTATTGTGTGAATAAAAAAATTATGTTTTGGATTCAAAATACTGTCTTTTAAAACTAAGGTTTTCCACGAAATAGATATGAATATACAGTATACAGATATATGTATTTGGAAATTGAAGTGTACAAACGATACATCAAACTGTACATAAGCATATGCTTTCAGTCACAACTGGTCTTTAAAAAATATCACTGATAATATTAATAATAAATTAAGTTTCTTCGTTACCCTCCGACATGAAAACCGGAATTTTGTTGAATATGTAAACAATCAGGCGGGGCATAGTATAACAGACGACCGAGACACTTCCTTT
Source organism: Ostrea denselamellosa (assembly GCA_024699665.1). Taxonomy (NCBI): domain Eukaryota; kingdom Metazoa; phylum Mollusca; class Bivalvia; order Ostreida; family Ostreidae; genus Ostrea; species Ostrea denselamellosa. The sequence goes on from JAMZEH010000024.1 coordinate 829,102, forward strand.
TTTTCTGCTTATTGACCTTTGAACTTTACGTCATATGGCGCGTAAATGTCATCCATGCTGAATTTTTAATGAACAACATGCAATGTGCCAAATATTGCATCTCCAAATTATTTCAACGTGTTGTCGTTCACAAAAGCAGTAAGTTATAAATAATACTATGATAAATTTTCATATGTAAATAAAAATTAAAAAAACAAACAAACAATGGATCACTTTAATATATCTATACACAGTGAAAATATTTTAATAATCTCTACTTGCATATACGTACACTTATATTAATATATAAATATAAACTTTCCTTCTGTATCACTAAAGTAATTGATAAATTATTATCAATGGTTTTACATAGAGTAAAGGCAGGAAATAATGTGCCATGGTGAGACTTTTCACAATGGTTTTGGCCTCTGTGGCTTTGAATGATCCCACAATCTGCCATAGCTGTTTTTGTAAACAAAGACGCGTCACACGAGAGCGCCATCAGGCGTCCATAAATCTATATTTAGTTCAAGATCGGCAACTCTAAATATTTTGTCGATCATGGACAAAAAAAATAATAAATAAACGGCGGGAAAATCAAAAAGTACAGTTCGCGCAAAAATATCAAGTCGCATCTTTTAATTAAAGAAATCGACATTAATAAAAAACAAAAAAAAAGTGTTCGGAAATTGTAATCCCTTCGAAATTGATGCTTTAAATCAAAGTTTATTGCGTTTTTCAGTAGTGACTTTCATACAGAATATACCATTTCAGAAAAGAGTTGATTTAAGGGTACCCCATCAATGGTATTGATTCCGCTGTGCATTATTTCCGTTCAGCCCAACGGGAAAAGGGTTATTTTGGTGCATATTGTTTTCTAGGCTTGTTTTAACGTTGCTGCAGCTGTTTTGATAGTTATGTAAAATGACTTCCTACAAGAATGGTGGGCTACTTGTCTCAACTATTGTTGTGCACTTTTCATAATGTTCCGCTAGTAATGTCCGACATTTTCATCTAATTATGAACGGAATAGACAAAACAAATGCAGGGTATTTACCGAGTAGTCTTTTTACTCCTTTGTTAAATACGCTTGGCACAAGTTAAGAGTTTTTAGGGGGTCGACAGGTGAACTAAGTTGAACAAAGACTAAACCGGGAGAATTCAGAGGAAGAGCACACAAATAAATGCACATGTAAACCTAGTCATGATTTATTGCAGTACTCGAAGATCCTGGGAAAACAAAGATATCAAGCTAATGTGCAGTGTTTAGAAAAGCAGAACAGAAGGCTGACTGGGAGTGGGATCTTACCCGTTACAAGTGGGGCTCCCCCTGTATTGAAAAACGACGTATGCCGGCAAATCAGATGCACATGTTACGAAATAAGTGATCAGTATCATTTAATATCAAGCAAAATCGGCAATATCATCACTGCAGCTGTCATCACCTGCTCTCTTGAACAAAATGAAACGGGCATTCTGCAAATTGCTTCTGTAGAACAACAGACACATTGACAATTTGCTCAAAGCCTGAAGTTAAGTATGATTACACACGAAGGACGAGACTTTGTCACAAAAAGTGACCAAAAGTAACACTTGGTAAAAAGGCTTTGCCACAAGAACAAGTGTCTGAGGTATAAAAATCACACACTGCGGTGAGGAAGGTAGCTTAACATTCTCGTGTCTCAATTATCAAATGTAACCAAAGAAATAACATTGGAAAACGGAGAGAGAGAGAGAGAGAGAGAGAGAGAGAGAGAGGTTTTCCCACCGAACAACAAAATGATTCAAAAAATCATATATTCCCGACACTGTCAAAAAATGGAATTGTTTGAGCTCGAAAGTTAGAGGATTAATATCAATCGAAAAATTTAAAAAACACACAAGGAAAATCCCCTCAAAATCTCCTTTATACTCCTACGGTCAATGATACCTCAATATCATTCACACCAATAAAGACACTCCTGTATATTAAATAGTGACTTTATCGCAAAATATTATTGCCTCACCAAATTGTATATGTGGCCAATTTGAAAATGCACATTTCTTCTCTGAATGCAGTAGATACACCCAAGCAAGAAACTGTCTTCTCGATGACTTACTTACATTAGATAATATTAATGTTGTAGACTCTCATTTATTGTTATGGGAAATGAACCTTTTTTCAAATATTTAATGCAGTTCATAAGTTCATAAAAAATTCTGAATGGTTTTAATTATAGTCAGGTGAACCCATTTTGATTGAATTTATAATTAATATTTATAATACCTTTGTATGTACATTAAGTTGTCAGAGGTATCTCAGATAATTGAGGCAGTTCATAAGTTCATTAGAACTCAAATACTATATCTAACTCATTCTATACTTTATATGCATGCAATGTTATCTTTATCATTTTCCATTGTTTATTTTGCTGATATTTGCATGTGGCATGACAGTCTTTACTTGTACACAACACATTACTGCATATAGGACAGTGGGAAAGGTATGTCTAAGTTGAAAGAACTTGTAACCAATCCCTTTGTGTGTGTGTGTGTGTGTGTGTGTATATATATATATATATATATATATATATATATATATATATACTAAAATATGTTCAATTCACCTGATGCTTTCTTCCTGCTTTTTACTCTTTCCTTTGAAACTTACAGAACGTATGTAGAAACTTAATTCTTCTCAATTTACACCGTATTTGTATTTTTCCCCCTCACAGTTGAAATACGTGCAACAATTTAGACAACCAAACTGAAATGTACACATTAATGAATAATATATTTCATAACCTCTAATCAAGGCAATTAATCGGGAATACTCTATTACAATTTCCAACATGTTGAATTCTGTTTAAAAATAACCTCTGTGGCAGGAATTAGATCATTATTTTCCATCAATTTGACAAAGATATACGTTACACTTAATTAACCTATATTTGTTTTAGCTTTTTATAAAACTAGAAACTAAATTGTGAACTGTTGTTGCATATTACCGTGAAATACAAGCAACTCATTAAAAAAAAAAATGCAATTTACTTGCACTGAATTTAAAAATGTTACAGACATGGGTAGGGGGTAGTTAACCTTTCTTTATCTCGCATGCTCTTTCTATCTATCTTCTCGAATGATAAAAAGAAGAGAAAAACCCCACAGAAATGTATAGACAAGGTGTGTATATTTCTTTAATATGTGTACCAGATATTAAGAATAATGAAGAGAAGGTGGAATTAGAATAATTATAAGATAAATAAAAAGAAGAGATGGGGTGATGGTGGCATATGAACAATGTTGAGGAGTTAGAGCAGATATAGTATTGTCCAATGTTACCCTACTTAAGGCGTTGGGTAATGAGCACATAATTCTTTTGCAGTGAATTTTCGTCCAGCTGCCGACAATTTAACGAGAATTCGCCTGGCTGGTCAAGTATTGGAAGGAAACGTATTGAATACGCCACGAAGTAATTGAAATCGGCATTGTGCAATGATAAAATGTAACAGAGCAAGGTGATTTCTGATTACCCAATCACCCACTCCTCATTAGCCTACCCCGTAAATTAGTGGGTGGCAGGGTTCCCGGGCCAAATAAATGTCAAATTATAAAATGGATACTGTGATATGAATTATTGATATAATATTGTTTGTCCATGACCCGATGGCGTTTCTGAAAATCCTGTTTCCGCACTGCTGGTCAGCTTTTTGAGTGTATTCATGCAGTGGGTCTAAATTTCCGCCTCGTTGCTTGTGGCCAAGTTTTTAAGAAATATCATAATCGACACATTTCAGATCGGGGCGTAAGACAGGGTTATAATTATTACGCTACATAACCTGACCCCAGTCGACGCATCATTAACGACGAAATTTGCTGTTCCAATCCATGAATTTTCAGTTAAGATTTCAATCGCTTTACTGGTAAAGATTAAATATCAAAAAACCCTAAATGGTTTATTTGTAACATAATCTTGACTAAGTACAATTATAACGGTACACCGGGGTGGTAGGGAATAAATTCTAATACAGTCTTAATAAACGTCATTCGTGATTATATTTTTATCATAATTTTTGCATTAAGATGATTTTACGAAAGTACATTTAAAATAATTGAATATTTTCGTCAGTAATGTGCGGAATCTTGAAAATTTACATAACCTGTTGCTCCTAATATGATCAAATTTACAAATCTTATTTTTGCATATTTGGACAAAGCAACATTCAATTACGAAATAATTTTCATGTTTGAAATTTCATGAAAGTATGAACTGCGACGCGTAGCTTCGATGGCATACTTAGTGCTTCATGAAAAATATATCAGCGTGAAGCGCTGCAGTCCATACCCTCATGTATTTTCAAACATGAAATTAGTTTTGTATGTTTACATTCTACTTTCATTTCTGTTGGAATTCCTAGCCGTTAAAATAAACGTACTTCATATGCATTGTTGACAACTGTATGAGAAAATGGCTATCATTTCAATTTGAGATATAAAATTTGCTAAAATATTTAATTTTCTTACATATATTTAATCTGAGACGTTTTATAATTTCCCCTTTACTTTAGTCATATCTCCCCAACAAGTAAATCCACATGCTGAAAAGAGGGATGTAAAGGTGTTTGGAGGAAAAATATATGCATTTCATTAAGATATTCAGCAAGCTAATTTTTACTTCACGATTGAATATAATCAACGGGGGAACCCCTGCATCAATTAGAAGAGAAAACAACAAGAAATCAGTCAAATTAACAATACAGCGATTCAACCTAAATTCAGTAGAGCATATCCTCCGATATAATAACGCCAGACACTGCTTACATGCAGTTGCGGATCCAGTTAACTTTTCAAGGGCGGGTTGCGACCCAAGCTTGTGTCTTTTTCGCCCAAGAACGGGGTGGGTTGAGGATCCAAAATGGCAAATGGTCACCATTTAAAAAAATCAAGGAAAGAGGGGAGTGGGGTTGCAACCCACGTAACCCCCTCTAGATCCGCCACTGTAATGGGACACAGTTTCATTATGATACATTACCCAATTTTTCATTTCTGTCGGAAACTGAATGGGACGGACAACAGGTTTGACTTAGTTTGATCTTTTAATTTCATGGACCACAGAGGTTTTGAATAGTTTGCTAATCAAGGAGCAGATGGGGCCGGACATCGGAGCTCCACCATTGACTATTTGACAAAATTACATATATATTACAGCCATCTTTCTTTACACGATTCTAAGGACAATTATTAGGACAATCAGTGGTGTAGCGTCCATTGAGGCGAAAGGCATTTTCCTACACATGAAGTATTTCATACCAATGTTTGGCCGCTCTTTACATTACTCCATTTGGCCTCATGGCGGCTATGACCAATCAACAAGGATTCTTACTCCTTCTGGGCACTTGATCCCACCCCTGGTGTTCCCAGAGTTCTATGTTTGTCCTATCCTCAATTTTGTATTCCTTATAGTATTTAGAAGATTCGCCACTGTTCATTAACTTCACTTTTCATATTTAAAATCTACCTAGTTTTTTTTTTGGGGGGGGGGGGGGGTGTTGTGTTGTGTTGTTGTTGTTGTTGTTTTCTGGGGTTTTTTTGGGGGGGGGTTGGGGGGGGGGGTGGGGGTGTTGTGTTGTTGTTGTTGTTGTTTTCTGTTTTTATTTGGGGGGTTGGGGGTTGGGGGGGGTGTTTGTGGGGGTTTTTTGGGGTGGGGGGTGGGGTGTTTATTTAATTTTTGTTTATTGTTTGTTTGTTTGTTATTGATTTTTTGTTTTGTTTTGTTTTGTTTCTCTTTTTGTTTTTGTTAACTCCAGCTACTGATAATGTGGGTTTTCTAATATTTCTCATTAAAACAAATATCTAAGTAAAGTAACAATTTTCTACTCTCAGGAAGTGTAATTTTGCATCTTTTGAAAATATCTTGGGGTACATCAGCGGGATGGATTTACCCATTCCCGCATCTAATCCCTTTCGACGGAAGTCATTGGCTTCCAATTCTTGCTTACAAGTATAAATGGAACACTCTACGCCACTGATATGGTTCGCATAAAAAAATCGATTAAAGAATAGAAATGGTCGGTTGCTTTAAAATATGTTATCCATTATGGAGACAATGGTATCACTCAATTGCTACCATGCTGAATTTTGAGGAATGCATATCTATTGGGAGACTTGTGAGAGGTGTTGAATACACAAAGTAGACACCATTTATCCACATTATGCCGAAAAAATGACAAAGTTCAACTTTTTGTATTTTTTTTTTCTTAAAAAGTCTGAGCAAATTCAAAAAGTTACATCTTCAATGTGTCTATAACAACTAAACAAGGTCTGAAGGATGTCAATTTAAAAGATGCTGAAGAATTCTATGTAAAAGATGCTGAAAAAATGACAAAGTTCAACTACATGTAAATTTGTCGAAAAATGTTCGAGCACATCCAAAACGTCACATGCAGATCTTCATTGTGTTCATAATAACTGTACAAGGCTTTGAGAATGTCGGCCTAAAGGTGTGAGAGGAGTTGATTACACAAAGTAGGTGCCGTCTACTTAAAAGATGATGAAAAAAAAACCAAAATTCAACTACATGAAAAATAAAATCCAAGCACTTCCAAAAGTCACATTTACATCTTCAATGTGTCCATAACAACTGTGCAAAGTTTGGGGATTGTGAGGCTAGAAGTGAGTGAGGAGTTGATTACACAAAGTAGGTACCCATCTGAGGACGCCCGTTTGTCCAACGCCCGCCCGGCATTCACTATTCTATAAGCCGGATGCACGTTGTACAATTGTACAACCCGGCCAACAAATAATTATCAAAAGCAGTTTACAAGTTCCCCTCCTTATGCGATATTTATACCTTTGTCAGTGGCTGAGCAACTGAAAGAGAATATTTGTAAACTAATGCACATTTTTGGTGAGCTGAAAATTGAAAGTAAATCGCAGAGTTAAGAAATAAAGTACAAAAACTAACTATTATCAATTATCAAGTAAAAAGAGTTGATTTTTTTCAATTTTGCTCTCTCTCTCTCTCTCTCTCTCTCTCTCTCTCTCTTTGGAAGACAGATTAAAGTCACCTAGATTCCCGTCATGAAAATGAAATTTGAGTCATTGCTTGCACTAAATGATTTTTAAAAGAATATTCCCAATTTTATATTCTAAATTTTAGATCTATTGCTGCCTTATCATGATGCATGTCTCATACCTGCATGATATAAAAATACTTGCAAACTAATAAACAGATTTCATAAGCTTGATTTCAACAGAATTTCTTATGGCTGTCTTTGTGAAACGAAATTATTTTACACTGTACAAATATCCACACGAAGAGCCAGGGTGGACCCAGAGCAGAACAGGGCTACTCAAAGTAAATTCCTAACCAAGCAGTTGTTTTCCCATGGTTTAAAATGTCGAGTATCTCTGTTTGAGTGCAGAGACTCCGGTTAGCGTTGAACTTTGATTATAAATACTGTATAGACGCCTTCCGGTTCAAAGCTTCCTGGGAGCCGGGAGTTTTCTTTCGATATGCCCTTCCGCCAGCCTGTCACGGTATCTACAGCACAAGTAATATAACTCATGAAATTATACTTTTTTTCAAAAAGATTAATATTTATAAAAATATTTGCACTGTTTTTCAAAATTTTTCCAAATTGATGCATTTCCACCCAACAGTACCAGCATGATTTTTCAGAGCAATACTGGTACTTTTAAAGAGGAAAGACTACATTTTTATATTTATCCTACACGGGGGTGGGGGTGGGATAGCCTCTTACTTCTTTTTATACTATCCATTATTTTTTATTCTGTAATGCAAATAAAAGATATATTGGGTGACCCCTCCCCCATTATTAAAAGTAGTTGTAAAATGAGAAGAATGTAAGCTTGAAAGTTGAACAGTAAAATACTCTACAACCCCCACTCCCACAGCCACGCGCGATTGAAGAAAACTGAAGGTTTTTTTTTGATTTTTTTTTTGGCAGTTACAGTAGAAAACTCCCACACTCCCTCCCCCATGATTAAGATTTAATTTTTGATGATCGGGGCAAAACACTTTGTCTGGTTTTGGGAGAATCATCTTCCAATTTTTCTTCCGGCTGCCACCTTCCAGTTCCACACACTTTGAAAAGCGATGCCTGCAAAATGAAATCAGACAATTTACAGATGAATAAAATTAGATCAAATAATTTGATAACAAAAAAAAGTTAGTGTCTCTTTAAACATCGCAGAAATCTCACAGAATATATCCTGTATGTGCCACAAAGTCTCTCTCTCTCTCTCTCTCTCTCTCTCTCTCTCTCGCTCTCTCTCTCTCTCTCTGTATGTGTAAATAAATTGCCAGGAAAGAATATCATATAAATATTTAGTGTTTGCATTTTCCTGTTGTATACTTGTACACATTTGGGACAATCTATATGTGAACAATTGCCTCGGAAAGGACCCGTAATATTCCTATTAATTAATTAAAGGAACCAATTAACTGTTTTCTAAGAAAAAAAATCTTTCATTTTTTGATGTTAAACAATAAAAAATATAACCCATTAAAGGTTAGCAACCAATTTTGGACCATCCTTATGCAAATATAAGAGCAATATTTTAGACTTAAATCTGTGTTCTGTAAAGAAGATTGGAGTCTTGTTTAATATTTAAAGCATCCTAATTTTGCAACAACACATTGTTAATTTTTAAATGACACATTTTACCTAAAGGATACTTGAAATGTAATATTCATCACAGAGTTAGATTGATAACCATACGTTTTAAACATTGTAAACAATAACATACCCCAATCTTTGTTTACACTATCAATAATAAATTCTCTATATTGAGCTTCTGTTATAACAAAAACCTTAATTTGTATGTGAAATCTTTTACGAACATTAGACAATAAATATTGATCATTAAAAGTAAAAAATACAAAATTGGGGAAAATAGTGAACCAGTTCCTTAAAGGAACATGCGTTACATTCCTGATATCACAAACAGAAAAAATGCAACTTTTTAAAGGATGCACATTTTTAATAAAAAGTCTTCCAGGACTGATATTCTTAACTGTTGATAAAATATACGCAAGTGTGAATAAGTGAGAGCAACAGTGTTCCTTATTTAAAGGGACTGATTCACGATTTTCCCCAAAATTTACTGTTTTTCACATTTAGTAATCAAAATCTACTCTCTAATGTGTTTAAATGGTTTCATAAATAAATCAAAGTTATGCAGCATGACAGAAGCTCACTATAGTGAGTTTATCATTTGTTGTGTAAACAAAGATTGGGGTGTGTTATTGTTTACAAAGCTTTGAAAATAAGTGGTTATCGATCAATATTTATGATATATATCACATTTCAATTATTCAAATTGTACGAATTTCCAACACTTTACATCACCATTTGTAGCAATAAATGAAAAATTAGGCTTTTTGACATTATAGACAGCTACTTCAATAAAAACAGAACTTGTAAATTTTCGTATCTTGAGATCAGTAATAAAAAAAATCACTTTGTTAAACACCATTTTTATTCTATGCGCAAGAATTCTGAAGTTGATATCGAAAGGATCTGGCGTTCCTCATTGGTAATATCTACGTAGTCTTTGGAGAAATTTCCATGGGCACAAATTGTTCTCATTTAGTAACTGGCCTGCCATGAGATAGAATTTTTCAAAAACCTGTGGCCTTCAGCTCAACATTTAGATACATCAACGACGTTTTATCTATTAATAATATTCACCTTTATTAATATGTCGATTTGAAATATCCCAGTGAACTCGAAAAATAAGACACCACATTCTTCCACATGTGTTTCATATTTGGATATTTTATTGAACATAGACGTTAACGGCAAACCAATAATTAAAATTTATGATCAACGGGAAGACTTCAACTTCTTTATCGCTAACTCCCCAGTTATATGGCAATATTCCTTTATCACCAGCAGAAGATGTTTATGTCGCAGAACTGATTCGATACCCGAGAGCACATTCTGCTATGATCAATTCTAAACTGAGGAAGGCTACTGACAAAGAAGTTGATGTTGCAGGGATTTCAACAGTTTTGTTTAAAGTCAAGATTTAGCAAATTCCATGACCGTTATAAAGATCTAATTTGCAAATACAACCTCTTATCAGGTAGAAGGATGTCTGACGTATTTCAGAAGAATTATTGAGCCTTTCTTTACATACTTATTTTGACTACAGATCACTCCGTTTACCTGCTGGAAGTTGGAGGGTTCATGGAGGGTGTGAACAGTCAATGGAGGTGCTTACTCCTCCTAGACGCCCGATCCCATTTCTGTTGTATCCAGGGATCAGTATTTGTCCTACTCCCAATTTTGTACTCTTTATAGAATTTATGAGATAGAACACTTCCCGAAATCTTCACAGTTTTCATACATATATTTTAGCAGAATAGTTTCGAACTCTTGCAAGTTCATATATTGTTATCCAGGGGCCGCAAATTACACCATTTTACTACACTAAATTATTTATTTAAGAATTAATTAGAAGACTTCTTTGAATATTGATTCATAGACCCCTTGTACCAGACCCCCATACCCAGTTTATGAATTTATGTTTTGGTTCCTAGATGTTATGTTAAATTTACTAAACAAAAATATTCAAAAAGATCCTTGAAGACATTTAAAATCATTCCATCTTCGACGGACGATGCAAAAAAACTTAAGTAATCGAGATCCGATGAAAAAAAAAAGAAGACCCCGCATTTCGAGATTAACAAGAATACCGAATGTAAACCAAGATTTTGTATTATACTGCAACGTTTTTCACAACGAGATTTTTGCATGTAAATAACAAAATTATCGAGATTTTCGAATATAAAATAACAAGATTATTGAATATAAAGAAAGATTTTCGCACATAAATCAGGATGGTCGCAAACGAATTACGAGATTATAGAATACATGTCAAGATTTGTATAAAAATGCAACGTTTTACACATCATATTATGACGTCAAAAAAGTTTATAGATTTGACTTGCATTGTTACTTTTGTCACTTACGACTTACTTATTCCCCAGTTTTGAAATCTGTTCTTGCTGTAATGTTGGTCTATTGAAGACAGAAGACAATACTTCCGAAGTTTTCACATGAGAGAATAAAATATTTTACTGCGCCAATTATTGACTGAAAATATAGCCTCCCTACACTTCAAGCCTCCTGGACACCATTTTGGTGTTCCATACTACAAATGTACATAAGAAAGAGTAAAGTGCTTTTTTGACTCATATGGTGCATATCACAGCATAGCGAAAATATGGTGGTATCTTTAAATATATTATTTTCATGAACCACTGGACCAAATAGTACAAAACTTGTGTGAAAGTATCCTTAATGAGTGAAATTCAAAACTGTTCAATTCATAGCCGCTAGGAGTAGACTGGGGCCACAATATGAGATCAAATCTTACATGGGGATATTTAAGAAAATCAATCTTAAAGAATAAATTTCATTTTCGAATATGCATGAGAGTGTGAACCGCAATGTTTCACTTCGGCATACATTTCATGAAATGCTAATGCGCTTTATGAAGTACGCCAGTGTGAAGTGTCGCAGTTCATACCCTCATGAAAAGGTGAAGAAAGCGAACAGTGATCAACCTCATAACTCCTATAAGGAATATAAATTTAAGAATAGGGCAAACACGGACCTCTGGATAAACCACAGGTTGGATCAGGTGCCTAGGCTCGGTAAGCATCACCTGTCGACTGGTCACGCTCATCGTTAGCCCTAAATCATGAATAGGCAAACGGAATAATCCATAGTCAAAATCAGTGCAAAGAACGGCCTAACAAATAGTATGAAACATGTCAGACAGCATTTTACCCGATGACAGAATGTATTGGAAAATTAGATCGTTATAATGACCCTAAAATTTGCGAAATGTTGACTTTAATCGAAACTGTTGAAACCCTGTATTTTCAAAAATAAAATATTTTTTTCATATTTACATTCCATTTTCATTTCTGTCGGATTTCCCACCCGTTAAAATAGACGTATTGTATTATCAAGATTCATACGCGCATTGTTTACAGCATTCATGAGGAATTGGCTATCATTACAATTTGTAGTAATATCAAAGGCAAAAACATTGGAAATGTGAATATATAGAAAATATCTTTAAAATCCTTCTTCTCAAGAACAACAGTGTCAGCCATGATTAGTCATATCAATATGCAATCATCTTCAGGTAGTGTAGATACAAGTTTGTTCATACCATGGTCCCAGGAGTAGTGTAAAGCCACAATTGAAGAACAAAGTTTTATATAGGGAAAAAAAACTTTAAAAATCTTTTTCTCAAGATCAACAGCGTCATGATTAGTCATATTAATATAGAGCATCAACAACTAGTGCAGATTTAAGTTTGGTCAAAACATGCCCCCCCCCCCTCCCCAGGGTATGGTGGGGCTACAACAGGGAGTTAAACTTTTACATGGGGATATATAGGAATAAATCTTTTTCTCAAGAAGAACATGATCATGATCAGTCCTGTTGACATGAAGGCATCCTCATGGTATTGTAAATTCAGTTGTGTTCAAATTATGACCCCGGTGAGAAGGATGGGGCCACAATAGAGGAACAAAGTTTTATATGGAAATGCATTGGATTTTTTAAAAAAAATCTTTTCTCAAAACCAGAAGGGCTATGGTTGGTTATATATAATATGCAATTGAAAATACCGAACAGTGATCTCATAAATCCTATGTAGAATACAAAAGTAATAGAAGGGTAAACAAGGGGTTCATGGGCATACCAGAGGTAGGATAGGGTGTCTAGGAGCAATAAGCGTCTTTTATTATCCGCTGAGAGCCCCCATATCTTGATCAGGTAAATGGGTTAATCAGTACTCAGAATAAGTATGTAAAGAATGGCTTAACAATTGATATGAAACGTATCAGATAGCATTCGACCCGATGATAGCCTGTATTTGAAAATTAGATCATTATAACGACCACAGAATTTGCGAAATTCTAATGTAATATGCAAGCATCCTCAGATAGTGCAGATTCTAGTCTATTCAAATTTTGACCCCGGAGGGTAGTGTGGATATACAATAGAGAATCAATTTTTTCGTGAAAATGTATGAGGAATTTTTTAAAAAATCTTCTGATGACCAGCAGTCCCATGATTAGTCACTGAAATACAAGCATCCTCAGGTACTGCAGATTCTAGTTTCTTCTAACCATGGCCCGAAGGACCGAAGGAATGTACGGTGGGCCTCAATAAGAGATCATATGTTTGACATGGGAACAAGCGCGGATCTAAGAGGGGGGGAGGTATGGACACACCCCCCCCTTCCCTTCCCCCTGGAATTTCCAACTGATAGAAAATATATATTTATCTTTCACCCTAGCATCGCATGAAGTCCGTAATAGGTCCCAGTGACTGAAAATTGTAAAACCGTCTGCACTTTCACTTATCACAGTCATTTTGGCCAGTGATACTAAATACCCAAATTAACTTCATTATTATAAATCGTCAAACACCTTTGTTGATGTGATTTAGATAAAAATAGACATAATAAGAGTATCTTTGCAAAGACATGTTATTGGTATAATTTATATACTATAATGAATTATTATTCGTCAAATTTAATACTCGAGACTTTAAATCGTTATGGGTAATTAGTGACACTGGTCAAAATGGTGTGATAATGAAAGTGAAGACATGGACATTTTTCCGATTCATTTCTGCATATCTTGGGAAATATATGAATTAATTAGTTAGTATGAATCAATTTGGTAGTAATGTAGATTGATTATATGTGATCAATTAGAATACAAAGTAAAATTTTATACCATTTGGTTTCCTGATTTTTCATCGACAAACTTGGGTACCCTATATTTAGAGTTCTACGCCTTTACTCTTTAATAGGTAATTTGAACCCAAGCGATATAGGCCCATTGCCCTGTGCTACAGCAAGTTCGATCACGTATCGTGACAGGCGCGGATCATCAGATCAAACTGCACGCTTCGCATCTCGCATGATTTTATAATCCGCACCTGTGAACTCAACTTAATCCGACCCTTTGGATCAAGCAACTGTAGTAATGATATATATATATATATATATAATACACACACACACACACACACACACACACACACACACACACACACACACACACTATCAAATGTAACTGTTTCTTTCTATAGTCTTTCCATATCATGTTGATGATCGGTGCTTTTAAATAACACAGCAATGTAAAGAGTTGTCTAGAAGAAAAAAATCACGAGCCCTCGATTTTTACTATCTATTTTAAAAGATCTCTATCTGTTTTGTTTTGGTTTTTTTTTTTTGCATTTAAAGTAGAAACTATGTTATTCATAATGCTTGCAATTAAATTCTATCAAGAAATATTCACTTATCAATGCATCCAAATAGTTGGCTATGGCGTTAAGGTTATGGAGCGACGCTCGTATTTTTTTTTTTTTTTCCTTTGTTGAATTTCAATTACTTTGCAAAGAGTTGTAAATTAACTGCTTAATTGCTTAAAAATACCATATCGAAAACAAACGAAAAACGAAAAAAGATTCCCGAGAAGTCTTATCTTCTAATATGGAGAAAATTATCTTGTAAATTCGATATTGTTTCCTGTAATTATCTCTCAATTAATAGGAGGGGAACCATTCCGTAACTGTGTGAAAAGAAAAAAAAATCGCAATATTACGATATAATTTTTTCGTTAGTAAAAGATCAGATTGATCTGTAGTTATGATTTGTTTGCATTCTAGTATTTGTTAAAGGTCACAAGAAATTGAGGGTGGGGGTTGTTGTTGAGAGAAATCATTGTAGGGCGTATTATTGTAAATAATCTAGATGCGGAAACAATAGATTAAACAGGCCTATCTTGCAACTGAAGAAATAACAGTCTCTTTTTTCGAGTTGAATACACAGCTTTCGGTAATCTATACACTGTAGTCAAGTTGACACGCGCGCGAATGTTTGTATTAGTAAAAGATTGCTGTAGACTTCAAATCTTCATATGCCCTACTATGCCCGTACGTAAAATGACTTTTTAAAAAAAGGGGGTGGGGTGGTGAACTTTAATTAGATGGCGTTTTCCATATACATGTATCGCATTTCGTTGCCATATAACGGATTACTTCGAATTAACTTTATTTAATAGTGTTGTCCTTTTCAGACCCCGATGGTGTAATGTTATCATAGAACTTTCAAATCTGCACTGTATTAACTAATTACAGGCCGCGCAAGAGCACGGTCTGTCCTGGCATGGGTTTTTAAAATGTATATGCGTTTCTAAATATATTTTTTTAATGATTTCTTCCAAAAATTACTGTAATGTATTTGATTGGGGGGGGGGGGGGGGGGGGTTGAAGTTATTGTTAATTTTAGCCTTTGATTGTATAATCTCTAGATAGATAAATCAAGCGTATATAAAATTTAATAAACATTATATTTATCAATTTGTATTGCATTGTTTTCGGGTTAAAAGTATTTCGTTTCTATCACTATTCGCTCATAAAATACAAAAAAGGTGTACAGTGTTTTGTGGATTCAAGATTATTTTTCCGAAATGCCGCGAAATTGAGTTTTGTGATTGACCTGTTTTTGACTGAATCATGTCCTTTGATAAATTGCAAGAATCAATTTTCCGGATTGTATGAAGATATTCGACTGAAATTTATATAAATATATAGTTCTTGGATAGTTTGAGTTTCGTTACGTTTGACCTACTTTTAACTGAACCATTCTACCAGTAGGGGACTTTGGATGGCCTGCAATACACTCAAAATGCTTTGTTTTTTAATCGCAGCACTGTTTGGCTTATTTGAAATTGGAAATCGAGGATTATAAAGTATGAACCAAGTTAGATTATATCGTATAACATAGGTCAAAATTAGCTTCATTCCACATTATATTGATTGATTGATTATATATTGTTTAATGTCCCGCTCGAGAATTTTTATCTTGCCACACCTGCTGTGACACGGGGCCTCGGTTTTTGCGGTCTCATCCGAAGGACTGTCCCATATAGTCGCCTTTAGCAAGGGGTACGGAGGATCTATTCTAACAACCCGGATCCCCGCGGGGTCATTCCACCACATTATATATATATGTGTGTGTGTGTGTGTGTGTGTGTGTGTGGTTCTGGTTCTGAATGGTTAAATGATATATTTGATTGATGTCTTTGTAATCCGAAAGGGATGGTGAAATTCCACTATTAAATAGTCTATTCACATGAATACGGGATACGCATGATCTTTGAATTATATATCAGTTATTTAATCAGTTAGTGTGCTCAATTCATCGTAAACCTTATTCACCAGTGAAGTTTTTTTTCTTCAGTAAATAGTTTGCAAGCACTTAGGAATACCATTCCCCTTTTAGGAATTTTTTAACAGAGATTTGTTTCTATATTACCCCTCGTCGATGGAAACTGCTTCCTCTGAGCCTCTTATTTCCTTCCAAATTAACGTACCGAATCATTTTCATATTATTCAGTGTTGAATATCTAAACACTACAAAACTGAATCAATTGGGAGAGACTTTCATTTTGAATTCTGAAAGAAGTTAAAAATTCAATTTATATCAGGCAACCAATTCCAAGCTTTGTGAAGTTATGATTAATTATATATGGATATATGTATTAAAATACAAATTAGCCTTATGGTAATACTTTTGACATTCAGCACGTGTTAACCAGCAGATATTTAATGAATTCTACTCTTTACATTGCAGCACGCGACATGGCACATTTCCATTACACGAACCCATACGGGACCCGCAGAAACTGTTACTGCAAAACTGGCCAAGTATACGCCAACCAAACATGAACGAATGGGCTCAACCCTCACATACATTCTCCTTATTTAAAGAGGGACTCGTGCCTTAGACGCGTGAAGAAAAGATTAGCTGTAAAGCAAGGTTATTATGAATATCGTAGTCTGAAAGACGTGAAGGATTGGGTAACCTTTACGGCGGAGTTGCATAACTCATTAGTCAATGGGCTGATGGGAGGCGCGTGGCGCTTGCTGAGATAACGGTAAAGAGCACGTCGAGTCTTAAGGATGAGAAGCAGGTACCTGAACTCTCCATTGGAGATCACATTTCTGCACGTGTGATTATTTAACATACATGCACATGGAAACACTTTTTTTGCTTTAAAATTGAAATAAAGATGTCAAAATTTTAAATGGAAAAATGTGCTCGTGAAAGGGATGAACTAATATTAGTTACTTCTGACGGATTTCAAATCTCGATAAAATGAGATTTATAGATTGTCAGATTTTCTAATTGCAGTTTATTATTATCATTATTATTATTATCATTCTTATTATTATTATCATTATTTATCTTAATCATAAAAAAGTCTGGTACATGGCATAGGCACATTAAAGGAATGGAAGCTAAGCATGGTATAACTTTGCTTTTAATCGAAGTAAAAAATAAAATGCAACTCTTTAGACAAAACAGAGATAAAAAATTTTGATGTTCGATTATTCTTGTTCTTTAGAATATCCTGAATGTTTTGAGTAATTCACTTCATAAACGTTCTTCTGTATCCGATTACACATTGTTTTGTGTAAATTGTAGGGTGATCAATTGGCCATGGTTTACCTGTCACGCCCTCTGAACAGGTAATTTAATGCTTTCAAAAACCACTTGTTTCCCCGATAGTATCATATGTGACCGTTACTTCGGCTTTGTTTCATCCTTTGTCCAAAAATAATAATATTGAGAATAGGCCTGGTAGTAACATACAGAAGGATAAAACCACATTTGTGTGGATATTTTTGGTCCAGCTGCAAATTTCAGGGAAGCACTCAAAATTTAGAACACAAAGAGATTACAAATAACGTATCCAAGATAAATAAGAGGATTAATCTTCAACAAAAGGCCCTTGGGCCATAACGCTCACCCAAGTCAAGCTAGTCCTACTGTTCTTCAGAAGAAAATTTTTAAAAAAGAGATGTTGATATCCTATTTATTCGGGGGTGCCTTATACTACCTATATTCATGCATCATGTAAAGTTTTATCCTCGATTTTAACCCCATCCTAACCCCATGGTCTATAGTTTTTCCAAAATAAATTTTAAAAAAAGACTATCGAATTTCCCTAATACATTCTCATGTAAACCTTTTAATCCGTGTTACGGTCCAAACCTAACCCAGGGCGCTTAAATATGCATTACCCGAGGATACTTATTATATATTATATAATTAATCTTGGATCTGATGCTCTTGAGAATATGATTTCTTAAGATTTATTCTTATGTACAACTTTGATTCCCTATAGAGGACCCATCTCATCCAAACATCAATCCTTGGAATAAACTGGAATCTGAACTACCCGAAGATATCTGCAGCGAGCATACTTACATAACAAATCATGGTTCTCTTAGCCTTAAGAAGATTTTTAACCTTTTCCCCAGTGATTATCTTGTAACTTATATAAGAAATACAAAATTAACAGTTGGGCAAACACGGACCCCTGGGTTTACCAGAGGTGAGATCAGGTACCTAGGAGGTGTAGCCATCTCCTATTGAAAGGTCACTTCCATCGTGAGCCCTATAAATGGAGCAATTGGTATTAAACACGTCAGACAGCATTTGACCCAATGACATGTTGTATTGACAAACTAGATTTTGTTGAGAGACAAAAACACCATTAGCAGATGATAAAGGAATATTGCTGCAAAAATATGGAAAGTTGACGATGGAAAAGCTCAAGTCATCCGTTTGTCGTAAAGTTGAGTTGTTAGTTTGCCGTTAGCATCTATGTTCAATATATCTTAAGTATGAAGCAGTATAGAAGACCCTGTGATGTCTTTTATTTAGAGTTCACTGGGAGATATCGAATCGACATATGAATAAAAATAATTATTGTCAATAGATAATGCGTTGTCGATATATCTAAATGCCGACTTGAAGGCCACAGCAAGCGATTTTTCTTCTTTCGTAGAAAGTTTGAATAAATTATGCCTCACAAGAATATATATACATATATATATATATATATATATATATATATATATAGAGAGAGAGAGAGAGAGAGAGAGAGAGAGAGAGAGAGAGAGAGAGAGAGAGATTGATAGATAGATAGATAGACAGGTCGGCTAACAAAGGAGCACAATTTGCACCCATGGAAATTCCAACAGACTATTGGAAGACCTGATATATAAACGCTACGAAAATATTATCAATAAGGAACTCCGGTATCTTTTTAGTTAATCAGAGTTGTATTTAACAAAGTAATATTTTGAATCACATGTAAAACTTCCAATGTAACCCCTATTGTGGCATCACCCTGTCCTTCAGGGCATTGGTTTCAATAAAATAAATGTGCACTACCCGAGGATGTCTGCTTATTGACAACACCAAGACTAAACTGTTCATAAGAAGAAACTTTTAAAGATTTTTATCATAGATTCCCATGTAAAACTCTGATCACCTACTGCTGCTTCATGCAACCTCTGGAAACAACAAATTGAACAAACATGATTCTGTAATACCTGAGGATGCATGAACCTTTTGTTATTAAGATTTTGTAAGAACGTGTTTCTCTACATATTTCAATATAAAACTTGATTTTATCAAGGCCCTGTTGTTCTTATGAAGAAAACTTTAAAAGATGCTTTTCCAATATATACCCATATAAAACTGGTCCACTAATTGTGACCCCACTGTACCCCAGGGGGCATGATTTGAACAAATTTGAATCTACTAAGGCTGATTGATATGTTGTGAGCCTAGATTTGAAGAAGGTTAGCATCGATGTCCTTTTTCAGTCCTACTGTTCCCTGACTATTTAATGCCGTGACTGGTGTCATTTGATCAGCTTATATCGACGAGGTAGCACTCTAAAGTAAACAAGGCAAGTGACTTTTGCAAAATGGACAAAATTGGTGAAAGAACAGTGATCTAATATTTGCATAAGAAAGATTTAGCACCTAAGGATATCCAAACTGATATGGTAGCTACACTAGGGAAAGATGTCCCTTCATACATTCCAGTTAAAAGGTGGGTGGCTGATTTCAAACGCGGCATGCAGAGCCTTGAGGATGACCCACGTCCTAGAAGGCCTGTCATTGTTGACCATTGACCATTTCTGGTCAATAAAGTCCATAATGATATTGTAATGACTGACAGGCGAGTTACAGAAAGATATATGGCCAGTTCAGTTGGCATTTGGAGGGAAAGAGTACATTCCAATCTGGCAGAGAATCTTGCATTGAGAGTGTTTTCAGCCCGTTGGGTACCAAGACTTCTGACAGTTGATCAGAAGCACACCAGGCTACTTTGCTGTTCCAGCAGCTGAAAAGGATATGTCCTCGGTTTTCTGGGATGTTGATGGTAGATTATCTCCAAAAGGGACAAACAGTCGATGGCACATACTATGCATCACTTCTTAAGCAGGTACGGGAAAATATTAAACTCAAGCGATGTGGAAACTAAGTAAAGGTGTATTGTTTCACTAGGACAATGCCCCTGTTCACAAGTCTGTCATTGCCATGGCCGTCATCAACGATTGTGGCTTTAAATTGATTGAGCATCCGTCTTGTTTGCCTGATCTCGCTCCATCAGACTTTATTCTATTTCCAAAAACTGAAAATGGTTATTTCCAGTACCCACTTTAAGTCAGATGATGACATTATACATGTAGTGGAAGACTTTCTGGACGGTCAAGAAAAGGACTTCTTTAAAAGTGGCATTGAGGCCCTTAAACAACAATACTGAAGAGGGATTATGTTGAAAAAATAATACAATATGTCTGCCAAAATCCCAACCTCTACATATCAATCAGCCCTCGTACATTCTCTAAAGAAGCTTTCACGTAAAGTTTGTATTATCTGGTCCAGTGTTTCTTGAGAGAACGATTTATAAAAGAAGCCATCATATTTTCACTTTTTCATAATTATCCTCCCCTTTTAAAAAGGTGTAACCTTTCATTTGAATAACATTTAACCTCTTTTACCCAAGGATGCTCTATGACAAAATGGACAGACAGACGGATGGACAATCGCGAGACAACAGATGATTATAAAAATGGAAAAAAAAGCTCACTAGAGCGTAGTTGAGGTAATAAGTAATCATGTCCTGCTGTTCATGAGATTTTCAAAGTTTTTCCCCCAATATATTCTAAATATCAAATTTTGACCCCCACCTATCCCCTGCAGCCATACCTAAAAACTTTTGCATAGTAATATGACTGACCAAAGACCTGCTGTTTATGGAAAAATTAATTTTCAATAATTCTTCATTTAAAATCTTGAGCCTACATTGTATCCTCATCCTACCTCGGGGGCAATGATTTGAAAAATTTGAACCAACTTTCTTTAAGGAAACTTTCACATAAGTTTTGCCTTTTCTGATCCATTGTTTCTTGAGAAGAAATTTAAAAGAATTTTAAAAGATGCCACCACAATTTCACTATTTCTTATTTCCCCTTGGAAAGATTTGAATAATTTTGAATCCTCTTCACCTAGTTATGCTTTATGGCAAGTTTGAGTGAAATTGGCCATGAAGAAGTAAAAAAAAAACCTTTGTAACGTGTACAGACACACGAACAAAATGTAAAAAGAAAAACTCACTTGAGCTTATATCTCAGGTGAGCTAAAATGATCTAAGACGTCACAACATTCAGATATTAAATCTGATATGGAATTTCTGTCTCAAGACTGGGATTTGGCGATTGAGATTTGGTAAACAGGCACAATAAAGAAGAATTTAAAATAGGATTATATGAACCAATTAGAAGCCACAATAACCATCTTGGAATCATGATTAGAAATTCTTGAAATAGTAAAACCTCAAGTTTGATTTTTATCACCGAATATCTGACAATCATTTAATCACTCTAACAGATATTTCATATATGGTGACTCGAGACTTTGCCGTTCTGCAGAAGATTCGTTATACCCACACTTTCTGAAGAAAGTTTGGAAAGTTTGTTGTCCGTCCGTCTGTCTGACACACTTTCTTCTTCCTCAAATTCCTCTTTAACTTAAAGCAGTAACCAATTAATCTTTTGGAATATGATAGATGGTGTCCTGTAGATGTACAATAAGGTTTGTGGATCTTTCAACTTTACCTTGGGGCAAATAGGGGGTCAAAACGTTTTTTTACAAAACCCTGGTTCCCAGAATTCTTGTTACATATCATGCAGTAGCCAAATCATTTTTTTTAAATATGATTGGTGATGTCCTGTGGAATTGCAATAAAGTTTCAGAATTTACATTTTCCCCTGATGAACGGTGTTAAAATAAAAAACATCCACAAAACCAAACAAACAGGGTTCCCAGACTCATCTTACAATTTACGCAGTAGCCAAATCATCTTTTCGAAGATGATTGATAGTGTGAATTTTCATTTTCGTCTGGGCGTAAGAAGAAACGATGATCTTTCGACAATAGAAAACCCTAGTATAATCAGATGTGTCGAGCGCTCTAGGATATTCACTCGTAGGTGTATCGTCTCTGGACTCAAGACAAAATTTGAAGATGGCATACTGTTTAGAGTCACATGCTGACCAATTTATGTTCTATAATGTACCTTATTCAAGGAGCTGGCCCCTAAAATCTGGTATCGTCAAATAAATTTTGTCAATATATCTACAACTTTTGATTTATATATCTTAACAAATTATTTTCGTATTTATAGAAGGGGCCTCCGTGGCCGAGTGGTTAGAGCATCGCACTCAAAATCACAAGGCCTCTCACCTCTAGTCGGCGCGGGTTAGAATCTCGCTCGCGCCGATATATGTGAGAAAGTTTGCCAGTTTACTTTCGGAAGGTCGGTGGTCTCTTCCCGGATACATTGTATCTGGGTTCTCTCCTCCACCAATAAAAACTGGACGCCACCAGATAACTGAAAAATTGTCAAGTGTGGCGGAAAGCAACAACCAATCGATCAATCGTATTTATAGGTTATAAACTTTGAATCGGGAAAATATTTTATTTGGCGGGTAGATGGACGGAACTTGTGAAGTCCGTCTGCTACAAAAAACAAAGTCCATAACCTTTTTATTATATTCTTTCAATTTCATTTAGCAACTAACAGTAATTTTATTTTTAAAAATTTCTTTATTGATTTAATCGAGTAAAAGAATAAAAACACGAAGACTTCGGAAATTAACGGCGTAGTAATTGTGGCCAATAAGCTTATGTACTATTGTGACGTCATGTTTGCGGGTTGGAAAGTTTCCGGGCATATATCATATAATATATACCCGCAAACTTATAAAGGAAATACAAGGGATGAAATTGAAATATAAAAAACGATATTAAGGAAAATATAAAAATTTGTGGCGCATATTTGAACCCTACCGAGCCCCATCGCTCTTTGCATTGGAGAAATCGCAATACCCCATGTCGCATCTACCAAAACTCCTCTACAAATCGCTGAAAACTTCAAGTTGGTATCTTTCATAGTTTCCAAGGACAAAGTGACCCTCTGAAAGTCAGGAAAACGTGAATATCTTGTGGAATAAGTAATGTTATCAAACGAAAAAAAATACTTATGGAGTTAAGTGAATATCTACCATCCCTGAAAATTCACAAAAATAGGTTGACGAATATTGGAGAAATCGTGTGCACAAAAATTGTAAGAAAAAAAAAATAGAAAAAAAAATATCCTTAGAATAGGTGTTGGAAACCAATAGGTTCCCAAACTACTGGGGAACATATCAGACATGTAATTTGGATTGATTGTTCTTTTCCGCCACACTCAACAATTTTTCAGTTATCTGTTGGCGTCCATTTTTTATTGACGGGAGAGAGAACCCAGATACAAGGTACCCGCGAAGAGACCATGACTCCCGAAAGTAAACTGCCAAACCTTCTCACATATATCGGCGCGTTGGAGATTCGAACCCGCGCCTTGTGATTTTGAGCGTGATGTTCTAACACTCGACCAAGGTTCTGCCTGCTGCGTCCGTCACCCTCCTTTTTACTTTGGCATATGAAGGGACATATTTCCCTAGTGTTGCTACCATATCAGTGTGGATATCCTTAGATACGAAACCTTTCTTATGCAAATATTCGATCAATGCTTTGCCCATTTTGCAAAAGTCGTTTCTCTTGCTTTCTTCAGGGTGCTACCTCGTCGACATGAACTGACCAAATGATACCAGTCTTTGGGTACACGGCCTTAAATAGTCAGGGAATAGTAGGGCTGAAAGGGACATCGATGCTAACCTTCTTCAAAACAAGGCTCACAACATATCTATCAGCCCTGTATAATGAACAAGAGTTTCAACGCTCTCTGATTGAACTGGACGATCTGTTTTGGTGTGTGCCTCAGAATGAGCTCACCTGTTTTATCTTTGGGAGGCTTATTCGGGATTTCCCTCTTATATGGTATGTAAAACGTTGCAATGTTATGTAATTCTTGATTTATATGTGAAAATTTTGATTTATATTCGATAATCTTTTTATTTATACTTCATAATCATGCTACTCGTGTGCAAAAATTCGATGAATATTGGACAAATCTTGAGTTATATTCAAATAAATCTCGATGCATGTTCTATAAATCTTGATAAATCTTTATGTATATTTGATAAATCTTGATGCATATTCAATAAACTTGATGCATATTCAATAAATCTTGATGTATATTCTATACATCTTGATGTATATTCGATAAATCTTGATAGTTATATGTGAAATTCGATAATTTTGTTATGTATGTGGGAAAATCGTGATTAATATTCGATCATCTTTTTATTCATATGGCAAATCTTGATATGTGTTCAATAAAATGTATATTCAATAAGCATTTGTGCATACTAATAAGATTATCGAATATGAATCAAGATCTGAGGCGGATACTACACCAAAAAAATTGATGTGGATTGAAAAGTGGAGGATGTGTACAACAATACTTTGAAACTGAAAACATTCAAATTTACTTTGTTTAGTCCAAAAAGCAGACTCAATGGAAAGTAATTCGATACATATATCGAACATAAATCAAAGTTTTTGCATATAAATATCAGGATCCAGTAAAGCTTCTACCAAGCCACTATCTTTGTTCCTGACAAAACAATACGCTTTACGGTGTATCCGTTGAGAAGAACGAAGACTTGCCACTTTGCAATACGACTTTTGACATTTGTTCCGCCCATTCATTTTACGCGGGAAATATAACTCAGTCAATGGAAATAGTGTATTGCGACTTCATATCGGCTGCGATTTTTTTTTCTTTCTTTCTTTTCCAAAACAAACATTATCAACAACAACAAAACATACGAACGTACAGTGTATAAGAAAGCTTGAAAATATTTTTCAGCTGAAGAGCAAACCACGTGACTGAAATGTGTAATCATTGGAACGAGTTCGTTTTGCAACACAAGCTTTGCTCACTAATATGTGTATACGGTGTGACAGTTGGATCAAGCGAAGCATGAAATGATCCCAAGTGATAATCATTCGGTTAAGTACGGTAAATTAGAACTAAAAATTCACTTGAAAATATATATTATCTATGAAATCCCCCTTGTGTTAAACGCCCGGCAACATCCAAATATGAAAGGGGGTGGGATATATGAGGAAAAGTACATAATCCGCCTATTCACTTAACGCAGGGAATATAACGCCAGCCGGCGTAAACAGTCATTGCGACGTTGCTTTTAGCCTCGACTTTTATTTTTTAGCCAAATAATTACAAACAGCAACAATACATCCCGTTTGCATTTAAAGACAGCTGAAAATAAACAATACTGACCAACAAATTGAATTTGGTTAAAAATATCGTAATATTTTTATTCAAAGAAACTAATGAACTTGTACTTTTATTTAGTCGTATTACTGTTTTTCTATTTAATGATGTGCTTAAGACTCTTACAAAAATAATTATACCTTTCAGTTTGAACAAATTGAGTGTTTCAATTACATACTGCATTCCAGAGTCTTTTATTTTTGGCAGTCAAATTTAAAACTTGAAAAATAAAAAAATAAAAAAATGGCGGCACCCATACGGCTCTCAAATTTTCAGTGAACGTATGTAGAGATTATCACTATTCTTTTGCCGATTTTGTCTTCTTTTTTTTTCTTTCACATACGTGTTACCTTTAGAGCCTTGCTTCGCGGACGGGCCGAATATGTCTTACGGCGTGACGGTGTTTGAGGGCGAAACAAAAAGAATTGGTATTAGCATTTATATCAATAACTGAATAATAATAATTTTAAAAATCCTAAGTTATCCGTACGTGTAGGGACAGCTGTCAAAGCATACATGACTTTAGGCATTCAATCCGCCTATTCATTGAATGCGAAAAATATACCGTAATATTGATGTAAAAGGTGCACTGTTACGTCATATGATATTGGTGTTTAGCAAAGGAGATCTGCTACAACCTAAATGTGATTAAATATGATTGACAAAATATGATTTACTTACTTTTACGGATTTTATGTAACATCTCAGAATGTTGTGAACTTGGGTAGACGAGATTCAAAATGGCGAAATACATGTCCTTGAGCTTGCATTCAAATCGAAGCCATTTTGAACAAAATTTTCAAGTTCCAAAGGTATAGTTTACTTTTTCATTAGTTTTCTATATTTTCCTTTTAAATGTGCATATACGTGTTACTTATAGGGATAATCTCGTCTGAGATTCGGCTCTGCTGGATATTTGGATTAACGCCTTCATCGAATCGAAGTCCTTCATAATTCATATCTGGAAATTTACTCTGAACTTCGGCCCGTTCTACCAATTAAAATGCACCCAGATAACCTCGCTACTCGCTTCAAATATGTATTTGAATATTAAACCAATTCTGCATAACTATTTATGCTGCATTACTTACGTCTAGGTATGTAGATTTCACAATAAAAACTATCAGTAAATTTTCCGTTCAACTTTTAGTAAATTTGAAATAACAAAACTTTTTTCAAACGAACAGCATCCAAACGTATGACTTCTAAACTCTTTACATAACAATTCCTCATGATAGATTACAGACTAGATTTTTGCCATCATAGAAAGTTGCTTCTTTAATAAGAATTAAAAATGTAAATATTCATATCGTGATATATCATTAAAAATTTTTTACTTTGATTCTATGCACATGTGCCCTGGAGTTAATATCAAAATGATGCCGGAGTTCCTCGTTATCTTCGTAGTCTTTGATGAACAGGACTGCCAACAGTCTGTTGAATTCCCATGGGCACGAATTGTGCTCCTTTGTTAGCCAACCTGTTTTTATATTCTTATGATGCAAGCTTCTACATGAGAGGAAAAAATATCTTGCCGTGGCCTTGGTTAGTTTTTAAATCAAGGCAGGCTTCTGACAAATAAGTTGATGTTACAAAGGTTTCAACAGTCTCATTTAGAGTCAACATTTCGCAAATTTTATGGTTTTTATAACGATCTAATTTACCAATACAACCTGCCATTGAGTGAAATGTTGTCTGACATGTTTCATACCAAGTGAGACCGTTCCTTTTTCACTGATTTTGACTACGGATTACCCTGTTTACTCGATAAAGATACAGGGCTCACAGCTGGTTTGGCTGGTCAACAGGGGAAGCTTATTCCTCCTACACACCTGATCCTGCCTTGGTATATTCAGTGGTCCGTGTATGCCCTACTCTTAATTTTGTATCCTTTACAGGAGTTGTGAGGTTGATCTTCACTTTTTTTTTTTAAACTTCACCGCTTTATTGATTACAGATGGCCGTTGCATTCGCTACTCCAATGAACACTGATAGCCATCACAAATTTCGTAAAGTTATCACACCCCTTTCTCTGCAAACGTATAAGGTCGATTTGCTTCCACCTAATTCTTGTATCTGCGTGATAGCTATCAGTAACATATTACTTAGTATATTGAATCAGCGAACCTCATAACATTTCAAACGTTGCAATATTTGATGTTTTCTATTTGTATTGTACAATTGTTCATTTGAATTCTATATTGAATAATTTTTTAATTGTGTTATTCTCCGTTTGCATTCTATATTTTTCAATTGTATTGTAAATTTTTTCCATTAGTATTCAATATTTTTCATTTGTATTGTATTCTTTATCTTCTGTTCATATTGTTTTGGTTACTTTTCCATTTGTATTCTATATTTTCAGTTTGCATATATATTTTTATTTGTATTCTACATGTATAGTAAAGGGGGTTCTTTAACGTGCCAACACCTACCGCAACACGGGATCTCTGTTTTTAGGGTCATATATCCAAAAGACCCGCGGTTCTTATTTTTAAAATACCTAGCGTTTTAATTTGGCGACGGAGCACCTTAGGTTAGGCAATGACATGAGAGGGACTTAAAATTACGCCTCCCCCCCCCCCCCCCCCCCCCTCCCGGTCCCGAACCAAACGATATCACTAAGCAACCTACGGTTCCGTGTAGGAAGCTAGCAATAGCTGATCTAGCACCGGGCGCACCCTCTTCTTCACAAATATGACCTATCTTTTATATAAATGCCCCAAAACATGCATGTTTTATTTTGTCAGAACTCACTAGTTTCTGGGGACTTCAGCCCTTTCTTTGCCCTGGACTCTCCGACTCACTAGGGATCTCAAAACAGCCCCCAGATTACTGCATCCTCTCGTTCAGAAATATTTAGGTTCGCCACTGGTTACACATGAGGTTGATTAAGCGAGGGAGAAAATTTGCAATGGGCACATAAAAGCGATAAATTTAATTTTTCGAGCATTGCATTTAGGAAATACTTTACATGTACTTTCCTGCGAAATGTGGCTCCTAAACGTGACCTTGTGTATACTATCATGTAAATTGTCATAAATATCTCGCGCAGTCGCAAGCCATAGCTGAAATGTACACTCCTCTCCCTTTTCACCCGTGGCTCTCTTCGTGAAAATTTTCTCGTTTCTCATAAATATGCATGAGGCAATTCGACCAATCGCTAACCTTCCGAGCAGAGGTTAGTCGGAGATTTGAATCAAACTGTTTATAGAATGCGAGCAAATTAATCTTGACCAGTCGGAACTCTTGTTCTTCCACTTCTTCAGTAAACTTACCAAAAACAGAATTACATGTTTACAGGTATGGCGATTTTGACATTGAACAGTTAACAAATGAACAAACAGACGTGTTGGGGTATATAAATTTTTGTCAAAGATAGTTTCGTTATATAAAATACAAGTTTTTCAAAGCCATCATTGAGTAAAACGCGGCTGTGCTACACCAGATACTCAATTTTAGGCCAAGCGAGAATTCTGTTGGTCAACGCATTACATCATTCTCGTCATGTATATTCATGAGAAACGAGAAAATTTTCACGCAGAGAGCCACATGAAAATGATTTCAGCCGTGACTTGCGACGATGTACCAAATTCGATAAACGATAACTTAAGGTTAAACCAATGAAATCCTTTGTAACAAAACAAAATAAACAATCCCTCAGACACATTACCCAATACAAATGATTTTTTACAATACAAATAAAAGATTATAAAATAGAAATAAAAGATTATACCACATAAATGAAAATTGATACAATACAAATGAAACTTTATACAAATGAAAATTTATACAATACAAATGAAAATTTATACAATGCAAATGAAAATCTATACAATACAAATGGAGAATTATGCAAAAGATCAAGTATTGCAACGTTTAACATGCTATATAACCCATTACTGTCGTCTACGGAAGTTGAAATATCTATCTTTCATCGGACAACGCATTTCCTCTCAATAGTCATTGATGAAAAATACATGGTGTGAAAACACTGCTCTTTGCAAGGGAGATATTTTGGTGCTATCGTACAACGAAAAAGTTTTACAAAAAAGAAAAACAAAAGCAATCTCGACTAGTTATTGATTCTTTGATTTGTTGAAAATAGCATTATTTTACTAAATGTGACTAGAATTTTGATTCTTTATACCAGTCTTAAGAGCATTATTACACTTAAAACACTTATTTACATAAAGGATTTTTTTTTTCATGCCCATATATAAATTTAATTTTTATTGACGCTTTTTTATATTACTTTTGATTCAAGCGCAACTTCATGAGGAAAAATGATTATCATTATAATTTATACAGACATCGAAGGCAAAAATGTTGGATTGTTTGACTGATTGTTTGTTGTTATCCGCCACACTCAGCAATTTTTCAGATATCTGGTGGCGTCCAGTTTTTATTGGTGAACGAGAGAACCCAGATACAATGTACCCGGGAAGAGACCACCGACCCTCCGAAAGTAAACTGGCAAACTTTCTCACATATATCGGCGCGAGCGAGATTCGAACCTGCGCCGACAAAAATGTTGGAAATGTAAAACAAAACAAAATAATAATAATAACAATAATAATGACAATCAAAATGAAAGGTGTATTTCCCTTCCGATGAAAGTGTACATCTTAAAACCGGTGTTTCTGAACAGTTCATAACTAGGGACTGTTTTCCAGATGACTATGCTTAATTAAAACACAGTAAGAAACTGGAGCTCTTGCGGTTTGAGGGGGGGGGGGGGGGATTCCATCTCCCCCTTCCCTCTTTTTTTTTTTTTAATTAGAGAGTGCCACAGTTCTGCTGCTATAATAACGCAAAAAAATTATTTTTGTTTGAATGGTGTTTTCCCATTCGAAAAATTTTCAAACATACAGAGATGTCACCAGCTTTAAGTCAAGTGCCACAAATTTTTACCTTTGCATGGTGATCAAGGCCGTAGCAGTCAGAGTTCATATTCATATCGAAACCTACTGTGACAGGGGACCTCAATTTCATGGGGATATCCTAAAAAGTTTGGAAAAACCAATAGGCTACTGCAACCGGTCGTACACTATATTATCATGCAGTGCCACACCACATTCATGGTATATGATCTCAATGAATGAAATGTGTGATAACTGGTTTACAAGATGCCAGCTCCGTAAATCAGAACACGGGTGACTCAAAGGATGCTTTACCATGATTACTCCGAATATTTAATTCAAATAGTCAAGTTAAATGTCGATAAACAACCTGGTTTTCAATAGGAATATCATAAAACCAGAAGCACGTGCCGTGTTTCCGCTCTTGTTGGCGTTCTAGTCTTCGAGGTTAACTCGAGCAATAGATTTGACCACGCACAATGAAAACATAGAAAGGATTCCTAGCTGTGGCTCTCTTTCACTGCACAATTTGATATACATTATAAATTCACAGTTAAACATCAATTTTGACATTTGGAATCGCTTGTATGAAATTTCGTCTGCCGCGTTCCTATTTCATATTCATTTTCCAAGTTCAATCAAATTATGTTTATTAAAGATTCTTTTTCAAGTCGAGCGATGATTTTCATATAGTTCGCAAGCGTTGCGTAAAATATACATGTGTTCGAGTTGTAAAGATTTGAGGATTAGTGTAAATGAAAATATTATCTACAGAAAAGAGATCTAGAGAATAATTGGAAATACGTGGCGCAAGACGTGCGAGTTCTTCTATAGTCGGTCCAGATGCCCACTGTTAAAGACACAAATTAACCAATACTGCCCTTTTAAAACTTCATTTTGATGAAGTCACGGAAGGAGAAAGATGAACCGTTTTCAAAGCAAAAGTAAATCATCCATTCTGATGTCAACGATTGAGTTGTCAGTACGTAACGACGAATTTAAATTGCATTGGTGATTCTGAATACTCACATATGGACTTCAAGGCTGACCCTATTCTAAAACATTTCGATTGGAAATACAGAGGAAAATGATCTTTTTTTTTTATAGTTTGATCACTAATCCCTTAAAGCTTCTTTGTAATTAGAGTAAAACATATAGTTTCAAGACATCAGTCCACCGTTATTAATGTCTACACATTCGAGAGTATATTAGGCTTAAGAAACCTGCACAAAAATATGAAAAACCAAGTACAGGTTTTTTTTTCTAAGTCAAAATCGAAAAGTGACATTCCAAACTCTTGAAATTTTGATAAAAGGGTCTGTTAGCTTTTCGTTGACGGTGGTGCTATACATAAACCAGGTGGTCAATTTATTCCTTAGTCTGGGTGTCCCTCTCCATTATTGCTCCCTCTCATTGAACAGCTCATTAGCATACAGAGGTTTAAATGTTTAGGAGGACTCTTTTTGTGTCCAGCCTCGTAAATTTGGGGCTGTTGATGCACAACATTAAATGACATTGTTTGCAGCGGAGGCCCAGTCGATTCAACATTGCATCTGGACAATCGCAATATGTTTATTTATTTCAATATCAAAGAGTCGCCGTGCATGACTTGGTAATATTTGACGGATTTTTGTCCCCAAAATGCATTAAAGAGACTTAGGAGGAGGTTTGATATCACAATATTTGCTGGACAAGCACTTATATGAAGTTTTACACGTGTTTTTATCTCCTTTAACATATCTTTTCAATATTACTGGAGAGTGAACTTTTTCAGTGTGCGCATCATAACAAGTGCACTTATCAAAAGTAACCTCGAGGCAAAATAACCAGACTTTAAGCCTACACTCTCAAGAATAAATCTATTACATTTTCTAGTGGATATATATTTAATTTTTATTATTCTATCTATTTTCTAGAATTTTTCCTTGCAAAATTTAATTATAAGCATGAATAATATTCCCTTTATATGGCATGTCCAAGGTTGCAATATTTTCTTTTCCATTTGTATGGTATAACTTTTCATTTTAATTATATATATTCCATTTGTATTGAAAATTTCCCACCTGTATTGTATATTTTTTCATTTGTATTGTATCCGAGGATTGCTTATTGTGGTTTGTTACAAAGGATTTCATTGCTTTAAATCATGGTTCGATTATCAAGCCATATAATATATATCCTTTTCATAACCACTGTTTACTTACACATGTATGTAGAGTCTACTATACTTTCACTCGCTTATCAACCTCGTGTTTCACCAGTCCTGCACGGAAATAGTGACCAGTTTATCTTGTGGTTTTAAGAAGCATTAGGAATATCTTGCTCGTTTTCGACACGATACAGGCTATATCTTGACTAATGGAATCATTCATAATAAATCCACATAAACAACCCCTAGGATAAAATACAAATGAAACATTTTACAATACAAATGAAAAATTATACATTACGAATGGAAAATTTTAAATATTGCAACGTTTGACATGCCCTAGCTGAACACCCATCTTCGTTGTAATCGTGGTTAGACAAGACGAGTTTTTATAAAAGAGAAGAGGATAGATTAATTGTAGCTATACAAACAATTTCAAAAACCGCAAAATGAATTTTTTTTAGAACATCCTTCGAATGCTTCCTCTGTTATTGTCAACAAAATTTAAACAATATTCTTTGAAAATTAATACCCACAGAGACAGACCTTTTTCTCTGATAAAAAAAAATAGCAAATCCTTACTATTCACAAACACATATAATCGTTTTTCAAGGAGGGGGGGGGGGGGGGGGGGGGGGGGGCAGGCGGAGTAGAAGTTGAATTAAAAAAAATTCTTAATTAGTGGGAAAAACACTTGGCCCAAACCTGAATCGTGGAAATAGGATGGGGGTGGGGGGTGACAAGCAAACTCCCCTTAAAACGATGTTATTTTGCCCAAACTTCAAAATTTTAAATCGTAAATTGGAAGGGGAGTGGTGTCCTTCTCTGCTTGGGGTCATCTCATTAGTTCAAGTTTACATTCTTATCATTTGATATTACTATAAAAAAGAAGATGTGGGGGCCAATCAGCCAGTATATCTAGTATAAAGTCACTAATGCTTTTCCCCCTCTCTCTGTGAAAAATTTGTTACGGGAGGACGCTCTCACAATATGTAGGGAAGAATAGAAGAATACACTTTTGTAAAGGCAAAAAATGTAAAAATAGTAAAAAAGTAAAAATAGTGGTACACCAATGAAAGTTCATCCAATGTTTTCTTTAGAATTGTGAATAAAAATGTTCTTGGAAAAAATAGTAGTATGGGTGTGTCCTCACATGACTTAGTCCCACTATAAATCAAATACGGTGGGTTGTATATAAACCATGCACATTCTGTGGGTGACGTTTATGAGGACGTAAGATTTTGTCCTCTATCCCCAAAACGCGAGTTAAATGGTGAAAATATGTCCTCGTTTTATCAGCATTCTCTCTCTCTCTCTCCCATTGATTTCAATACGTGTGAATATTGAACGTTTTGAAAAGCAAATCACTCTACAGTGAATCTTTAAATATTGAACGTTACAAGGTATTATGTCAAAGTAAAACTACGCTGAGTGCGACAAACGTCCTATAGGATCTTCAAGAGAATAAAATTGAAAAAAATTCAATTGCCGCATAAAATTCAGCAGTCACATCTGCTTTTTTTTTTTCGTGTGCGATCTTTTTATGGGCTCATAAGTATATTCTAAAGGAAATATTTTAAAAGTTTAATTTTTTTTCTCAGTTTGTAGATGACGTGTAATTTAATTTTCTTTATGATGCAATTTATTTATTCAAGTCTGCACGTCTGAACATAACTCTTATTTAAGACTCGTTTGGTAGTAATTAGAGAAAGCTGAAGTCCACATTATCATTGCACAAGGGGAAATAAAACGATAGTTAAAAAAGAACCAAGTGGAATCATCCTCCCGCATGCAGCCATATGGTGTATCGAATGAAATGTCACCAAAACGTTAAATGTACTCTCTGCTCACAATTTGAAACTTGCGAGTGTTTAACAAAATGCCCGTATAATTAGAATTCTACAAAATTTTAAAATTCTAGAAAAAAGAGAGGGAGAGTAAAACCCATTGGAAGGGAGGATAAAAAGACACGCGAACTGGCGCGCTATCGCCTACCCGCAACCTGACGCCAAAACGCATATTCTGGACGGAGACTTATTTGATCAGACCAATAAAACAGCACCAGCAATACTAAGAAATTATGATAAATGCGTATAGAGGCATTTTGAGATTTTTAATCCCATTGTCACAATCCTTAAAATAACATCTGTACAGATAAGATTGATACCTCTAGCGTGTGCTGGGCTCTATGATCGGGATGATTCTCCCTTGAAGCTGACCCTTCACCCCAACTAACCAAAGTTAAGTAAATATTTTGGAATTGAAGGCACCCGACCTAAGCAGGTTTTCCTCACGTGTCGGGTACAAGAAAATTACAGGTTGCCGGTGACCAAAGGCCGTGATGAATAAAAGACTTCGGCCAAAAAAAGCAGAAATGCCGGAAGCCTTCGAGCTGCCTGTGCAGTATTTCATAGATAAATTCTGTGAGGATCAAATGTCTATTATAACGGTTATAAAACAATAGCAATCGGTGGTCCTTAATTGAATCGTTTAATTTGTCCCGGTACTGCTCCTGTCGGCAATAAATTCAGGACACGTGCTGGGTAATCAGGTGTAATTGATGTGCTGTTGAAATATTGCTACAGTGCAAAGATTATACCACTGGAAACTAGAATTCACGCATTTTTTAAAACATCTATTTTCAATCTGAAAATTACATTTTGATCATTACTAATGTAGATAGCCACATCCTTGGTACCACTTTGAAGTTTTAAACACAAATGAAAATGTTTCACCAAGAGATTTTGCGAAAATACAGATTATCCCCAAAACAACAGGAAAAAGCATATCCCTGTAAATATCTTGGAAATGTTTAGAACTGTGTTGGTAAAAGAAAGAAATGTGCAGGTCATCGCATATACCCATCCCTGATCTTTTTGAAAAGCAATTTACTTCTCTGTTGATGTAGACGTATGGTTAAGTATTGTAGACTATAAACACTTAAATTATAATAAGTGCAAGAACCTCACAATATTTACCACATCTACAGTTAACTGAATCTGGTCTATTATAAACTGCATATAATTTTGAAGCAATTTATTTTCATAAAATACATTAAAATTTTTGAACGATTTTCGATATGGATTGAATACCTAAATTACAATGTATCTGATGAATCTTTCGAATTTCATGTTTGCAAATACACACAGGACACGAGCTGTGACACTTCACGCCAGCATACTTCATAAAGTGCGTTATATATGAAGGCGTGAAGCGTTGCAGTTCATACCTACATACATTTTTAAATGAAATTTATTTTTTATATAATATTTACACTAGACTTTGATATCTTTCGGAATTCCCAGCAGTTAAGATAGACATACTACATTTATCAACATCCATACGCACATTGTTCACAGCTGCATCACATTCAAGGAAAATGGATACCAGTACAAATATGATCATATAAATATAATATACTTTTAAATATCCAATCATTTTTAAACACATGTCGAATATAATTTTTTTTTTCACATTTACACTTGAATGCCTAACCGTTAAAAAAAGTCATACTATATAATCGTACTACCTAAAATTCATATATATATATATATATATGCATGCATGTATATGTATATATAGTTTGTTAAAGACAGTCACATGATGATCCTACCCAGAATCACTAATACCTAACATAGGCATGTAGTTGTACTACCCGTGTGATAGACTGTCTCTCACTGGCGGGTCATCAGCATCTGCATACAGCCTCAGGCTACCTTAACCCGCGGGCCACTTCAGGCACATTATGCTGTATCTAAATCCAATTTTCCGCTGATGACTGACCCCTTGTGTGTATTGTTACTTTTCAGATTGTTGTCCAAATTTGTCCACACGGACGATTGGATGGACGCGGTTCACAACCTACGGAATCCGAGCAGCGGTTTAAGGGGACGGAGTGTGTCACTTGCTGTCCAGAGAAAAGAACAATAGACCAACAACGAAGATCTCCTTTAACGTAATCTATTTACGTTTGGGTAATATGGAAATAATGAGTGGCACAAAGGAGTGTGGTGACGGTCCTCGCTGTTTAATCAGTGACCATGATATTGCATTTATGATGGTTAGTGCCATAATCACACGCAGAAATCATAGAAAATTGAAGACTTTTCTTATTTGCCCAAGATTCAGATTGAGAAATGTATTTCAAAATTAAATGCATTGATATTATGCGAAACAAAATTTGTTTGTAACATTTTTTTTACTCTCTTTGTAATGTAGAATGCGTTATAGAGGTTTTTGGTTTTCAATCTTACATCTTGGAATACTTTCGTACCTCCAATCCTTTCATAAAATAAAAGTGAAATTAAATTAAAAATAAGATGTAAATAAAATAAATTATATAATAACATGATTATAATAAGTAACGACGAACATACATTGGGGGAAAATTTAAGGATCTACATATTTGTTGGTATTTTGATTGAGAGAAGAGACGTTGAATACAATAAAACACCCACGTCGAGAGAAAAAAATAATAATGTTAAGAGGAATCCAAAACAACAAAAGACATCAATATTCCATCGACATAGTCCACTCAAAGTTCGGACACAGAGCTCCGACAGAAAATAGAACCGTCAATAACCCACTTCATGTACCTTTATTAATAACCACTTAACGATTGTGAACACGACATGTAAAAGTTGTGAAATAAAATTCATGTTGACAGATGCAAGGACAATTAAATATTTGCAGATATTGCAATCCTCCTCTTTTGGTACGGAGCTTGACCTAGTGATACTTGCGGTAATGGAAGCACAGGTGCGCGCTCATTTGATCGTGGGATGGACTACAAAATTCGCTGTCAGCGATTGGACGAAATCCCTCAAACTGATCGATAGCGCCGATTATAAGAATATTTCACGTTTTGACAAAATGATAGTTTAAAAGATATATTCATATTTGGTTAAAGCATATCCAGTCGGTAAGTTAATTTATTTTTTATTATAATTAACTTCCACAACAAAGTAAAATTCCCGTGGTTTCATTATAATTTATTTCATAATATGAACAAAAGATACTCATGCATTAATTTTCGGTAAAGTTTCGTTTTCTCATTCACTATTTGTATTGATGGACATGTAAATAAACACAGAAAACAGAGTAATGAAATTAATGTAAACTGGCCAGCTGGTATTCGGAAAACTTTGGGACAATAGGAAGATGTTCTTCTCGCTCCATCTTTCTGTCACTTTAAAGGTTACAGTTGAAAATCAATCTGACTATCACTTTACCAAAATCTTTTCACAATCTGATTGAGTTTATGCAAATGTCTTATTCAGGGGGTTTCTTCATTATCTAGAAATTATGAAATATACGAGACGAAATATTCACTCGATCTCGTATTTGGGGTTAAGGGGGATACTTTTAACTATAGATGCTAACAACGGACACGCGAGGGCGCGCGCCAGGTTAGTTCATATATTTTTAAATCTCCTTCAAAATAAATTTGATATTATATATGTCTTTCTGTGTGCTGACGTTTTTATAAATTTAGATAATATTTGTTAACTGTGCTAACTAATGATTTTATTGAAATTTAACGTAAATAAGGACTTGAAATAAATGCAGATTAAAATGAGAAAAACGCTCTTTTCAATTTCACAGACTGTTTATATTACCTAATCCATTGTTCTGTGATTCTTGATTGAACCTTTTCATAAAATTTATCACATACCTTCTGGCCATTGTATTAAAAGGATCCTCTCGAAATTTCGCTGGACGAATGTATATTCAATTGCCGTCAATTTAACGGCTTTAAAAACTTAAAAATGTTGTGAAGAAAGCAATAAAATATTTCCCTGTAAAAATTTGTGATCTTTTAGGACCCAGTCTGTCACGTTTATGGACAATGGGGATTACGGTTGATCGTTTAATTGAGGAAAATTCCGTTTGGGGGTCGCGCGCCTAGCAGCGAAATGTTACAGCAACAACAGTTTCATCATGTAATTTGTTTTCTACAAATAACACCTTCATCACGACGAAGCTAAACCTGAAGGACCCCCCGAAAGCTGCGCCTTACTAATGACCTCAACCACAATTGTGCATGCACGCGGTTTAAATGAAATCATATCATCACATATTGTTCGCTGGACGTAATCTTTGGGTGTGAAAGCGTGTATCCACCTCATAAAAAAGAAAAATAAATTTGTCACCGTATAAACAAATTTTCCAGACTCCCGACATAATAAATTTATCAATATCATAAATTTATATGAAATCATTCAGCGTCGGAATTTTTAATGATGGGGAGGCGACGAGGTAACCCAAAATTACAGAGGACGTAATTTGAATTATAATGTGGCAATGTAAGAGTTAAATGATGGTTTTATGGCGGGTGCTGATTCAGGTTTGTTTTTTTTTGTTTGTCTGTAGAATGACACTGACAGAGGAACCGTGCTATCAGGCCCCGCTTCACGATTGCGGTACTGAGAAGGCTCACAAGTGGGACATCAACGATAACACGCTACCCATGGTAAGTCATCTATCGAATATTTGTTAACAACGTTCAAGTTTTTACTGTTTGAAATTGAATAGCATATAATCTGTAATTTTGTACAGAAAAGTCCTTTATTATGAAAATCTCTATTAAAAAGTTTGAGAGGACGGAAATATTAAAAGGGTACAAAATAAATTAGCAAACGCTTAATTTGGAGATCTTTGTCGAGATTTAAAAGCATACCTCAACGTGGAACCATCGAGCAAGATTTGGTAATAAAAATCAACAACTGACAAAAAAGTAATGTATATTATTTGTTCCTTGACGAAGAGAGTCTTGAGTAAAATAATTTTGAAAAGTCTTAAGTGTTCAGTGTTGTTCATACAAAACGATTTACACAGTTTTCAACGTCGGTTCTGAAAGGGGCTTCGGGACTTTGCATAAATTTTCGACTAAAATTCAATATGCCATCGAAACAATGAGATAATTGCCAATATTTAGGCAAATCACACCGTGAATAATTTGAGTTATACAAAAAATCAGTGATCCTAAAGCTCTAGAATACTTGTGGTGTCTTCGATGAGAACAGTATAGAGTACATCTCGATACAATGTACATTT
Source organism: Ostrea denselamellosa (assembly GCA_024699665.1). Taxonomy (NCBI): domain Eukaryota; kingdom Metazoa; phylum Mollusca; class Bivalvia; order Ostreida; family Ostreidae; genus Ostrea; species Ostrea denselamellosa. The sequence continues at coordinate 868,813 of JAMZEH010000024.1, forward strand.
TTTTTTTTTTTTTTTTTAAATTTTACTTGCTTGAATTTTCTGTTTATTTCAACATGTAAATTTGGGAACCCTGACAGTTCTCTAGGACCACATTTTTATTTGAACTATCAGGATTTGTCAACCAATTATCATTCTACCCTTCTTTACACATTTTATCTTTGCATATTATTCGTGCATGTTTACATTAATGACAAAGAGCGTCAAGAAAATTTTACGTTAAAAATAAAACAAGAGACCCATAGACCTTATCGGTCACCTGAGTATTAATTAGAATTATCACTGGCCCCAAGGGCTACAATTCTATAATAAATTCCCTGTTCTGCATATCTAAGTTAAATTCTAATATTCAGCAGCTGTATGAAACATGGAAGATCTGTTCAATTTAAAAAACAGAAATGCCTCTAAAATGCCATACATAATTATATGTGCAAGAGTCCTGAAATTTACAATCTATGTTCTGATGCTTCAAACAAAATTTGAAAAAAAAAATAAGGGTAGTTATCAAGACGGTAAAAAAAAAAGTTTAATTGTTAAAGAATGACAGACGACGAACGATGATGGACCCAACAAGGCTGTAATCCTCACAGTCAGCAGTAGTGCCTTCATTCTTCTAAAAGTGTGTGTGTGTGTGTGTGTGTGTGTGTGTGTAAAATATTCCATAAAAATTGATAAATGAATTACATTCAGTTCTATAGACTACAGTTCTTTAACATCTTAAAAGTAGAACTAGCGGTAGTTTAAATATACATAGGATTTAATATTTCATAGGTCTCCCTGAAAGTGTAGCAATTCAAATTTTTAAATATGTTTATAACCAAACAGGCACGTATTTTCACGGAATTGCAGTGATATAATAGTGGGAATTTCTTTATGATTTCACAATACATCAATATTATTCGCGACAAGTTAAAAGCATTGTTCATTATATACATTAAGCAAATCAACTCGTGCTCCCCAAGTATGAGAATAAAAATCCTCCGCCTAAATCTCATTAAGTAATCCAACTTAAATTCTACATAATCCTACTCGAAGTTGCGCCAATGATTCATATGCTGTAAAACCACTCATTTTTACAGGGGTATACTTTCCGTTGATTATCCCCCCCCACCACCACTATGAATTCAAATTCTTCACGAAATGTGAAAATGAGAATGAGTTTCAGCACAGAAAGGAAGCCAACTCTTCTCTCAAACATAAACATTGAATTTAGACACCACGCATCACGAAAATACGTCATTTCACGCAATTACTGTTCAGGTACCTGTAATATTCATTTTAAAATGTTGGAAGTTTTCTTGTAAACAATGTGGATTTCAAACTTTCACTAAAAAATAAAAACCTCATCAATAACCCCCACAAAACACACACACACACACGCACACACACACACACACACACACACACACACAAAGTAAAACAAGCGTTCCGAGTGTAATGCAGGCAATACAAAACTCACTACCAGTAGGGTAAATCAGTCAAAAGTGGTTCAAGCCATATATCAAATTTCAGCTGAATATCTTCATCCAATGTGGAGAAAAGTCCGGAAATCTGATTCGTAGGGACAGCCAGACGGACGGACAGATTGACCAAAGGTAAACTAAAAGTCCCTTTCGGCAAAGCCGGTAGGGGATTAAATATAATTTAAAAAATACACATTACACCAAATTGCCTATCCCTTCCGTAGGTATGCCAAGTAGACGCTTTCCAGGAGTGGCCGGATGGAAATAACCGTCATGTTTACAGCAGTAACTGTGAAGATGCGCGCCGACACATCAGTGGCTGGGCCATGCGGAATACTAACAATCACAATGCCCATATACTGAAAAAGTCGTGTCTAGGGGTATTTGTATGCTCTCACGATTGTACGTTACCCAGTGGAGAAAAAGTCCATCTACGACCCGCCATTTGTGACAAAGCGAGGAGAAAACAAATAGGTATGCGTTGTCTTCCTTTACTTTAGAAGAATACTTACGTATCGCACTGTACACCCCTGCTCTGATGAGTTCCATCGACTGTTTTATTTCATTTATTTATTTTAAACAAAGTAAATGTGTATTACATACGAACCTCTCCCCTCAATAATAAATATATGGATAACAATGGAAAATGGTTTGTTTATGGTTATATAGCACCCCCCCCCCCCCTGTAATGCTATGTTAATATGTATTAGAAGAATCTTGAACAAAAATAATTTCAAAAACCTATGGAGATTCATATTCCCTAATCAACGGCTCTAATCCTTTATCATTTTCATGAGATGAGAATGCGGATCGGCACCATTGGTTAGCGAAAATGACTGGTAGAAGGTTATTGGGGATTCTAGTACTTAAAGCAATATAAGCTGCCAAAATTGCAATTTTTTATAGTGGCATTAAAAGAGGTTAAATGAACGTTGATATGATTGAAAAAAAGAACTGCATCGAATTTCCTCTCTTATGCATCGTTTACACACCTTTACGTGATGAAAAATATATTCCTCGACATTCCGTTTGACCCTAACAACGGCAGCTGATTAATCGTCGGCGACAATCCCGAAGATAACCGATGTTGACACGAATGATTCTGATGCTGATCGGGGTGGATCGGGTTCTATCCGGGTCATTAAATTTGGACGGCGAGGTGAGATAAAATTCTAGTTACCATCATTATTTTGGCATTGTTAACGATGTTATATGTTTTTATATCTTTTTCGTCCCGAATCAGTCAAAGTCGGCTTTCTCCCTCGCTTCGAACCTTTCGTGTCAGACATCTTTCGTGCTTACCGGAAATATTGCGCTTGCGCATTTGATTTTGCCGAATGAGTTCAACTTTAGGTCATTGCATACGGAAATAATGTCGTAAAAATTAAGGTACGGGAAGACTTAATTTCAACTGTCGAACAATTTTTACATTTAATGCAAAAAATACAACATGTCAAAAGTTTAATCGATAAAATCAGGTATTAGAAGGTAGATGTTTACAAAATTTCGATTAAATTTTAGGGACCCCAAAATAACAATTTTGACAGCTTATATTGCTTTAAGCAACTCTGAAACACTTCAGAGATTAGCAAATCTTTATCATGCATGATATCTAATAGAAAGCAACCTGCCTAAATAAACTCTGTACTCTCAATTCCAGGCAAACCTTGCCCTAGTCAAAATTGTCGCGGCCGCCTAGAGTTGATGACATGCAAGGGACACTGCGGTTATCCTGTGACACATTTCTGGCGCCACATTAACAACGCAATTTTCTTCCAAGCCAAAGGTGTTCATGATCATCCCAGACCGGAAATAAAATCCTCCGCAGAGGCAAGACGACATCACAAACTGAAACACAAGTCGCTTTTGGTGAGTTGAATGAGTAAGACAATGTAGACCAAATATGGAACCATAAATGATATTATGTATATTAAATATATATTTTGTTAATACAGTCAGAAACAACACACAAAAAACGAAAGCGGGAAATGCCATGGCCGTCAATGAAAGATCATTCAACAAAAGTGTTCCCCGGTGAGTAATTTTCAGTTTTAAATACAAATCTAAAATAAACTCGCAACATAAGAACGTAGTTTTGAAAACAATAAAACTAATCGATCATTGTTTTAGGATTTGATATACTCTGTTCCTGTCCACCCTTTGAATGCACGTGTTCGCATGTCCGAATGCAGTATAAAGAAACAAGAGTTGACAACGAACGAGCAGACTTTCCACTATGTCCATCCTCCTACACTCCACAAATATACGAAGCATCAACATCACCTTGGCAGAGACCGTCCATTGATTGCAATTACTTTCCAGCAGCAGTACATCGTCAACACTGCGAGGACCCGATTTTTCCGGGAAATGATGAGCTACCATCATTATCTTCCTTTAGTTCTACTTTCAGCAATACACCAAGACACATGGACTATTCTTATCCAAGGTATGAGGTGTACCGAAGCTGTGAAAGAGGTATTCCATACACAGATATATCAAACCAACGTTTTGCCAATGCAACCGAGCGTTACAATCGAACTTCAAAAAGCGGCTTTGATACTCGAGACATCTACAACAGTGCTTGTTTGGAAAGATCTAAACCATATTCTGATTCAAATTCTTTTAAGATAAAGACAGAAAACAACGACTCTGATTTTGGTAATATTTCTTCTCTCCCCAATCAATGTGCTTTGTCAGATCGCATGGAATCCGAACCCAGTCGTCTGGCTCGTGATGAAGGCGGCCATGATTTTGTTCAATTACAAGATATTGAATCCAACTCTCTTTATAATATCAGTGATGTCACAGACTCGGACATCATTCAAACATTCTTTTCTCGAATACCCAACGAACAACATGACGAGGTGTCATTGATTCCATCCTCCTTGTCTCAAACAAATACTGGGCCAAAATACATAGAACTAAAGCCATTAAAGAAATCAAAACCAGAAATGCATTCGCTCGCCATAACTACGTCACCACAGATATTTCAGCATCGAAGTGTTCATGACGTTAGCGGTGAAGGGTGTTCGACTGGGCATTTTCGACCTCAGAGCGGATGTAGTAACGTCATTAATGATCCTTACTATCACAACGATTCCCACCAGTATGCTCCAAACAAGCAGTCCTGTAACCACAGCATAAATATCACGTTGACTTACAATTAACTCTGAATTTAGCTTTTCGTCTCCTTTATGAGTCCAGCAAGTTTACAGCAGGATGCTTGTTCTAGATACGGATATATGGCTGTATGTGTATATGTTCTAGAACGTTGATAAAACTGATCATAAACATTTTTCGGTATTTATTATGGAACTTCTTCGAAAGAATTAACACGGTTATTTTACATTTATTACACTCTCAAATGAATAATTTGAATTAGTCAAGTATCGTATATGTTGTGATCACGAGCCGTTTTCAAGTGTGCACTTTCCAACTGTCAGTATTCATGAGCGTGTCACGTGATCAACGGCGATTGAGTGACGTCTGATGAGTGAAGTAATTAATTGTCAATTATTGTAATGACATCAGGTTCGTTTATATTTGAGGCAAATTTGATCAATGGTTCTTAAATCAGTTTCCAAATATCAAAATGTCATTACTCTCCATACACTTTATTTCTATGTGTTGAGAAGTAGTGACACTGGCTGAATCAATTATTTATGCTAATGATCTATCAGTTCAATTTTACGGGTCCTTGTAAAATCTGCAACTTGTGTACTGTACTTAACAAAAGGTGAGTAAAATGAACGATCACATACCGAGGTGTACTTTTTTCTTTGTTGAGTAATATAATGAAAAAGCGAGGATATACAATCTTTGTTTCCACCAAAATAGACACAAAACCTACTCATTGCAATCTGGCCATAAGATAATCAGCAGTATAACACGCGTTCACCTTGAACTTACACATTCTATAGTTATACATACTATACTCTTTTTCTTTATAAGCACGTATATAATCACGTCCGCCATATTTCTTTCAGATAACCTATACCATACCCGCATATGCCCCAAATATGATGGCTACAAATACGTGATTTCAGCCGGTGCATATCCCAGATAGTAATGTAAGGAAAATTAGAATACGATTAGGAAACGCATAAAATCACGGTTTAAAATCAATGCTTTGCGCAATACAATAAACAAATCGTAAAATATGTAAAACATTCTATAAATTTTAATGATTAACGAAATTGGTTTAAAAAATTGCTTCACATGCTTGCATGTGCGTACAAGGGCAATGGTTAGTGCTAGGGCTTTCATATTTCGCACGTGTATTCCATGTGACAAGGCCTTTCTCTGCATGAGTATCATGATTACTTTGCTGCCATACGGGAGCATCAGTGTTTTTATAAAAAAAAATCTTGATTTTCAAAAAATATATATTCGTATGTAAATCTTTGAACTCCAACGGTGGCCTCATTGTGATCTGTGGGTCATGGTGTTAATAAACCTTTATACCACAGGAGTATGCTGGGATATCAGTTTAACAAACTGTTCCATGTTGGTTCTTGGGGAGAATATTTTGAAAGAAGTTCCTCATATATTTGTAACCGGTCGCGGTAGCTCATCGGTAGAGCGTTCGCTCGTGAGTTCGAGTCCCCTCGTACCAAGGTAGCGTCAAACCTAAGTGATTGCTCTTTCACCAAAAGCATTAACGGGTCTTTCAGATAGACCTTAACAACGGAGGTCCCATTCGCGGCAGGCCTTGGCACGTTAAAGAACACTCAATGCTCCCGCCCTGAGCGCTAAGTATAGGTCTAAATATGTGATACTTCACCTACAGCTGGTGACATCTCAATGCGAGTGAAAAATTCTCGACGGGACATAAAACAAGCAAATAATAAAAACCCTATATATTTGTACGTAACCTTTGAATCAACATTGTGACCGGGGATCATATCATAAGCTTCTATAGACGTTATGGCTTTTCTAGTAACATTAACAGAGTTTGCTGGTATTCTTAATATTTTATAAAATTTTCAAATGCAGATTAAGTTTAAACACCACATGAATTTAGTGTAATTATCAACTACAACTGTTCCTCAGAGTTCCCTAAGCTTGTGAAACAGGATAGCTCCTTACACCACCACCCTGCCGCTCCGTACTGAAACATTCTCCGGGAAGTTTAATATGTTAGAAACATACGGCTCATAACAGGAGGAAACGTCAGGTATATCCTTTTCACACTTGGCAACGCCGTTGTCATCAGACTTATCTCCCTCCTCCGCTGCTTCCTGGAATCGAACTCTAATAACGTATCCCCTCCCTGGTAGCTTGGAAGCCTGGCGGTTCTCCATCTTCACATGCCTCAACTCCTGGACTCTAAGGAGCGTTCCGGTGTCAACATCCACACCTCCCCCGGATAGACCTCCATAGCGACAAATTAATGGGTCGTCACGCCCAGTCCCCGAGACTCAAGTTTCCTTTCATGCGCCTCAGGATTCTCTTTAGACTATCCTTCTTAAAACCTTCCACCTCGGTCGCATTCTTGGAAGTTGACTGGAAATTCACCTTATGGGTTACGTCTTGCGATGACAACCCAAGCGCGTCTTAAAACATTTCCTGAACTCAGCCAGGGAGAGGATTATGGAGCGCCAAACTAACATAAACTCAAGTAATTAAAGATATCTTTAATTATTTAAAGTTATCATCAATTCAATTATTGTTCTCATCAACAGAATCTTTAGGCGCATCAAATCAATTATTGCTCTCATCAATTGAATCAATGCGTACATTAATTCAATTAGTGAGAACAATAATTGATCTAATGCTCGCTTCAATTCAATTATTGCTTTCATAAGTTCAATTGATGAGAGCACCAATGTGGCAGGATTTGATGATCTTTTTAATTCAATTGATTGATTGATTGCCGTTTTCCGCCACACTCAACAATTTTTCAGTTTTCTGGTGGCGTCCAGTTTTTATTGGTGGACGAGAGAACCCAGATAAAATGTACCCGGGAGGAGATCACCGACCTTCCAAAAGTAAACTGGCAAACTTTCTCACATATATCGGCGCGAGCGAAAATCCAACCCGCACCGACTAGAGGCGAGAGGCCTTGTGATTTTGACACAATAGGCCACGGAGGCCTACTGATTTCAACTGAATATATCCTTAATTTATAATGCTTTTGTATACGGAATTTATGCGCGCATCAATTCAACTAATGAAATCATTAATTCAATTGTGGATTTGTTAATATCTCTAATTATATAGTTACTCTCTCTAAACAGAATTATTGTGCGCATTAAATAAATTAATGATATCAATAATTTAAATGATGCTCGCATTAATTTAATTATTGATCTCTTCAACTGAATTGTACAGTACATTAATTCAATTGTGGATATCATTAATTCCTTTGAAGAGAGCAACAATCCAATTATAGCGCCCATCAATTCAGCAGAATAATAAATGCTATTATTTAATTAATGCGCTTAATTATGTAGCACCAAATCAACATAAACTCGAGTAACAAAAGATATCTTTAATTATTTCAATATATCGTCAATTCATTTGATGCACGCAACAATTCAGTTAAAGATCTCTTCAATTAATTAATGATATCTTCAATTCTGAAACGGGCATCAAATCAATTATTGCTCTCATTAATGGAATCAATGCGTGTGTCAACTTTATTCATGAGAGCATTAAATTGAATTGATGAGCGCATTAAATCAATTATTGCTCATTAATTCATTGATGCGCGCATTATACCAATTAACCAGAGCAATAATTGATTTGATGTGCGCATTAATTCATTTAATGAGAACAATAATTGATAATATCTTCAAATAATTAAAGATACCTTTTAATTATTTGAGTTTATGTTAATTTGGCGCTCCATAAGCAATAATTCATAACTGAAGATAATATTAATTAATTAAGGAGATCTTTCATTGAATTACCGTACGCAGCACGTGATTTGACGATATCTTCAAATAATTAAATATATCTTGCATTGTTCGAGTTTATTTTAATTTGGTGCTCCAAAGATGATGGGGTTCCACAGCCCTGTCCCGGCTTCATATATCAGTCCACAGTCTTGTCCCGGCTTCATATATCAGTCCACAGCCTTCTCCCGACTTCATATATTAGTCCACAGCCTTGTCCCGGCTTCATATATTAGTCCACAGCCTTGTCCCGGCTTCATATATTAGTCCACAGCCTTGTCCCAACTTCGCTGTTCGAGAATTAAATGAACAAGATTTGGCTGCACTTATACCGGTGCCTCCAGTTGTTTGATCGATACATCTACTCGTCAATTGTCAATATACTGTAATTTGATTGGCTAATGATTTGAGCTATTTCAATCCACGTTTTTATATAGTGGGGCCACCGTCAAAGACGAGACACAAGGTTGTGCGTACAGGTCATTTCTTCAGATCTGGGTTGGTGCGATTGAGGTGTATTGGTAACTCAGGGTTGTGGTGGGGAAGAACTAGGAATCTAGTGATCCCGGATTATAATCGAAGCAACATGAGATATGTCCCTGGGGTGGGGGTCAGCTGACCCCGACTAAGCATTTTTCAAATATTCATGACGTGCCTCACAACAGGTGACGTCATACCCAACCGGTATACCTGCCTTAGAGAAGAAACATTTTTTGTCGTTGTAGATTGTATGACGGCCTTCATTTATATGAAGGACCCAAAATGTCCACCCGTAAAACAACAGGTCGACCCGTAAAACAAGAAGTATTGCTCATGCAGTGGATAAGAGTAATTACTATGCGTGTCCTAAAACAAATTACTATGGAAGTGTCGGAGATTTCACTTGGCTTTTGCCACCTTCATCTTGCACAAATTTTGCGTAAAACTCAGTTTACTGTGACAAAACTTTTTCTCAGTAAATCACATACCAAATCTCACCTTCCTAAATCAAATCATGGTGAAAAGGCTTGGAAAACGAACGAAACAAAAGTAAAACTTCATTTGTTATCTACTAATAAGATTCACAAATAAAAGATCCGGAAAACTATATTCGGCACCAAGCACCATAACCTCGTAAAATCACTCAACTGTGACGAAACTATACATGCAGCAATAAATCACATACCAAATTCCAGCTTTCTTAAACAAACAATTCTTTAAAAAGTGCGGAAAACCAAATGGAACGATTTATTAAACACAAATATATCAAATAAATCTCATAAACCAAGTAAGTGAAAACTAATAAATCTTTGCAATACCAATAATTGATTGTTTGTTTGACGTCCCATCGAGAATTTTTTACTCATACTGAGACGTCTCCAGTTGTAGGTGAAGTAACACAGTTTAGCGCTTACGGTCGTAACGGTGAGGGGTTCTTTAATTTGGCAACGCCTACCGTGACACGAGACCTCCTTGTTTATTGGATTTTTTTAAAGGTCATATTCAAAAGACCCGAAATTCTGTCTTCTAAATATCGAGTGTTTGGAGAAAGAACAAGCACTACCTAATGTTTACGTCTTTAGTTTGACACAGCCATGGCACAAGCGGGGATCGAACTCGCGACCTCCCGGTTACGAAACGAGATCTTTCGTAAAAATGGGTATATAAAAGTGCTAACTTCTGATATGAACAGAGTAATCGCCGTCCCGGTGAATTTTATTGTAACCGTGGGATATTTTATGTAATTACAAAATATTTTGCTGTTAAAAATAATGACATTAACCCTCCCATCCCCCAAAAATTATAACTCGTTCATAACGGTGAACTTCAAATGAAAGAGTACAGGTGACTCGAGAGAACTTGAAGTTCAAGGAATTGTGATAAAACTTTCAGAGATCGAGTGATCGAAAGTTGACGGAAATCCGGAAATAAAAGGTCTTGCATTATGGTTCTGATTTTATAGCAACCAGAATGCATATTTACAACACCCTGGCATTCTTTTGACACGTTGTCCTTCATATCTTCAGGTATAATTATGTATACTGACTTGAATTTTTAACACGAAAATTTATCAAAAATGATTTTTTAAAGTTTATGTATTTGGTGTTTTTTTTTCTCCACATACATTTACAAGACAAATGCTTTGTCCATAATGAAGTTTCGCAGTTACTAACTACAAGAAGCACAATCCACCGCAGAAATGTTACAATTTTCAATCACTTTACGCAAAGCACAGATTCTAACAAATAATGATGATCCTTGGCATATCTCTAACTTATATTCTCAAAATTATTGTCTCTTGTTAGTTCCAAACTAGTCTTTAAGTTGGACCAAAGGGGCTCATCACGAACTTCTTGTCTTATTAAAATTATCACCATTTATATCTATAATTGTAAATATTGGATAGAGGATCAATTCATGACAAGCCCATGTGGTCGGACGTAGTCGAATTGTAATAAAAACAAACGCTGAATTGAGGATTAAAATGACCAATTACCAATACTCTATCCACCCCACGAGGACATATTGTCTTTGAGTCCCCTTTACAAACAAGTAGTTAACACGGCTGAGCTAGCCCCAGCTAGACCAAGCGGAAATAATTATACGCTTGAGTGATGATGCATATAATGCTACCACCACTTCGAGAGATTGAACGTGAAAAACAATGCAATATGTGGTATGTGACCCAAATTTCATTTCTTGAGATCGAGAATTTCGAAAGATCGAATGTTCGAGAGATCGAGAGTAAATTTGCTTAGTTATATAGAAAAAAAAGGGGGGTGGGGGCGTGATTTCACTTCGAGAGATCGAGAACTTCAAGCCATCGAGAGTCACCTGTATACTCGAAGCCCAACACTTTAAGGTACATGTATATCATAAAACAGTAGGTCTCCTACTGTAATTGTTTAGAATCGCTTTGAACTGTTATTTAAGTGCACGAATATTCATGAAGGTGTAATTTGACAAATTGTTAATACACTGTATCATATTATGATCCATTAAATCACTTGATCTAAAATCATAATTCTGGTAAATACAAGGAAGGTTTATTGCATAACCACAAATAAAATCCATTCATAACAGTAAATTCCTAAAGCATATAAAGACATGTATCAAAGACAACTTATTTCTAATTGATTTCATTCACATTTAATATACATGTATATATTACAAATACTATATAAAAAATGCTTGCAAATAATTAAAAAGCAATACACCAATAAAAAAAATGTGTTAAATTCATGAAGTCTCAATGTATGGGATATACCTGAAGATGTTCTCACTTGTCATTTCACATCACCTAAAAACAAAAAATAAAAAAATAATTAATTAAATTCACATATTCCTTTACACACACACACACACACACACACACATGTGCATGTGTTTTTCTTTAAATCAATAAGAAATACTGCTGAAAAAATTTGACAAGTGCTTTTTACATGTGGCATTAATTTGTGTGAAAACAATTTTTTCTCTTTATCGGAAACATTTCTGATTCCACACATTTTCAAAAGTTATTTTCAAGGTCATTTTCCTTCATTTCTATATTACCACTACTGAGTACCAGTACAAGAGAACTATGGGCCATGATATTCCATTATCACAAGCATATGGTGTTTAGATCTTTCAACTGATTTGATACATCAGAAGCTGTTCTGCATATGAATAATTTTTAAACCAAGGCAGATCACTGACAAGTAAGATGTGTCTTGTTTGCAAATACATCCTGTCACTAGGTCAAATGCTCTCTGATGTGTCTCATATACAAATTTTTAAGCCTTTTTTTGCATATCGAATTTGACATGCATTACTCTTTTTACCTGATCAAGATAGATAGTTTATGGTGGGCATTCAGGTCAACAGAGGATGCTTAATCCTCCTGGCACCTGATCCTACTTTTGGTGTTTCCAGGGATCTGTATTTGGCCCACTCTCAAGTTTGTTTTCTTTAAAGGATTTATGAGATTGATCACTGTTTATTATCTCAACCTTTGTTCATTCTAATAGATTACCACAGCAATCTTTAGAACTCACATGTGCCAATTCTAGCTCTGGGCATCAAAAATATTTATTCATTATACAAGTACAGAGTGTAAATCTTTACAGCCTATCTGTAGACACACTCTAGCATCATAGAATGAAATTATCAAATCCACACTACATATGGACACTCCACATAAAATAAATAGATTTATTAAAGTTACAAGGAAACACCTACGAGTGTTATGAATACAACAGGCATGATAGTATTAGAGATTGATTGGCTACTTATATTTGTTCTCCGGTGTATAGGCTGATTTCGTGCTTGATAAGGCAGATTTAATATTTTGTAGATGTACATTAATAAAGTCTGTTGCATTCATGTAAGTAAGTTCATCCTACATTTAAGTGTTTGTGTCTTCTTTAATAAATAATTTACATGTGAACTGGTGAATTACAACATATTTACTACATCCTTGTGTTTCTTCAAATATCATATTTTTACTCTAAAAATAAAGACTCTTTAAAAAAAATTTCTAAATACATATTTATAAAATATTTAAGTCCTACGGTGATCCTTCCCAGTGTACTGAGATTATTTAAAACATGGCCTTGTTCCACAGAAATTCCATGAAAATACGTAGTTTCTGAGAAGAAGTAAAAAACGTTCAAAAGTCAACAACACAAGATGATACACAGACACAGATAGCAATAGGGTCAGGTGACCTAAAATCCCATCAATACATAGCAGATATTTCATTTACTAAAGAGTGTTTCGGGTAGGTACAGTACCTTTGACATTTCCGTTTGGTATCTGGACTAGTGGCACTCTATCATACTTTCTCCTGTACATGCCGTCTACTTCAGTAAGGTACCACGTCCCTGGAAACATTCCATCTGTGGGTCCAACTGGATAGTAGGGAGCTGAAATAACAAAGCTTTGTTATGTATATGGATCCTAGATCTCATTGTGGGTACTTCAATGTTTTCATACAAAATGAACTAGCTGATGATATTGAATTTATGAGCATCTAATGATTAATATATATATTTTCTATATCTTTCATTCACTGACCACATCAAAGTATCACATTGTATTATAAACAACTGTCATCCATAGAGTTGCTATAGATTTTGCTTTTACTGAATTCTTTAAGGTCTACTTGCATCTCTTTCTTTAGAAAGAACAACATAATCATCCGATATAAACATGCAACTTTAAGTTGTAATATTTCACATTACCAGAAAAAGTCAAATTAGTGGTCTCCTACAAATTCAGATATTTTAAAACCTATGATGAGGAAAGAGTGGGCAATTTTGTACTGACCTTTATTATGGGTTTCTTCTCTAAGTATCATGGTTTTATCAAACTCTTCGGGAGATACTTTCACTCTGTTTTGTAAATCCTGATTAATATTTGACAGGTTTCCTAACAGTTTATAAAGTTTTGGTCCCAAGTCTTTTGTTATCCTCAAAGAAAACATGGCTGAAGCCAAGCCTGAGCCATAGGAAAATAAAACTATTCTGTGTCCCACTAATTCAGATGGTGAGGCACTGAAAAACAAAACAGGGTTTGACAGAAACTATCAAAACATTGTGGAATTGATACAAAGCAAATCACTTAATTTTTCAAACAGCCCAATCTGTCCAGTTTTATTACAAAACAAGAGGTTTTATCAGTCACCAGAGTATTAGTTAAAAGTTTCACTAGCCCCACCGGCTACGAAATCTATAATATTTCTTTTAGCAATCTGTAACCTAAATTCAAATATTCAGAAGCAACAAGACATGTTATTTCAAACAAGAGGCCCATGGGCCAAATCACTCACCTGAGTCACCTTGGCCCATATTAAAGATTTTCACTATATATTTGCATTTAAAACTTTGATCCCCTATTGTGGCTCCACCTTACCCCTGAAGGCCAAGATTTCAACAAATTAGAATCTGCACTATGTCAAAAACTGTCATGTAAATTTGAACCTTTCTTGCCTAGTGGTTCTTGAGAAGAAGATTTTGAAAGATTTTTTCATATGTTTCTGCATATAAAACTTTGATCCCCTATGGTGGCCCCACCCTACCCTTGGGGAGCCATGATTTTAACAACCTTGAATCTGCACTATGTCAAGAAGCTTCATTGTAAATTGGAACTTTACTGGCCCAGTGGTTCCTATTAGAAGATTTGTAAATGACCCCACCCTATTTTTGTGATTATCTCCCTTTTGAAGGTGGCATGCCCTTCTTTTGAACAAACTTGAATCTCCTTCACTCGAGGATGATTTGCACCAAATTTGATTGACATTGACCTGCTGGTTCTGGAGAAGAAGATGAAAATGTAAAAAGTTTACACTAATGACAACAACACTGACAACAGACAACATAAAGTTTTGATCAGAAAAGCTCATTTGAGCCTTTGGCTCAGGTGAGCAAAATCACATACACTCCAAAATGTGCAATGAAAGACTTAATATATCTTATATTACTACTACATGACTATTTTGGACCCATCCTAGAGTCAGAACCCCAGGTTGCAAAATTCACAATCTTGGTACATTCCTAAATATGCATTTAGTGTTTATACAATATCAACAAAATTAAAGAAGAAATCTTTCAAATGGTAATGACATTTAATCTCTATGACCAGTTTGGTCCCACCCTGGTGCTAAAACCCCAAACCTTGAGATCATGAAATTTGAAAGTTTGATAAATAGTCATCTGCTCCTTCTAAATATCCATTCAGCTTCAATTTAGTATCAATAGCATTAAAGGGACATGACACAATTTGAGCTAAAAATATTCAAATTTTATTTTTCCATTTTTTATGTTTGTTTAGAATGCTTAACTAAGGTATTTCAGCAAAAATTTGAATGCCAGTTGTCCAGTTTTAAAAGAGATGCAGAACTCACATTTCTTTGTTATTTAAACAAGGTTTGTGTATGTTTTTGTTTACATAGGTTAAATATACATGTACTAGTAAAAGTTCCATTTAAAGTAGAGGTTTTCAATTTACAAGTTGATTCTGAACACAATTAAACAGTTTCTAGTGTTTGTCTTATCTCACTTTGTTTTTAACATGGCATTTTCTACTAAGCAATCTAATACAGTATATGTAATCCAAACCCCCAGGAATGCAGGAATCCCCCATATATTTCAACTTTTGAAAATCATTGAAAATACAAGTCCTTTTTTCTTTTTTAGGACTTATTGCAACCAAACTAAGCCAAAAAATTATACATCAATCCATGCATCCATATTTTTTTTGTATCAAGTGCCCTTAATATGAAGAAAGATATTCTACAATACTCTGGGAAAACATTGGGATTAATTGAATTCTTCATTAGTATGAGTGGAATTGGGAAATTCCACTGCTGGGACAAGATTCCCAGTCTAATATGAAGTTTGCCAAGTCCTAAACAGCAAATCTTGTCCCAAAGGTAGAATTTCCCTATCCCATTTGAGGAAATAATGAAGGATATTTTTCTCACATTTTATCCACAGTTTAGTGCATTAATTCAGGAGCTTTGAGAAAATTCAAAATCATCAAAATCCTCATTTAAACTTAAATGCAAAAATTGATTAGACAGGCAAAAAAGCATACCCAAAAATAGTTAACTTACTGTTTAAACTAAAAATCCCAAGACTGTACCCTAGAAAGCTATATTACATTGAAATTCGAAGAAAACATTACAAAATATCTTACTTCACCACATATAACAAATCAGAAAATATATAGTTCCATAATCAATGATGTTGTAACAGTGTATGATGGAAAAATCTTGCTCTGGACAAGCCAATGTAACATTGGTGATATGTGAGAAAGATCTATTTCAGTTTTTTCTGTGAGCTACAGTTCAGTAACTACTACATTTCCTGCATTATAAATTTAGCTTCAATACAAATTTTGAATTTCAAATTGTGGAGATCTTCACTTTCTCCAAATGCAACCCACTCTGCAATCATAAAGAAATTTTTCTGTAATATGTAGAACCTATGGACTAATTGGAGTTCACCTACAGTTACAGTCTGCAAATGCACTAGGATGGACTGAGATCTTCAGATTGGTTGATTTTGTATTACAACACCTTTTCTGCAGTGGGTTTACTGGTAATAGTGTTGTAGCACAGCCCACCTTATATCAATAACATGTTTGCCTGCATAAAAGTGCAATGTATGAAATATGCTGAATAAATACCAGATGTTATCATCCAAAGTGTATAGGTGTTTTTGGTTGCACTCGCACCCCTATATTCCATCAGTTTGACATATTTTAATTTCCCAAGCTTTTACCTCAGTAGATAAGAAGCTAACCCCCCATAAACTGAAGGGGTGTACATGTTGCCCACTTGGTTAGCCAGGAGAAGGGAGGGTTTTGTTTTTGTTGTAAACATCGAGTTACTGGCAGTCATCAAAGCTTTCTCAGCATCACGGTCAAAGTAACTGTCCTCCAGCTTTAAGTCCCTATTGAAAAAAAAACCCAACATTAAAGGTTATCAACAGAAAACAAACAGTATATAGTTGCATATAAAGTCTGTTTTAAGGGAATAAATTTTGACTTTGAAGTCTATATCTATATATATTCAACTACAATTTTGTCTTGCTACACAACTTGAGAATTGTGACATTTGATAGTATTTTAATGCATTAATGTCAGTTTAATCCACAACAAATCACCATGAGTGATCATTTAAATAGTAGAATAACATTCTCAAGTAATTACCACTTTAATTTTATTAGTGAAAATATACATGTTTTAATTCATTGTTTTCAAATGTCATTTAAAGTCAACATTTCATGAAGAACAAGTCTAAATACTGGTAGTAAAGTACATCAGTATTCTATATTTTCTTAATCATTGTATGGAAGCAGTGCAGTAGAAATTTACTACATATTAAATTTGCAGTGTGGATGTTTTTCTTTCTTTCATTTACCTGTAATAATAATTTATTTTAAATAGGGGTGTGTGTCATTAAACAAACAGACTGCAGATAGTATGTCACTGCAAAAAAACAATTAAAAGGTGTGCCCACAGTGAGACAGAAGATACCTCTAGTCAATTATTTCACTACCTTTCACCAGAGGGATGGCTTGCACAGTGAGCAGCTCTTAATGTTAAATAGCTTGGGCAGTGTACATTTTCTTTTTCTGATATTCAATTTATGAGGTAAAATTAAAGGTTGAATCACCATGCCAGTAAAATTTATTCTCACATTAATTCAGTGTATATTGGTAAAAATGATTGACATCGATGTTCAGAAATATATATTCATCAAAGAGAAATGGATTTTGCTAGAAAATAGATATTGAGTTAGTGGGGAATTTGATCAAAAAGTCAGTCCAACTTATAAGAGGGTCAATGTAAAATTCCTAAACATTTCTCTGAAAAACAGGTCCTTGACTTACACATGGGTTGGGTAATGCGAGTATATATGGTATTTCATTTTTAATTAATGCATGAATTTATATTTTCTTTAACATGAAGTGCGGGCTGACCAAGTTCACAACAATTTGGTTTTATTTCTACTGCTAAAATTATTTCTACTGTTAAAACATATCGAAATAAACATATAATGACTTCAATCACATAATTACTTAATTTTCTGCAAATTGATGAATCTTTTTAACAACACATATGTATCGTTAAAAACAATCAAGATTAAGATAAAGATGCAATGAATTTGTTGATATTACAAGGGTTTTCCTAGTTTGTTTTTGGGTCTGGTAACCAGACCCAAAAGCTATCTATGTTCCAATTTTCGATCCTTTTTTCTCAATCAAGTGACCTTAAAATTTCATGTTTCAGTTCAGAAAGTCAGATATCATTAATATAATTTTGTTTTCTGTGCACAATATGCAGTTTGTTTAAATATTGTAAAAGAAGTGTTTGTGAAACAATGATGTCTCCCTATGGCGGCAAAGTTGATAATGGCCATGGTTGAAGTTTTCCAAAAGTAGGTCAAACCCTAAGGTCAAAATCACCTAATAAAAAACTTTGGTACCCAAAGAAAGGTCTTGTTACAAGGGATACACATGTGAAACATGAAAACTCTTTCATCATCCATTCAATAGTTATGGCCAAGGTTATAGTTTCTGTGGACAGACCAAAAACTATACGTCCCTGAGTCTCCAGTCATGAGAGCATATATAGAACAATCAGCATTGCTTGAAAATTTATGCTACAATACAAACAAGTAAATACCTTTTTATATGAGGAGCCACAAGTGGTGCGAGTGAACAGTCTAATGCTTCCCCCCCCCCCCAAAAAAAACCAACAAAAAAACCCCAAAACAACCCACCCCAGTTATGAAGCTTAATGTGTGATAAAAATATAATATTGATGGTTAACTCTATTATTCATTAACATTTCATATAAAATATACATTCATATACTCCTTTCTTGTGAATTTTGTACAACATTTTGTTGATTAGATGATTCGGCAAATAGTTCATAGCTTGTTGGTTGTTTACTTGTTGGTAAGTTTCATTATAATCATGTCATATAATTGCAAATAATATACTAAATACATATATTACTGAAAAAGGACAGTTCAAAACACTGCAAGTCTAAGAAATTTGGTTTCAAGAAGTAGTTCTCATATGAGGATTACTGTATGAATTTTCTTTCAGAGTGGTAAATACAAGGTGATTATGCACATCAAGAAAAATCATCCCATAAGTCAGTATCAATAAAATGATCTGAGAGAGATAATCTAATAACACAGTTACTGTGTTCAATACAAGTTTAAAAATATTTAAATGTCATACATTCAGCTGTTAAATTTTTTTTAAAGATGGGAGCAGTGAGAGTTTTGACAAAGATTTTGCTATGAATGGGATATGTTTTACTGAGTGATCATAATAATGCATGAAACATCTTTCTTCAGTTATATTGATAACTCACACAAAGTAGTCCTTTTCCAACTCAAACATTTCATGCATCATTTTTCCCAATTCTATGGACCCTGGACTCATTGTGAAAATGGTTGGAAAACCCTTGTATTAATGCAATTAAGTAAGTTGATTTGACAAGATGTTGGAAACTATAGGTCAGTTTAAAACAAGATGTGTCTGTAAAACACAAATGCCCCGATAATGGCAAATTCCAATGATGGCCATGCCATCACTGTTAAAGTTTTTAAAAAGTAGGTCAAATGCCAAGGTCAAAGTTACAAAGTCAACTATTTTGGTACCAATAGAAAGGTTCTGTCACAAGAAATACTCATGTGAAATATGAAAGCCCTAATATTTCCCATATTGGCCCATGTCAACATTTTTAAATGGTAAGTCAAAATGCCAAGGTCAAAATGTTTAGTACCAATGGAAAAGTCTTGTCACAAAGAATACTCATGTGAAATATGAGAACCCTGGTACTTACCATTCAAAAGTTATGGCCATCGTTAAAGTTTTTAAAAAGTTGGTCAAACACCAAGGTCAAGGACACAAGGTCAAAAATTTTGGTACAAATGGAAAGGTCTTGTCACAAGGAATACTCATGTGAAATATCAGAGCTCTAGCATTTACTGTTCAAAACTTATTAGGAAGGTTAAAGTTTCGGACAGAATGACAGACAGGACAAAAACAATATGCCCCCTGATCTTTGATCTCAGGGGCATAAAAAGTCTAAGTTATTACTGATGATTTCTTGATTTATTTACCTACATGTAACTGTACCATAGCTTATCATCTCTAGATTTCAGACACAAGAGAAGTCCTGAAACATATATAAGTTATCTCATTATAACTAGTTAATTATCTCATTATAACAAGATAACTTGCATTTATTACCACCTTATTATGTGTTAGTCATCTCCTTATAATGAGATAACTCATTATAATGAGATAACTCATTATAATGAGATACACATTCATTATAATAGGATATTAACTTATCATTACAACTTAACAAGATAACAAACTTGTTATAAGATGACTCATTATGAGATATAAACTTGTAATCACAAGATAACTAACTAGTTACAAGACGACTCATTATAATGAGAAACAAATTCATTATAATGGGATATTAACTTGGTACTCATTACAAAAAAATAATAAACTTGTTATATCAATTTTTTTTTTTTAAATTTTCAAAAAGGAGCTCATCTGCCTTTGCTTTTGTAGTATATAACATTTCCATGAATAGAAAAAAATAAATACAAATCCTGTCACTTTTGAAGAAAATACCTAGACAAAGAATGATGATTCCAAAGTTCATTTTTTTGGGGGGGGGGGGTGTTATAATAAACATCATATTTAAATTTTTGTGCACTGTTAATGCTAAGCAAACATAAAATACAAATCTGATGTCATTTTACCTGAAGGATTCTAAGCCAGCATATCGACCAAAGAAATCTGGTGATGACTCTCTGAGAAAGTCATTAAGAAATATCCTAGCAAATGATTTCTGGACCAGTTTGCAGAAAGGTGAATGAAAGACAAAGGCATCAACAGAGTCTATCAAATTGTCACTGTCTCCTGTAAAAGCAAATCAAAGTCATTTGTTTTTTCTGTGATAATCAATGTATTCTTTCTGTGACTTGTTTTTTTCTGTGATTATCAATATATTCTTTCTGTGATCTGTTTAATCTGAAACTCACTGCTCCCAATGACAACTTGGCTCTATGTATGTTGCAAATTTAATCTTGACACTGACCAGGAATATAGCTTTGACCTTGACCTTTCTGTGAGTTTAAAATAATAATATATGAAATCTCTATTTGTCTAGCTCAAAAGTTTAAAATTACCAAGGTTCAAGATATGGACAGAGAAACAAGGTAACTGACCTAAAAATGTCCTTGACCTTTGATCTGGGGAAGCATAAAAATACAAATCTTGGTAACTATGGAGACCACAAAGCTGGGCAAGCCTTTTTAAGATTTGATAGCTTGTACCAGACCCCTAGTCCTTACATTTATGAACTACAAATCCAATGTACACAATCATAACAATTATCTCAGACATTAAATATATGTCTCATGTTCATATGTATATACGAAAATGGGCAACATACCATATTTTAATCAATATGAAATCATTTCAGAGACCAAAGTTCAAGTAGATATAATCTACAGGACACAAATCCTTCCAAATCACAAAGTGTCTGCATCTTGAGTTACATGTACAATGACATAAGTGGAAGTGCTCTATCTTGACTTTATTATGAAGGATTTTACGAATACCTTTAATAATCCCAGTCAGTTTTGCCTTTTCCCTATATCCTTGGTAGCATTTGTCCAAAGCATGCAGATAACATTTCACTGATAATTTGCCATCCACCACTGGATATTCTGAGTCCATGTTGGGCTTGTAAAAGTCATAGGCATGCTGCATATGAATGCTTCTTACTCCTTTAAAACAAATTCATATATTTACATTTCCCATGTTTTTATGCCTTCGATATCTTTACCAATTGTAATGATAGCTATTTCCTCATGAATGCAATGAAGTTGTAAATAATGTGCATATGAATCTTGATATAATACATCTACTTTAATGGCAGGGAATTCTGACAGAAATATAAGTATAATGTAAATGTAAAAAATAAAATATATGTGGGTTTGATCTGCTATGCTTCATGCTGGCATACCTTCATAAAGTGCTAATGCACTTCATGAAGCATGCCAGGGTGAAGTGTCATAGTTCATACCCTTTTTTATTTTCAAAACTGAAATTTATTTCTTAAATGAACAATGACTGCCTATAATTTCAGAACAAGGTAGAGAAACTGTTGATTAAGCTTTTAAGATGTCAAATTAAAATTAATATTGCCAATATTTTCATTCATCATTTCATTGATATTTTTTACAAAATTACATACAGCTGGTCAACATGCAATGAAAATTTTCTTGATTTTTATCATTCAATAATATTTCTAAGATTCATGTATTTTTAGATTGAATAATATCACTTGATAATCAACGGATAGTAATAAATTTAGAACGTATATGTACAATTTGGCACTACCTACTGAAACATGTCTAACTTTTATCTGATGAACCTGTTTTGTAATACTATAACAATAAAATTTAATCATACATAACTAATTCAAATATAATGATACTTTTTATGTTGAAATTAACGAAATCATTGTAACTTTACAAAACCTAAAAGAAAACAGCAACAACCACCAACACAATTCACAGAAATGTGTACAGTCAATTTAAATTCTATAAAATTTGTATATTATATCTTTCATTACAGTTGGTTAAGGCCATCTGTTAACAATGAACTTCACAGCATGAATAGTACAACATCACACCAAGTGTCCCATTTATCTTTGATCTGTGTAATCTCTTTATAATAAGCAACATACGATGACCTTAACAGGGGTTTATCTTTTGTTCATAGGTATTCTGTATAGCTTCAGCCCATGAACTTGATATAGGAACTAACTTAGAAATTGTCCCTCAATCCTAGACCATGTGATGTGCATGCCTGTAGTCTACAATGATCTCTTCTAGTATGTTTGTCACTCTCTAACTTACCACTACTGTAGAAATGTTCATGGTTTACATCACTACTGTCTTCAAGTGCTCACTTCAACATTTCAAAGTGTTTTTATTTGACCATGACAACAAACATAATACTGTATATCACAACTAAGCATGAACTAACATAACCTTTATAGGGGAAGGAGAACTTGACATCTTAACTTAAATATGGTACTTCTAAAATGACCATGTAAACAAGATGTAATCTTATGTAAAAGTACAAAAGTTCACCTATAACGTTGTATCCTTCTTTATTATTCATATAACGAACTTCAAATGTATATATAGTAAATAATTTCAGAAAACAAAAGTGTTTTCATCAAAATAATGAATCTATATCGATGTTAATAAAGTGCATGATACACCCATCAGAGGTGTATTCATTATAAACATATAAAAGTGCACGACACAAAATAATGTCAACCTTAAACATATATACAACATTTCTGACATTTTCTCTAAAATTATTTTTTCATCTTCTTGATATGAGAGTTCTTGAATAGGTTAGATTTTGTAATTCAGTAATATTACTAAATCTTTTACATCAGCCTGGGTAACTCAGTGGTTAGGTCACCTAACTTGTAATGTAAGGGCTCTGGGTTCACTACCCTATTGTTCCAAAGATTTTCTTTCCTTCTTTACTATGGTAATGCCCATTAATACAGTAGAGATGAATTTACATCTTTACTTGCAAGAACCAGAAACTATCAAATTATGTCAACTCTAAAACTGACATTGTAAAATACCCCAATTTCTTTTTGTAGAAATAAGATAGAATGCAAGTGAATTGTATGTGAAATTTCTCGAAAAAATATTTATTATTGAGAAATGTTGTGTATGTCCTTCAGAAAAGAATAAATCATATACTACTGAGAAAAGTTGCATATGTCCTTAATTGCAGTAAAGGGTCATGGACACGATTTGAGCTGAAAAATTTCAAACTTTATTTTTCCATATTTAATGTTTAGAATGCTTAATTGCATTCCTTTTATTCCATTCCCCAATTTCTCTTGGGATCAATAAAATAGTGAATCCGCAATGCTTTTACTGATGCAGTAAAATATCGATACACTAGGGCCATAACTCCTTCAAAAATTTTGGGACAGCACTCCTCTTGTAATATGCACATCTACACATTTGATCTTTCTTTGTACCAAATTTCATTAAAATCCCCTGAAGGGCTTAGGAGGAGTTGCAAAGACAAAGTTAAGGAGACTGACAGACAGATGGATGAAAGTGGTATAGCATAATATGCCTGCATTTTATGCAAGTGTATAAAAAGCTAAGGTCTTCAGTAAGTCTTGCTATAAACTTAACTTCAATGGAAGGCATACTGATTGATTGATTGTTGTTTTCTGCCACATTCAACAATTTTTCAGTTATCTGGTGGTGTCCACCTTTTTATTGGTGGAGGAGAGAACCCAGATACAATATACCTGGGAAGAGACCACCAATCTAATGAAAGTAAATTGGCAAACTTTCTCACATATATCGGTGCGAGCAAGAATCGAACCCAAGCTGACTAGAAGTGAGAGATCTTGTGATTTTGAGCGCGATGCTCTGACCACTCTGCCATGGAAACTCCATCATACTGATCAATCAGTTTCAATATCCCCTCCTCCCTAGCAGTAAGACAGCAAATAAATTAATATTTAAATTAATTGCAGATGGTACAATAATACTCTATTTTCAAATGAATTATACATCTTTCTAGGTTATATCTTGAGAAAAATAGGTTAAACAAAATATACACATGAATCACACAGTATTCCATATAGATATAGAGCTGTAGATGAGAGTAATCATTCGACTTCTATCTATTAAAGTGAGAGGTGAAAATTTGGACTTTAAACTCTGCAGCCTTGTACCAATCCCACTTGATAAACATTATCCTCTTTGTTTAACATGTAAATGATTATATTATGCATGTACATTTATATAATATAGATATCTCAAAATCAAAAAATTTTCTGTATTCAGAATTTTGTGAATATTACTGTATATATATCACTCAATCCCTATATCCATATGAATTATATATTAATTCAAATTTACAAATTTTACAATCAACAATGAAAAAAACATAACAACCCAGCTTAAAAGCTATATTTAGATCATTTGTGTTGATGACAGGGAGAAAATTTTATACTGACTTGTCTCAA
Organism: Ostrea denselamellosa; assembly: GCA_024699665.1. Classification (NCBI taxonomy): domain Eukaryota; kingdom Metazoa; phylum Mollusca; class Bivalvia; order Ostreida; family Ostreidae; genus Ostrea; species Ostrea denselamellosa. The sequence continues at coordinate 893,780 of JAMZEH010000024.1, forward strand.
AATTCCTATTGAAAACAAAATACTATGTATATCATTCTGAAGTAAATCTGCTTCCTTACATATATTCTGATGTCATTCTTACTTAAGAGAGCAAAACAGAAAATTTTTGTTATATGTGCAGATTTGTCTACTAAATATTACAAATTAGAACTGTTCTAAACAGAACTAATACACCCCACAAGACACAATGGATGTCAATTATACCCTTTCCTAAGCTAATATTGTAGTCTCTGTGAAAGTACAAATCATTACAAAATCTAAAAGAATATGAATAAGTCAATAAAGTTGAAAAAACATTTGTAAAATGAAAATATCCATAACTTCCTTGAATGTTAAAGAATCTCAATAAAAATGACAGGCGCACAACTTCATTGGTTTTTAAGCTATATTATGGAAAATAACAACACTCCCTCAAAATGAAAAAAAAAAATCCACAACTACCTTGAATGTTAAGAAATCTCAATCAAAATACCAGGTGCACAACTTAATTATTCATGCAAGATATACATAAAGTTTTAATCAAATCCGTTCATCAGTGTTAAAGGGACTGATCCACAATTATCCCCAAAATTTTGTTTTTCACTTTCAATGATCAAAATCTAATGTGTTTAAAAGGTTTCACTTAAAAATTAAGGTTAATGACATAGGCTCATTACAGACAGTTTATTATTTATAGGTAAACAAAGACTGGGGTAAGTTATTGTTTACAAATATGTGGTTATCGATCTAAGTTTATGATACATATCACATTTCAAGTATCCTTTAGGTGAAATGTGTTGTTTAAAAGTTCAATTTGTGTCTATGCAAAATTAGAATGCTTTAAATTGCAGAATTAACATTTCACTGGTTTGTTTATAAACATAAAAAGACTCAAATCTTAAGAAGGTATAAATTTTGGTTGTAACTTTAAATGAGTTATATTTTTATTGTTGAACATCAAAAATGAAAAATATTTCTATCAAAAGTCATGAACCAGTCCTTTAGAGATATCCTAAGGACAAACGATCTCTAGAGACAAACAGATGGTCAAACAGACAAGGTGAATCCAGTATACCTTCCCCCAAACTTTGAATTCTTTTTTGGGGGTGTATAAACAATCATTTTCAATTTATCTAATTTTACTGATAAATAATTAGTGCTAGTTGCTAGGTAACAAAACTTTGGGACAATTTTGACCAAATTAAACTTTTGACTCTATACATGATATGCATATATATGATGCAAGATACTAAACAACTTTGTAGGAAATTCTTCTGATATACATGGTACAGGTGACTTTTGAAGACTCAAAGTTCTTAGTATCTCTAAAGTGAAATCATGGTCCTGATTTTTCTCTCTATATAACTAAACAAATTAACTCTCCATCTCTCAAACATTTGATCTCTCAAACTGAAATTTGGATCCCATAAAGCATATTTCATTGTTTTTCATTCTTTATCTCTTAAAGTGGAAGTAGTGTATACATGCCATCACTCAAGTGTATAATTACTTCCCCTTGGACCTTACCTGGAACAGTGAATGCGGAAGCTAGCCTGGCAGTGTTAATTAGGTGTTTATATTAGTGCCACAGCAACTGTGTTTTCTGGAGGGCGGATAGATCTTTATTTGGTCAATTTTAACCCTCTACCTGTGCTTTGTTTTTGTTATATAATTCGACTATGGATAAAATTCATGATTTGTTTGGACTTGACAATGAGAGAATACTTTTGAAAATATAATTTAGAGAAATGCCAAGGAAATATCATTTATTGTGTGTAAAGGCACTGGAAATTGTGACAATTGTACTACATGTAGTTAGTGACTGTGAAATTTCATCATTTTAGAGAAATTTGTCATGTAAATCTGTATATGTATGTCTATCTTAACATGAATAAAGAACAAATATATACATAAACTTTTTAAAAATCTTTTTATCTATGCAAGATAAAGTTCTGTATTGTTGAAATGAAGTAAATTACCTAAAAATATGAAAAAACGTGTCAAAACAATGCCAGGATGTTGCACTCCAGTCACTATAAAATCTTAACCACAATGGTTAACCTTTAATTTCTGGATATGACTGAACCTTAAAACTCTTGCTTGATCACTCAAAGCTTTATCAAGGTTATCAAGAGTCACCTGTAACTTAATTAAGGTCAAAGGCCAATTAAGTGTAAAATTTGTGCTCAGGTTAGTTGATATATTCTTCATAAATGAAGATTTTCTACTTACACAGGCCTTATCAGTCATGGGACTCACCTGTGTGTTAATTAAAAGTATCACTAGCCCCAAGGGCTGTGAAATCAAAAAAATAAAGTTCCTGTTCTGCATCTAATATTCAGCAGCAGTATAAAACAAGATGTTTAGTTAAAGTATCACTAGCCCCAAGGGCTACAAAATCTATAAGGATTTTCCTACTTTGTGTATCTACATGTAAGCTAATTCTCTCTTCAGCACCAGTATAAAAAATGTTCTCTTTCAAAAACACATATGTCTTCTTTTAAAACACACAAATTCTCCCCAAAAAATGCTCATACTGGTAAAAGACTTAAAAAATATAATATATGACTATTTTCGACTATTTTGGTCCTGCCCTGGAGTAAGAACACTGGGGCTGGGAAATTCACAAGTTTGGTACATTCCTTTCTGCTTTTCCTAAATATGCATTTAGTTTTTATATAGTGCCAGCAAAATTAAGGAACTTTCAAATAATAAAGACATTTAATCACTATGGCAATGCCAAACCAACAATTATTTATGTTGCCTTTGCCTTAGGTTTCTGCTGTATTGCATGTTACACTTAGAATTCATCTTGTGTGTTAAAGTAGGCCCAAAATCTACACAGTTCCTCCGACTAGAAGGATGAAATTACATCATACAAAGTAAGGTCTGTGTTAAACTTGTATATTCTGTTTGACACAATGATTTTCCCCATCAAGCAACACATTTGAGCAGTGAGTTATACCATCAAACTCTGATTTATGTTTCGCATGTCTATCCATGCTTGATAGGTCATAGAAATGCTCTGAATGAAGATCAAAAGCACACGGGTGATTTGAATCGATCTACCTAATATACATTTACACTCATTAAGACTTGTGTCTTGTACTAACCTCTGTCAAAGACAAGTGGAGCATCCTTCCCTATCAGTAAGGCTACTGCCCCAGCACCACCTGTACAGCGTGCATTTCCAGTGGAATACACTGCAATATCACCAGCAACAACCATGGCATACCTCCCTAAAAGAAATTCATTTTTCAATCCTTAATACGAAGATATTTCTGTAATGAATCTTTCATTTTAAATCACTCACATTTGTCCCTTTGTCAAAGCATGTATACATATTTTCTATTATCAAAATTCCAACATAGAGAAGATCTGTAATTCTTTACCATCCCAAGAACTGGATTCAATCCAATTTATAGCATTAAACAAGGCTGAAGTCCCTCCAAAGCAGGCATTGGTTGTGTCTATCCCTTCTATACTGTGGTTACCACTACTTTCAAACAACTGCATCAGAACAGTTTTGGTACTCTTTGATTTATCAATGATAGTTTCTGTACCCACTTCCAAGCGGCCAATATCATTATATGAGATGCGATTTTTCTCAATAAGTTTTTGCACAACAGTTAAACAGAGTGAATTTATGTCCTCTCTATCAGAACAAAACCCCATTTTCGACTGTCCCAAGCCAATAGTGTATTTTCCTGTGGATGTATTGTCAAACACTTCAAGTTCAGCCTGGTCTACATATTGTGATGGAAAGTAGACTTCCATGGCAATAACTCCTACATCTGTTGGCCATGGTTCTATTTTTTCTGTTCCAGGCATAGTGTTTGACCTGAAAGTATGCTCAAATTTCTAAAATAAAACATTATCAGTGGAAATTCTACCTAAATATTCTAATTTAAAAAAAAAACCAACACACTTAACATATTGACCTCACGAATTATCAAATTTAATTATACAATGTACATTTTTATTTAATGCAATATTATACATCAATTTACTGCTGAAAGACCTGAAGAAAGTTAAGTCAATAAACAACACTATAGTATTCAATACGTGTGTACATACCGATAACCCAGAAATTTATTTATCTACCGCAACATTGATGCAATAGGCCTATCTTATCATCCGCGTCAGAATTTCACAACACGTGCGGCTTCTTCGTGATTTTCTCAATGTCTAAATTGTGCTATTTTAAGTAAAGAATAGTACATTAAAAATAGATATTGCTTATTTTGCTTTCATTTTAACGTGATGGTTTAAAAACACCGATGTCATTAATATTTTTAGGTAAAAAGTTCGTAAGGTCGCTGACCAACCACAACCGGAAGTATATCTATCACTGGAATTTCATCAAGTCAATCAAAAAGTAATTCGATGCAAGACATGCAGTATTTTAATACATGACCGAAAGAATTCCAATATATGTTGATTTTTTTTTTTTTTCATTTTAAATGTCATATTCAGAGAAAGATTATATCATATTGTGCTTTTTACAACAACTCTTCGTTGTTTTTGTTCAGTAATGTATAATCAACAGAAACGATTCAGTGGAGGATCTAGAGGACGGTGGGGTGGTTTCACAGCGTTGCAACCCCCACCACCCCCTCAAAGTGTTGAACATTTATTGTGGTACAATTATCTCTATTATAATCAGGTGTTCCTTTTAAAATGTAAGCAATAAATGAATAATAAAAAATACAAGTGTGTACGTACATGCACCTACTCAAGATATTATTGGTCTCACACATCTGCGAGTCTTACTTATACGTATATTTGAAACTTATAAATTACTAATTATATGGTGTTTGAAGGGTGTGGAGCACAATGGGAAGTTAAGCTGGAAATTTTGCAACAGGCACCTAACAAACAGTAATTAAATATGAACGCAAAGTATCTTTTGAAATCTATGAAAACTAATGTTATGTCTGAATTTGATTAAAACTAACACAATGTCTGAATTATACCACGGGCCTTTCCTTAATTGTCGGCATTTTCAGCAACTTAATTTGCTGGTTAATTTCAGATTTATCTTATATATGCATTTTTTAGAAATGACACCGGTGGTATGTCCATTATCCTCATCATCTTATCTTGTTTACTTATCTTAATCAGAGGGGTGTTATCTTGTTGTCAGAGGCTGAATAAATGCAAACAAAAACAGCTTATCTTATCAAAGCTTATCACTAACCTGAAAAATTGCATCCGTTGTCATTTTCTCTTCGATATTTACGTGAAAACTTATTCCAGGTTATATCATATTTTGAACAATTTATAGACAGACTCAAATAATGTCTGGTGTGAGTGATTTTCTTTTAAATTAATCACATAGCTTCAGTTTGAAATCAGAATTTAGCATGCCATGTATAAATCACGATCAAATCAACGCATTTCCACTGTACATGTCTCATCCTATGTATGCAAATTAAATACAATAATTCACATACATGTAATTAACGTTACAAATCGTTTTTCCATTTTTATCATGGACTCGGTATACCTAGGGAAAAAATGAATAAATAAACAATACAGAACATGAACAGCAACGGAACAAAAGCTGTCTAATCAAAGTACATTCTTCATTGAATGACCTAAATAAAGAAAAGTTATAAATCAACATCTGAGAATGTTTAGGCGAGTATTTATGTTTATGCTCTAATGAACATATTCCTACCCATATCAACTCCCCTGAAAATAAAATCTTCGCTACATAGGTTGTTTTGCTGAACTAAAAGTTTACAAAAACAATTTGAAAGTTACAGCTATGTAAATACATGCAATGCACTTGAAATAAAAACCTAAAATTGTGCCGAGTACTTAATTGGCCGCACATCAGTACCATTGTAGAGTATGCGCAAATGCTGGACTTTTGGACCCTGACGCATCAATCAGCTGATATACTTATATACACCGTAGATTTTGTTATATCAAACATAAAAGCTTGCAGTCGCAGGAAGCGACAACATGGATTACCGCGTATTTCTTATTTCATCCCTAATAGCGGGGTCGTTAGCGGGTAAGTTTGCTGTGATTTTCACAATTTGTTGCTTACGATTTTTTTTCTTCTACCCTCCCCCCCCCCCCCTTTTTTTTTGTCCGTGAATATTTTGAAGATAAAAGATATTCGTCTTGAAGGATATTTGAGCATTTAGATATCATTGTGCATAAAATAAAATAAAACTTGGGGAAAAATGAAATATTTTGCAGAACAATTTTGATGGATTGATTGAGGACAAAATTTCATATTCTCAACAATGTGCAGCAAAGCATCATCTCCTATGATTTTTTTTCTTTCAAATAGTGCCAGTACAGAATCTCAGATCTGGATTATTAGGACAAACATCATGTGCGAAACAGTGCACGGGTAAGCCTTACACCTTTGAACCCTGTAGTTTACCTTTTTATTACCACAGGCAAAGTGACATTTAGACTCGTACTCTTTGATCCCCCTATCATTTAACGTGAAAATAAAGCTAATAAGAAATATTTCTTGAAAATTTAAAGATTCTGTCTATCATATCTATTTTTCAATTTCCAACGCTATTTTGCGCTTTCAAGTAAAACAGATGCATTAAGTATATTTATGTTAATTTTACATGCTTGTCGTCATGTATTGAACTTTGTAAATTACAACATAGGGGTAGTGCGTAAATTAGTATCTATGGTTTAAAAGATCAATTAAGGGAATTGAATGATATGGAAATACTGCAATATATTTTAGAATGATCGCCATTAACAACCGAAACAGAAAGCTTAGATCGTGAATTAACGCACTAGGCCCAAGATTTTCAGGTATAATGAGAAGAGAGATATAAAATCACGAGCCGTCGAAATTCTTATAAGAAAGTGCGACAGTTTCCCTTTCAACTTTTTGCCAAATTTGGAAAGTCAGTGCTTTTATAGAGAAATAAAATATAATGAAAAAGCATACGTTTATTACTAACAAAACTATGGTATATGTCAATAATCAGTATTTTTCTGGAAAATGAAAACATTGCTTTGTTTCGGGAAGTCTTTCATAAATGTACAGTGAATAATACTTAGATCAATACACCTGTTGTATCGATATCAAAGTACTGCTGAAATTTTTTTCTTGGTAAATATGATCGTTATTGGCCTACTGGTTTCGCATGTGAAGAACCGGTAATGATTATTTTAAAAGCGTTTACTGCATAAAATTATTTGAACTAAGTAATTCATAAACAGCTCAAAACGGATGCACATGTAATTGCTACTTTTTTAAAAAAAACGTTATTTGCTCAACGCTTTTCAGAGAAGAACAAGTTTGGATATATCTCAGGAGAGACATATAAATTTACTTACCAAGGAGAGACAAAGACGAGCATAAACAGTGGCAACAAGGAACAAGCAGGACTGAAATTCACAGCCAGTGTACTTCTAGAGGTTCTCTCAAAATGTGAACTTTCACTAAAGGTGCACGAAATTATTTTACTCTGTAATCCCAGTATTTGAATTAATTAAAATGTCCTTTTTTGATCACACACACACACACACACACACACACACACACACACATATATATAAAAGCACATAAGGGTATAAATTTTGTTCAAGAAAAAAAATTCTTGAAGGAAAGGGCAATATATGTACTTTTTTTTTTTAAATTCTGATATTTTAAAGTGTTTAAGTAGGTGCAATTCTGTTCTCACTTCTATTCCATTAAATGTGGCAATTATTTCCAAAAAAGTTACCAGCCTTTAACAAAGTTCTAGACTAATCTGCCGTTTTTCTTAGGGGTACTTTTTTGTAGTAATATTTAACAATTAGGGTGAGGGCTAACATTGGTTTATCTTGCTGCCCAATCATATTCTGAATTGAATAAAATATTGTTTAAATTAACAATGAAAAATTAACAAAAATCACAATCTTTGTATCACTGTCATTTATTGACTCCAAGTGCCTTGTACTTCAGCTGGAAGATGTTGTTTTGTCTGGTTCTGACCCCAATTACTCACAAAGACTGTTGACTGACACTCAATCAGCTGAATTCAAGAAGGCCTTAGAAGAACACCATCTTCGCTTCTCCTTCCAAGATGGCATCATGGATGAGTTATGTCCCCTTCCAGAGGAGAGTCAATGGGTTCTTAATATCAAAAAAGGAATTTTGTCCTCACTACAGAACACCATGGATTCTTTCAAAAGTGAACAAGGTCTTGTTGAAGTAAGTTCTAGACTAACAGTATCAATACAATACCTAAAATGATTGGTATTTTGGGAGTTTGAAATTAATGACAGATTTAAATCTCTCTATAATGCAAGATCTATGGTAACATAGACCTCTTACAATCTGGCTAAAAAAAGTATCACCCATTACAAATATAGGGATGAGTAAGAAGTTCAGTATGACTGGTAATATTTCAATTTGCCATGATTAGTAAAAGTATTGTTTTATGCAAAGACTGATGTTGCTGGAAAGTGCAGGACTCAGTACAAGCTGAAACAGGAAGGATGGAAGACAGTGGCCATTGTAAAGTCCAAGGACATCAGCACCTGCCTTAACCGCCATGGATTTGACACTTCCATGGGATCCATTTTGTATGAGGTTCCTGCTGTAAGTGTACATGTGGCGTACAGTTCTCCTAATTAATCACTTTTCCTTTGAAACGCACAGGGATTTACTATTACTATATAGAGAATACATGATATGATAATAGGATTTTAAAAACTTTTTAGACCCTTCACTCACTCCCCATTATGAACAGCAGTCATGAATGTGAGCAGAAGATTTCAACAGATGGTCACATGGAGAGTGTTTTGTGCCATGAAGTTCACTTGTTCACACCCTTCTCCAAAGGGGACAGTGGTGTCATGACAGAGGTGACACAGACACTCAAATTTGTCTCCAGGTCCACTGGAACTACATCTAGAATGAGTAAGAGCACTGCTTTGCTTTATTTAGAGACAAAAAGAAAGTGAAACATTAAAGATTTCATAGAGAAGTCACAGTAGAGAGCATTCAAATGATTGGAGCTACAAACTGCAGTAGAAATATTATTTAAACTTTGTTGATTTTCCTACAGCTGAGGTAAGCAGAAGAGACACCCTTTTGTTCACCCAGGTTCATGGAGAGAAGTCTATTACATCCACTAAGAAACAAGTGCAGGACAAGCTAAAGGAACTATGTCTAACTACTGAGAATGGAATTCGACCAGAGACCCCAGATCTGTTTGCCCAGCTTGTCATGTTAATGAAGCAGGTGGATGCCAATACAATGACAGATATCTTTAACGACCTCAAGGCAACTTCTTTCTGTCCAAATAACATGAAACGAACAAAGTAAGTACTACAAAAGTGTGTTTTATTGAAAATCTGTGTCAATTCTTTGATTGAAGACCAAGAAACGCTCCTGAGCAAACCTTAGATAAAATCAAAATGAGATGCTATCAAAATAAGCAAAATATTTTGTTTAAAACTACTCTAAAATAGGCAATCCAATAAAAAATTTCTGCCTCTTAACAAATAAATTTGTTAATTTCAGGAAATTCTACATGGATGCCATTCCAATGGTTGGGACAGGAGCGGCAGTTAGACAGATTACACAGATGATCATGAATAATGATGTAACTGGTGCCTTCACTGAATCTTGGCTGGTTTCCCTCTCTTTCATCCAGCATCCAACTAAAGACATGCTAACTGAGATCTCTGTAAGTTAATTAACTCCTCTCAAGCCAGTATATCATTCACTTTTGAGAAAAGAATTCAATGGACTTTTTACAACCAAATTGGGAAAAAAAAATTGAATGTACAGCTTCACTCTATTTTAATGGAAGAACAATTTTGAATTTCTCTTCATTGTGATCAGAAAATGATGAACACAGTCCATGGCACCAAGATCCTGCTTCCTCTGTCCACCTTGATCCACACTTACTGCCAGAAACAATCCTGTGAAAATGATAACGACATTGAACAAATTCTCAACAAAATGAAAATCAACCTTGGAAAAGATTGCAGCAGCTCCAACGAAGAAAAGGTCTGTCAGCAACATTCTTTTGATTAACATGGCCCAGAACACTGCAAACTTCCTGTTTCCAAAAAGAGTCATCTGCCCCTGATTCCAAATTTCTATCATTATGATTGTTATGTAAACTAGTAATATACATTCATAGTCAGAAGGAATACATATAAAGCGATAATATAGCTGTAGCGTGTTTGAATCCACTGGAACCTCTTACACCATTCAACAATTAAGTTTTGAAAGAATTTTCTTTGAGAGAAAAAGCATGACAAAATCGTATTTTTCCTTTTACTACACTTAGCCTTCTTTAAGACAAAAAAGGAACTTATACTAAAGCATATGTTTTTATATATATATTTACCTGGCAGATCCTCCTGACTCTGAGAGCCATAGGAAACATTGTACAGACCCAGACATTCATCCCAGTCCTAGAACAGTGCTTCTGGAGAACACAGAACTCCATGGGGGTGCGAGTGGCTGCTGTAGAAGCTTACCGCAGGATGTCATGTGCTGCTGATGTATGCTTTCATTCATCTCGTATATTTTAACTTAGTATTATCAGAATCTTTGCTTTATTTCCAATCAAATGTCATAAATACATTTTTTCTAACACAGAGAAACAACTTGATTGCACTGTTCCGGAATGCTGATGAGGATTCTGAGTTGCGTTTAGTTGCTTACCTTCAGGTCATGAAATGTCCAAATAGCATCATTCTTCAGCAAATCAAACAAACACTCATTTCAGAAGAAGTGAACCAAGTAAGTTATATTTCTAAGTACTGGTATATGTAATCATTTTGATTACAAGTTTTGTAGTGCTCTGTATACATGTTCACTGTACTGGGTAATTTTGGTATCAGGATTATTTGGCAATTTTTTCTCAAAGCAGTGGTTTGAAATGTTTGTGATGTTCTGGGCTCATTTTGTGCAAGAATAGAAATTTTGTTATTTTCTTATTTCTATAAAAAGTCAACATTTCCACAACAAAATTACACAATAAACAATGTGACTATTTCATAAACCATTGGGGTCAAATTGTTAATATTCTTCCCCATTAGTCCTGATCAAATTTTTAAAAATGATGACATTCTGATTAAAAATTGATATTGTGAAGTTCTTTTTATTTACATAAATGGAAAAAGAAAGACATAAGTTTTAAAAATTAAGTAAAATACTTTAATAAACAGGTTGGCAGCTTTGTTTGGACCCACTTGATGAACTTGAGAGAATCCTCCAGTCCCTACAAGGAAACAGTCAGATCCATGCTGGAAAGTGAGGAGTTACCCAAGAAATTCGACCTTGATAAACGCAAGTTCTCCCGAAACTACGAATGGTCTCACTATTCACAAGATTCAAACATAGGAGGTATGCTGGACAGCAATCTCATCTGGTCACCAGAATCTTTCATTCCCAGATCAGTGTCTGCTAACCTGTCTATTGAGTTGTTTGGACATTCAGTGAATCTTCTGGAGATTGGAGGACGTGCAGAGGGTCTGGATTATCTTCTGGAATCCTACTTTGGACCATCTGGATACTTCAAGGATGGAACAATCACCCCAGACGAGAAGGATCATAATGCTATCAAAATGAAGAAACTGGAGAAGATCGACAAAATTGTTAGTCTGAAATTAAAATAAACATGTATATAGCATAATATAGACCAAATAATCATTTCATTGTTCATAATGTACAAATTTTTTTATTTATTATTCATAGTTTGACAAGAAAGTCCAAGAACTGAAGGGAGCAATGTATGCAAGAGTGTTTGGAAATGAAGTTTTCTACAATCAACTTGGACAGTCCACACCCAAAGTGACAGGACAAGGCTTCAACTTCCTAGAAATGTTCCAGGAATTAGCCAAAGGGAATGAAATCTCCTACACTAAAAGTAACATGTTCATGGACAGTAGTATCATTGTGCCCACCATTATTGGTCTGCCCCTCAACCTGACTGTGAACGGAACTGCCAGTGTGGACCTTAAAGGACGGGCCACCATTGACATGACCAAACCACACAAGAGCATCTTGATTGATGGTATCATGGAACCAAGGTATTAGAAAACAACACTAACGTGGGTACTCATTAATTGAAAAAGAAACAGAGAATAGAATCTCAATATTTATATCCAGAATGAATTCATTAAATGACTGGAAAGCGTAACAATTCAACTCAGTCAAAAATTTTGTTTTTCCATAGTGGAGCAGTAGAATTTGCGTCTATGATGAGCGTGGATGCATTCTTCACCAAGAGTGGCATTAAGATGACCTCCACACTCCACTCCAGTACTGGGATCAGCACCAAGATACAAATTAAAAACAGAGAGGAATATACCTTCAATTTTGATGTTCCAAAAACAAAGTCAGAAATTATTACTGTCAAGTAAGTCAAAAGATTATATGTAGAGTAACACCAAACCAAATAACACAGAAATCATCACTGCCATTGATAAGACATTGTACATAAGTAACAACAGAGAAATTATCATTTCAAAGTATGCCACGAGATTGTATGTTCAAAATAATGAAATAAAAACACTGGAATTAAGTTAACTATGATCCTGCTGTTTGGAATTTTCCTTGTATACTGGTATTGATTCCATATTCCTTCAACATCCATAATGTTTCTTTAAAAATGAAATAAGAGTAAAAAGAGAACCTACACTTATTATCTCATGCTTTTTAAAGAAAAATGGGAATCTGTCTATTATTTTATTTATGAATTGATAATAAAACTTTATTTGTTAACAAGACCATGTAATTCAATACCTATAAAAATTCATGAAACCACTATGTCATGCTGGTAGCATTTCTTTAACTGTTGTGATACTACTGATTCAGAAGCATCTCTGTAATAGAGAGTTTAATTAATACTTGAGCAATGGATCAATCAATTAGTCAAACTTTAACTTTTAGATCTTCCCTATTCATGGTTTTCAAAGACCAGGAGAAGAGGCAGGTGCCTGCCAAAAAGGACACAGTCACAAAAAAGTCCTGCTCTGGACATACCTTGGTCCGTCTGACTGGACTAGAGGTCTGTGGAGATGTGGCTTATCCCCTCAACAAGGACAACTCTCCTTTATTCCCACTTAGTGGCCCAGCACATGGTGTACTCATTCTTCATAAGAGAGACACACATAAAGGATATCAGATAGAAATCAACCAAATCAATGTAAGTCAATCCTACAGGTTCCATTTGATATCACCAGACAATTATTGGTACACATGGAACATAATGCTACATGTGAATTTTTTTTACTGGGTTTTGTTTCTATTATTAAGTAGTCTGTATATGTCTTTGTTAAAGAATTAGTAAAGTGTGAAATGTATTTGGTATTCTTAAAAACACCCCGTGTGCTGAAGCATTATGTTCAGGTTAAGTTTATTGTTTGGGGAAAAAAATCTTTAAAATTGTTATTAGCATGAAAACTTCATAACATTATTTCATTATTAGAACAAAAAACTGCTGAACTTCAAAGTGTTCTATGACACACCTGGATCAAAGATGGAAAGAGCCACAGGATTTGAACTTGAAGTGAAGAAAGATACCAAAATTCTAAAGACAAGGCTGATTTCTCCATGGAAGAAGGCCAGATTTACAGGTAAAATTTGATTTTATACTCAGCTTACTATTTCTCTACTGTCCATCTACTTTGCAAGTTTTACCAAGTTCAGATAATGGGCACTGTAGAATTACTTCCTTGAGGTAAAAATTTAACAGTTTGAAAAAAATTAGCATGTTGGTTGGATCTAAATTTTGACCAAAAATTAGGGGGGGGGGGGGGGGTTCCACTCCATTTTTGGAAAATTTGATTTTTTTTTCAATATTGGTGGTCATGTCTGTACAGATGCTCACAAAATTTTGCATGCTGAATTGATATGACAATGTTTGGTCTACTGAACTGGTTACTAACATGTCTCTTTGTCATCTACAGGCAGTATAGTGGATGGAAAAAATGAAAAGAAACTGTCAGGTCTTGCCATTGTTGATGAAACCCAAGAATACAGACTTGATTCCTCTGTAGCCATCAAGGTCCAACGCTCTGTAACCACATACAAGCCTAAAGCAATGATCTCCTATCCAAAAGCCACCCCAATCACCCTTGATGGAAGCTTGCAAATTGAAAATTCAAAGCTCAAACAGACTCTAGATTCCACCATCGTTCTAAAGGGAATCAAAGATGATCCAATCACAATTGAAAGTATGTTTGAATGATGTCATCGTATCATCTAATATACAAAACCTTTGGGGTATGGTAACAATTTTGAAGTCTTATTTTCAAATAATTATAAATAAATGTTATTTTATTTTTAACTTGCACAGCTGATATAAAAAATACTCCAAAAGCTAAAGGAGTCTTGCTCAAATTCAACCATGAGAAAAAGAAGGAATACTTAGCAGAAATTATGGCCAAAATCAACAACCAGAAGAAAAAAGTGACAGTATATCCGAAGGTCCTCATCAAGACTCCTGTTAAGGAACTGGCCAGTCTGCGAGGCTCACTTTCTGGAGTACCAGAAACCAGCATAAAGGTTGACCTCACATTGGACAAAGTTTTCAGAGTCCCTGCAACATTGAAAGGTAATTGAATCTAGAATTTTTGTCCAGATTCATGCAAAATTGGATCATAATATCATATATTTTTTTTTTTGTTTTGTTTTGTTTGCATCCAAATTTTGCTAACCATAAAACATAAAATGTATTTTTTGTAAGAATATTTTTGCACATGAAATAAACTTGCACTACCATTAAGATTATCTACAGCAAAAATAACCAGAATTAAAATATGTATAGCAATGGGACTTTATCAATCCAGACTTTTCCATAGTAATTCTTTAATATATTGTTTTGCATTAATCATAATGCATGAGGAAAAATAGCCAGAGTTTAAATATGTTCAGAATGGGACTTTATCAATCCAGATACTCAAGTTTTTCCATAGTAATTGTCTAATATATTGACACTTTCTACTTCTTCAAGAAAAACTACTCACTTCTGAAATCACTGCTGAAGTAAATTGAAGAATAACATGAGCTGCTTAAGTACATGATATACCTGTTTGCAAATACATGTACATGATGCATACCTTGAAGTCACAAATTGTGATGCTGTTAATTGCTATTCCAAAATGAGGCCACGATGACTACTTCTGGGTTGTGATGCACCTTCCCCCAAGATGCATCAACTGACCAAGTTTGATGGTCCTAGGCTTCACATTGTTCAAGATATGATCCAACAAAATATGCATAAGTATAGTCATAAAATTTCAAAAATGAGGCCACAGTGACCTAGTTTTGATTCATGACATACCATAACAGACAAGCATATAAATCATATATGTTGGATTATAAATTTAGATCTTACTTCTGTACTTCAAAATAATATTTTTCACTAATTAAAAAATAAAAGGAGCAAGATCTTCTACAACAGAAACAGATAACATAAGTTGTATCCATTAATAAATTGAATTAATTTGTTTTCAGGTGATGCCAAGAAAATTCAGAGAGGGAAACGAGTATTCTACAAGGCACGTGCTAACTACAAAGGGCCATTAAAAACTACCTGGAAAACAAGACTGAATATAGACAAGAAGCCCAAAATGTTTACTGCAAGAATCAAAGGAGATTACAATTTTGTAAAAATTTTCAAATGGGCTAAGGACAGTTTTTCCTACAACAGCAAAATTGTAAACAAAAGCACCAAGACATATAAGAATATTGACATCAATTCGTAAGTACTGTGGACAAAAATGGTTACAGGTCTTTTTCTAATTACTTTAATAAAAGTTTTGTGATGAATAAAGCCTACCATCTGTTTCAGGAATTTTAAGTCATCTCGTTACTCGGAATATAACAACCTCCTTCTGATGAAATTTACCAATCGCGTCAACAAGGTTGCTGAGCTGAAATCTTCTTTTGACTATGGGCGAACTTACTCCCAGAAAGATAACAAACAAAGAGTGAAAGTTTCCGGTTTGACAAAGTACAGTTTCAAGAAGAATGGTGCAAACATTAGCTACAACATAACCCTCTCACATCTACCTGCTGTAAGCCATATTTTCAAATCAAAGTCAAATCTATAACACAAGAATTTCCTCATAGTATTTTAAATAATACTTCCCTCAAAAACATTATAAGAAAGTGGAAAGGTTTCAAATGTAATTTTTAATCAAAAATTGGAAATAAGGAGCCTATAATTCAAATATGGGAATACAGCATACTAGCAATTATTGGTGAAAAGAAAAACGAGAGAAGAAAATGTACCATATGTAGTAATAAACGACAACGGGTTCTATTTTTCTTTCTTTCTAGGATCTTGATGCCACCATCACAGGCACACATTCACACACAAAGAAGAATGTCAAATCAAGTATAGCCATCCGCTATGAAGACAAAAATACTGTCACTGCTTCCATTAGACTAAGTGATGAAACCAAAAAATTCCCAAAATACAGTGGTAAAGCCTCTCTAACTTACCCGGGAAGGGACATCGAGATAGAAGGTACTGGTTCACGAAAAACTCATAAGGAAGGCAACATGAAGTTGGTAATCCAACATCAAAAGGGAGCCAAGTCCATGTTTGTGGGGCAGTACACCCAGAAATCCAATTCCTCAATTGATGTCAAGTCTAACTTCAAGATATACAATCAAAAGCCAATCTCCCTAAGTGCTTCCACAGACATCAGCCTTGCCACCCCTAAAATTGATCTGACAGTGGTCCATGGTATTGACCAGTATGCAATTATGGCCTCTGGAGAGTATCAGCCGTATAAATATGGAAAGATCATCTCCCATGTTCAGTATCCTGCACGCAAGGTTGTTGTAGAACTGGAAGGAGGACAAAAGGAGGGACAGTATATTGGAAAAGTTGGGGTGAGCTGGGATGCAATCCGTGATGCAGACAAGAGAGTTTTGCTGCAATGCATCTCTAGAATCAACAGCTTGCAGGACTTCACAATTTTCACCAACCTTGAGTATCCTGGTAGGAAGATTGCTGGTGAACTCAGGAACCTTATCAAAGCCAATTACAACTACAAGACATCTGTTTCAGTCTCTTGGAATCCACGAGAGAGGATTTTTGCTGAAGTTGAATTACTTGACAATCGCAAGAAATACCGTGGAGTAACAGAAGCCACATTATCTGTTCAAACACCTTTCAAGAACTTTGAGGAATACCAACTTAAAGCTGTGAGCAGTTATACAAAATCAAATTATGAAGTTGAAGGTGGAGTAACCTGGTCTAAAGGTAAAACTATTTCAGTAACTGCATCAACAAAATATCCCCCAATGATTGAAGATCTCAACATGGAGATAAGAGTGAGCACTCCATTCAAGGAAATTGGTAATCCACGTCTGATCCTGCAAAATCAGCTCTCTACTGAAAAATTTCAGAGTGGCAGCTTGAAATTTGACTGGGGAAAAAATCAGTTTATTCACATTGAAAGCCATGGTGAAATCACTGCTTATGAGCTTTACAGAAGACAGTTCACACGAAACATTGGTTTTTCATCCAGCATCCTAAATTATGAGAAAGTAATCTTCAATATCACCCATGAGGACAATATGGAAAAGTTTAGATCTCAGGCTGCTATCACTCATAACAATGATAGATATCTGTACAAGATTAGTATGGATCACAAGATTACAGGATGGCAGTTGGACAGTAAAGGAACTTTTGATATCCAGGGACCTTATGACACCATGGTTCTTGAGTGGTCACACAAAAACACTGACCGTGATATCAGAAGTACAACTGAGATCAGATGGGGAAAACAACAGACCTTTACTGCTGAGCTTACAGGAGACATCCAAACCATACCAAATCACAAGATTACTGGCAGATTCCAGATGAATGTACCAGCCACCAAACTAAGAAGAGTTGATGCCATCTTTGAACATGAAAATAAAATCGGATTTATCAAGACTTTGGGTAAAATTGTTGCAGATAGGGAAAACATTGGTACATTTGATTTGAACTATGGCAGGCAAGTTGGAAAAGCTGATTTGGACTTGAGACTTACCAGTAAATACATGGAAGAATTCAGAGTCAAGTCTTTTGTGCACAGTGCTACTATGCCAATCAAATCTGGTTTGGAGATCCAATGGCATCCATCCCAAACCATTGCTGCTGCCTTCACTCATTCTGATGTTATGAATCACCTAGAAAGCAAATTGATATTGACTACTCCCTTCAAACAAGCTAAGAGGATTGAAATAGATGCAAGTCATAAACTAAAGGGTATTGATTGGGTAGCAGAGGGCAGTGTAAATTATGCCCCTATGCAGAAAATCACAGTTGGAGGAATCTACAACACCCAAACAGAAAAGAAGGCCAGTGTATATATCACTTCACCCTTCAAAACCTTCCAGAGACTTGAAACCGGTGTTTTCTTCCAAGGAAGCTGGAAACAGTTCAAAACCAGCTTTGACTTTGAAATCAATCCACTTGTCAAGAAAATCACAGCATCCTCTGAATGGAGTTATGACAAGCTTTTGACCAAAGGATCACTCAGATTAGACACACCCTTTCCAGAATACCAATACATGCAAGCCAATCTCCTAAGTCAATACAAAGTAACATCAAGAGAATCTAGCTTTATGCTGGAATATCTACCTACTCAGAAAATTGAACTTACTGGATCTTATGTTACCAAGCCAAATAACCTACAGGGAACATTCACTCTAAAAACTCCAGGAAATAAACCAGCCACAATCAGCTATAGACAAAATGGTGATATAAATGCTTTTGATAATCATGCTGAAGTAAAATATGATGGAGGAAAGAAAATTCTCATTGATACCACATTTGGTATTAAACCTAAAGTGTATGGTACTTTCCATATGGAAAGCCCAATGAGAGGATACAAGAATGTGGATTTCCAATTCTACCATGAAGGCAAAACATGGAAAAATCTGAGGACACAATTCCTTTATGGCACAAATGCAGACAAAATTGAAGTTGAGACAATATTTGATATTGTTGAAGCCCTTGAAACAAAAGCTATGATCAAGACACCATTCCCATATTTGAAA
Source organism: Ostrea denselamellosa (assembly GCA_024699665.1). NCBI lineage: Eukaryota > Metazoa > Mollusca > Bivalvia > Ostreida > Ostreidae > Ostrea > Ostrea denselamellosa. Next base: position 912,774 of record JAMZEH010000024.1, read on the forward strand.
ATTGCTGAAGCTAGTTTTTCTCATGATGGTTCTTTTCCTAATCTCAGAACTAACATAAGGGGCACTTTTAACAATATAAGCGTCGAGAGTAATCTAGAAATGTCTCATGCCATGAAACTTACAGGAGGTAAAATCAACTTATCAACAACATTCCCCAGTGCCAAATTTGCAGAAATAGCATTCAATCATGAGGGATCATATGACAGTTTCCAAACACATGTAGAAACCACATACAATGATATTAAATGCCAATCAGATACTGTCTTCAGCCACTCTGCTGACTTAACAGTATTTACTCATACTTTATTGACACCACCAATCAAAGGATGGGAAAAAACAATGATTACTTTCAACAGGGATGGACCTTTCGATAACTTTAAATCCACAGCAGAAATCCTATGCAACAACGAAAAGACTTCTGCCAGCTATCATCACAATGTTCAAAGAGGTGATGTAGCATTAACAGCAACACTGATTACACCATATACTGAAGACATCATGTTTAAGTTAGATCAGAATCAGAGAAAGAGAGGATTTACAACCAATGTTGAAGTCTCCATGGGTAACGACAATGAATGGAAGTGTCGCACAAATTACAAACTACGTAACAATGAACTTGTTCTTAATATTGATGACACTTTAATTATGGCTGGTGAGAAATACACTGGAAGCTTCAACATTGATCATGCAGGAGTCCCTCTGGCATTCTCCACGAAAGTATCGGGAAAATACCAGTCTCACAGCATAGGATCATCTATAGATTTCAATGGACAGTCCTTGGATGACATCCATGCCTCTGTAAAAGTTGATTCTTCATTCAAAGGATATACTGAAATGGATCTCCTTGCAACACATAAGAAAACTAACAATAAGTATAAATCAGAAGTAAAAGCAAGCATGGAGAAGAAACATCAGGTAGCTGTCACTAGCACAATCACAGCTGAAATTCCAAAAATGGAGATCAATGTTGGTTTACAAACATCATTCAAAGGTTACGAGTCTGCCTCTTTCATAATTAAAACAGATAGTCCCTCTGAAAAATACATAGGAGAGGCTGAAATTACTTATCCTGATGGAAAAACAATCACAGCTGAAGGAAGATTCAAAGTTGACTTGCCTGTTGTAGATGCCAACATTCAAGTTGCCACGCCGTACAAAGGATTTGAAAGTTTTGGTGCCACTGTGAAATCTACTAAGTCGACCTCTGATATTGAAGTCCGCTATGGAGACAATAAGAAAATTACCAGTTCCATGTCTCAAAATATTGATTTTCCAACCATTAATGTGAACTGGGCAGTTACAACATCCATGAACACGGTGTCTGCTGAATTCAACAACAAAAAAGTGGGCAACAGATACACAACAACAATCTCCACCAACATTAATGGAAAGAAGAGTTCAGCCAAATCCACAGTTTCTGTAGATCTGCCATCTATTGACATGGAAGTAACCATTAAGAACTCTCCACTCAAAGAATACTACGATTCTAATTTCCCATCAGACTTGACATTGGTATTGAGGAACTTTGGTGATAAGGCTATTACAAATACTGATATATACCTGACTGTTGATGGCACAGAAAAGGCAAGACTTAAGTCAGGCATTAATACTGATGACATACTTGGAGATATCACTATTACCATGCCTGATGGAAAACTTATCTCCATTTCTCACCAAGCCCAAGACAAGTGGACACGTACATTGGATGCATCATGGAGATTTGATGCCAAAAATAACATGGCTACATCTTCAAGGTGTAGTGTGAATCTCCCTGATGTCGACTGTTCTATCAGATTGGAATCATCTTATAATGAAGACATCCAATTTACTGTTGTGAACACTGTAACTGATAGTCAGATCTCCTCATCAACATCAGCTTCCTATGGAAATGCAATGAAATACAGTGGAGAGATGACTCTCTCACCTGTCCCATCCAATATTTTGTTCAGCCTGAAACTAATTACTCCACATGAAGGTTTCAAAAACTCAGAATTTTCTTTCACTCAAACTGAAAAGAGCAAAACTTACAATAGTAAACTCCTCATCTCCTCTGACAAAATTTCCACAATAACTTGGGAAAGTACACAGAGTATGCAAGGCTTATTTGACTTCAACTATTTTAGCAGATTAACAAGTGATTTTGAACCTGTTCAATCATTGCAACTTAGTATCAGCAGCCAACAACAAGATGAGGAATATATCATGCAGGTGGAGACTTACATAGATCCTGTTAAGAAGTTTAGCATTGATGCCACAGTAATTCCAATGGGAGAAAGTGGAAATGCGAAGATACATCTTTCAATTGAAACACCATATAAAGAACTTAAGAGCTTCAAGTATAAAGAAGACCAAACAATATTCAAGAAGGATAAAGACTACATGAGATCCACCAAAACGGTCCTTGTCCAGTACAATGGTGACACATACTATGATACAGATGAGGAATTTGAAATTCTGATTGCAAATGACTGGCTGTATGATTATCAAATTAACTTTAGACACCCAAGGCAGATGGAGTACTCATTCTCTGCAAAGAAGGATGGTAATCTATTCACTGGAAAATCCAGCATAAATTGGAACAAAGAGGATGTTAACAGTAATGTTCAAATCAGTGGACAGGCCACCATTGCCAACAACAAAAATCTTCATAACCAAGTACAATTAGAGGCTATTCATGCAACAAGAACTGTTGGTTTAGATGCCATTCTTCACAAAACATCTAACATGAAGAGATCAAATGTAATTGTGACATGGGACAAAGATAATGGCAAAAAAGCTGGATTCGACCTTCACCAAGATGGCCAAAAGTATACCACAAAGGTTGTAACTCCATTGAGATCTATTGAAATGGTAAATGAATATAATCATGGACACCCCGTTTCCTGGAGTGAGAACACCTTGTTCTGGGATGCTGATTCAGACAGAGACAAGAAAGCTGCCATCCGTGTGACAAGTTCTGGTAAATTGAACAGAGACCACAAAATCGACATCAAACTGCCAACTTTCAACAAGGTATGCATATTGACTTATGATCATCAGAATTAGAAATTTGTTATTCAGTGCTTTTGAATGCTTATTGATTTTCTCTACCACAGGAATACTCAGTTCACACAAATATCAAGCAAAATACGAAGTTCTTTGAAAGCAATATGCAGTTCTCCTACTCTTCTAAGAAAAGAAAGACAATCGTTATGTCTGTTCGAGTGGATGACATCTCCGTTGGAACCCAGTCTTCCAATTACAGCTGGTCAGTAGGCATATCCCAGAAATACAGCAACTTGGACATCACCCTGGCAGGACACCTAGGACAGTCTGAAAACACTGATACATTTGGTGCCAGTGTGCAATACCATACCAACCAAAGACAAAAAAAGAACATGAACCTGCTTATGGAGATCAAGAAACTAAAGAGAGAAATTGCTCTTTATGTGAGTCTAGACTTTTTCTTTTACATTTCTACTTCAACTTTACCTTAAATCTATAATTTAAACATTGCTTTCTGATCTCATAATGACCAAAATATTTCAGATGGATGTTCCCAAAGGCAAATCTATGGGAGTCATTGGTCGTGTGGAATCCACATCTCCTTTGCTAGTTACTTTGGATAGTTTGGAAAATGGAAGACAATCTGAGAAACTCAGGGTCAAAATGGACAAGGCTAAAAGAAGTGTTGAGGTCAAGGCTAAATATGACACAGGTACACGTCAAAATGCCTCCAAAAATGTTAATGTATATTTAACTTACTAGTAAATTTCACCTTTAAAGAAATTTATATACAGTACTTATAAAAGAATACAGTGGAGCAATCATTAATTTTTGTTTATTTTTTTTTTTTAGCAAACCCTAACTCAGCCCTGCACATGAAGGCAGAATTACCCACCAAGAAAGACCTCCAAGTTGAACTCTACAGAACTGGCAGCTTTGAGCAGGTTACTGACTCCCTAATCAACATTCAGCTTAAGGACTCCCAATTTCTGCACACAAAGATCAACTGGAGACCAGAAATGTTTGCTGATGGCATGGTAACACACTTTTTATTAACACCATAAACATGTATGTCTGACTGAATACTCTGATTGTGAGTGATTTAATGTACAAAATCCAATTTCAAATAATGTAAATTTCAGAAGTTTGCAGCCCAAAGAATGATGAATGATGCCACAGAAGTCAATGCTGAATTGTTGAAAGTGGGAAATGACATTGTTACTGAGCTAGCTGGTAAAGAGTCTACATTCAGCAAAGAACTGATTAATGAGATCAAACCTTTTGCTGAGGCTCTGGCCAAACAGGTAGAAGACTTCCAGGATGAACTTAATACCATCAAACAGACACTGAAGAAAATGAAAAAGGATAATGACTTATACCTGGGAGATCTGAACCAATTCTACAACAACTCTATTCAAGAATTTATGTAAGTGTTTTAAGATATATCAATATTTGTTTCTTTCTTTAGATCTTAACTATTTCATAAACTTGAACAAGGCATTTCAGATGACAATGCTGTTTTCTTGTAGCGTCCAATATGGCAGAGCTCTCAGAACCATCCAGGCCACATATCATGAAATAAAGACAACAGTTATTGAGTTTTCAGAAGAAATGAAATCCTATCCCTTTGAAGAGAGATATACCCAGCTAGTCAATGACATGTCTTCAAAATTGCAGGTAAGAAGTAAATTTACAGTCTCTGATAAAATTCCATTAAAATGTAAGAGCAGAGTATGTGAAATACTGGTTATTTTCCTTTTTGGGGGGTACAGAATTGCAAGAAAGAGACTCACCGTTGGATAATGAAAGAGGTGGACACAATTACAGCCAATGTCAAAGAAAATATTCGTTTCCTTCGGCAAAAGATTCAAGAACTTCTCCAGACAACAAAGACCATTGCCTCACGTACATTTTCTTTGTTTTTTTTATATACATATTTAAAAAAACCCAAAAAACAACACTTTCCCAAAGCTTACTCAGTATTTCAAGCCATGAGAAAGATGATGCAAAATATTTTTGTATAGGAAATGAATAATGTGCCAAATTACATCTTAAATCCCAGTGGAAGATTTGTCAATGTATTGGTTTTCTATTTCTATATTTGATTTATATTTACAGAAAAACTAGACCTAATCCTGCAAAATCCTGACATCCAGCAATTACAGCAGCAAATGTCCATCATTTCCAAGAAACTCCCAGCCATGCCAGACTACAACATCTATGTTAAGAAAGTCAAATCTGCCATGAAGAAAGTGGATATGAAGAAGCCTTACAATGTGGTTGTTACCAAAGTGACTTCCATTCTACAAACCAAGTATGATGAACTCCAAAAAGACCAAGACTTCGTCAAATTCCAGACACTTGTGAAAGAAATATATGAGGAGGTACACACAATGTACTTCACTTGATCAATATTTCATTAAAAATCTCCCTAGTTTTCTACCAACTACCAATTAAATCTGTTTTAAAAGTGATCAAGAACTCATGATCACAATCACATATCACTCCAAGACAGATTCTAAGGTTTTTTCTTATTTCAGTTATCAACAGGATTTGAATTCTTATCCATCAAGAAACAGCTTATGGATATTGCCTCTCAGATGCATGGTGATGTTAGGAAATTCATAGTTGAGGACATTGCTGAAATGAAAATTCTTGGTTTTGATAAATCTAAAGTCATCACCTTTGACCCAGAGAATGGCAACATTGACATAGAAATCTATGTGCCCACCAGGATGGAAACACTTGACCGCCTGCCTAAGATTCCTATCACCAAATTCAGAAATCTTATGAAAGACGTGGCTGGAAAAGTCAAGACTGTTATCCCTGACACTGATTTCTGCCTTTGGGATGTCTACTACAGATTCAGACCAGCAAGCCTTAATCCCATTGACTGGCTTCCACCCTTCAAAGGCTATGCCTATGTGGCTGGTAATAGGCACTACATCACATTTGATGGGAAGAAATTTGACTTTACTGGAGACTGCAGATTTGTCCTTACACGTGACCTTGTCAACCACAACTTCACAGTCATCATGAACTACAAACAAAATAAGAATACCATGGAATCTCTTCTGGTTCTGGCTGAAGGAGCAACAATTGAAATCTTCCCTGACTTCACTGTAAGTTTTAAAATGATTTTATTTCAACTTATAAGCGTGAAATTCATCTAAATTATTAGAGGTAAATGGGTAGATGACTACTTATCTATACATTCTATTGATAGGTGAAAATTAATAATAAGCCCCATGAGTTCCCCTACATGTCCCACAAACTGAGCCTTGAGCGAGTAGGAAACTGGATCAAATTGGACACTGGACGTGGACTCCTCATCACAGGAGATCTCCCAAGCAATGTTTTTGTACTTGAGGTTAGTGGCTGGTACTTTGGCAAACTGGCAGGGATACTAGGAACCTTCAACAATGAGCAGTATGATGATCTGACATCAAGTGATAACAAGATCACCAAGAATGAGAACAGCTTCTACAACAGCTGGGAGGTCAGCAAAAAATGTAAACCCAGTGGAAACAATGCTTTAGCCATCATCCAGGATAAAACTGAAGCCAAGTACATCAAATGCTCCAAAGTCCTCAAATCCTCCGAATCTGTCCTCAGACCTTGCTTCAGACAAGTAAGTTCTTATATCCATTCTTTACTACCAGTAAATCAAAATTCTCTAAAATCCAGTCAAAGCTGGACAATCAAACAGCAACATTCAACTATTTCACAAACACCATACTGACAGGTTAATCCAGACAAAGCTTTTGAGATGTGCTTGATCCAAGAAGATGTGTGTGCTGCTGCTAAATTCTACCTCCATCAGTGTCATCAAGAAGGTGTCCATCTTTCCCCTCCACAGGATTGTGGTATGTATGAAAATCTGATTTTTTTTATCAGTCCTTTACTTAAAATATTATAGATTCACCATATGATATGCAAATAAGCCAAGTAACAATTTCTGTTCATTATTTACAGTTCAGTGTGTTGCTCCCAATGATGAGAGTTTCATGGCTGGTGAGACCATCAGGATATCTCCACTCACTGATGACTTCAAGCCTGTTTCGTCTGCTGACACAGTCTTTATAGTAGAGGAGAAACCATGCAACAAGCAAACAACAAAACATCTTGGCTCTCTGGTCTATGACATCGAACAAGAACTCACCAAAGCTGGTAAATACTATGCTAATGTTTTTGAAATTAATCTGTAACTGAGTTACACCATAAGTGTAAAATTGGGTTACACCACAAGCAAGTCAGAAAAATTATAAGATTCTTTATGATTTTCTAGGTCTTTCAAACAACAAGTATGGACTAATAGGATTCAACAAGAAGGGCTCCCATAGCCACACAATGGAGGGTCAATTACTTAATGATGCCACAAAGTTTAATATGGGTGTAGAGAGCCTCACATTCACAAGCTACAAAACAGACACCCTGGACGCCATCCTGCAGGCAGCCAATTATCCATTCCGTGCTGGTGTGGTGAAGAACATCATACTCCTACAATGTGGTGTCTGTTCGGAGATGAAAACCATACAATACCACCATATCAGATACATTCTGCAGTCTAGAAACATTAAATTCCATATCCTGAGAGATCAAGAATTCATGCTTGGAAACAGTATTCCTAAACAGAAAATCTTAGGTACTTTTGTAGTTTTATAATCTCTCTTAAGCTCATCCACTCTATTGGAGAAAAAAAAATTAATACACTAGGATATATTTCATCCACACTGTGTACTTCAAAACTATTAGAAATCATGCACAATTTTTATAACCTTCACCATGAATCACGCAAGTTTTGAACCTTCAGGTGTCGACCGTGACAGGAAATATGTTCTTCACAACTCTAAAGACCAGAGCTTAGAAAACATGGGCATCCCAGTGGACACCTGCTCCCACCTAGCCCTCCTCTCCAATGGCTCCATTTTTGATTCTAGCTCATTCCTCCTCAAAAAGGTTCGCCATCAGAAGCTTGCCATTGACACCATTAGTAACCGTGTGGCCAAGACATCCACCACTGCTGCATGCCAGGTCTGTCATTGTGAGACAGATAAAACAGGTGCTTCTCAATCAGTCTGCAGAAGTTGTTACTCGGAAATGAAAGATGTGAGTATCAAGAGTTTTCAAAGTAAATCTTACTACTGATGTTAAAATCTTAAACAGTATTTCAGGACTCTCATGACCTGACAGCTAATGCATTTTTGAGAGAATTAAAGCAAATCTATAAAACTTTATTATACTGTACTGTACTGTATTATAACTGGAGAGTATTTATTAACAGTACTTTAGCCTTTGGTGGAACCAGCTTAGGCACCCAATGACAATGGAACAAGAGTTTCACAATCAGCTACAGGTAAATTGTTCATATTGCTTAAATCCCAAGAAAAATGATATCCCCAGCTTGCGTACTGTTTATTTCTTATATACTTACAGAACAACAAAATAATAAAGGATAAAACCAGAGGACTTGATACTGTTAGTGCTATGATTTACACAGTATAATAAAGGCTTTACCTCTTTCAGGAGTTCCTGAATGCCAAGAATGGTTGGGCAGTCTTGACTGCATAGATATGATGATGTGAACAAAGTATTTAGTGATTTCCCTGTGATTTATGCAATGAACAATGCAGAAAAAAATAACTCATTATTACCATGACAACAGTACACCCATTTTCATCAAACTTTTCAATACATTTCTCTGTGTCATCTATTTCAGTATTTTTATAATGAACTTTACCAATTAGAACAAAATGTAAAAATAAAAAATCCTGTACATAGTTGTGACTCTATTTATTGTTTACTGTTAATAAAGAATTGAACCTTTATTGAAAAGTAATGAATTATCTTTTGCTTAAGCATTTGTAATAACATATATCTAGAGTAAATGCATAATTTAGTATGTTTGTATATAATGACATACATTTGATAAAAAGAATTTTGTCAGTGGATATTTTTAAGTCTACCATTAATAATGGATTTGTTTGAAAATGAAATTTGAAATGGCTATTTATTTTAGTTTACAGGCCTGTACCTGGAATTCTTCAAGTGTGTGAAAACCCCAAACTTCTAGAAAGGTGCAAATTGTGGACTGTCCAAGATTTTGATCTATTAAAAAACTAAATTCAGAAAACATTGAGGGTAAAAAAAAAATACCCCAGATAGCATATTAATGATGAAAATCAGGAATCTAAATAACAATTGACTGTGATATGGTGAACCCATCCTTGAAATTAGGTCAACAGAGGCCCCAATGCTCACCTGAGTCACCTTGTTCATACAGTCAATACATCAGTCCCATTATCTGATAGTGTATACTTTAAAATGCCTTACTGTGGACCAACTATAGTTCCAGGTTCATTCATGAAGAAAACACAATTTACACAACATATTGATGTTTGCATATTAGCGTGGCAGGACAAATTGTATCCATTTTGTTATCAAGAATATTTTTAAAAAATTTTCCTATGCAGGTGACTCAAGATAACTTTAAGTCCACAGGACAACTAAAAACTTTGAAAGATCAAAAGTGTTTAAGAGTTTACTAAATTCAAAAACTGACAATCTCATTAATATATTTTCTTATACTAACAGGCTGCTTAGTGTCTTCACTCATTCTTGTGTAAAAAGTTGCTGAGTGATGCTTGTCATTGCATGATACTGACATTGCAGCAAATTGGGTTCAATTCATTTTTTTTTTACTTGTATTATATGTTAGATGAAATTAATACTTTTCTTATTTATTCCTTGAAATTTTTGATCTACTTTTATCTCAAAATTATAGTCTTGAAATCTTATGAAATGCTAAAATTAATCATCTGAATTGCCTATTAAACATTTACAAAAACCAGGATTTAACCAGTGCCAAAATCACCCAATTAACAGTACACACTGTCTATCCACCATTCCATTTTTCCAAGTAAGGTCCATGTGGATTAATTACCCATTTGATTGACAGGTTGTACACATAACAGATACTTCCAAGTTTCTTAAGTGTAAAATATAATAAAATGGGTATAACAGTACCAAGAGTTTACAGGGAGAGAACAAGAACTTTGAGAGACCAAGAGTGCAAGAGACCAAGAATGCAAGAGATCAAGAGTAAATTTTCCTAGTTTCATGGTATAGAGAAAAAAATTGAGACCAGGACCTAACTTCTCAAGAATGAGAACTTTAAAATATTAAAGTTCAAACCATCTTGGGTCACTTGTATATCCTTGTGTAAAACTTTGAACTTCTGTTGTGGCCCTGCCCTAGTTAAGGGGCTTATATCGTGAGTAAACTCCTCAACACTATTGGAGAATAATTTGACAAATTCTGGCATTGTGGTTTGTAATGAAATCTTTAAAGATCACCATATGTTATCATCCATATGTAAACCTTTGAACCTCTACTGTGGCTCCATGTGTCATGATGTGAATAAACTTGAATTTACACTACATGAGGATGCTTACATAATAATTTGAAATTGTACAATCATTGTTCTTAAGAAGAAGATTTTTAAAGAATTTTCCTATATTTTCCCACAAAGAACTCTGAATCCTAATTGTGGCCCCACTCTGGCCCTGGGGCATAAAGTCTGAACAAACTTAAACTTTATCATACATAAAAAAAGGAAGATTTCATACAGGTTTCGGTTTTCTGATTTAATTGTCTTGAGAGGATGTTAACAACAACAAACAAAAAATGACAAATTTTTATCAGAAAAGCTTACTTGTCAAGCTAATAATAAAATCAGTTTGTGTTGCTTATGTCTGTCAAAAACATGACTGTCACAATGCATAAATATATGACTTACCATTACAATAATTAACTTCATAGAAGTCCATGTGCTGATGAAGGAGAACCTTTAACAGAAGTTGTTACTAAGTACATTGATCTAAGAAATAAATTTCATTTTTGAAGATACATGAGGATATAAACCGTGACACGTTATGCCTGCATATTTCATGAAGTGCATTTTCACTCCATGAAAAGTTTGCTGATTGAAGCATTGCATTTCATACCATCATGTATTTTCAAAAATGAAATGTGTTTTTCATATTTACATTCTACTTTTATTTCTGTTGGAATCACCCCCGTTAAAATAGACATACAAGATTTATCATAAGTCATATCACATTGTTCACAGCTACAGTACATTCATGAAGAAATAGCTTTTATTACAATTTGTAAAGATATCAAAGGCAAAAACTGCTGACCAGGGGCAAAAAAGATTTTAAAAGAATTACTGGAATAATCTTCACCATACGAGCCATAAAGCCCTACCATAGAATCAGAACCAGAATCACAATTTTGATAGAAGTTGAATTCTCCATTCATTTATTCAATTCAATAACTCAGTTTCATTGTTTTATGTCCAGGAGTACAGAGGATTCCAAAAGAAATGTATGTGATGCATTTTCACAATATAATCCCCAATCTTAGCACCAGAAATTTTGACTCAGGGGGCCATGAATTTCAAAATTCTGGAAGAGGCATCCTGCTCAGCATGATAATGCACATAGTTTGTTTGCTAAATGCCCCCGAATTAAGAACATCTTTAAAGATTGTATCATTTTTAAGGTTTTGACACCACCCCTCTAGCTCCAGGATGTTCTATACTAGATCATCAATCCCAGTAAGTTACCCGAGTGATTAATGTGACCTAAAATGCACCTTTCCTTTCCAATCAAATAAAGCACATTAGAGAATATGATTTACATTATTACTACAAGTATATTTGCATAAAAAAAACTTCCTGCTAATACTAAAATTTGCAATCTCAAATAATTTGAATTTTTTAAAGAAATGTTTAGGCCCTTATCATAACATGTATTTCTTGATATTACAAAACCATTGTCAATGTTTATTCTGCAACTTCTTTGGAAATTATAATATAACTATGTTAGCAGTTACCTCATTCCCCCAGCTTGTCCATCCAGGCCACAAATTTCTTGCAAACAGTTCAAGGCATTTGGGATTCTCTCTCAAGTACTTCTTTAGGACCTCTGAAATAAAGATATAAAACAAGGTATTTCTTTTACTATATCAGAAGAAGTAGGTTCAGTTATCATTCTTTGCCTTTAAGAAATTAAGAGAACAACCCCTTTTACATCAGGTGTAGCTGCTTAACAATGGTCAATGTAGCATTACTTAGTTTGAAATATGACATCACAAAAATGATGGATTTTCATATTTTTTTGAAAATGTGTAGAAAATAGATTTTGTTTATGAAAATTAGTATATGTGATGTAGTGCACCTGAGTTTACCATCATAGTTTGAAGCATAATATGTACTATGACATAAATAATAAAAGATGTGAAAAGTGTTGATATGATGCAGACCTATAATTTTTAAACCTTATTATCCAAAAACTAGCTTTATGTGAAAAAATTGGAGAATTACAAGAAATTATGCATAATTATGACATCTCAATTAGAATACTATGACATGTAAAAATATTTATGAATTTTTCTTGTTGTACACATAACATTTACATTTATATTTCATTGGAATCACATGAATTTACAGGCTCAACATTTTTAGTATTTTTATTTTTACTTTTAGTATTTTCAACAGTAGATTTTTATAATCATTGCACTTTGTACTTTAACTCAAGAAGATCAAACCAAAGCAAACAAACATATATTTTGTTCTTACAGTCAAATTTTTCAACAATATTTTTCACTTACCAAAGAGTGGGGGTTTCACAGAGTGAAGAGCACAAGGAACACTGATTATCACATGATTTGCATGAATGGACCCCACTTTTTCCTCCTTTTTTCTGAGTATACTGGAGAGCTCACCTGGTCCACCACCATCTGTAAACCCTGCTTCTGTGAATCTACTACAATCAGCTTCCTCCACTTCAGTTTGAACAACGGCATTATATGTATCAAATTCAACACTGTTAGAGCACTGCTTTGTGTGTTCTTCTGTTTCTTGCATTCTATCACTAGCAGAGTGTGGGTTGATAGTAAGTGTAGTTGGTTTTGTTCCATTGTACCGCCCAATCACAATTATTTCATATGGCTTCTTGTGGTTAGAGTTGATGTCATATACCATCTCACCATATTTAGTAATCTAGGGATAAATACCGTACATACCAGTTATTGCAAGAATTCTACTTCTGCCTCAATAAGTCCTTAGGGTCAAATCTAGCACTTGAAGAGTAAATAGTATTTCCATTGTTGAATCAATTTTTGAATTAGAAAGGTACATATACTGTTAGAAAAAAAACATCATCCATGTAGGTTTTTTTCTCTATATAAAAAAAAATTCAAGAGAAAAGACCTTTGCTTTTCCAATTGTTACCCTGTGAAGGCTTAAAAGATTTAGAAATATTGTCTTACAGAGTATTTTTCCTTTAAATTTATTGTAAGTGTGTATTAGTTATTATTATATAATTTTCTGTTAAACAACATGTAGTTCCCGTTGTTTTTGTGGTTGTGCAAGATTACAAATTTAAGTGATAACTTTTGTAACTTTCTCTCATAAAGAAAGACCATCGCTTTCCACAAAATTATATATCAACGAAACAAATCCATAAAATCTGATGCCCACAAAAATTGATGAACCCACGGTACCTCTGATATATTTAAGCACTCAAATACTTGGTCTAAATCAGTAAAATGCTTCATTCTTTATCAATATACTTCTTTATATCAAATACAAAATTTTTTGAGATCACAAAGAACACAGTTTTCAAACAGTTCATCTAAAATGAGTAATTCAAATCAATTGATTTGATCTTGACCTTTTAATATTTTTAATTTACAGTTAAGAAATATTACATTTCATCAACTGCTACCTGATTGTACATGATAGTCAACAAAAACATCTTACACTATGTACAATTTACCTTTAACCATTGCCACTCTGCCAAATGTGTTACTGCCCAGTTTGGAAACAATGTCTCCTTGACAAACTTGAGGTGCTTCATTCTGTTGGTTACCCAGACAACGACCAAGCAGCCAGGTGCTGCAAGCTTCTCCATATATATATCCAGTAGATCCTCATCTTTTAGACTGTCATACCTACATAAAAAGACATTGTAATTTGTATTTGTTAAAAACAAATGACTCCACAGCTCCCCAAATTGAAAGTGCTCCAAATTACATTCTCCTCTCCTTAATGTACTACATGGTATGGAGGAGAAAGCATGAGCAGGAACATAGACATTATGAATTGCATTTTGTGCAGTGAAGAAAAAGATATGGAGAAAAGATTCAACATTGATGTCAAAAGCTATAAAACACTCCTCCTTAATTCACTGTAAATTGTTGGAAAATATTAGATCCCTGAGTCAGAACAATATGAACATCATTAAATAATAGTAATGAAGTACAGTACAAAATTTCAGTTATCCAATAAGCCTGTTCACAAGCTATTTTACACCCTCCAACTCTCTTAGATCCACTATAACTTTAAGGATAACAATTGGATCCTCCTGTCCCAACTATCTACATCTTTCAAGTCAATCTGACAAGCCATACAGGAGAAGTGTTCATAAGATTTTGTGACAGAAAGACAGAAAGTATAAAAACAATGTCTCCCCTCTTTAAGAGGAGAGACATAATTTTCAACAGGAATGACTATAGTTCTGCAGTTGGGAACATTAATTGCAGAAATCAAATTCCCTCTCTCTCAATACTTGCATTTTCTTTCTTTTCACTGACTTGTTCTGCCATGGTGGGTCTAGCACAATTAGATCATACAATTCCTCACCTGCATGATTCAAATTTCCATTAGTAACAAACAAACCACTGCTTCCATACAAGTTATCCTCTGACAATATGTACAGGCATGTAAAAATTTCAGCCATCATACAATACCCTCTTTATGTGACTATAATTACCAGGATTTGGGTAAAGCATCTTGTGATGGGTAAAATCTGACAGAAGGAAGGTGGATTTGTGAGGTATGATGTAAGTTTCTGCATCAATATGACACAGCTTTGGGCTGTTCCAGTCATTGCTGACTACTGTGTTTACACACTTGGACAACTGAACTGAAAATAAAAGAAGTGTGACACATGGGGTGTAACTTTGACAACTCTTTTATACTATATAAATATCATTAGAGTGCATTCTACAATAGGATTATAAATCCACAGGTGTTTTCATTGAAATCAGGAAAGACACTGCTATTTTTTTTTTAGCAAAGAAAGTGCTAGATTCCAGATAAACCACCACCATAATTTCTAGTTGTCCCATCAGCTTACCATGTTCCAACATTCTGACTGGTGACTGAAATCTGGTAGGCTGTGTTTCTGTCAAGCAAACATCTCTCAGTGTAGTGTCTGTTTCCCTGGTTTTAGCAGCCTGTCTGGCAGATTGGTTATTGTCAAATTCTGTAGGCTGTTGATATTCAGGTGATACAGTACTTATTTCTGATTCAATTTCAGTCTCTAATAAGTTTTTTGCCTTCCATTCATTTTTGTCTTCAATATATTTCATCTCCTTAGCCTTTAGAATCAGCTTCATGTGGACCTCTGACATTCTCTGAACAATTTTCGAGTGATACTCTCTTGCCTCCAATTCTCCCATGTTTAATTCTAATTTCCTTTTCCTCTGCTCAAATGGAAGCAATCAAAGAAGTGCTGTTTTATTCATATTTATCTTGATCATGAATAACTGGGAAAATCTTATTGTCAAATATCAAGAATTCATCATAATCATTAATCAAATTATTTGATACCAGTTATATTTGAAATAACTGTCAGTGAGTCATATTACAAAATGTTATTAAAAGCATTCTTAGATTTTTGTAATGTACAAAATTTATATAAATTTTGGTGTTTTATTGGTTTTTTTTTTTGGTTTGTTTGTTTTTTTGTTGTTGTTTTTTTTTTTTTTTTTTTACAAATAGTCTGTTTGAAAGTGGTGATACTAAATGAACAACTATAGGTTTATTTTGTATGTGGTATCCATATAGTTTTATCATATTCATCTTCTAAGTGATATTTGGGACCAGAATTTTGTAGATTTTATGGGGATTGTTGCAAAATAAAGGTGGTAGAAAAGATTAACAGACTCATCTAAATTTTATATGACATGCTGCAGCTAAGCCAAATAATTTGTTTGGCTTTTGCAATGTTCCAGAGGCATATGTAATTTACTGAATAATCTTGTATTCTTTGTTCATATTCTTGTTTATATTAGTTTTAAAATTTATCACTTTTATTTACATTTTTCAGATTTTAGAAAGTAATTTAAAGACAGATTTACTGTTAACAAAATAATATCACGTGTTGTATTAACATTAAAGTCAAATTCATATAGCACCTTAATTTTGCATCAAAATAACACCAAGATGATGAACATGATAAAACAAGTCATATAAATGCCAGACTATACGCAATACACCTATAGTTTTCTAAAGTTCTCCATTTATATGTAGTAATATCCACTTAAAAGTTAAAAAAATAATCTCTGTGTGGACCCTCGTAACACAACGAGCCCGCATGATATCCAATACCTTTTTTTTTCGTTGTGTTTTCTCTTCAACCTTTGCAGTCTGTTCTGCAAAGATCTGCGAATCCATCTTATATGGCTCATGGATGTCAAACAGGGCTGGTCTCATAAAACATGATCTATAAGTTTGTGCACGGATTTGGACATTACTGTATATTTTTTTCAGTGCAAGAGCATGGTTGATCAGTACGCCTGTCGCGCCTTCTGAAGTCTCTAACATCAATGCCATAATGAAGCTTAATTAAGAAACATACTATTTCCATAATAACTCTCACTGCATACTTATTCCATGTGAATAAATGTGCTCGCATGTAAACAAACTGTGCTGAAGAGTGTTTCTAAGAAAGATAACTTTCCCAAGAACGACAACTCTTTCATCACTAAGAAACAACAAACTGAAAAAATAAGAACAATGGACGGCTTTATTCATTAAATACAAAAAATAATAAATCAGTTCCCCCCCAAAATCACAGTGTCATCAACAGGTATTATATGCCACTACATGCTAGTCTTTCCTGCCATCTGCCTCTGTAGCACTGTGTTGAAGTCAGATATAGCTGATGAAACACGTTTTGAAATGGCCCTGTAGTCGCATTCCATTGTTTTTGTACTGATAACTGAGAAAAAGATTAAGGAAAAAACTTCTCATAATTTAATTTTTCTGGAAGTTGAAAACAGAAATTTTAAATGATATCTTAGATAAAACTTTCATAAAAAATAAAAAAGAAATAAAAAAAAACTTATAGTTATAATACTATAAGTCTTACACACGATTGACAAGTCAAAAACTGAGAAAGGATACACTCTTTCATCACAAAGTTATTTTGTTCATGGTGTTGCCACTTCTTCTCCAGGTTGCCGAGCTGTTGGAAGTTAAAAAACAATGTAACAATGATAAATCACATGTAATATTTTGAATATCAAAAATTTCTTATTAGTGGTAGATATTTGATTAGTGTAATTTTACTAGACAGGTTTCTTGCAAATTAATAATTTTTGCTACAAAGTTTAGTACCTAATATTGACTATTACTATTAATGAATTGTTTGGGAATGTGATTTCATATCATTGTAATTCGACTCAGCCCTGACATCTCACAGAAACTTCCTGAACATGTACATATATATTATTACTTATACAGCAACTTGATCCAATGATGTCAAGTTGACAGGAGAGAATCATCAGATCAAAGAGTTTGACTCAATGATATGTGCCTGTCTGTGAGATGTGATCCAACTCTTTGGATCAAGTTACTGTAGTAATATACCTCCTTACGTATTTTTGAATACATGTTTATAAGATAATGAATGTATTCCTAATTATCAAAAAAACAAAACATACAGTGAAATTATTTTTTATGTAAACAGTTTCTGTTTGTGATGTGGTCGATCACTTTCCACAAAAATGTGTGTTGATGTATTGCGACACCATCAGTGTTAGAGAGACAAGATTTGGATTCAGATTACCAGTGTGGTGATCCAGAAAGTCAGGTCAAACTGTGAATTTACCAATATCAAAACACAGATTATTGAAGGGTATATGATAAGTCTTTACATATGTGATACAATTCATTACTTCTATGACTTGTGTACATACCTGTACAAATGTCTCATGTTCATTCAGTTGAGCCTTCATGGCCTCATACTGGCTGGTCAGTTGCTGCATGGTCTTCTTAAATGTATCCTTTCTCCTCTGCAGGCTTACTCTATCATCCATCAGTTTCTATAAAAGAACATGACATTTTTTTAAATCATAGATTTTTAAATTTCATATATGGGATTATGACTAAATGGAAAGTTCAAATGCAGTGAAACACTGTGATATCTAATATCAGGACTATCATGAATATCTAATAAAACACTCAGGAAAATTATCACTTAAATACATACAAGGCAAGTCAAACTCACAATTTTGCAATCTGACGGAATACATGGATATACATACACACACACTGTGGACAGGTTACTGATAGAATACATAGAAACACACACTGTAGATAGGTTACTGACAGAATACATAGAAACACACACTGTAGATAGGTCACTGACAGAATACATGGAAACACACACTGTAGATAGGTCACTGACAGAATACATAGAAACACACACACACTGTAGATAGGTCACTGATAGAATACATGGAAACACACACACACTGTTGATTGGTCTCTTGACAAAATACTTGGATACACATACACACACAGATATTGCAGACTTACACTTCTCTTTTTCTCAGCCTCCTCTTTCAGCATATTTAGGTCAGAGTAAACTTCAAGTTCTTTTTCCATGGTGGCAATTTTCTCCCTCAGCATCACCAGCTCTGTGTTAATTTTCTCTTCTAGTTGTTCAACCTTCTGTAGATCAGACTGCAGTTTGTCACTCTCTGCAAGGAATAAATACACATACTTTATATTCATGCACAGTACCTGATACAATTCCAAATACATGGAAATTTCTAAAATGGTGACGAGAAAAAACAACACTTCATTTTCATGAAAGCTTAGGTTGTAAAGTAAATGTAACAATATTCACTCCACAATTCAAATTTATTCCCTACTGCATTTAACTTAGGCAATGTACATGACAAACTGCTAGGAGTACAAGATTGCTCAAAAAGCATAATCATTAATCAAAAGGTGTATTAACTATAGAAATGTGTCCCACCTGCTGCTAATCCCACAGTTGTTTGTTCAGATTTCTTCATTTCACCAGTCTTAAACTCCAAATCTTCCTTCATAGTTCCCAGCTCCTGGGGAGTGGGCAGGGCAGAGAAGCGACTCATATTCTACAAACCCCAAAATATTCAACACAGTATAAAGAGAATTAATAACCAAATCTCATCATTTGGGTCTATGGTGTAGTCTTGGTCAAATTATTCTCCCATCACTCAAGAGTTTAAGATGAACAAAATACCTATTTCAAGAGCCTCTTAATGTCTCTCTTACATCAGTTTTCAACAAACTTATATTTATTTTGATACATTTCCACTTTCCCATAAGAACCAGGATTCTCCAATTCTTAAAATTTAACCATGGAGGAAGCTGCAGGCAAGCGAAAGCACAAATGCATGTTCAACCTTTCAGGTTTCCCTAAATCAGTTGTTGGTAAATTCAAAAACAAATTAGATTTGTACAGTTATCATTAGCAAAGTAAACTATAAACTACCAAGTGTATTTAGATCTAATTCACAAGTAATAATTTTCATAGCAATATCTATTGTTTGACCATACATAAGCAACTCTGCAAAAATCAAAATCATGTGAGAAGTAAGATTTTCTATGTTTATCTCTGTGTATAAGTACATTCATCATTATCATCAACTTATCTATGTATAATAGAGGAATTCTGGCAAAGAATATTTCAAATGTATATGAATCAAAGATTTGTTAGGAAATTATATATCTCTGGCAGCAACATTTTTAAAGACCACATAATGATGCTTTTTCATCTATGTTCTGAAATACCTTTCTTTTTAACTTATGACCTCTGTCAAGCCCGTTTGACAAAATGATGGTTTGAAAATAAGGATCATTACAAAAAATTCTTACAATTTTGTTTAATCAAATAATTCTATACTCTATAAAATTAAGAATGCTTCATCAAAAGTATGAATCAGTTTCCAGATAGGCCTAGTTACTAAATCAAAATTCTTGATTTCACAAGCAAGAAAAACAAATAGTCTATGTTCAATTAAATCAAAATTTGTAATGTCCACAATTTACAAAAACATCAGTTGATTGCATATTGTCTTTTGTTTATTATGCAGACAAGTCTGAAATCCACAGATAACAGCTTCATCTTTTCCCACTGTCATTCATGCATAACACCCCACATGTTTTGTAAGGTGTTGGGAGGCAATAAAAACAATGAAATTGGACAACTTTTTATACAACATTTTTGTCATATTTTTCAAAATCTTAACATTAATGAAATGCAATAAAATTATTAATCATGGTGGTCACTGATTTGACCATGGTGCAGGTCATTTTATCATGGCACACACAAATTTAACCATGACAGGCCTCCATGGTAAAACCCCTGAGGAGAACCCTGAAGAACAGTCGATTCAAATTATCATTAACCACTCATATTACCTTCACTGAATAATCAAATCATATACTTATAGTTTCCAATTTTCTTTCAAAACATATCCTTCAATTTAAATGATTTAATCAGTTTTATACTAGAATTTCATTCACCTACCCTACTAGTATGCTCCAGGACTGACACTATGTTCTGTTCAGTATGTTTCAGCTTCTCCTGTAAGAAGAAATGCATGTATAGGTACCATCATCGTCACTTTCAGTTATCAAGAAAATAAAAAACAAAACAAAAACAAAACATAAAAAACAGGTAAATAAATCTCAGAGAGAGAGAGAGAGAGAGAGAGAGAGAGAGAGAGAGAGAGAGAGAGAGAAAGAGAGAGAGAGAGAGAATGAGAATTATTATTAAATACAAATTTCTCCCCAGCTTCCCAAATTGAAAGTGCTCCAAATTACAACCCATCCTCCCCTCCCCTTAATGAACTGCATGGTATGGAGAAGAAAGCACGTTCAGGAACATAGACATTATGAACTGCAATTTGTGCACTGAGGAAAAAGATGGAGAAAAGATTCATCATTGATGTGACCAATGTCATTGTTGCACATGATACGGTTATGCTGAAGTACCAGTAATAAAGTGAACACATATCCTTGTACATGAAATAAAAAAAAAACAACTATAAAACACTCCTCATTGATCCACTGTAAAATGTAGGAAAATATCAGATTCCTGGGTCAGAACAATATAAATATCATTAAATGATAATGAAATATTGTACAAAATTTCAAGGATATCTGATAATCCATATAGGAGGAGAAGTGTTTACACACTACTTTACACCCTTTCCCCCTCTTAGATCCACTATAACTTCAAGGATAGCAATTGGATCTTCCTGTCCTAACAATATGCACATCTGTGAATGGCAATGAAGCATTGTACAAAGTTTCAAGATTTTTCACCCCTAACGATTCTTTGATAACTTTTAGGAAAATAATTGGATCCTCAAATCCTAACAATATGCACATTTACAAATGACAATGAAGCATTGTACAAAGTTTCAAGTCTATCTGATAAGCCATAGAGGAGAGGAGTTCACAAGATTTCATGACAGACAGCCTGACAGATGGACAGATAGAGAGAAAGTACAAAAACAATATGTCTCCCCCTGGAAGAGGGTAGGCATAATTTTTGTTTAAACACCCTGAAAATATATCTGGAATTTTTAATGAAATACATGATTGAAATTATGTTAAAAACATATTTAATAACAAAGTAAAGTTTATTAATGCATGCCTACCATTTCTTGTGCTTTTGACTCTTCAAAGTTATTAAGGAATTCTGAAATGTAAATAAACGGCAATACCATAATTTTTGTAATCACATATTTGGCAATGTCTACAACAAGAGGCCCACAGGCCTTATTGGTATTAGCTAAAAGTATCACTAGCCCCAAGGCCTATGAAATCTTTAATTTTCATGTTCTGCATTATAGTATTTAGCAGCAGTATAAAACAAGATGTATTCTTTCAAAAAAACCCAT
The DNA here is from genome assembly GCA_024699665.1 of Ostrea denselamellosa. Taxonomy (NCBI): domain Eukaryota; kingdom Metazoa; phylum Mollusca; class Bivalvia; order Ostreida; family Ostreidae; genus Ostrea; species Ostrea denselamellosa. Next base: position 934,800 of record JAMZEH010000024.1, read on the forward strand.
AAATGCCCCTGAAAGTGTTCATACTGTTAAAAGACTTTATATAACATATGTGATATATAACACAATATGTCTATTTTGGACCCACCCTTAAGTCAGAACTCTGCACATTTAATTTTTATACGGTATCAGCAAAATTGAAGACATCTTTGATGATAAAGACATTTAACCACTATGACCATACTGGTCCCACCTTGGCACCAAAACCCTACCCCTGGAATCATGAAATTTACAATTTTGGTAAAGGGCTACCTGATCCTTCTAAAATCCATTCATTTCAATCCATATCAATAGCATTCAAGAATATGTTAATTAACTGTTTTACATATATACACTATATGCCAGATTTTACCCCACCTTAAGAGTCAGAATCTCCATCCCAGAGGTAATGAAATTTACAATTTTGGTAGAAGTCTTTTTGCTCTACATAACTATGCATTTAGATTTTCTTCTTAATGTGCAGCTGTAGAGAAGAAAAATTGTGAAAATTGGTCAATTTTTGCCCTGTCCCTAAAGTCCAAGGATGCAGCAGTCCTAAAATTTACAATTAGTTCTCCTTGTCCTCAAAGATGCTTCATACTAAATTTGAAATGAATTAAATGGGTATTTATCAAAGAAGGAGTTTATAATGTTCAATTGATAAAGCACAATGCTCAACAAAGGACACAGACCAATAGCAGTAGATCACTTGAGTGACTCAGATGGCCTAAAAATTACAATGACTATGAAATCAGAAATTACAATGACTATGAAATCAGAAATTACAATGACTATCAAATCAGTATTTGAATTACTCACCATCAATAGTTTCCTCTCTTTTCTTTAATTCCTTGTATTTCTGATTTCTTTCCCCTGGAGAAATAAGTTATTTAAATATGTTATTTAATTACAATTATCAGTAATTTACTACATATGTATTGAAATCTTCATCAACAATTTGAATCAGGAAAAACCATATTACAGGGCAAAATCCTACATCATCTGACCCTCTCTTGATATACTCTTTGCTCATGTGTACATACCTTGATTCTCCTCTATATCGAGGTCAAGTTGACGAATCTCTTCTTCAATATTTTCAATTTTCTCCCTAAGTTCATTAGTTCTACAAAAAAGAGCATTTTTAATGTCATACAATTCCAAAGAAAGCTTCATTTCAAAATCCCAAATATATACAGTACACTAAATTTTATTTGCATTTGAAGTATTTGTGAGATTTGTCACCTACGCTTAATTTATATGAATACCTTTGCAGTGAATCATTAGCTTAAACTTTATTCATTTTACAACAATTAACAAACAAGTTCTACATCTTATATTAATGCTTCTTGTCAGCTTGGATTTTGGAATTTAGGGTCACTGATATGGGAAGAAACTGGAGTCACCCCACATGTCCAAGTGGGTGACCACAATACTCTCTCACATACAACCACTGCTCATCCTGAGGATCAAACTTGGGTTGCTGAGGTGAGAAGTGAGTGTGTTAACCATTATGTTACCTGTGAATCATTAGAGCGAAGATAGGCAGGACAGTTGCATGAAGAAATCATTTGGCAATTTTTTTTTTCATACTTGATGATATCTTAGCATAATGGACTATCAGTAAGAAAAAAAAATTCAAAATAATATGGGGTTTCTATTCAAAGTAGGTAGTATGGGCAAGGAAGAGTTACCGCCCATGAAAATCAAAGCGATATCATAGTCTTTTTAAACCGCCTCTGAAATTTTTATCAGAAATTCGCACAGCCTATATAATAGGAAATGGATACACTTTCTAAACCTTTTCAGTGCTTTTCAGACTGTGGTATAAAAAAATGTAGCCAATGCTAAATGAATACTAATTACATAAAATTCTGTTTTTACTCTTCATTCTGATATTCTTTGCAAAAACGTGTAATATTTTTTTTTTTAAACACTTGAAATGAAATATCTTGTCATGGCAATATGAGGTACTTAATGGCACTTACTACAAACAATTTTTTTTCTTAAATGATGAAAATGATTGGGTAATATATTTCAACTTTTTAACATCATAGAAAATTTACAAGTCCCTTATCTATTTATTTTATTTTTTTTAGGAATTTCATATTGTACTTACTGCAACCAAACTAAGCCAAAAAAATATGTCAATCCATGCATCCATTTTGTCTGTTTGTATCAAGTACCCCCAAGTCCACTGCAGAACTAGGGCAGTACTGCAATCTCATAACAAAAGCTGCCTATCATCATCATACAAGTGCCAAATTTATCTCAGAACTGCGAAACTTGGGGAGAGTAATATAGAGGAAGTAGAAACAGTTTCCTACATGACTAGTGTCATCAAACAGGTAAGATCAGATACTGATGTGAAGACCCATACTAGAAAGGAAAAAACAAATTTTAGAATCCTAGAAACATCTGGAAACCTTAACACATCACATAAACACCAAAATCTACCTGTTTATCTCGAATGTTAAATCGGCCCTGTTCAACTCAGAATCTGGAGAACAAAAACATCCATGCAAACAAGAGGCCCATGGACCACATTGCTCACCTGGGTCACCATATCTAAAGATTGTCCCTATATATCTGAATGTAAAACTTCGATCCCATATTGTGGCCCCACTCTACACTTAGGAGGCATGATTTTAACAAACTTAATCTGTACTATGTCAGAAATATGTCATGTAAATTTGAATTTTTCTGACTCAGTGGTTCTTGAAGAAAACTTTTAAAGATTTTTTCCTACATTTACATATGTAAAATTTTGATACCCTAATGTGGCCCCACCCTACCCCAGGGGGTCATGATTTTAATTTGAATATGCACTATGTTGGGAATATTCCATGTAAATTTGAACTTTTCTGGCCCAGTGGTTCTTGAAAAATATATTTTTAAATAACCCCACCCTATTATGCATTTTTGTTGTTATTTCCCCTTTAAAGGAGGCATAACCCTTCATTTGAACAAACTTGAATCACCTTTACCCAAGGATGATTTGTACCAAGTTTGATTGAAATTGGTCCCATGGTTCTGGAAGAGAAGATTTTTAAAGATTTTTTCCTATATTTTTGCATGTAAAACCTTGATCCCCTATAGTGGTCCCATCTTTACCCCAGGGGCCATGATTTTAACAAACTTGAATCTGCATTATTTTAGGAAGCTTCCATGTAAATTTGGACTTGTCTGGCCCAGTTGTTCTTGATAAGAAGATCTTTAAATGATCCCACCCTATTTTTGTATTTTTGTGATTATCTCCCCTTTGAAAAGGACATGGTCCTTCATGTGTATAATTTAAATTCCCTTCACCCAAGGATGATTTGTACCAAGTTTGATTGAAACTGACCCAGTGGTTCTGGAGAAGATTATTAAAATTTGTCAGTGTATTTTTGCTTTTTCACTATTATCTCCCCTTGGAGCTGGGTGTTGCCCTTCATTTGAACAAACTTGAATCCCCTTCAACCAAGGATGCATTTTGCCAAGTTTGGTTGAATATGACTCAATGGTTCTGGAAAAAAAGTTGAAAATATGAAAAGTTTACAGATAGACGGACAACAGGTGATCAGAAAAGCTCACTTGAGCTTTCAGCTTAGGTAACTAAAAAGTGAAGCCATTCACCAACACTTGTTTATGAAAAATCCTCTGAATTCAAGCCACACAACATCAGCAATAATGACTTAAGACAGAGAACTAACCAACTACCATCAGAAGTAGAGAAGAGGAGAATCAGAAGTAGATGAGATGGAGCTGGATTGAATGCATGCTGTAAAAACTACCCAACAACATCACTCACAAAGCACTGTCATAGAATTCTCAGAGGAAAAAAAAGAAAGAAAAAAGACCCAAGAATTCCAGAAGAAACATTATGCAGATGGACCACACCTGGATGGAGCTGGAGAAGATAGTACAGAATTGGGGATGGTAGAGTGTAGTTGTTATTGGCCTATGCCCCAAAAGAAATAGGCCTAAAAGAGAAATGAAAATGAGCAATTATACAATACAAGACAACTTTTATACCACAAAATAAAGAACTGAGTGATGTACCATACAGGACAACACTTTGTGTACCTCAAATAAAGAACTGAGTGATGTACCATACAGGATGACAACTTTTATACCTCAAAATAACAAACAAGTGAGGTGTCATACAGGTCAACTATATACCTCAAAATAAAGAACTGAGTGAGGTATCGTACAAGATGACAATCTGTATACCTCAAAATAAAGAACTCAGTGATCGATTATACATGATGACAAATTGTCAACCTGAATCTGAGCCAAAATTAAGCAAGCATCTAATTTTCTTCATCATCCATGAATTACCCTATGATATTCAAATATATGTGCATTCATATCCATGTATGCAATAAGTATATAAATAATCTGTTGTTGTAGTACTACATTGTAAACTAGTGGACATATTAAATCAATAAATGTTCTATTGATGTGGTTCCACATTCTAAGCAAGTTTATGAATAGGTACTAAATGAATAAAAGACTTAAAAAATTGTTATTTCATTTTAAACAATCCCAAAAATTAAGAGAAGAAATTGTTGCATAAAAATAAATAGCTACTGATATGATTTTATGGACAATTAATGTGAAATAACTGACTGTCTCTCCAGACTGGCGATCTCTTGATTGTCATCCTTGACTTGTTTCAGCAGTCTCTCCCTCTCCTCAGCTGGGGATTGTTTGTTTCGTGTCTCCTCCAAGTAATTATCTCTTTGGATCTCCAGTTCATTTATCTGATCATAAAGTCTCACTGCAAACAAATCCATCTGCAATCACTACACTTTCCAATAATGCCATGAAAATATTATAATAGTGTTTTGTTTCATATATGATTATATCAGAAAGCATAGGCACATACCTGCCTCCTGTTTCACTTGAGACATTGACAATTCCTAGGATAAAAGAACTAGATCTATGAATTAATGAAGAACATGAATACAGTGTATTTAGATGTAAAAATCATGAATAATGGTGGAAAGTGAACTCACTGAATAGTACTGTAATTGTAGTTTTGTTTATTTCATTTTTGCATATTTTTCTATGAAATATAAAGGTTATATATAAATACCTCTTGAAGGTTTCCTATTTTTGAGTTCAGAATATCTAATTCTTGCTGTGACTTCTCAAGCTGCTTCAACATATGTTCATTCATGTCTTTCAGAGAGAAGTACCTCTGTCTCATGTCTGGGTCCTAAAGTAAATATGAAAATTACTAGATTTGCACACTACAACAAAATCTGTTCATAAAAATGTATCGTAGAAGTACTTGACTGTCAAATTTACTTCACTATATCATAATTTATGCATATATGATGAAAAATCTTTTTAATGTAATCATTACTGTTTTTGGTAAAATTAACATCTAAACCACATTTGCATTCTACCAGTAGGTGTATAACTGAAAATACAATATAAAACTTATTTTCGTATCTTGCCAATGATCACTGAAAATTCAAATTTAAACATGATTTATTTGTATTTCATGCTTTTTATGCAAAGGCCTCTGGTATTCCCATATTTCAATATACCCAAAGTTTCATTACTTTCATTTCATTACATGGAGTCCAGTGTTCGCAGAAAAATAGAATTTTCAACTTTTTAGACATAAAATCAGTAAAATATGCCCCTTAGTGGCCCTTTTTGAATTGGAAACTATCCATGCTTGCAGAATTTTTATGTGGGATGTTATAATTTTTATGAATTCAGGAGAATTTATAAAAGTAAATACCAAAAATTTGTATTCGTGCATTGATTAAAAATTTTTGTGCAAGAGGTTTGAAATTTGTGAATTTAAAAGAAAAGTAACTAAAATCCCTTATACTTTAAAAAAAAAAAGAAAAAAGATGAGCCTTGTCCCATTTCTATACACTTTTAGAAGGTCGGTGGTCTCTTCCCGGATACATTGTATCTGGGTTCTATCCTCCACCTACAAAAACTGGATGCCACCAGATAACTGAAAAATTGTTGAGTGTGACGGAAAACAAACAAACATTTCTATACACGTATTTATGCTTCTTTTTTCACTAAGAATTCAAATTTGGGCTTAATTTTGCAATTTGTAGCTGTTTCAATGATTTTGCCAATCTCTCACTGGAATTTCCAAGGAAAGACAACTCTTGCAAGCACAATTTGTAACTGATTTTAGTTATATTTTCTGTAACTTAAATCAGTTACACCCCTGACTGTCTACTATATATATATCCATTAAATATTTCAAAAATACTTTTTATGCAATTTTGTGAATTGTGAATGAAAGTACAGACCATATCATTAACTATGTTATCAGCCATGCGTTTTTCTTGGTCCAGCTCCGTTTCCAGCTGTCTTATTCGTTCCTCCTTCCTATCAGAGTAAAGATTGAATATAAGAAAAAGCCAACATACACTTAGGGACATCTACTGTTCCACACATCTTTTGTACAAAAACTAACATGATTGTAAAAGTTTTTGGGTTTTTTTATGGATAGATCAGGATCTTACTCTTTCTTAACTTCAAATAAATCCTCAATTTTCTTTGCTTCTCTTTCATTGTTGGCTCTTAGCTGCAATATTAATCATATCAAATGAATTATAACTCAAAACAGCACAGAGAAAGATGAAAAACAAAGTAAAAACTGTTTCATGATACATGAATGTAGCACTTACATCATTTAAGTCAAACTCCACATCTTGAATATCTTCATCTGTGGTTAATTTGTCAACAAGCTGAAATATCATTTGATGTACCTGCATTTCACTTTCAATACTTTACAGTCTCAAATTAGGAAAATAAGCATTTAATAAGGATAGGCAGGACAGTGGCATGAAAATATTGTCTGCAATGATCTTTTCTCATACATGATAAAATTATTAGTAGTATTGTCTGTAAATCATATCTTATTTGTGAGAACATAATTTATTTGTAATTTCACATGATTAGCCATTCACAAAAATCTAATTCTTAAAAATTCTTCAAAAACTCTTACATATAGAAGACTAAAAAATGAATACTGATTTATGAAAGTTATGTTTCAATATTGTAGGAAATTTTCTACATAAAATTCAGTTTTCACTATTGTTACAAACAAATTTATTTAAATTTATGTCAATGATTTCATTTCTCAAAACACACTGAATACATTTTGTGCTACAGCATTAGTATACATGCTGTTTATAATTTATATGTGCTTAAACAGTACTTTCAATGCTTATCAATATTCAAGATTTCCAAAGATCTATACAAATAGAATTCATTCTGAATACTTTTGAATACTATTTTAATTTTTCAAGAAGAACTGGTAGAGAAATTTGAGAAAGGTTAAAAAAATCCCCAAAAACCACTCCTCAGCATTTTCTCATTTGTTCTCAGGTTTGTGAGTGCCTAACCACTGTGACATCACAATTTATCCAACAGCTATTGTGCCATAGCCTACTACGAAACATACTATAGTTTAGTAAGTTGTGATGTCATAGCTAGGAAAGCAAAACATGTGATCAGTGTCCTGACTATCTTTATATCTGTTTTCTACTTTCAGTTGTTTCATATATATTTCAAACTGACACAATTCATTTTCTTCATGAAATATTATTAATCAATGGACAATACAAAATCTTGACAAATCTAAATTACTTGCTATCAAAACCAACATATTTTCAAAGTCTAACTGATACTCTTCCTCTAACTTACAGTGTTGTAATCTCCCAGCTCTCCTTGCAAATCTCTTATTTCACTTGCAAGAGATTCAGCTCTGAAGACATAGCAAAATATAATTGATATTATGATACAATTTCTTTCAACCATGATTGAATTGGCCGTTTTAATGCAACAAATGAGAATTTAAAAATATAAATAGATATATAAATTACAGATTATATACATTATACAGAATTAAAATGTCTATTACACTAAAACATGGTTACGGCAAACACACTTCTAATGGATTCATGTTTATAGTCATTTTCATTCCCTGTTGTTTTAAACAAAACATATTATGAACTTCTTGGATATAATGAATTACGTTTATAATGAACGAAAATTGTTTATTCCTAGCACTTTGCTATAAGCACATTTTACTGTACTTTAATTCCAGAATCATACCTTTTTTCATATGTAAGATATGAAGAATTTTCCTCTGAAGAATTTTCAATCTCTTTCTTTAATCTACTGTTCTCAGCATTTAAATCATTCACTTTCCCTCTGTGGATGAAAATAACCATCAACTTATATGTACCAGCTAAAATCTTAAAACAAAATATTATCTAATGAGAAACAAAATGTTCCCTGAAAATTATACTTCAAAAACTATAGGAATAAGTATATTTTGATCATACTTCAATACCTGATAAGACCTAGGTAGTATGTTTTATCTTGAACCATTCTTTGTGAGCCTAAGTAAAAGAAAGTGAATGTAATCAGTGAATAATTCAAACCATCCAAAATGTAAAATAACTTTACAAATATTTAATTAATATCATTAAATGAAATGCGTTACATATTTTACTGATAATTTATCAATAAAGAAATAGCTGTACCTTTAACCCCAGTTTTCATTCCACCTAATCCTTGCTGTGTCATTGGTCTGTCAACCACAGTAATTTGAGATGACAGTGCTGAAACATTAATAACTTTTACAAACCTAGGAATTAACAAATAATTTGCATGTGAAAAGATCTAATTGCTCATGAAATAATGAGCTATCACTTCAAATGTTTTCCTCTAGGGTAATCTTACTGCATGTGATTTTCACACAATCACCTACCAACACCTCCCCCTGTCTGTCCACCTCTTGTTCCTGGGCGAGCTGTACCAGGATTCTGACAAGAAAAAGAGTATATGTATAGGCCTAATTAAGTACAGTATAGTTCTCTACAATGAAACTGAAGTCCATTAACACAGGTTTTTTGGTGGGTTTTTTTCCAAAGTTATGGACACTTGCTACAAACAATTTTTTTAGCTCCTTTTGAAGAGTTTTATTTACATTTTAAGACAAAATTTAGGCATGTTTGAAAGTTTCCTTACTGTAGAGTATTTATTGATACTTATTTACACCAACATGATGCACCTGGTGCAATGTTTTAATCAGTGTGTGAAAAGAGTTTAAGTGATTACCGAGTGTTTCTATGCGGGAAAGTTCTGAAAACCCAGTAAACACAAATAATTCAATCAACTTTACTTAATTCAGTTTGTAGTGTTGCTGTTTATATATGTTATGCATATTGTACAGAGATATTTGAAAACAGAGAAGTTTGATTTCTTTGTAACAAGTGTCCAAAGACATGACTACTTACCATTGCTGTTGTTAATCGTGTGGCAGTGCCAGGCTGCAGTCCTGAGGCTACAAAATAGTTATAATATTCATGAAGATTCTACATCATTAAGTAATTTTTTTTGGAGTAATTAGTGTTAATGACTGAAAATACCTGCTGTCCCTGGAGGTCTGGCTCCTGTCCTTGGCCGACTCCCACTTGCTGTAGGTACTCTCCCACTCCTGAAGATTGAGAATTGAAATTTAAAGTAAAATTATTGTGACATGAAATTCAAATTACAGGGAATATTGATTTGTGTTTGGGACATGTTCTCACTGATAAAAGTAACATCAAATGCAATTCTCATTTATACAAGTACGAGTTTGACCAAAAAGAAAGGATATTTGGGTTATCAAAGAGTTTTGTGAAATTACATTTATTCTTCATTCAGCTTTCCTCCCCATGTTTTTTTTAAATTTTTTTTTTTATAGAATTTGAAATATGGATGAGATAAGACAAGCATTTATTATAAATACAGATAATAATAGGAAGTTGAAAAATAATTTTTCTACAGGTAAAATAAGCTCTTGAGTTGTAAAATGCCACAAAAGCCTAGTCTGTTCCCTTACACTGGTGTGGCGGGAACTGGGACCAGACTAGTAATAAAAGCTGTAAGTTCAGTTCAATATTCAAACCCATCTCAATAATTATCATTTAACTGAACTGAGGTAATTTATTATATAAAATATTTAACTAAAATATTTTTGGGGACATATTAGTTCACATAGACGTTATTGTGTAAGTATGGAAATAAACCGTTGTTCAAATTTATAGACTACCTAACATGCCTACATCAACAAACAAAATCATACGAAATTGTGAATTTTCGGATCGTATGGGGCTTTAATGAATATTTGAAGGTAATGTTGGGCACAAATAACGTGGGAATATATGCTAGGAATTTTGGGGTATTAAATTTACGAGACAGCAATACAACAATACAGCGATACAAGGCCTCAACCGTGTGGAATTTTCCTGCGTCGTAAATCGGAAGTTTTTCTAAGTGCTGAATCTGTAGCTCCCTGATCTGATCCAATATTTTATGAATCAAAGAGCTAGGCCTACAGTTTTGCAGCTATGTATTTCTCGGCATAACAGAGACAGGTCGCTTTATTGACTTTTTTTTTAAAAGAATCATAACAAAAATATGTACACATATCAATTTGAATAAAACTACCCCAATTCGACGAAATAAAACAAATAGTCATATTTACATTCTTCTCGATGTTGTCTGTTGACAGGAAACGCAAATGGAATTTCAGATTTGAATCATGGGTAAAAAGGTGCTTGCAGTTAAAAGTAAGTCGAGTCGAAGTTCATTCGTGTGACTTTACATTGTTTGACCATATCTCAATGATACAATCAAAAGGACAGAAACAAGAATGATAATGATACCAACAATATTATGATAATGATGATAATAATCATATAATAATATGCGCGAATTACAGTTACTTCGTATCCTGACAATTTCGTACCTAGGTCACTTATTAAGCACCGTTGCAAACCACGGTTGATAGAAAATACCTTGATTGAAAATACCTTCATAGAAAATATTGAGGAGAAGTACCCATAACCGACAATAGCCATGAACCCTAGTTTCGGAAGTCACCTCGTACCCATTTAGCAATGTACAAAGTAACTCCTACAAAATGTTGTCCGGCACGAAGAATTTTATTTTTATTTTTGATCTTTTTCTATCATAAAAATGAGTATGCTTTTAATTATATTTTTAAATATTGTATATCTTTGTGGGTGCATTGATTAGTTAATTACTGGCGTTTCATCAGGTAATTTACCCAAAGCAACTCAAGAAATGTGGATTATTTCATCATTTCGTTCCTTTCCTTTTAAACACCAGACAGACGATATAAAATAACAATTATTAGATTTTTCTTTCCCTCTACGAATAGATAATTAAGCACTATTTTATGGAGTGCCAAATTAACATAAATTCAAATAATTGAAGAGATCTTTGATTATTTGAACATATCATCGATTAATTTACAAATTTAAAAAACTTACAAAAATTCCTTTGTTCCAACAGCCATACAGGAATGGAATTCCTTACCTTCGGAGACGAGGCAATCTGAATCTTTATCAAAATTTATGAAATGCATTAGTAATATAAAAAAGCCCCCTCATTCTTAGTTTTCATTTGGAGAAAGGCGTTTAAGTATTATACATACAAGACTTCGTCATCACTGCATTCTTAAATATTTATTCCACTGCAATTTCATTGATAGCCCTTTATGTGCATGTGGATTACGAGAGGATGATTATCATTATTTCTTTTCATGTAATAAGTACAGAAATGCCAGACATGAATTATTTAACAAGACATTTAGTATTGACAAACCTCAGATGGTGAATACACATGTTCTACTGTGGGGTGACGCTTCTCTCAGTAATGAGGAATATATTTTCTCTCTTATTCACAGATTTATTAAACAAAGTGATCGATTTAATTAATAATCTAGTAATATGTACATCAATGTACCATATATATGCAATGAGATTTCATGTATATTATTAAATATATCCTTGTATGCACATATTTTAATGTCAATTAACAATCATGCATATTATGAAACACTTTATTTATGCTCAAACATGTATATAGGGAGAAGGCGGTCTAAGTTTTAGAACTTGTGCCTGATCCCTTTGTAATTATATTACAATAAAATACGTTCAAATCAAATCATCAATTAATTTGATGCGCACAAATGTCGTTGCAAGAGGGGCAGGGGACACCGGTCTTCGGTGCAGAATTGGTGGTGGCGACTGCGAGCAGCGGTGAGACGTTGGCAGTGGTCCTCTTTGAAATTGGCAAGTGCTTTTTTGGTCAGGGCACGCCAGCCATTTCTGTCGGAAGCAGCATCTTTAAGCTGCCTGGACGAAAGGTCGGCCCAATCGCAGTACATCTTTACATTTCCTTGTACCTTTTCTTTGCTCACCCCGGTTGCGGCTGCCCATCTTATGCGCACCATAGAACAGCTGTTTGGGAATCCTGGACCCATCCGTGCGGATCGAGTGGTCAGTCCAGCGTACCTGAACCCGGGGCACCTTTGCCCCGATACTTGTGGAGTTCGCCATGGCGAGTACCTCCAGGTTGGAAGTTCTGTCCTGCCAGCGGATCTGGATGATGGTCTAACTATCGTGATTATATTAGCACAGAATTTCAACACACACACACACACACAGATATATAATATATATATGAAAGATTATCGAGCGGGACGTTAAACAATATAAAATCAATCAATTACACACACACACACATATACATATATATATATATATATAACACCGGCAGCGGTAACTCAGTGGTAGAGCGTTCGCTTCGTAACCGGGAGGTCGTAAGTTTGAGTCCCGTTGCCATGATCGCTCCTGCGTCAGACGCTCGGCATATAATTGAATTGTTGCTCTCTTTGAATGAAGGTATCAACAAATTAATGCGCGCTGTAATTCTATTGAAGAGAGCAATAATTCAATTAATGCGCTCATCAATTCAATTAATGCAACTCAGTTTTGCAACATATATTATTTTTATGACTATAAAATTCAATTATCAGTTATCGACTTATTTGTTGCAGTAGCAAAACACGAAGTACAAGTGCTATGTGTATTGATTTTCTCATAATCCGTTATTACGTTTGAAGGTATATCGCAGAATAATGACTACAGCATTCCTTTGAACCTTGCAATAACCGTGGCAGAATTCGTAATAATACATTTATTATAACATCTTTCACTTTTTAGGTCTCTGCAAGAACCTGACCCAGAGAACGACAGGATTATCTCTTCTGATGATGTTGTAGCTGAGGATTGGGAGAATCTTACAACAAGACGATTACTGGATACAGCCATGGACATCGTTCGTAAACACGGTGTCACACTTGATTCACTTTTACCTCACGTTAACAGTTAGGCCCACATGCATCTCACTTGCACAAAACTTTACTCTGTTCCAATGAATTTTAAATACATTTTTTCATGAAGCTAAAGCTAGTCCATTCTTCAACATCAGAATATAAACTGAATTGTTGCCCATCACAGGCTCTATAAACCACCGTGGCCTATGGAATACATTTCTTCCGAATCATGCCGCCAGTTTTTCTAAAAAGGAATAGACGCCATCAACATAAGCAACATTCTTCTTTATAAACTTTATAAAAGGTTCAGTCTTGTATTCCAGAATATTTCAAGTTCAAGTCTACACTCCTACAGAAATTCTTCCACTATTGCATCTAACCCTTTTTATTATAAACAAAATTTACAATGCCTAAATATAGGTTTAGAGGGGTGCTCTATTTATTGTTTAGATTTTGTAATTTAATCTGCATTGTATTGATGAACCGTAAGACTTGAAGCCTATAAACAGTTACAAGCTGGAGCTACTCCTCCACCAGGAAGTCCACCTCGCGGTGTGTGTGTGTGGTGCCAAATTAACATAAATTCAAATAATTGAAGATATCTTTAATTATTTGAACATATCACTGGTTCATTAGTTGTGCGAAATAATTCAATTAAAGATCTCTTCAAATAATTCATGATATCTTCAATTCTGAATCAGTGCGCACATTAATTGAATTAATAATAGCATTAATTATTCTGCTGAATTGATGCTCGTTATAATTGAATTGTTGCTCTCTTCAGATGAATTGATGATATCAACAATAGAACTGATACGCGCTACAATTCAGTTGAAGACAGCAACAACCCAATTAATGCATGCATCAATTCAATTAATGCGCGCAATATTTGAATCATTCAAATGAATTAATGATATCTTGTATTACTCACTTTGCTCTTGTTTGGTGATGTCGTCAATTGAATATATGATATCACCCATCTGAATAATATAGTAATGTTACATTTTAAGTGTACCATGCCAAAACAGTAGTCAGGGTTTTGATGCATGGTCTACGAGCAGAAGGCAATTTCTAATATCACCAATTAGAAATAAATGCGAGATTATATATGTTAATATCACTTTCATTTCTAATAGGCGATATCACCATTTTGATTAAGTGATATTTCCTATTCAGACTATATTAGTAGAAAAAAAGAAATCGTGTACACTTAGAAGGTAATTAAAGACATAAAAAGTATTCTTTGACTGCTCTGTAAAGGCAGAGTTTAACATGCTAAATGCATGAATGAGTACCCAATTTTTTAAATATTGCGTTCGACTCGCCTTGATGGCCATAGCACGCTTTTCTGGAGCCTAAGTGACACATGGTTAGTAATCGATTAGAATTTCTTGCATCCATTGACAATATTCAAATATTGAAACAGAAAAAAAAATGCTTTTTGAAATAAAATTTTGATTGATAGATGTCTCGCACGATTGTAAATGATCGTTTACGTACTAGTGGGATGCTGGAATGTCTCAAAGCAATTCGGCAAGGCAATTTGGAGTTCATATTAGCACGGTAACTGCTTTATGGAGACGGTATCAACAAACTCGCATCATTCAGGACTGTCAACGATCAGGACGCCCGCGTGACGTTCTGCTATCCGTTCTGTTCTGCTCGGGCGTCACCGTGTTGAAAGGTTAGCGTGGTGTAGGGAGTATCTTTGTTTCAATAACGAGATTTGGCGGAAGTTCTGTTTACGGACAAGTCGAGGTAGAAATATCGACAGCAGTGACGGTCGTGTTAGGACTTCCTTTCTTGCCGAGAACGTTACATTGAGGCCTGCGTTATTCAGCGCCGCCAATTCGACAGAGGGAGCGTTATGGTCTGGGGTGAAATTACAACACATGGAAGGACCCCTTTGGTGATAGTGGAGGGCAGATTTAACTGGTGTACGCTACCCTGACGAGATTATATGTTAGTATGTTATTCCATTCAACCACAACAACCAGCGTAACGTCATTCTGCGGCAGAACAATCCATTACCGCGCAAGTTGATAGTGACTTTCTAAAGCAACAAAATATGAGCATGCTATCCTGGCCAGCAATTTCAACCTAGACAACAACTGTATAATAAATACTAAAAATATTTTCTCTAATGTGCAATAATTAGTCATTAGATTTGCTTCAAATGCTGTTACTGATCTATGTTTCTCAGATGAATTACCAGGGTAACTGCATATTCCACAATAATGAAACTTCATGGAGGATAGCTGAGAGAATATATTCAGCCATACTTGCTTCAGAGATATATATACACAAACTTATATTTTCGAAATGAGTGACTAAAGTTACACCTTTGGCAAGTTCAATATTGAGCAATTACTGACGATTTATAAAGCAATACATATCAGAAATGTTCAACATGTACTGAATATTTTTGCAAGAATTTTCAGTTTGTTCAACACTGAAGAAAACTTGCTAAAAAAAAGCTGATATATAGAAAAGATGATGATGTTTACAAGGATGATACACATAAAATTGCATATAATTAGTCTATAGCTTAATTAGTGCACCTCCTTTGATCAATATGTCAGTCTGAAGAGTCTATAAGAGTATATTCTGATTAACTTTCTTCAAATTCTGAAAAAAAATTTCTAAATAAATTTTCATTACACTTTTTATAATTACACTTTGTGGCATTAAATCTGCAGTCCTGCAAATTATATGTCTCTCCACAAGATTAATGAGTACACATATATTCAAAATAATTATGCACATTAAAATCATAATGTACAGTACATGTTTATCTATTTCTGCCATTGTCTTTAGAAAGGATAGAAAATATATCAATTTTACAATAATTTATTGTGTAAAATAATATTCAACAACAAACATGAATAAGTGAAAAATAACAAACACAAAATAATGCATCTTTTCAAGTGCAGCAGTAGTTACAGGATAATATATCACTGTAATTAAACACTCTGTTAAAGATTTATAAAGAATAAAAAAAAAGCACCAACTCTCTTCAATTTCTATCAATACATTGCTACATCCAACTACAAATTTTCAATCACATAGTATGTTGTTTTACAGAAATATTGCATATTTGGTTGAAGTATCTTAATCAACAACCATACAGGAGTTAACAAACTGGTTGAGAAGCAGTTGTAAGTCCCCATAAATTTAGTTCATTAAGTTCCTGTATTCCAGTCTGGAGTTTCTTAATTCAGTAAATTTGGAACTATATCTAGCTTTTAAATTATGCAGGAAGTAGTATCATTCATCAACTTAATCAAACATTTTTCGTAAAGTTTATTCGGATTATATTTATCAATACCGTTTTCTGATGAAATTTTATTTGCTAACCTATAAAACATGTTATTGTATATATCTATTTGGGAATTCTAATGCCTTCCTGATATACACCACTCTTGGGCATTAATATGAAATCAAATTAACAAGCATGAAATTTGGTACAAAGTTTATGTGCTAAAATAGGATTATATTCTTGAAAACAAAATTGTTTGTTAATTCTTTCAAGCAAAGGTTTACAAGTAAACAGACACCATTTTACACAATTACATGAGGAGTTCAAACTTGATATGCATTCTTGCACGGCAGTCTGATATGTGATATGTGCATTTTTGTAAAACGACAGATAGGAATTATGTAATTCTGTGACTATCATAACGTGTTAAAACTACTTATTCACTACAAAGTACATGCTAACTCTATCAAATTTCTGCAATTGTCTACTATAAAAGTATTAAATTAATGAAATTAAGACATCCATTTCATTAATTACATACTTTCATTGTATAACTGAAAACTTTAATTTTTTGTTTGCATTTGAGAAATGCCTTTTCAATTAGCGCTCCATGAAATACATGCTGGCATGGAGAGGTTCAAGGTATATGGTCTTGTATACTTTCCAAAACTGAAAGACATTTCTTATATTTACATTTTAATTATTTCAAATGTGGTGGTTAACATACATATAGATTAGGTCAAGTGTATACATACGTAGTGACTAGCCTGTTTCAAATATCAACCTTTAGTTTCAGATGGTAAAAACAGAGTGGATGTAAATATTTTGTTTTACATCCAATTTGAGAATTTTTCACTAATGTAGAGACACCACAAGCTTTATGTCTATCGATTTATGCATGACACTGTCGGTGAAGGTTATTTATTATGTCAATACCAACTGTAACACAGGAACTCAATTTTTAAGGTTCTGTGATATTTGCTTCTAATGCTGGGTGCTTGACAAAGGAGCAGTTACTAACTTGTGTTAAACAGCGTAGGTTTCAAAATGAGTGCCCTCACCACTAACTTGGCTACCATGAATGCTTACGTTCATTTTTACATTTACTGATAATAAAAAATAATTCTTTCTCCATACATATTAACTGACAAGTTATAAAATGTGTAAAGGACTGGGAAATTAGTGATATAAGTTTAATGAAAGGATTCAAATAAGATTTTTAAAAGACTGCATGATACCAGTCTTTTTGGGCCAGGCATGTGAAACTCTGAATTTTATGGTCTTGATTAAGAAGGACTAAATCTTATTTTATTTCATGACAAAGATCATATCCAATACCCTTTCATACCATTTGTCTCTGATATTTACACTTATCTGGAATACATAACATCAAAAATGATGCAATTTCTCAATTTTACAGAAATTCATTTAAAATGCTAATTTTTTGTGAACATGTTACTTTCAGATAGCAAAGTTCAACATTGGATAAGCAAAACTTTACTATCATATATGTGTACTGAAAAGATAAATCCACAGTATAAAATATGAAGTTTCTTCAAGCCAATGCTAAAAGTTTTCTAGAAGAACTGTGTGGAAATTAGCAATTTCATGTCGAAATACTGAAATTGGTGGTAACACATTATGGTGAAAATGTCACAATTCTGCTTGTACATCATTTTGATCAAACTAAGAATAACAACTGAGTTGCATTCATGATTCTTGCCCACAACACATGTAATTTTGAAATAAAAGGCAAAAAAGGTTGAATTTGATGGAACCTTGCCCATACAAGAAAAACTTGTAACAGTATAAAGCCTGATGCTTGTTGTAATATAATTTCTGTTATTTTCACTGTAGGTAAATACAATGAAATCAAAACTGCAGTGAATGTTTCTTAGCCTTAACATTTTTAAGAAAAAAAATTTCAATTTTGAAAATACACGAGGTTGTGCTTCACCTCGGCAAGCTTCATGGAAAAGTATGCTGGCGTGAAGCATTGCAGTTCATACTCTCATGTGTTTTCAAAAATGAAGTTTATTTCTTATACACATATTTACATTCTACTTTCATTTCAGTCCAAATTCACAGCCATTGAAATAGATGTACTATATTTATCAAGATTCATATGTGCATTGTTCACAACTGCTTCACATTCATGAGGAAATGGATAATATGACAGTTGGTAAAAATATCAAAGCACAACATTGGAATGTAAATATATCATAGAATGGATGTAAAAACTGTAAATTTAAAACAAAGTGAAAACAGATTTCAACAAGAAATTGTGAAATAACCAGGAACGAATTTCAAGCTGTACACACAGTATCACAAGACAGACCTCAGTTGCTATCAAGTTCCTAATTATTGATATAAGCGGACGCAATATTGCTTTCTTTGTGGCTTGTAAATAAAAAGAATTGACACACAATTTCTTGGATACAGTAACAGGACAAATTCTGGCTTGAGAAATCACAGAATACAAGCATGCTCAAACTCATTTTCTCACATTTGTTATGTACATGTTGTAACATCATTTTACATAAAATATATTTCAAACAGATGGCAACTAATAAAACTTGCTTGTATTTAAAAGTGTTTAAAATGATAAGTTAATCACCCAATCAATTCCAGTTATCATACACATATCCACCTAATTAACACTCCATCAGTAATTTTTAAAATATAGATCTAGTGAATTACAATAAAAAATATATAAATATCTTGGCTTGTTAACAAAAGTGGTAATCTTACATGCTTAAAATTGTGATGTTGTACACATTTATCACAATTATTAGATTGCTTCTGTCAAAACTGAAGGAGTTGTAGTGATTTAATCGTTAAATGTTAATGGATGACAGACAGAAATAGCATACACTCCACTAGTCTTTAACAAGCGGAACTAGATATGAATGATTTTCAAATCAGTCGTGTTATTTCAAGTAAGATAAAAATAAAATTTAAAGAGTGGTCCTTATTTTTTCAGAAGAAAACAAAACTCAAGCATGCAGATTTACACTAACAACTTTAAAACCTACACAACTTACAAACAGATGCACACATGCAATCTACTGGACTTTCTTTGAGCTTTCAATATAATTCTTATCAAAATTAACCTTCAACACTTTATGGACACCTTTCATCATTTTGTAAAACCAAAATAAATTGATGACATCTAGAACTATACATGTTACAATGAGGACCATTTGCACGTGTCCTGTTCGTATAAATGCTTCCGTTCCATACACCTCATAAACTTTCATCCAATAAAATGGCATCACGCTAATACGAACGGTGAAGAAGGACAGTGTCATTAAAATTCCATTACTAAATCCCAAAGGATCTGTTTTCTTTATTCCAAGCATGTCGAAAAAGTACCTGTGGAGAAATGCAGAGCGAAATGTAACAGTTTCAAAGAACTTCAAAGTGATGTGGAACATCAACATGTAATCAAAGTCTTTTTTATGTACATGTACATGTAGTATGAATGGCATTTTATAAGATATATTAAAGCAGATATAGATCAAACACTAAATTGTCCAAATGGGGCTATTACCCTCTGCAGGGCACAATGGATGATGGGAAATAGTGAATTTGTGCTCATTGAAGAATGAATAGTTTTGACCACCCACCCTCAGAATAGAAAAAATATCCATAACTTCCTTGAATGTTAAACAAACTAATTTAGGGAATCTATCTCCCCCTGTAAGGACAGGATAAGCAGTAATTATGAAAGATTGGAAAAAGAAAATAATTACCATGCTGATTTAATTTACAACTTGAACATGATGTGTTTGTGAAACACTGATGCCCCATATGGCAGCAAAGTAATTCTGGTCTTGCCACAAGGAATACACATGCAATAAAGCCTTTATCACTAACCAAAAGTTCTGGCCAAGGTTAAAGTTTTAAAAAAGTCTGTCAAATTCCATTGTCAAGGTCATGAGGTCTAACAATTAGGTACCAAAAGGAAGGTCTTGCCAAACAATATACAAATGAAATATGAAAGCCCTAGCACTAATCATTCCAAAGTTATGGCCATTGTTAAAGTTTTTCAAAAGGTAAAACTCCAAGGTCAAGGTAAAAAAAAATTTCTACCTAGAGAAAGGTCTTGTCACAAGGAATATACATATGAAATATAAAAGCCCTATCACCATTTAAAAATTATGGCCAAGGTTAAAGATTTTGCAGACAAACAGATTAACAGGCAGAAAGACCAAAAACAGAGCGATTTCTGGGGGGGGGGGGGGGGGGGGGGGTTGTTTTTGTTAAGAAAAATTTCTGGTTTGCAGTTCATCAGTTTGATTTCAATGTCAATTGGCATGTTTGAACTTAATTATCATCTTTTAAAAAACATAAACCCTTCCTCTCGAAGGTAAACAGTCACTGGTGGGAAGAAAGGGAAGCTAGTTTTATAGTATAAAGCTATTTAATATCTTATTGTGACCTTGACCTTTCACCTTTAGATCTCAAAATCAATAGACATCTCTCTTCTTTTATAGAGATTCATCCACTTTAGTGTCATTGCACAAGTTTGGAGAAAATGAATGTTATCATCTGGAAACCATTTTATTTAATATATGAATTTCTTACCTTGGTCTTTAACCTTTTGGCCTCAAAATCAATTGGGGTCTTTTTTAAGCCAAAGGAAATTAATGTATGAAATTTCATTGTAACAAGTATTCTGAGTGTATTGAAGGCAATACAAAGTCCCCTACCAGTAGGATAATTCAGTGAATGGTTGGTCAAGCATAATGAAACTTAAATTTGATCTGGAACTATCCAAGACAAAGCCACATATCAAATTTCAATTGAATATCATCATCCAATGTGGAAAAAAGACCAGAAAACTGATTCTTGCAATTTATCAAGGGGCATAATTCAGTCAAAAGTATGTCAAGCATAACAAAACTCAAACTTGATCTGTAAATATCCAAGACAAAGCCATGTATAAAATTTCAGTTGAATATCTTCATCTAGTGCGGAGAAAAGTCTGGAAAACCTCAAGTGCAACGACAGACAAACAGATGACTGGACAGACAGACCCAGGTTAAACTAATAGTTCCCTTCAGCAAAGCTGGTAGGGGACTAAAAACTTGAGGAGTTTCAGAGATTTGAAACAGAATGAGACAGGCAAGATGATTCCATAATACCCCCTAAACTTCGTTTGTGGGGGTACAATGATACAAAGTATTCAAAAGGAACATAGATCTCAATATCATAACCAAGACTTCCTAGTATTGATATGACTTTACCTATTGTTTACATAGGGTGTGGAAATTTCAGCCAGCAGTCGATAATTGGCAAAATAGGGCATTACTCCGTACACCTACAATATTATTAAATGACATGAGTTGGAAACTTGGGCAAAGGTATTTGAAATACATCAAATTAGGCTAAATATTCAGTTTAAAAATTAATTCATCATTTAGAGCCTCACCATAACAAAGTAGTAAGCATAGATTGAAGCTGCATGGTGGAAAAAAAAGAAAATTTCTCCCATTTCCTTGTAGTATATGGCCATAATTACGGCATCTACAATCAATTAGCACTGCATTAATCAGTGAGGGACTTAAATATTAACAGTCTATCTCAAGCAATATCTCTAAGAAAGCCCATTTAAGACCTACCAAAAATATATTAAATTTGAAATAATGAATTTCAGAATCTGTTACTTAACTTATTTCAAACTTTAAACTTTGTTATAATGGATTAAATTGTCAAAACAAATTTGGAAAGTTTGTAATAACAGATTTAAAATTTTGATTCTGCAATTCATTATCATGAATGAATTATAAACTAATTTGATGTCAACGATGTATAACCCGTTATATCAAATGACAATTTGATATAACCATTTCTAAAATTCGTGTTTTCAAATTAATTTGTTAAAAGAAATTTTGCAATTTGTTATAACAAATTCAACAAATTCATAATAACAAATTTAATCTGTTATAATGAATTTCAAATTTTGATATAACAAATTTGTCATAACGAATTCTGGAATTTGTTACTTCAAATTCAAAAATATTTTTGATAAGTCCTAAATCATTGTTGCTAGCCACGGTTACTGAGTCCAGTAGTATCTACCCTACCTCATTGACATAGTGTTGATGGAGGCAATAGGTGTGGCTTGTGACAATGGTCCTAAATGGGTTTTCATAATATCTCACTCTAGGGCATCTAATAAATACTATATCATTTCTTGGTATTCAACTCTTCATTGGCACTTAAGCAGTGTATATGTTCTTAATATCAGCTATAAATATGAATATATATGTACAAGTACATTTGTATATCATATACATTTCTTGCATATTAAAATTACATAAAATTTATGTTTCTAAATAATGGCTGCAATTGTCTTATACTGCTGCAAATTTTAACAAATTTTACAGCATTTCATAGGTAAATGCTATATCATTTTGTATCAAAAATGCTTCATATGAAAACCCACATACCAGCACCTTGTGCACTGTATTATTAAAAGAATTAAATGCAGTTTTAATCTGACAGTTACAATGATTAACAAAAAGCCCTTCAATTACAACAGCATGATTATACACATAACTTACATGTAACACTCCTGTAGAACACTAGATCAAAACTACAAAACAATGCAATTTACCATATCATGTTGAGTACTGATATGCATATTTCAGTCTACATGGGGTAGAGGTATGGACAAGATCTGACATATGATAAACAGTAATTCAAACCAAAACTGAACAAACCACATGAATGTACCATCCACAAAATTAAGATCCGTTAAAAATCATTTGTTCCTGCTAAATTTTTTATCCTAACCATAAAAATTCAACCCCATGAATAGATGTAAATTTATAGTACTGTATTCATTCTGCATACAATACATATTTGAATGTATTTGTACATAAATTTATTAAAAGTTGTGAGTTATTACATACCAGACAACATGTATCCTGCTACTATAGCACACTCCATTCTCACAATAGGACTGTCGTGCCTACAACACACATGCTGATAATGACATACATAGTATATTTATCATACTTTCATCATTTAAAGTAATGAGCAGGAAAATTAAATTACAAAAGTTAACATATACCTAGTAAACATAGTTTATGTACACTTATGTTCCAAACATTGTAATTACCATATTGGATCTGAATTCAGTTCATGATCATATAAAAAAGCATACAGGCACATTGAACTAACTATCACTGCATGAACACTGGAGTTGACTCTGAAAATAAAAGAAATGCATTTACCAATCACTACACCCCAATCTAGTAAGTAGTGTAAATGATCATATGGATATTTTGCTTTGCATACATATTTTTGTCTGCTGCCTTTATGAAATCAGTGGTAATATCTGTATTAAACACTTTGGTTTCTTAATATGTATTTATTCTAAGAAATAAAACATAAACTTAAATATCTGCATGGTCCATTAAGTAAGGGAAATAATGCTGATGGTTTTTTTTTTACCAATGATTTTCTTTAAAATGGAAATCACAATTGTATGTTCACGATGTAAAAGAAAGAGAACCATACTTAAACATGGAACAAAAGCATTTAAATAATCCCACCTTTAATGATTGATTGATTGTTTATTGTTTTACGCTACACTCAACAATTTTTGTTATCTGGTGGTGTCCAATTTTATTGATGGAGGAGAGAACCCAAATACAATGTACCACCAACCTTCCGAAAGTACCACCTTTTATGTGTATATTTATGGTACTGAACAGTTTTAGAGGTACCTTAAAGCAGTACAAAAAATCCAATAAACTGTTTTGATTTTAATTATATATACAGTTATAAAATGGGTATGAGGGAAATAACAAATTTATGGTCTCCAAAATCTGTGGTGACACCTCAGGCAAAAGCTTTTTTGTCTGAGGAGGGGGACTACAAATGAACATAAACTCAAATAATTAAAGATATCTTTAATTCAATTCAACTGATGAGAGAATCAATGTGGTAGAAATGCTACTTGCAAAAATTAATAATTTAGAGCCCAGTAATAAATGATTTGGGGATCTCTTTAATTCACTTGGAAGCTATCTTTAATTATTTATAATGCTTTTGTATAGAGAATTAATGCACACATCATTTCTATTAAAAAGAGCAACAATTCAGTTAAAGAGATCCTTATTCCAATTGTTTGAGTTTATGTTAATTTGGTGCTCCATACTTTTTCAGTGGGAATACCAATCTTTCCTTCCATCATTGTTACACCTGATCTATTATGATCTCTGCTAATAACATTATGTCACAGATCTCACAAATCTTGGAAAGCTCCATGTGATTGATTAAAAATATCAATGAATGTTAACAAGGGAGTAGTCCCAAGTAGCACTGATTCTGCAGGGTGTACTCCTAAGATTGGCAAAATAGTGCATTACTTTTAAACAAAGAACAAGTAGTGGTATAATAATTCATTATAGACGTAGTAGGTATTTTATCATATACATCAATCACTTTGTCACAATTTGATTTTATTTTGTTTTGTTTGTTATTGCGCTCCATAGTTTGTTTTCTCCGTATTGTCACGGGTAGCTGGTCAAAGCTGTCAAACCGGTTTGGTGAGTGTTTTGCGTGTTAGTTCGGTCCAAGGTGCGGTAGAGTGAAGGTGTGTCCTTCCATGCAAGTTAGGAATGAAAGACCTGTGTGGTCGAGAGTTTAACCTGTGTGGTTTGTAAGGCCTTGGTGAAATACAGAACGGGTGTTCGTATGGTATTCCTGTGTGGAAATTTAGAGCATTTCGACAGCGGTGAGTGTGAATTGTTTATTTGTTTTACTTAGGTTAGGAATTTTGTCTATTTTTGGTGTTACTTAGCCTGTTTTATGCACGACTATTCTGTGTATCATTAAAATATTGCACAATATACCCGACATATTCAAGTTTTTTGTATGTATATATTGATTACATGAAAACCCCGACTGTTACTATGTAATTGTACATATATAGGTGACCCGCTGTGTATGTGCATGTATATTGTATGGCACGAGCAGGTGCTCGCAACAGTCATGACGTTCTATGGGATTTGGTGGACAGAGCTGGAGAAAAACCTATGCGCATGACGTGGACGGATACGGTAACACTAACTGAATAACGGACAGTGTCGATTTGAATATCAACGCTAGTGTGTGAAGTGTGGTAATTTCTTTGTGTCATCTTATAGCCATCCTGAGTGAACTACTTTATATTTCAAGAGACATCTGCTGGTTCCTAAATTCTCACTACGTACTTGAACATTTAGATAAGTCGGGTGGACGTGTATTTGTCTGATTATTATTATTTTGTTTGCTATTTTTTTTATATTTTTTTTATACTAAGTGTGTGGGTGTTGTAAGTGCGTGTGTGTGAGTGCGTATGTGTGCAGATATTACTTGTGAATTTGCTGAGCACGATAATAAAGTTATTTTTTTCACTTAACTCGACTTTTTCATTTCAAAGTCCTGTAAACAGCGAGGGTTATTTCCTAGCCATAATCACAAATTGTGACAATTGGGGGCTCGTCCGGGATGGAAATATTTTAAATACCAACTTCCTTACGCTGTTGATACTGAGCTTTGAAAATGGAAAGCGAGTTACAAAAGTTAGTAGAGATAGGGCAGAAATTGGGGTTGAATGGAGATAAGTTATTGGATTATGTTAGAGAAAAAGAGAGAAATGAAAGGCAAATAGAACAAGACAAGTTGCTGAGAGAGGAGAGAGCGAAGGATAGAGAGGCGAAAAAAGAAGAATCTAACAATCAAATGGCAGTGTTAGAAAAACAAATCCAGTTAGAGAAAATTAAAGCAGACGCGTTAGCATTAGAAATTAACTCTAAACATGAAGGTGTCCCCACAGCCCCAGATGTTGTTCAAGGTTGTGCTAAACTTCCAAAGCTTCCTCCCTTTAACGATCAAAGAGATTGTATTGATGCTTATCTACAGAGATTTGAAAGGTTTGCAGACAATGCTAAATGGCCTAGGGATACATGGTCAATAAATCTTAGTGCTTTGCTTACAGGTACCGCGCTTGAGGTATATTCTCGTTTGTCGCCTGGAGATGCGTTTGATTACGATAAGCTCAAACGTTCGTTGCTGCAGAGGTTTAGGTTGACTGAAGAAGGGTTTCGTGGAAAGTTCAGAAATACTAACCCAGAAAAAGGTGAAAATCCTCCACAATTTCTAGCACGTTTAGACAATTATGTAACAAGGTGGATGGAACTCGCGAGATCCCCTCCTACGTTTGACGGCTTAAAAGATCTCATATTGCGCGAACAGTTCATTTCAAGTTGTAGTAAGACACTTGCTACATTTCTGCGAGAGCGTCACCCTAGAAATGTTAAAGAAATGACGCGATTAGCTGAACAGTTTATTGAAGCGCACGGTGCTTCTTCATTTTCTTACGATCGCACAAATCGAGTCGAAAACAATGATGTGAGATCAACGTTAGCAGAGGTTCAAAACAAATCTTTTTCAAGTGCAGGTAAGAAAGAAAAGAAATGTTACGAGTGTGGCCGAACAGGTCATATTGCTAAGAATTGTTTTGATAGGTTAAAGAAAGGATATTACCCCAACACTAACAAGAGTGCAGCAATGTTAACTTCTGGTGCAACATCAAATACTGCTTCCCGATCTGGAAAGGCACAGACAATAGTCATTGAAGGTGAGCATAGACAAAAGAATCAATGCTTGGAGTCGGGTAAACATGTTGGTTCTTTGTGTATATTGTCCGACAAGTTAAGGGATTGTTGCATACAGGACAATCAGGTAACATTACGTTGTGGGCATATATTACCTGTCATTGGTGGAGCTTGCCGTGTTTGTCACAACATGCCAGTTTCAGATGGATATGTAGGTAAACATTCAGTCGAAGTTCTACGCGATAGTGGATGCAGCAGTGTTGTTGTGAAACACAGCCTCGTTTCCGAAGATCAGCTGACTGGACGGAATGTGGAGTGTGTACTCATTGACGGAACTGTCCGGAAAGTTCCAGAAGCCTACATCAACATACACACACCTTTCATATCAGGTAAGGTCAAAGCTCTATGTATGAAAAACCCAGTCTATGGTTTAATCATAGGTAATGTAAACGGAGCTAGAGAACCATCAAATCCTGATTTAGAATGGAACAATCATAGAAAGTGCAGAGACATAGAGGAGAAAGGTCCGCATGAAATGGTGGAAGGCTTAGCCGTGCAGACAAGAGGTAAAATTCGGAAGGAAAAGGAGAAATACAGATCACTGAAGGTAAAGAATATTACTGAAAAGTTAGCATCTGTAGATGATATGAGAGTTGCACAAAAAGAGGACGCTACATTAGATAAGTATCGAGAGTACGCAAGGACTGGTACACGGAAATTTACAGGACAACAAAATGTGTCTTGGTTTGCCATTGAAGATGATCTGCTGTTCAGATATTTTCAATCTCCAAAGGTGAATAGCAATAAAATCTTTAAACAGTTGGTTGTTCCGTTACCACACCGTATTACAGTCATGAAGCTTGCTCATGATTGTGTACTGTCTGGTCACTTGGGAATCAGAAAGACAACAGACAGAGTACTGTCGAATTTCTATTGGCCAGGGGTACAAGGAGATGTAGGAAGGTATTGTAGATCTTGCGATGTGTGTCAGCGAACAGTACCAAAAGGTAAGGTCTATCCCGTTCCTCTAGAGTCAATGCCACTTATCGACACTCCATTCGAGCGAGTTGCTGTAGATTTGATTGGACCCATTTTTCCAGCAACCGATCGTGGAAACAGGTATGTACTTACCATGGTTGATTACAGCACTAGGTATCCTGAAGCAGTTGCTCTTAAAAGCATCGAAACGGAACGTGTTGCTGAGGCGTTGTTTGAATTCTTCACTAGACTTGGTATTCCTAAGGAAATTCTATCAGATATGGGTACCCAGTTCACGTCTAGCCTTATGAAAGAGGTAGGTCGTTTACTTTCCATTGCACAGCTAACAACATCTCCCTATCATCCTGCTTGCAATGGCTTGGTGGAGAAGTTCAACGGAACACTCAAGCAAATGCTAAGACGCATGGTAGCTGAAAGACCCAAAGACTGGGACAGGTATATAGCTCCTTTGTTGTTTGCATACCGCGAGGTTCCTCAAGAAAGCATGGGATTTTCCCCATTTGAATTATTATACGGTCGAACAGTTCGTGGACCAATGACAGTTCTACGAGAGATGTGGACGAAAGAACTGAATGATCCAGAGATCAAGAGTACTTACCAGTATGTGATCGACTTGAAGGAACGTTTGAAAGAAACGTGTGAGTTAGCAAAAAAATCATTACAGAAATCCAGTCAGCGCTACAAGAGGTATTATGACCGGAAAACAAAGGCACGTTCGTTTAGTGTCCATGACAAGGTCTTAATCCTTCTCCCTACAGACAATAATAAACTATTGATGCAGTGGAAAGGCCCTTTTCCCATTGTTTCAAAGTCTGGTATGGTGGACTACAAAGTTGATGTTCAAGGTAAGATCAAGACTTTCCATGCCAATCTTTTAAAGAGATATGTCGAGAGAGAAACCAATGCTCCTGAGATTTTTGGTTCTTGTTCAGTCATAGAGGAAGAAGTATTCGAGAACACAGATGGCGAGAGTGATTTTCCTCTAGAAGTACCGTCTGCCGAAGCCAAGGAAACATTTGAAGATGTGCATATCGATGAGGGTCTGACTGAACCGCAACAAGATGACATCCGAGAGATTCTTTCAGAATTTAACGATGTTTTGTCGGATCTACCTAATCGTACACATTTAGCTCAACATGAGATTCATCTGACAACTACAGATCCTATCCGTAACAAGCCGTATCAGATACCATTTGCTTTACGGGATTCAGTCAGAGACGAAATCAAGAAAATGATTGAAATGGACATTATTGAACCGTCTGAGTCTCCGTACGCTAGCTCTGTCGTGATTGCGAAAAAAGCTGATGGTTCCAAGAGAATATGCATTGACTTTAGAAAGCTGAACAAGGTGAGTGTGTTTGATGCTGAGCCCATGCCTGATCCCGAGGAAATTTTTGCAAGGATTGGACAAAGTAAGTATTTTACTAAAGTAGATCTATGCAAAGGATACTGGCAAATTCCTATGAGGGACGAAGACAAAGATCTCACATCATTTGTTACCCCTGATGGTTTGTTCAGATTTAAAGTCATGCCTTTCGGTTTGTTGAACGCGGCGGCTACGTTTAATCGTATGATGCGTGTTCTGTTACGAGATTTAAAAGACACTGATAGTTTCATTGACGACATCTTGATTCATTCTGAAACTTGGGAAGAACATTTGGTTGCTCTCAGATGTTTATTAGGAAGATTACGATCAGGACATTTGAATGCCAAACCATCTAAATGTTTTGTTGGTTTTAGATCACTTGATTTTTTAGGTCATTCTGTTGGAAATGGCGTGATGCGACCTAACAATGACAAGCTTGAAGCTATCAAAAATGCCCCTCGTCCTGAAACTAAGAAACAGGTGCGTTCATTTTTGGGATTGATCGGTTATTACCGTAAGTTCGTTCCCAATTTTGCTGCTGTTTCTTGTCCATTGTCTGACTTAACTAAAAAGGGCATTCCGAACAAAGTTGAGTGGCGCGATGAACATGAAAGAGCTTTCAATGATTTAAAGTCGTTGCTCTTATATGCCCCGATTCTTCGACTTCCAGACTTTCACAAAGATTTCTTTCTCAGAACAGATGCTTCCGATTACGGAATAGGTGCAGTTCTATTGCAAATGCATGAGAAAATATTCCCAATCGCCTATGCAAGTAGGAAGTTGAATGACAGAGAGAGAGGTTATTCAGTGATAGAAAAAGAGTGTTTAGCAATCGTTTGGGCTATACGAAAGTTTCAAGCATACTTGTACGGTAGAACTTTCATCCTTCAGACAGATCATCAACCATTGGTGTATCTGAACAGATCAAAAGTGTCCAATGGTAGGTTGATGCGATGGGCGATCTTTTTACAGTCCTACAATTTTGTAGTTCAGTCAATCAAAGGTATTGACAACATCGGTGCTGATTTTTTGAGTCGCCATGCTATGTAAATAATACCGTGTCATTTTCCCATTCAAAATATGCTTCCCAATTTTGAAACTTAAAAGGGAAGGTATTGTCACAATTTGATTTTATTTTGTTTTGTTTGTTATTGCGCTCCATAGTTTGTTTTCTCCGTATTGTCACGGGTAGCTGGTCAAAGCTGTCAAACCGGTTTGGTGAGTGTTTTGCGTGTTAGTTCGGTCCAAGGTGCGGTAGAGTGAAGGTGTGTCCTTCCATGCAAGTTAGGAATGAAAGACCTGTGTGGTCGAGAGTTTAACCTGTGTGGTTTGTAAGGCCTTGGTGAAATACAGAACGGGTGTTCGTATGGTATTCCTGTGTGGAAATTTAGAGCATTTCGACAGCGGTGAGTGTGAATTGTTTATTTGTTTTACTTAGGTTAGGAATTTTGTCTATTTTTGGTGTTACTTAGCCTGTTTTATGCACGACTATTCTGTGTATCATTAAAATATTGCACAATATACCCGACATATTCAAGTTTTTTGTATGTATATATTGATTACATGAAAACCCCGACTGTTACTATGTAATTGTACATATATAGGTGACCCGCTGTGTATGTGCATGTATATTGTATGGCACGAGCAGGTGCTCGCAACAGTCATGACGTTCTATGGGATTTGGTGGACAGAGCTGGAGAAAAACCTATGCGCATGACGTGGACGGATACGGTAACACTAACTGAATAACGGACAGTGTCGATTTGAATATCAACGCTAGTGTGTGAAGTGTGGTAATTTCTTTGTGTCGTCTTATAGCCATCCTGAGTGAACTACTTTATATTTCAAGAGACATCTGCTGGTTCCTAAATTCTCACTACGTACTTGAACATTTAGATAAGTCGGGTGGACGTGTATTTGTCTGATTATTATTATTTTGTTTGCTATTTTTTTTATATTTTTTTTATACTAAGTGTGTGGGTGTTGTAAGTGCGTGTGTGTGAGTGCGTATGCGTGCAGATATTACTTGTGAATTTGCTGAGCACGATAATAAAGTTATTTTTTTCACTTAACTCGACTTTTTCATTTCAAAGTCCTGTAAACAGTGAGGGTTATTTCCTAGCCATAATCACAAATTGTGACACACTTTGACATGCACATGGGTGAGGAATATATAGATAATAGAAGATGCATTATGAAAAACAAGTCCAATGTTTTTGTCTTTGATATCTTTACAAATTGTAATTATTGTCATTTTCTCATGAATGTGATGCAGTTGTGAATAATGCATGTATGAATCTTGATAAATATAGTGTGTCTATTTTGATGGCTAGGAATTCTGACAGAAATGAAAGTGGAATGTAAATATAATAAAAAATGAATTACATAAGAGTATGAACTGTAATGCTTCATTCTGACATACTTTCCATGAAGCATTGCATTTCATACCCTTATGTATTTTCAAAAATCCTAAGGAGGAATGCTAAACCAGAGAAATTTGATGTGGATGAAAATTGGAGGATATGAACAACAATATTTTGAAATTGAAAATTTTCAAATTTCCTTTATTTAGTCAAAAAATGCAGTTTTAGTAGAAAGCAATTCAATAAAAATTTAAAAACCCTGCTGGACTTGAACCTGCGATCTATAATTTAGCAGTTGATGTTCTAGTTCACTCAGCTACTCAGCTACACAATAAAGTTTCAAAATGAATAGACAAATATTGCTGATATTCACATTTTCATTAATGATTGAAAAGGAAGTCAGCCATTCTGATGCTGTACAATATCTCCTTAAATTAAGACTGGTTTATATGTGCACTGTTTGGGTAAAAAATGAGACAAATTGATAAATGCATTGAAATCCAATTTGTTTGAAACATCAAAAAACATATTCTGTTAAGTATACATACAAAAGTAGACAGTACATGTAAATTAACCTCAACCTTGCAGTTCATTACAGAAGGAGGACCATCTTGCATAGTTCGAAAGTTATGTTGAAGACAACCACAAACAATATGACAGGCTTCAATATTGGGAGCATAAAAATGAATGTAGCACAATACTAAGACACATTGATAAATGCTAAAGTACTAAAAAGTATATACTGTCAATGTCTACAGAATTTACACTAAAAATAATGCAACATTTACATGTGACTTTTAGAGAAGTTGCTGATTAACTATTCATATTTTCTGTCAGTTTGTTGATTATCAAATAATATTGAATAGTTCATGCATGTACATCACTAGGGAAAATATGCACTTCTGACACAGATTTTTTTAATAACTGTTCTCTACTCCCCTTAGATACAAAATAGATAATGAATCAAGCCATGTTCATACCTTGTATCCCAGTCAATCTTGCTGGCAGCAGGTAAGCTGTTGTATTTGGTAAATACTTTCTTGGACAAGTTTGGATTGACAAACTTGAATAAGAATAAAAAAAAGAGAAAACTTATGCATGCTGCTGGTAGGTATTTACTGTCAAATTCCATAGACTGGAGACTGGTCATGATGGACAATGAACATCACAATCCACCACCTAAACAAAGAAATGCACAACTATCATAATGAACAATGACCTTTGATAATGATTATGTACTTAAATGTTGTTATCATGTGATAACAATCTTACAGTGATACAGAGTCTACAATGGCTACAGAGTGGTGAGAGAATTAAAATGCCTCTTTTATAAATTAGATGGATGATGTGTTATCATGAATGCTATCAAATATCTGAAGTACATTTGAGGACTATCACAAGATCACATTAGTGATTACACATACAAAATAATTTGATACCCAATCAAAAGTACATATCTGGCTTTTCATTTACTTCAGCACTAATGTAGTGGTCAAGCAAGTTCAATTAATGTTGGTCAGATAGCTCAGTGGATAGAGCACCTGATTAACAATTTTGGTCCATTAAATTTTCTCCCTTTCTGTTACATTTGGTACCATAGACCAGCCCCTGGAATTGACAGGTGAAAATACCTGCCAGGGGATAAAGGTCTTCAAGATGTAAAGACAATAAAGGAAGGAGGAATGTAGTGGTCAGACAAATTCAATCACTGGTAGCCAGATAACTCGGTTGGTAGAGCACCTGATTAGAAATTCAAGGGGTGTGGGTTTGAATCCTGATCTGGTCTGTTGTTGTTTCTCCTTTCTTTTTACACATACAATCTCTAAAGAGCAGCATACTTCACTGTTGAATGGAGACACGTACACAGCACAGTAGGATTAAGATTTTTCTAATGTACTACTGAATTTTTCATTTAAGATATCAAACTTTCAAAGTCACTGACTTGTTTTAAGTTTTCCATACCAGGTAATACAGAAGTAATAATTCAGCCTAAAAGGGTCCACATTGTGATTTGTCATAGATTAAATATGTTAGTCAGGAGAATGAACTCGCTTGCAAAGCTCAACAAACTCACAGGTAATTCACCTAAGCCTTAATTCTGTGTTAATGAAAATCATGTAAATCACAGAGTCCATTTTTAAAACTGTCAAGTAAATTTACATTACATCTACCCACTTTTGTTGTTAATGCTATTGTCTGAGAGATGCAACCACAACTATCTGGGGATGTTCTATGAATTTTCACATTATATTGATATAACCCTGGATAGTAAAATTTACAGCAACAAGAAATGTTTCAGAAACATGTACAGGTTACTTTCTATAACTCAAAGTTCAAGGGACCTTGATAAAACTTTGAGTGATCGAAAGTTCACAAGATATCAAAGGATGAGTGAAATCCAGAACTGTTAAGGTTCAGATTTTATGGTAACTGGAGTGCATATTTATAACATCCTAGCATTGGTTTCACACATTGTCTTCCATATTTTTAGGTAATTGACCAGATTTCAACAACACAGAACTTTATCATGCATAGGTAAAAAGATTTTTAAAGTTTATTTATTTGTTCTTTATTCTTATTAAGATAGACGTACGTACACATATATACAAGACAAATTTCTCATACATAACAAAGTTTTGCAGTCACTAACTGGCATACATGTCTTTAAATTATATTCTCAAATTCTCATTGTCAAGTCCAAACAAGCTGTAAATTTTATCTATTGTCAAATTATATCACAAAATCAAAGCATAGGTGGAGGATTAAATTGAACAATTTTAAACAAATCCACCTCATAAAGCAACACAAGCAAGGTGACATCTATATAAATATCTAATATCAAAATAAAATATATGTGTGTTTAAAGCAACACAAGCAAGGTGACATCTATATAAATATCTAATATCAAAATAAAATATATGTGTGTTTCCAGTTTTTCGACCCTACCTATGTTTTTGCTGCTGACCCCAATTATAAATAAAATAAAATCTGGAATTTTATTCTTTCATCATTGAAATTTCACTGACTTACATTCTGATTACTATGGATCTTCAAAAGTATTTGGAATGTATATAGACCTGTGTTCAAAACATCAAAAACGAAGATTTCCAATAAATGGCTTTAATAAAATGTTTTACCTACCTACCCTACCTAATTTTGGGGGGAATGAAATAGGAAATACGTATATATTTTATTTTGGCATAATTAACATGGCCAGGCTAACCCCTGGCATTCATCAGTCCAAACGGAAATAATTGTACGCTTGAGTGATGCTGGGTATGTGCTAACACTACTTCTTGAGATTGAGAGTGAAAAACAATGAAATATGTTTAATGAAACCTGAATTTCACTTCAAGAGTAAATTTGCTTAGTTATATAGAGAAAACAATCAGGACCATGATTTCATATTGAGAGATCAAGAACTTTGAAAGATCAAAGTTTGAGCCATCAAGAGCCACCTGTATGCCCCATGACGCAAAATTGAAAAGGGTTATATATATATATCATTTAATTGATAATTTTGCCAAAACATTTCAAGATATTGAGCACACAATATAAGGAATTCCTAAGTCCAGATTGAATTGACCCTTGAGCATGTGGCCTTAAAATTGATAGGGGTCATTTACTCCTTAGGATGTGGCAGTGTACCAAGTTTGGTGTCATTCAAGCAAATGATTTGCAAGATACAGAGACGACAATACATTACTATGTTCAGCTTGACCCTTGACCATGTGACCTCAAAATCAATAGGGGTCATCTTATCTTAATAATGTACCCATATACTTTGATGTCTGTCACAGAGTTTTTGAAATGAAAAAAAAAAAAAATCACTGGCCAAGTGGACTGATGAATTCATGAAATTTACTGATCTGAACAATACTGGTCAGTATTTTAGTTACTTGAATGAAGAAAAATGAGCAAAAGAAAATTTTAAAACAAATTAATATTTATTGTAAAACACACAATATTCGCAAACTCATGACCAGGATAAGAGTAAATTCGGTATGTTGTTTCATATGCTTTACTGAATCAGTGGACTTGTACTCTATGGGCTGTGAAGGTGCATGCATTGTGTGAACCAATTGCTATTAAAATCTTATTGATGCATCTCTGTCCAAATGACAAAGTCAAATTAATGAAATAAAAGCTGTATCATTTGTGGATTCAATCCATATCCGCTTAAGATATGAAAATGATCCAGTCGGGGTCTTGATAAAAACTATATGAATTTAGTTTTTTGTCAGACATTGAATTTTCTATCTCCCCCTAAAGATGTTAAAGTTCTAAATTGATCATTTATGTATAACTGGTTCTGCAGACAGATCATATACAAAAAATAACTGGACTTTGAAAATATTTACCAGTTTTGCCAGTGGGACTGGTGGATTTCAAAAAATCTGCTGTCAAGAAAAGGGTTCTTAAGATATTGTGCAGATGAGACTTGGTCCAACAGACAGACCAATTGAAAGGTGCAAAACAATATACTCCCACTTTTTCATAGGGGGCATAAAAAATACAATTAAACATTGATTCAGAAGTGAACTACAAATTGAATACATTATCAAGAAATGTGTCTAATCCAATATGCTATGGAAGAAAATTTTTGTGTAATTGTATTAGTCATTTTGTCATATTATACAGTTTTAAGTTAATAAAGAACTTGGAAAATAGTAAATTGGGAATGAAATTTAGATCTGAATTTCACAGTGTAAAACGTTTTGTGCAGGTGTTATTTAAGACACGTCTAATTTCATGGTCCGATATGCCTATCAAGTTTGTTTAATCTACACGCACTAGGGTGCTAAAAATATTCTAAAAAGAATATGCTAAATGAATGGATATACAAGAAGACAGTTCCTCATATAATCTGACTTTGTGGGATTTTTTTTTCTATCTTGCACTGCTACAGCATCATTAATTATAATGTCATAATATTTTCTCTGATTCATATTGGCTGCATAGTGAAAAAAAATGCATTGTTTTCTTCAAATTTTGATTTGTTACAACATTCTGAGGGACAGTCTTAGATTTTTTTTTAGTTTACATAAAAGTGTAAACCATTTCTAAGTAAGCTCTTTTGGAGTGACTAATTAGTTTTTGCATTTATGTTCAAATGAGGATTTTGACACAAAGCTCCTGCATGTAAATTAATGCACTAAATTAGATAAAATGTGAGAAAAATAATCATTCATTATAATTTCATGTGGGACAGTGAAATTCTACCTCAAGGACAAGATTCACTGTCTAATGAATGATTCAAATTATAACGATCATATTTCATACCTAATAAATGGACGATGTCATTTTTGTAATCAAGGTATCATTTTAAAGAGTTAAAATTAATCCACCATAGATGAATTTCATTTACTGGATGATTTTATTTCAACTTGAATTTCATTTTACACTGAAGTCAATTAGGTCTTCCTGTTTTACTAAAATATTTTTAAAAGAAATTGTATTTTCATACAAATCTTTTGGTAAAAAATGACGTATATACGTTCTCGTCACAAAAAAATGTGAAATAAAAGTAATCATTTATATAATACACACACACACAGATTATGCGATAACGAGTGATATTCAGCTACCATTAATATTCACCATTAATATAAATAACATCGCAGATTGAATTGCAATCTGATTAAAATATATATCTCTCAAATAGCGCTCTGATATACATTTTAATCAGATTGATTGAATTGTTGCATTGTCTTTAATATTAAGGTGGCTCATTACACCAAAAGTTTATTTTAATGGCTCATTGAAACACCTCATATGATACACTTTATTAATCTCATTAATCTTATGAGTTAACTAATTATGTTAATCAGAGCAAAAGTCAACTCATACCCATTAATATTTTTTCGTCACTGCGCACTAAGAATAAATAAAAGATAAAAAACTGATTAACATAATTAGTTAACTAGTCCTACTCGCAATTAATTAACTCTATCATTACTACTTCATGCATTTGTGGATCAGCTCACTGGATGACATGTTGGCCCAAAAAGTTGGTCACTTTGGCCCAACTTTTTGAGACACTTAAATTCGGCCCAATTTTTTTCTGTTTGAGACACTTAGGCCCATTTTTGTTTTGCCTAATTTCACCTGTATATTTCAGCTGAACGGCACATATAGCACAATGACAATTCAGCCCAATGACACCTTGGCCTAATGACATTTCTGCCAAGAGACACATCAGCCCATTTTTTTTTTTTTTTGTCGTACATATCACCATTATTTTTTCTTACAACAATATATAGAACATTGTCACTTCCACCCATACCATGACTACTAGGCCTCTTTTTGGACCAGTATTTTCACCAGTATTTTCTACTTTACAACATAAAAGTAGGAAACGTTTTTGCATGTTGTTTCATTTCATTCTTACTTCATCATAATTTATTTGAAGGGCAAAGGTCAGTTACAAATTAAAGTAACTAAGAATATTATAATGAAGATGAATGGTTTTATTAACATTATATGACAAGATATTAGAAATAATATTAACAAATTAAACAATATTCACAAGCAAACATTCACTTTAGCATGATCTCTCACTATCACTGCGATCTTTAGTTTTCAACCAAACAGTTCCCTTATCTTGGCTGAGATTTTTTGAAATAAAATATTTCAGTTCTTTATCAATTTTAAGCTATACAGCTCATAAGTTTATATAAATCCTTATTGACATATATGATATCAGTAAATAAAATATACAAATGACAGAGAATACAATTACATATTTTCTTCTTGGGACTTTCAATGCTAGACCCATGTACAAATTTTCCAAGGTTACATGCACGTGTCTTTCAAATTATTAATAGTAAAAAATAATTATCAGAACTTTACTTAAACAGAGAAAGTTTTTTCCCCAATTGTATGGTTTGTATCATCGGAAACCATGGGTTTTCTCTCCGTTACAATGCATTCAGTGTAATGGAGAGGAAACCTGTGGGTTCCAATAATGCATGACTTGATAAAAAACACAATACCGAAAATCAAGGGATTTGGTGGTAGTTTGTGTTTATTTTATATTTGGGCCAAAGTGTTTCTGGGCTGAAATCTCATTGGGTCAAAGTGTCAATGTTAAATTTGTTCATCATCATCATCATATCCGTTTTATACTCCGTTGTCCTCATCTGAGGGTTGGACTGTAATGAAATGTCAGAGTACAATTGACATAATTTAAAAAAGGGAGTTGAAGTGTCACGGGCAAAAGGAAATTGGGCTGAAATGCCTTTGTGCCTAAATGTTTCAAAAAGTTGGGCAGAAGTGTTCAAGGTTTTGGGCCGAATCGTCTGACTTCACCTACACTGTACCAATATACTGTCATTTCGTATTATGTTGTCCTCACACAGTAGTCTCAAATTTCATCATTTGGGCAAGACAAAACTGAAAATAGTAGTATGATAAAAATTTCGAATTTTCTTTTATCATCGTTTATTTTATGCACATATGATAAAATTTTAAACTCCTTCGTTCTTTGATATCGACCCGATGTCTTCAAAGTCAAAGAAAGTGACAACTTGAATAAGATATACTTAAAATTGAATACTATGTGTGATTTCACAATAACATAACAATATTTAAGACTGACACTTGAAAAAATGTACAAATGTGCGATTATGCTGGTTTAAAGTTCACGTGCTGCAAGCGTAAAAAAAATATGTACAATTCGAATTTCCTCGACGTGGAATCGGTACAAGAATCAGTCTTAGATACTGTTGTACAAGTATTCTAATTAATATAAATATGATTCTGCATTTATATTCATTGAAAAATAGTCACAATTCACATTACTTTCTGTGGATATTCACCTGAATTAACCAAATGAAGACACGTAATCCAAAAATCGTAAACATAACTATCATAAACTTTGCATGTCGTAATGAGTATCACTGAATATTACATTGAAATTTTAGCACTTCTAAGTGTTATATGGATAATATGATCATATTTAACATATAGATCTATAATCTTCCTTCTTTCTTTCTTTCTTTTTTTTTTTTTACGACAACCAAAAACAAATATTATCATGCTGGTTGCGGTTTGTTTTCTTGTCCTGTTTACGTGTGTTTTATTTATTGTCATGAAAATCATCAATCACAGAGGGAAAGGTACAGTCCCTGTATTGGCTGTTGTTGGTTCAGGTACGTGAGTTTACCCGTACCCGTGCGCAAACATGCACGGTCCAGAGCTGCGTTCAAGATCGTAGCGGCTACTTAGTGCTATGAAATTGAACGAACATTTAGGCTAGCCCTACGTAGGAAGAACAAGCTTAATTCATACAAACTAGACTATCTAGCTTTGGCGCTACTATCTTGAACGCAGTCCGAAGCTAGCCAACATCTAGGTCTATTGAACGCACTGTATGAATCCCAACGAAGGGCTAGCAAAGATGTTCGTTAAACTTCGTAGCACTATCAGCACTACGAAGCCGGTACGATCTTTTATGCAGCCGTAGCCTGATCAGACAGTCCATGGAATTCGCGGAAACACCGAAAACACCAGTTGATTACCGAAAACACCAACATGACCAATGCATTATTAAAGAACACTTGCAATGTGTTAGATATATCAGAGTTTTTAAATAAACAAAATTTTAGTGGTCAAGTGCCAGTGAATTAATAAAATTTACTGGTCAAAACAAATCTTTACTGGTCAGTATTTTAGTTACTTGTATGAACAAAAAGCAAAGTAAAACTTTAAAACAAAATAATATTTAAGGTAGTACACAACAGGTAACACAAAAATTTTCTATAATTCAATTTTTTTGAAAATTAAAAGGACTTTTTATTATATTAAACTGCACCCATTTGCAAAATTTAAAAGAAATCTGACCTGAAATTTTTTTTTTTTATATAGGTCACAAATCCATTCCTGGATGCCCGCAGTTAAATCCATTAGTTTTCATTAAAGTACACATTTTGAAAAATAGATTGTAAAGAAAATGTAGATTTTATGAAACAAGTTTATTCACAAGTGGTTATTGAAATATAAAAACAAATAAAATAATATATTAGAGTCACAAAGTAATTTTTGTAATTATTTAATCACACTTGAGGATTTGTACAACGGTCAAATTTGCAAGCTATTTGCCGTATTTAGTACTGTATAAAAATGAATTTATAATTCAATTTTAAAGAAAAACCAACAAATGACATTTCAAGATATATAGATTCAACAATAAGAATATGATAAGAATTCAACCTTGGGATTTCATCATAACAGGCATTTTACTACCCCCCCCCCCCCCCCCAACCTTTTCATCAATGAGAAGTGATCAGCTGACTGTTAAATTCTATGCCAATTTATTGTTTTAAATATCATTCCTTATTTTACTTTTCATATCTATTTGCACCCAGCATTCATGAATGTATTTTTTTTTTTTTTTTATTGTTTTTCATAACTTATATCATGACAAGTACATACACACCTTTCACTCACACTTTCATACAGATTAAATATAGTATACAATTATGAAAAATATATGTATAGACTATTATTAGTTTTTGATGACAAAGAGATAAAACTAAAATAAAAGATATCATTCATTGTAAAGACATTTCCATTTAGACCATTTTCTTTGGTAAAGTGTCAATTCTGTAAGTTTCCCCTCTAAAATGTAATAATTGTGTATACATCTCAAAACATCATTACAATCAATATTGACATTTTTTCTTGAATATTGGAAAATATATCTCTTTACCAAGAGGATTATAAAGTTTAGACCCATGTTTTCTTTTCTGGGAAACCAAAAATAACAGTTTGTACATTGAATTCCATTCTTTTACCAGATTTTTAAAAAATCCAATCTGATAATTTTTCCCATAATCTTAACACTGAAGTACAGTAAAAAAAAGATATGCTTAATTGTTTCTGGTTCTAGTGCACATATTGAACAAAGTGGAGAGGTTTTGATTTTTGACATGTGTAAGAGTTTGTTAGTGCCTAATGTTCTATGTATAATTCTATAATTGAACCATATCAACCCTGAATCCTTTGTCACAGATCTTATGTTTGTATACACATGTTTCCAATCTAAATTTAATTGTAAGTTTAAATCATTACCCCATTTGTTTTCGCAAGTAGGCCGATGTTGCGTTTTTGATATCAAATAATCATAAATATTCCTAGATCCTGTTTTGTACTTGCACAAAATTTTAATGAATTCTGGTTGATACGGTTGAAAAGTTATATTTCGTAATAAAAGTTTGATATTTGGCCATGAATGTATAATAGCTTGTTTTAGACCCTCATATGTTGTGAATGGAATCTGAATTGAGTAATCATTTGTAATACTATGATAGGTGATAAAATTACCTTGTGTATCTAAAAGGTCATGTACTCTATGAAAGCCTTTCTCGTGTAATGGCTTGCAATATGTACATTTATTTTCAATCTTTATTTTATCATTATACCATAAAGGTTCAAATAATATGTAGGAATCTTTCATCTCAAAGCTTTCTAAGAATTCTGCGAAGTAAGATAATGCTTCCTTCCAAAAGGAATTGTGTGTGGAATTTGCTCTTTGTTTGCAATATGAGGGTCCAAATTGGGTTAGTTTTGTAATGCTGCAACCAGTGACTTCAGAAAAGATATTTATCCAACTAGAATTAGTTGTGAAGAGCCTCCTAAACCACGTTAATTTAAGAGATTTAATGCAAGTTTCTATATTGGTCATTCTAAGTCCACCATTTTTGAAATCCAATGCTAATGTTTTTCTAGAAATCTTTTCAATTTTGTTCCCCCATATAAATTTGTACAAAGTTTTTGTTAGTTGATGAATCCACTGTGAACTTGGTTTAGGAAGAGAAGTGAATAAATGCGTAAATTTTGATAGCAACAAACCTTTTACAACAGTAATTTTTCTTAAGGGAGACATAGTTCTTTTCGACCATTGGGTTATTTCTTTTCGGATAATTGTAAGTTTGTTATCAAAATTAAGCTTTTCCATATTCTTAAGGTTTGCAGTATGTTATACCTAGAATCGTGAATGGTTCTGTAGTCCATTGTAATCCGGTATACCTACAAATAGTATCTTTTGAATCAATTTTG
The DNA here is from genome assembly GCA_024699665.1 of Ostrea denselamellosa. Classification (NCBI taxonomy): domain Eukaryota; kingdom Metazoa; phylum Mollusca; class Bivalvia; order Ostreida; family Ostreidae; genus Ostrea; species Ostrea denselamellosa. The sequence continues at coordinate 977,614 of JAMZEH010000024.1, forward strand.
GATCCAATTCAAACTGCTTTGGTTTTGTAAATATTAGGTTTTGAACCTGAAAATTTAGAAAATTGAAAGAGGAGATCAAGAGCACTCTTTAAACTTTTTTCTGATCCATCCAAAAATAGAACAGTGTCATCTGCATATTGTATCAAGCAGATTTTTTCTTTATTTATTTTAATGCTTTTGATGTTTTTATTTTGTCTTATCATATGGCCTAAATTTTCAACACAGAGATTGAACAAGAATGAATGTATTTACTCCTTCCCTCATCTCTGTGAGTTCTTTTAAAATCAAACTGTGAGGTCAACAACAACCCTTATATCCATATTTTGTATCCAATAATAATTTCTACACATTGCATATAAACTCACTAAATTTGCTTTGGATGAATATACTGGGGAATTTTATATGAATGTACAAAATAATGACATGCATGTAATTCATTTATAAATTCAAAGACGCACATAAGTCCATGTCATGTTTCTTTCATCTTGTATGTGAGGTGCACATAAGTCCATGTCATGTTTCTTTCATCTTGTATGTGAGGTGCACATAAGTCCATGTCATGTTTCTTTCATCTTGTATGTGAGGTGCACATAAGTCCATGTCATGTTTCTTTCATCTTGTATGTGAGGTGCACATAAGTCCATGTCATGTTTCTTTCATCTTGTATGTGAGGTGAAGTGGAAATTTACATTGTTGGCTAAACATTTTTTTAGCTAGCTGGACTCATTGTGTTTTTTTGTTTTTTGTTATTTAATCATGATGACTCGTGGATAGGTTACCTAATGCAAAGATTCTTATCCCCTCAATCCAATCTTTACTTGCGCTTGTGTTATGTCCGATTTCTCAACTTTACTTCTGATGTCAATATATTAATCAGTAACACGTTCAAAGTCAATACAACCAGTTTTGATATCAGACAATAATAGTGCATAATTATGATCTCGAATTTCCAACCTCCTCACTTTTTTTCAAATGTAACTGTGGCTTGGATTTTACATACATCCCATTACTTAATAATAATCTCTTACACACTATATTGATGTCGCCTGTACAGCCTAGTACCTGAGGCCTTCTGCTTGCACTTTGAAGGCCTCAGGTACTAGCCTATTGTCTGTATTATTTGTTGCTACAGATGCTTGATTCAAGTTCTTTAAAACTATATCGAGTAAACATTTGAATTACGTGAGGTGTTTCTGAAGTGATAGATTTTTAGATAGTATTGAGTACTATCGTAATGTAAAACACCCAATATTCAATGCCTCATGATCAAATAAGAGTAAATTTGGATGGTTTGAATACCATCCATATGGTTTCAAATGTCTTGTTGAATAAGTAGACTTGTTTTTCAAGGGCTGCAAAGGTGCACACATTGTGCAAATAGCAATAGAGGCCCAACCTGGAATGCTTGCAAGTCGATTTCCATTATGCCTAAATTTCACTGATGCATCAGTCCACATGACAAAGTCAAATTCACGTAGCAAAAGTTGTATCATTAGCAGCTTCTATCCATAACTGCTTATAAATTCAAATATGATCCAGAAAAATGTAAAAGGGATACCATCTAATTTTGCTCTTGGAATGTCTATTCAATTGACTTTTGTTTTAAATGCTTGGTACCTAATCCAGAATCAAAAGTGCTTGAATTTATTCTTTCAAACGTTTAATTGATTTCACAACTGCATTTAAAAACCATACACGTCAAGATGTTAAAGTTCAGATTTGATTGTTTAGATATTACCTGCCCTTCAGACCAATTATATACAAAAAATTACTGGACTTAGAAAGATTTTATTAACAGTAATGCTAGTGGAACTAGCGGATTTCAAAAACTCTGCATATATTCCAAAAATTTCAATTATATTGTCGATGGAAAATTGCATGATTTATAATAGCATTTGGAGCATCAGCAAGTCATTGTGATAAAAATTAGCCATCAATCATTCAATTTTCTCTGAATATAAATGAAACTTTGGGAATATGTGTATGTATATATGAACTAACACCCTGTTAGTGGTTTTAATAATATTTAGGTGTTTTCAACACTTTTTTGGGGGTGTTTTCGGTAGTTACTGATGTTTGCAGCGTTTCTGCCAGTTAATTCCATAACTGTCTTAAATGGCATTCCACCAGGCTAACATAGCTGACATAGGTTTACTATTGAATGTTTACAGATCAAGTTTAGGTTTCATCACAATAAATGATTTTTTATAAGATTTGTGGGACCTAGTGCTGAATATTCCTCCACTTGGTTTTCTGCACTTTTTAGCTCACCTGATCTGAAAGCCTAAGTGAGCTTTTCTGATCACCTTTTGTTTGTTTGTTTTTCTGTCTGTCTGCAGGGCTATAATTAATTATTTTTATTCGCTGGTCACTTGGGTTATCAACTTAAAGTTTTTACTGGTCAATTGAGAACTCTTACTGTTCCTTTGAATTAGTGAATATGAATAACTGGCCCAAATTCCATATATGATAAAAATGAAACACGTTCATGATCGATATCTTGTTTATGCAAACTATTATCAACAGAGGTTTAAAAAAAACCATAATTTTCTTATTCATATCCATTTTTTTCAGATAGATGAATTTGTAGATATACATTGCCAAAGACAACTCATTCTTAGAAACATTCATGAATTTACTTACACTGTCTTACTTAACAAAGCAAAGTGAAATCAAGAATATATAAACCTGGATGCACACATGTGTAATATTTACTAGCCCAATTTTTGAGGACTTTGGATGAGTAGTGAATTAACTAGCTCCAAGGCACATACCCTTTATATAGCACTAGCCCAGTTACAGGCCTCAGACCAATGGGCCATCAATTATTTGAGCCCTGCATCTGTTATAAACTTTTCACATTTTCATCTTCCCCTGAGCCACTGAACCAATTTCAATCAAACTTGGCACATATAACCCATGGGTAAAGAGGATTCAAGTGTGTACAAATGAAGGGTTCTACCTCCTTTAAAGGGGATATAATAACAAAAAAAACAAAAAACAAAAAAACAAAAAAAACAAAAAAAAACAAACAAACAAAAATAAGGTTGGGGTCATTAAAAACCTTCTAAATATGTCAGAAAAGTTGAAATTTACTTGAAAGCTTCCTGACATTGTAAATTTAGGTTTGTTCCAATTATGTCCCCAGGCTGTAGGATGGGGCCACAAAAGGGGGCCAAGTTTTACATATATAAGAAAAATATTTAAAAATCTTCTTAAGAACCACCTGTACAGAAAAGTTTAAATTTGCATAAAACCTTCCTGATATTGAGTAAATTCAAGTTTGTTCAAATCAAGGCCCCCAGGCATAGGTGGAGCCACAATAGGGGATCAAAGTTTTACATGTGAATATACAGGGAAAATCTTTAAAGCATTTATAATGCTATATTCTTTGGATATTACTATAGAAATAAACAGCATGCATTTAATATCAAGCTATATAAGTTATACACTTTATGCAAATTATGCAATTTAACTCATTCAGATTAAAAAGTAATCAAGCTAATTTCCAATTTAATCATGTATTCTCCAAGTTGGATGTGAATGTTCCATTTTGAAACATTCATAATGTTGCAAGCAGAATTTAAAAAGTAAACATCACATGGGGAAGTGAAAGCGTGGATGGCCAGCAGGCTGTTTGGTGGGACACACAGTGATAGAAGACAGGGTGAATAGAACCACTTTGTCAAAAAACAACCCCCCCCCCCCCTCAACCCCCCCAACCCTGGTGCCAGAACTCCAACTACATTTTACATTGTAGCCAAATAATCTTTTGGAAGGTAATTGGTGGTGTCCTATAAATGTACGATAAAGTTTTTTCATTTTCACCAAGGGGGCTACTTTGGAGTTGAAAAATTACATTTTCCTGTAGAAAAACTTGGTTCATAGAACTCCTCTTACATTTTATGCAGTAGCCAAATCATCTTTGAGAGATGACTGGTGGTGTCCTGTAGGTGTGCAATAAGTTTTTGAAATTTTCTTTTGCACCTTGAGGAGCAAATGAAGTTGAAATATGACTAACAAAAACCTGCTGCTCATTGCATCGTGTTATATGCAACAAGAACATATTTGCTTTAAGGGTTGAAATCTCATTACATTTTAAAGATATTTGAATGATAAAAAAATGATGGGGGTTGGGATGACCCCAGGGCACTTGCCCATCATAATATTCAATGCATCTTGATATTAATATGTGCATCATATGTACATCAGGAACATATAAGGTTTAGGGGTCAGGACCTCAATTGTTTTAAATGTAATGCAATATTTATGAATTTTGGTTTGGGATGACCCCAGGGCACTTGCCTAACAGAATACTTAATGCATCTTTACAATATGTATGGTATAGCATATGTATACTTATGTGGTTACTATTGTGGTTTCTTTGCTAGTTACACAAGTACAAAGGAGAGTATATATAAAGGCAAACACTTGCATATAGGTATTATGTCTTATGACAGCATCTGGTGAATTTTTTTTCCCTTGTGATGAGCGAGTTCAATGGTACTACAACAGAAGGGGAATCTTTAGTCCAACCCCAACCCCCAGAAATCATAAAATTATTGTGAATTGTTGAAAACAATTACTCGTTAGAGCATTGTGGCCTGTGGGCCTCTTGTTATTTGTTTGCACATCATCTTGAAACAAACGATGCCACAACAGTAATCTTCATCATTTTGCCCTGTTAACATACTATGGGTATCTGTGTTAGCACATGTCATTGAAAATTTTCTTGATATTTAGGTGGACACACTAAGGAAATGTTAAGTCTGCTGTCTGGTATGGGTCTACATTATTGTCCTAGGTATTATGTTATCGCCAACACTGATACCATGAGTCAGAAGAAAGTGGAACAGTTTGAAAAACAGAGGACTACAAGAGAAAAAAATGAATTGGAAGTAGGTCCACAGACGTGTTCGAATACAAATCAACAAAATTAGTAGCTTTAACTTTTAGCTCACCTGAGTCCTAATTATCTTTATGGGTTAATGGTGCCTAAAACATGAGGGCCAATTCACCCACAAGTAGATTTTATTCTGTACTTTGAAAATGTCAGTAGCAGAGTTCTTAGTTGCTGCTGGAATACCATTTTTACCCAAATTTTATACAAGTCTTTACATTTGCAAGAACAAAAATGGAAAATGAAAGAAATTAAAATTGAAAGACTTTTACACTTTAAATGTACCAGAGCTGTGATGTCTTTTATTTCAAGTTTACTGGGATACATAAAATTGACATATGCCATCAAACTGAGAAACTGAGTACAAACTTTACCCGTTTATCTCTCTGTAACTCAACAAATGACATTCAAATTTTTGCTGACCATTTGAAATGCCTTAGTTAAGCATTGTGAACATTAAAAATAGAAAAAAAAATGGGAAAATTTTTAGTTGAAATTGTGTCCTTTAAGGGGTTTTAGGTTGTATAAGAGGAGTGTAAGTCTCCTGTGGGTGTCAAATGTAACAGAGACTGGTTTATGCCTCTGCTGAGAAATTGATATTTCAAAATTAATCTGATTTTCTGATTAAGCAAATCTCAAATATATAGTAAACACACATAAAGATAATTTACTACTTAATTAATCCTCAATCAATTACTTATTCATATTTTATTATCCAATTTTCTTTAGTATTAAATTTTGTTATCCCTATTTCAAAGAAATAATAAAAGAAATACTTAAATACAAGTATTGAACAACTGATTGTAGATGACATCATCATGAGTTATCATTTTTGTGCCAATTAAGTCATCTGAAAGAAAAAATACACTCAGAAGTTTTGTATTAACTAGATATTTGAGCCATTTTTAATCAGAAAATCATAGTAGTTTTGATGTATATAGCCCACATTTTTGTAGATCTTCAATAGATTGTTAATAAGCTGTGGGTCTTCAATTAGGCAGGTCATTTTATTAATATTCCCCAAAATTCAAAAAGCACCACCAGGGCCAATTTTAATCAATAAATGGTTTATTTGATGCCAATTCTGACTACATTTCTGAACATCTTCATAGTTGTTTAATACTCAGGTAATCATTAAGGCCCGTGGGCCTCTTGTTTTTATCTGTTAATACCATACATTGTTGGTTTACAGTATTCAATGGTTCTGATTCCAAGAAGCAGAGAAGTGGCACAGTCTTGGTGGAGTACTATTCTGTCAACACTATATGCTCTGCTGCTTTCACTTCCTGTAGTCTTCAAAAGTAATCCTGATCTTGTAAGTAGTATTATATATCATAAAGTTCAAGACTGTTTGTGAAATATAGGTAAAACAAAATTTAAGAAAGATTGCATTTTGTTGCTCATAAGCCATTTGTTACATTCTCTTATATGATTGATGTATTTAATAGATATTATGCAATGGTCCAGGTACTTGTGTACCAATATGTCTGGCAGGGCTGTTGTTAAAGGTAACTTTTCAATTTTGTTTAAGATTCAACCAACATTCTGTTAAATATATTGTCCTTCCAAAACTTACAATTGAGATGTGTGTATGCTATGCATTACAGGTGGTGAGGTTGGGTAAACCAAAAATAGTTTATGTGGAGAGTATATGTCGAGTAGATACCCTTTCCTTGTCAGCATGGATACTCTATTATTTGGTGGACCGGATGCTAGTTCAGTGGCCAACTCTGCAAGCTAAATATCCCCGAACACATTATATTGGGAAACTAGTCTGACAAACAATATCACAGAACATGTTACATATAATATCGTTAAACATAATATTTATTGCCACATATCAAGAAACATTTAAGTGGTAACACACATAGTACAATGTTTTCCCAAAGGACTCATGAAAAATTGTCAAAAAATAAGGAATTACATGAAATGTTGCTCAAAGTTCTGATGGCAGAATTCATTGGTGTGGATTGTTAGCTAGTGTACATTAAATTGTACACAACACCATAACCTATGATATACATGTACTCAACACAATCCTTCAACCTTGCAGTATCAAGGTAAACAGGACCAAGAGAACAAGTTTAACAGGGGATATATATTTATACATTTCATGACGGTATTTTAAAATCAAACTTTGAAATAAAAGTTTATATCTGTATCACGTTCACTTTTTGTTTTATGTGAATGTCCATGATCTCTGAAGAATGTATTTGGAGTCTGTTGAAGAATGATTGTTCATTTGATAAAAGGGTTAAAGGGATGGTGAAGAAAAGGTAGAAAAAATACAGAGGGAAGAGGCAGAGATACACATTTCAGTAGAAAAAAGCAAAATCTTTTTAGCTCACTTGAGCTTTTTGTCTGTCGTCTGTAAACTTTTCACAGTTTCATTTTCTCCAGAGCCACTGGGCCAATTTCAGTTAAATGGTTTGATTCATCCTTGGATGAAGTGGATGCATGTTTGTTCAAAGGAAGGGCCATACCCCTTTCAAAGGCGAGATAATAAAGAAAAGACAAAAATAAGATGGGGTCATATAAAAATCTTCAAGAACCACTGGTCCAGAAAAGTTGAATTTTAGATGAAAGCTTCCAGACAGGGCAGATTCATGTTTCTTCAAATCATGGCCCCAGGGGTAGGGTAAGGTCACAATAGTGGATCAAAGTGCTACATGCAAATATATAGAGAAAATCTTCTCAAGAATCACTGGGCCAGAAAAGATGAAATTTCCATGAAAGCTTTCTGATATAAGAGTAGATTCAAACTTTAGATTTATTCAATATCTTGTATAATTTGCATAAAGATTCCTTATGGTAAGGCCTTCCATGTCGTACATGATCATTTGACTTAATTGTCACCTTGACCTTGGAGTTTGACCCAAATTTTAAAACTTCAACCTTACTCATAACTAACAGGGCTTTCATACGTCATATGACGTCTTTGTGACAAAACCTTTTGTGTATCAAAGTTTGTAACTTTTTAACCCTGGAGTTTGACCTACTTTTAAGAAAACGTAATACGTCATATGACGTCTTTGTGACAAAACCTTTTGTGTATCAAAGTTTGTAACTTTTTAACCCTGGAGTTTGACCTACTTTTAAGAAAACGTAACCTGTTAAATATTGCCAGAACTATTAAGGTAGAGCTTTCATATTTTGTATACAGATTTCTAACTGTCATGATCTTTGACCTTGTGACATTGGAGTCCAATATACTTTTAAGAAAATTGTCACTTCTTGAATATCTCCTGAATTATTTTCTTTTATATTTTGTATATAGATACTTTGTGGCAAGACCTTGTGATCTTGACTTTGGAGTATGACCTACTTTCAAAAAAAATTTAGCTATTCATTATCTCCCAAGGTCAAACTATTTTAGGTAGAACTTTCATATTTTGTATATGGATTTCTTATTGCAAGACCTTTCATTTCATACCATGATCTTTGACTTTGACCTCACTTCAAATATGGGTTCAAAAGTTTGCATGGGTATAAAGATTGAAATTTTTATTTAAAAAAATCACAACAGCTGAACAACAATAGGGCCAAGGTGACTCAAGTGAGTGATGTGGCCCATGGGTCTCTTGTTCATTTACCTTGGCCAGAATTTCACAGATGAAAAAAAAAAAATCGTTTCCGATGTACACTAACGTATGCTTCAAATATTTCACAGATCTTGAAGTGTTGATTTTATTATGATCTTGAAGTGTTGGCTTTAGAGTCGTCTTCATTATGGAACACCTAATTAAAATATATACTCAAATAATTGATGAATTTTGATGCGTACATGGACATGTATGGAACTTATTTTTCGATTTTTGTTGTAATATTTACATTTCCAAAGTTTTTGCCTTCTTCGCTATCTTTACCAACTGTAATGATAGCCTAGATGTGAACAATGAATGTTTGATTTTTGATAAATAAAGTATGTCTTTAAGGCTGGGAATTTCAAGAGAAGTGAAAATAAAATGTAAATATTGATACACTTCATATAGTATTAACAGGACTAATTATGGCCCTGCTCTAGAGATTTTTAAAGATGTTTATATTGCCATATAGAACCTATTGTGGCACAACCCAATCCCTTGGGATTATGATTTGAACTTCAATCTTCACTACTTGAAGATGGGTAGGGTAGGGCCACAATAGGGGATTAAAGTATTACATAGATATGTATAATAAAAATCAGGACAGGGCTTTGATAAGTGATATGTAGCGCAGACTCAAGTTTGTTATAAGACAGGGCAAAGCATTGAGAGGATTCCTTAAAGGAAATCTTAGCATGGGTAGGGGAGTAATATTTTTGCAAAAGGATTAATTTAACCATGGATGTCTACACATTTTTCTTTATTTTCTGAAAGATTTATCTATTGGCAATTTATCTTCTCGGTGGCATGTTAATAAACAGGGCTCGCACTGGACAAAAATTTTGTGTCGCAACCTGGGGCCAACTTGTGACCCAGGGACAGTAAATTCTTTACCCAGAGTTCTGTGTGCTATGAGCACTACCTCTGTCAACAGCTTTTTACAGAAATCTTGTAAGTTTCTATTATGTATCATTTATGTTTTGGACTAAATATTTACTTATATTATAAAATGCTTTTGGTGCATTAAATTGATGTCCATGTACTGTAAACTTTTTAAAATTTTCATTTCCTGATCCTGAATTTGGAACTACTTTGTAATATGCATATGAATGTAGGCATTCACATAGTGGAGATTTAATGTAGACATGGAATCAAAAGTTAAAAAGGCTGTAAAAAATATGATCAAACTTGGAAAATAAGAGACAAGTAGCCAAATGGTGAAAATGTACTTGGCAAAGTGCCAATTAGCTATAAAAAGTGCCTGATGCATCACCTGTTGCCAGAACTTTAAAAGGGAAAGAAAACAAGAATGTCTGTATAATGTGATTCTCATGTGAATCCAAGCGTTAATAGAGATGCAAGTGAAGATTGCATAACATGCCATCTGGTGAGAGAATACCAACCCATTATTACTAGATTGTTTTTATGAAAAAAAAATGTCTCTCCAGCTTCCCAAATTGAAAGTGTACCAAATTAAACCTCTTCCTCTTCATGGAATGGAGGAGAAAGCATGAACAGAAACAGACATAATGAACTCCAATAAGCCATATAGGAGAAGTGTTCACAAGCCATTTTACACCCTCCACCTTTCTTTGATCCATTAAGGATAATAATTGGATCCTCTTGTCCTTACAATATGCACATCTGTAAATGGCATTGACGCATCGTACTAAGTTTCAAGTCTATTCGACAAACCATATAGATGTTTTCACAAGCATTTTCCACCCCTCTTAGGGCCACTATAACTTTTTGGAAAATAATCTGATTCTCCTATTCTGACAACATGCAAATTTACAAATGGCAATGAAACATTGTACAAAGTTTCAAGTCTATCTAATAAGCCATATAGGAAGAGAAGCGTCCCCAAGATTTTGTGACTGACCGAGAAAAGTACAAAAACAATGTCTCCATCTGGAAGTGGAGAGATATAACTACTAGGTGCCAAGTTTGATAATTTGATGTCAGAGTCAAGATATTTTTTCATAATACGGACCATGAATCCCTGCTCTCACACCAAGGCATCTCTTACTACTAAGTACTCAGTTTGGTTGATCCCACCCTTGTTTCCCAGAACCAGAAGACATACTTCTGGTAGAGATGTCCGTAATCTTTACGATTATGCAGAGGCCCTCGATTTTGGATGAAAAATGAATGGCTTCTCTCCTCGTTATAATCATGTGCCATGTTTGTTTGATGTCCAAGAATCAAAAAGCCAATTTTGAATGAAATAATGCATTTTCACTGTATGAATCATTACAAGAACCTTACCCTAGTATCATAATCCCTAATCTAAGGTGTTTTCATTTTTCTTAAAGACTCCTCAACTCATTATATTCAGTTTCATTGGCATCTAGGAGTTGCAAAGATTTTCACTATATGCACCATAGAGTCCACCATGGTACCAGACCTAGGCGCCATAAAATTCACAATTTTTGATGAAACTTTACTCTTCATCATCACTCTGTACCCAGTTTCTTGGTCAGAAATTGGAAAGATTTTTGAAGAAAGTCCACATTTTCACTATATGATTCCACCCTAGTTCCAGAATCCATGACCCACAGGCAATGAATTTCACAATTTTGGGTGTGGTCATCTCTTCTTATTAGCCCACCCTTACCCTTACCAAGGGGCTCTGAATATTACAATTTACAAAGAAGCTCCTATCTTCATTAATACTGTGTATTAAGTTTGGTTGTTTGATGTCACAAAGATAATGCACTTTCATTTTATGAATCTTAAATCCCACCCTAGCACAAGAACCTTTCACCCCAAGAATTCCACACCATAATTTGGGTAGAGACATCCTTACCCTTCACAGTTTGTCTGTTAGATGTCAATGACCTTTCCCTCTGGCCCCAGGAGTTCAGTGACCATGAATTATCCTTCTTATAAAGATGTTCAGTTTCAGTTGTAACGAAAATGAGCCATTTACAATGTACTATTAGAACAGAGTTGATTATCTGGACAATCATCAATCACAATAGGTCACTTCAGTGACCAAAGAAAAATATTTGTTTAGGCCACAGCTTAGTAATGGAGAGATCCTAGTAGTTTATGCTTGGTATATTGCTAATGACCAATGACCAGTTTACATTTCCAATTACTTTGCTTTTGATATTTTTACAAATTACATGCTACAGTTGTAAGCAATTAAGAAATAATTTTCATTTGTGAAAATGCATTAAAGTATAAACTGCTAATGCTCCAAGAAAAGTATGCTGATATGAAGCATTGCAGTTAATACCTTCATATTCAAAATTGAAATTTATTTTTAATATTTACATTCTGTTGGGATTCCCTGCCATTAAAATAGATATATTTATCATTAAGTTATATGTTCATTGTTCACAACTGCAGTACATTCATGAAGAAATGCTTATTATTGCAATTTGTTAAGATATAAAAGACAAACACTAGAAATGTAATTATTGTGCTTATGAATCTTGATAAATATAGAAGGTCCCTTTCAATGGCTGAAATTTATATCTTACATAACATCTTTTGACCATAAGGACATCCTGTATTAAAGAGGCACCAGCTGCACACATCACTTCTAAACTATATTCTACATTGTGATAATCTGGTGATGTTGAAGTCCATGAGCCTCTTATATTTTTACTTTGTAATACAAGTATGTGTAGTTATAAACGTTTACACATAATATTTAGAATTTTTTTATTTCAATAAAGGACAATATCTTTCACATTCTAAAAGAACTATTTTCAATGAGTGTCTGTCAATCAGTAAGCCCTCATTCTATTGAAAAGTTGTTATTTTAAAAAATACTAAAGATTGTACAACAAATCTCAAAAGTAAAAAAAAAAAAAAGGTTTAAATGCTCAACAGTAAAATTGCAAGCTGTGGAGTACAAGAAATTCAGCTGTATCTAACACAGGGGGGAGATGCATGACAGATTGACCCTGTAGTCAGTGATTCCAAGGTTTTCTATTTCTGTTTCTGGAAGTACTTCTGACTTTCCTTTACATTGGGACGGATTGTGTCTGCTCCAGGTTTCCAACCAGCTGGGCATACTATAAATGGAAATAAAAAGGTAGAAAATCAGCAGCAATGGTAGGTAATTAACTGAATATTGGGAAATATGCTCACCCAAGGTCATTGTGCAATAAAGCTGAGCCTGCAAAATCTTGTTTTTACACTACAGCAAAGGAAAAGGATACTAGCATTTCCACAATATTCAGTCAATAATCTATGTATTATAGTCAGTAATCTATATATTACATTTTCCTAATTCTACGAACTAAGCAGACTTTCATTTATATTTCTGGTAGCAGAAAAAGTGTTTATAATTCATTATTATTATTTGTAAACACACATCACAATCATCCAGTTCTAAGCAAATGTGACATTACAATTGAGTTAGCAATCTCTGGACAGTTACAGTGTGGGCTTTATGGCTCAGTACAACCCCAGGTACTTTTTACAGAGTCTATAGGAAAAAATATTAAAATATAAAACAAGAACAAAAGAATGCCCTCCTCTATAGCCATTGAATATGGTATTTGCTAATATTATACCTCCTTTTCCAGCAATGGATGCATGTGCTTTTCAATTGTTTAAAAAACACAATTATATCCAACCTTTTGGATCATTCAAATGTGCTTTTTTTCAATGAATTTATGAACTCATCTAAGATGACTCAAACTTTTCTGATCAAGTTTTATATGACATCTGTCTGTTTCGCATAAACTTTTCATATTTTCATCTCAGACAAGAACCACATGGTTACATTCAACCAAAGACTTATATGATAAAAATCAACCAAAAATGCAACTCCTTTAGCAGCATGTTTACCATTTTAAAAATACATAATCAGTCATAAATCTTTCGTAAAAAAAAAAAATATTATATTTTGATTTATATTCAAAATATATGATAATTTTTTTTATATTCTGTATTTTTTATTTTCTATTTATCACTATACATGTAAGCAGTTATAAAAAATTTTCAGTTATAGACATGAAATGTTAAGCTGATTATTCTAAACAAATATATAAAAATAATTCCTTTGTGGTATGCAGTATGTGAAATAATGATTCCTCAATATAAGCATACACTCACGACACACAGTTTTGTTAAAAATGGATGTGACTAAATGTTTACTATGTTTGCTATGTTGTGGAGTTATGAAACAGCTGTGAACAGTACCTTCTCCGAATTTGTCAGTGAACTGGAAAGCTTGCACAAGTCTCAGTGTCTCATCAACAGATCTTCCAACTGGTAGATCATTCATTGTTATCTGACGTAAATTTCCTTTATCATCAATAATGAACAATCCCCTAAAAAAAAAATGTTCCCGAGTTATTGGAATATATCTAATTACACCATGTGACTTGTTCTGGAAATTTGATGTGTATAATGTCAATTTGGGACATTCTAAGGATGATTTCTAGCTGATCAATCAATATACATTTTCATCAATATGTGGAATTGCTACATTGTAATCTGTTTTAACTAAAATGCATTGCTGACATTCATCATTGTTAAATCAGTATATATCAGTATTTGATTTTCTGCGATAAGTAACTATTAATGTGATGTGCTCGCTGGGAAGCTGACTTTTTTTTACCCTATCTCCCTTGGTTCAAAAGATATAGCCAAGGTTAAACTTGCTGAAAATAGATCAAAGTCCAAGGTTGCTAGGTCAAAGCCTTGGTACCAAATAAAAGGGCTAGTCATGATGAATTTATATATATGAAATATCAAAGCCTTATCCCCCTTGCTTCCAAAGATATACCATAGTTAAAGTTTCTGAAAAGTAGGTTGAAGTTCAAGGTATACTGTAAATTCTTTATTTTACATGAATACTTAACATCGTGAAATGCCTTGTGGATGTCAAATCAAATCATGGATCATGAATTTTTAAGTGGTCTATTGATCACGAGCTTTAACATGTATTTCAGAAATATAAAAATAAAAGCAAGTGACTTTATTTTGTGTGTGGTACTTCTCATGAAATTACGTGATAATAAATTCCTTGCATATATTCATGAATCTACAATTAGGTCAATAGGTCACTAGTCTTAGTATCAAATGAAAAGCATGGTCATAGGCATCTATATGTGTAATACAAAAGCCCTATTCCTCTTGGTTCAAAACATACTGTCAAAGAAGTTCAAAGTCCGAGGTCATGATCACTAGGTCATAAGTATCAACAGAAAGACTCTGTCATGAGCCATCTATGTAAGAAATGTCAAAGCCCCATTCCCCCCTTAGTTCAAAACATATAGCCAAAGTTAATGTTATCCCCTTAAAGTATGATGGTGTCAACAAAAAGTTGAGATAGAACAAGAGGCCTACAGACCTTATTGGTCACCTGAGTATTAGTTAAAAGTATCACTATGAAATTTACAATTTAGGTAGAGGCCTTCCTGCTCTACATCACTATGCATTTTGTTTTTCTTGCAAATGTACTGTTGTAGAGAAGATTTTTCATAATTGGTCAATTTCTGACAGTTTTTGCCCCACGCCTTAGGTGCCAGTGTTGCAAGAGTCCTGAAAATTACAATTTATGTCCCTCATGCTTCAAAGATTTGAAAAGAATTAAAATAGTTGTTATCAAGAAGTTAAAATTGTTCCATTGTTATCACATGATTGACGATGCACGACGATGGACACAGATTAATTGCAATAGGTCACCTGAATTTACTTAAAATCTAACACACTTATAGCCTACCTAAATGAAATTCCTTCATCCTCCTTTAGTACACCATACGCTTTGCTAATTTCCAGAGTTTTGTCAGCCAGTAATGGAATCTTCATGGTTCCTAATCCCCCCTGCTTTCTTGGAGTATTAACCCTACAATGAATAAAACCTACATATTCACTACACTGTTCTATTAGAACCATTCCTGGATTGTTCTCCACCAGTGAACAAATTTAATTTGCTATCAAAATGTCACAATAGCCCACATATGATTTAATTTGGGCATTTAAGTATTTTTCCTTGTGTATGTTTCCATGAAAACAGATGCAGACAGACAGACAGACTAGCACATTCCCATACTTTACAGAAGTTAGCTGGAATTTCTGACATGTTGCCTATTGTGACCTAATTTGTTGGCCATCAGATTCAGTGAGTCACTGCATCAGAGTAATCTCTGATCCTCAAATGACTCCATTAGATGCACTTTCCAAAATTCAGTATTTAATTTTGTTTACACAGTCACAAAAAATGCTAAAAAGAACCAGATTTATGGTATTACCAAGCCTGTTTTAGAGTTGGCATATATAGATCCTGGTGGTGATAAGTAAAAATATAAAGTCAGCTATCATGTATTACAGAAGGTTTTATATATATGGACATTACTAAGTTATTGTAGCAGAAAAAGGGGGGGGGGGGGCAATGTGCATTACCATGTAAAACTTTGACACCCTTTTGAGATTTGATCCTTAACCCCTGAGGCCATGACTTACTTTTGAATTGGCACTACCTGCTGATGCTTATAAATATATCTTAAAGCAATATGAGCTATAATCTGCGACAAGTTTTTGTTAGTTTAAATTAAAACTAAAACTCTATCAAGAAAATGACATTGAAGAGGAAATAAAGTTTCACTCCTTGCAATATAGATTTTAGAAAGAAATTAATTACTGGTCTTGCAAAGCACTAGTATTTGTATGACACTGTAATGAGTTCTTTTAGATATTGTTAGACAGAAGAAAAAAAAAAACCCAATATATTGCAGAATAAACAATAATAAATTTATTCATTAAATCAAAGAAAATGAAATAAAAAATATTCATGCTTACTCCCATTCGAAACAATTACATATATTATAAATGTATAAACAATAATGCTTATAGTATCTGACTCTTTTAGAAAACTAACAAAATGAATGTGCACTATGTCAGAAAGTGGCAATGTAAACTTGAACTTTTCTGGTCAACTGGTTCTTGAGAAGATTTTAAAAGATTTTCCCCTATATTTCTGCATTTAAAACTTTGATCTTCCATTGTGTCCCCACCCTAACCCTGGGGGGGGGGGGGGGGGGGGGAGCATGATTATATCAAACTTGAATCTGCACTATGTCAGGAAGCTTCCATGTAAATTTAAAACTTTACTGGCCCCGCAGCTTTAAAACTTTATTGGCCCTTCAACTGAACAAACCTGAATCCCCTACATCCAGGTTTGTTCCAAGTTTGATTGAAACTGGACCAGCAATTCTAGAGAAGATTTTAAAAGATTTTTTCCTGTACATTCACATGTAAAACTTTGATTCCTTATTGTGGCCCCACCCCTGGGGTCATGTCTTTAACAAACTTGAATCTACACTATGTCAGAAAGCTGCCATGTAAATTTGAACTTTTCTGGCCCAATGGTTTTTGAGAAGAATATTTTTCAATGAACCCACCCTATTTTTGCATTTTTGTGATTATATCCCCTTTGAAGGGGGTATGGCCCTTCATTTTCACAACCTTGAATCTAATTTCATCCAATGATGATTTGTACCAAGTTTCATTGAAATTGGCCCACTGGTTCTGGAGGAGATTTTTAAAATCTGTCAGTGCATTTCCGCTATTATCTCCCTTTCAAGAAGACGTTGCCCTTTATTTGAACAAACTTATCCCCTGATCCAAGGATGCTTTTCTTGCCAAGTTTGGTTGAAATTGGCCCAGTAGTTCTGGAGAAGAAGTCAAAAATTGTAAAGTTTACAGATGGAAGGATGATGGGTGATCAGAAAAGCTCACTTGAGCTTTCAGGTCAGGTAAGCTAAAAATGTTTAAAATTTGCATAAAATATTGTCACTGATTACAGCTCATATTGCTTTAATATGACTACTCATGGCACAATCACCCTTCAGAAAAAGATTTTCCTTATATGACTTATAAGTATGTTATATGTATATACACAATTATATTACGTCATAATTGGGGGCTGACATATTTTGATCATGTGACCGCACGCCATCACTGTGCTGATATCATTGTAAACAAAGCTAAGCAAGAACTGGTGTTCATCGATATTTTCATCTATTTTCAATATTTGTCTGAGAACACGATGGATAAGAAGAGTCACAGTAAGATTTTAACATATGTTACATTCATAATATTTCGTGGTTTTTACGTTTTAATCTTATTTCTACCATAATTTTAGTTAAATCCGCGATCCGCCCAACTTTCAGTTCCCAGTGTTTTTGCATAATAAATCACGAAGTAAAAAGAAACTCGTAAAGACGACTTGAGACATTACAAATTCATTTCAATATAAAGCAATGTATGAAGTAATAAAATTAGCGATGGATCGTGGAATTTTCAACGGAAGATGTGTTGGATCTGACTATTTGTTATCTTATTATTTTTTTTCCTTCGGATTTTTTTTTTCAATTTCAGCATTTCTGTTGTTTTTGTTGTTAATTTAGATGTCCAATCGTATAATTTGTCCATAAAACAGCTATATGGATTGAATCTTTATTGCTAGTTATTATTCAATTTTGATAGTGTATTACAACGAGATCCACCGAGTTGGGGGGGGGGGGGGGGGGGGGGGGGACACAATATCAGGTAGACCCTATCTAATTTTTTTTTTCATTGTAAAAAATCTAGTAGGATTAAGCAGAGATATTACATTCTGTGTATCGGTTTGTTTTTTTGTTTGTTTTTTTTGTTTTTGTTTTTTAGTTGTTTTTTTTTTTTGTTTTTTTTTCTCCATTTTTACTTGGAATTCAAAACTAATAAATTTCAGAAATATTGGTATTAAAGAGTGCAATCTTTTATTCTAAAAGCAAAAATTGTCAAGAGATGTTCAAATTTTCAGATCCACCACACGATTCAGATACGGGATGGAAGACAAATGACATAAAACATTGGCCCCATCTTGTTTATGAAGATTTAGTAGATTATTTGATAAATTCCAATGCATATGACGGAAAAGAAATTTTCGTTGATTGTTGCTACAGCCAAAAACAATACAATTTCGCCCTCCACTTCTCTCATACGGCATTTTGTTTATCAGCACAGTAATGGCGGACGTCATCAACGACCCCTGTAGGCAAAGAGCGATAACTCTTTAAACACTTCGGAATATAATTGTGTATACTGTTGCTCTTGACAACCCCCCCCCCCTAAAAAAAAAACAAATAAAAAAATAAAATAAAAATTTGGTGTAATGAGCCACCTTCAAAGTTTTTTCTCCTATACATTCCCATATCAAACTTTGTAATCCAATTGTGGCCCCTATTTTCTGGGGTCTTGATTTGAACACACTTGATTCTACCCTGCTTAACTAAGCATGCTTGCATATTGATATGACTAATCATGGTCCTGTTGCTCTTGAGAAGAAGATTTTGAAAGATTTTTTTTCTTATATATCCCCATGTAAACTTTAACCTTATATTGCAGCCCCACCTTAATCCTGGGGGCCAAGATTTGGACAAACTTCAATTTTCACTATGTCAGGAAGTTTTCACATGAGTTTCATCTCTTTTGGTCCATTGGTTCTTAAGAAAAATTTTAAATACCCCACACTATTTCAGACTTTTCTTGATTATCTCCCCTTGGAAAGATGGCCCATCATTGAACAAACTTGATTCTCCGTTTACCCAAGGATGCTCTGAATCAAGTTTGGTTGAAATTGCCCAAGTGGTTCTGGAGGAGGAGATGAAATTGTGAAAAGATATGACAACAGACAAATTTTAATCGGAAAAGCTCATACGAATGAGTCTAGGGCTCAGGTGAGCTAAGAAAAACTTGTCAAATCACATCAACTCATATGACCATAGGAACACTAATGTAATGAACACTGTTTTTTTTTTTTTTTTGGTAATTCGAAAATTGTACCAAGTAGTGATTTGAATGGAGGTTCATATTTTCAGAACTTTAATAAATAACTTCTTCAAATGTGATTTTATGCTTAACCATATCATACACATTTTATGCAATAGTTGTATTGATTCTGCTATAGCTACATGTAACAGCAATTTAATTGATATGTTGACAGATGGTGGCCGTCACATAATTTCAACTAGTCTTTAACTACTAAAGCAGACTTGGCTAAATATATGATCTTGTCTAAGTTTATTATCTATATTTAATAGTGTGCCCAACACTTGTGAATTATGGAAAACAATATATCTTGACTGACAAAGTTAAGAATTTGGGTTCATTTCATTTGTAATAATGTAAATCTGGTTATTTTTACTGTAGATACTTTGACAATTTTGTAGGTCTATCAAATTCGCAAAAATATTGTCATAAAATTAAGATATCTACATTATTCTTAGTGACAAAAGTTAAATACATGAAAATTAATCTATAGCAAAATGATCCAATTTTGCAAATATAAATCTATTCAAAAATTTTCAGATTTACAGTCTATTTGATACTGTAAAAATATTCTACATGAGAAAGTGTTTTTGAAACTAGAAGGAAAACTCACCATGCTAAGTGTGAGAATACACTATCAGTGGAGCAGGCCACTACTTCACAGTTGATTGCCTTAAACTCATCCACCCTGTCACTGAAAGCTATAATTTCTGTTGGGCATACAAATGTGCTGAAAGTAGAGAAAGATATTTCTTTATACCAATTTGAATACACATCTAGTTTAGAATTAAAAAAAAAAAAAAAGAGGCCCATGGGCCACAACACCCATCAAAGTCACCTTATTCATTCAGATATTTTACTGGAACACTGATATTAGTTCAACAAGTTCTCATTTTAGACATTCACTACATGCCTCAGAGTGCTTGCACATATTTCTTTCACAAACTATTATATTGCTGCTGGAAAGATTTTGAACATATCTCTACTGTATGCCAAAAGAAAGAAAAATGATTACAGGTGACTCTCAATAACTTTTTAAAGTTCAAGGGACCTTGGTAAAACTTCCAAGAGATCAAGAGTTCGAGAGATTGAAGGTTAATTAAAGTAAGTAAATTAAAGTGTATATTTACAACATCTTGGAATTGTTTTGATTTGTTTTTCTAAGTATTTCTTCAGTTAAGTGACTTTCTTCATACTGAAATAGTTATACATATTTGCATAATAAATTTCTCATAAATACATGTACTACCAAACCAAAATATCTACCCCAAAAAGAAGAACAGAAACAGGTACAGTGTCACCTATGTAAACATCTAATTAACATGGCCATGCTTGCCCTCGCATTCATCACTATCCAGGTAATGTCCAAGTGGAAATAATAAAATGTGTGACTAATGATATGTACATGAATACATTATCATTCAATAAAATATGTTTTAAGGGACACACATTTTACTCCAAGAGATGAAGAACAAATTTGCTTAGTTACAGAGAGAAAAAAAATTAGGACTGTTATTTCACTTCAGAAGATAAAGGACTAAGACAGAAGACATAAATACAGAGGTGTCCTCTATATATATGTACATTCATGGAAGCTTTCAACAACACAATCAATAGGAACATTCCATGTAAAATGGTTAAAGGAAATAAGACACATACACTATGGATCATCAAGATATTAAGAAACACATGAAGAACAGAGGCAGATGGAGCTGACTGATATCACCCATTCACAAGATTGCCTCCTCTCTTGAGAAGAAGCATTGTGACAGTAAGGCTTTCAAACATGTACCACACAAATGACTGCAGGTCAATCTTCAACACTACCGAGTATGAGGTAACACACAGTGTTAGATCAGGTCATTCCTGACAGACAGACCCTAGAGTAGTCATTGATGGTGCCTTCTCCTCACCAGCCCGTCATGAGCAGAAGCCCTCAAGGCAGTATACTTGAGCCTATTTTATTATTGGTCCTCATCAACGACCTACCAGAGTGTGTATCATCTCATACCAGACGATTGCATAATGTACCATAAGAGCAAATCTGCTGCAGATTGTGAAACTTCAAAACAAGTTCTGATAAACCTGGAGAAATGGGAGAGAAAGTCGGGAATGGACTTAAACCAAACAAGTGTAGCATCAACAAGAAACTTCATCTTCAAGCATCAACTTCTTGTTTCACAGAAGCATCCTCTTGCCTTTGACTACAGTTTGAAGGACCATATCCTTGTATCAGAACAGTATACCAAGTACCTCCGTGTCATCATTTCTCAAGATCTCACCTGGATAACCAACATCAACAGCATGGTTAAGAAAGCAATTCTGCCCTTGGGTTTCTCTGCAGGAAATTGCATATCAGCTATGAACACACAAAAGTGGTAGCCTACAAGACATTAGTGAGGCCCCAACTCACATAAAATCCACACCAAGGAGCTGAGGCACAGAATAGAAATGGTCCAACAACAAGGGCACAGTATATAACTTTGAGGTACCAGAACATAAGCAGCATTTCCAAGATTATGCTCAAACACCTCTAAATTAGGGGACTCTTGAATCCTGTAGGACCAAGTCTTCTCTCACCATGCTTTACAAAGTGGTCAGTGATCAAATGGATATACCAGCTTCAAACTACCTGACCCCAGGCAGTTTCAGAACCAGACCATCCCATTCCTTCAAATTCAGGCAGTTCCAATGCTCTCTTAATCCCTTTAAATTCAGTTTCTTCCCAGCAGTGGTTGATACATGGAATTCCCTATCAGCCTCTATTACTGAGGCTCCTGACTTGGTATCTTACAAGCAGGGGCTCATTTGGACCTTGTTCATTCTTTTCTGTAACCGAAAAGATGACTCAACCATGAATCGGAGCAAAGATTGCATCAAATTGATGCATTTATTCACAGGATGTGTGTCTTTGGATGAGGTTAAAAGGCTAGCTAGAACTGAATCCCTGTTTAATGTGTTACTTAGAATTAAAATTAATTTTTACCACAAATTCAGTTTTGGTATCATTAAAGCATTATTCACTCTAATACATAACATATAAGTGGAAACTGATAGTGCTAGAATACTTAGATATGTGATACCCAAGATGTATTTGTTTTAGACAAATTTTGCCCTAGTTGCTTTTAAACAAATTTCTACATAATCCTGTTATAAACATAACTAAAACTACTTGCTTGTATGTTAATAATTTAACAAACTGTACCATTCTTGTTATTAAAAGTTTTTAAGATGAAACTTTGAATTCTTATTGTGGCCCCATTCTGATAATTGGGTCTCATGTTTCAAACAAACTTGAATCTCCATTACATAAAGAGACTTTCACATAAATCTTCGCTTTTCTGGTTTAATAGGTCTTGTTAGTACATTTTAAAAATCCCATCATATTCTCACTATTTCTTAATTATCTCCCCTAGAAAGGGGCATGGGCCTTCATTTGAACTACATTGAATCCCCTTTACTAATGTGTTGTGATAATTTTAATTGATATTGGACAAGAGGTTCGGTAGGAGAAGTAGAAAATGTCAAAAGTGGCAAACTTTATCAGAGGTTTTACTCTGGTGAATTAAATATGCAGTACTAAAAAAATGCTCATACCAGTTCCTCAAAATTATGATCTTTCATCAATTATATTAAAATTTGTTGAAGTATTCTTTGGGGGTTGAAATACTTACAAATCTAATGGGTAGAAGAACAAAACAAGGTATTTTCCTTTGTAATTTGCCAGGGATATATCCTTAAACTCTCCATCAACCACAGCCTGTCCTTTGAACTCTGGTGCTGGCTTTGTCAATCTTAGCTCTGCCATGTTGCTGCTTGGATTCTGAAGAAGAAAACTATTAATTAACAGGTGAAGTATTGATTGACACTTGAAAAATTGACCAATCAATAAATTTCACAAGAAATGGCTGCAATAAACACTATTCCGTCAAAGCTGTGTAACACATGTGCAATATATTGAAAAATTAACATTGCCAAGAAAATATCCAGTACTAAATCTAGTGAAAATAAAATTCAATTTCATCGTTGGATTCATACATAAACACAAGCCTTGCTTTTAAAAACAATTCTTTTAAAATACACCTTTTCCCCTCTCATTAAGACACCTTAATATAGGCAACTGAAGAGAGCATCATTGAGATGTCACCCAATTGTATTGCACTACAAATTGTATTTCACTATAAATTCTTTGCATGCCTTTACAAAAATTGAGAACTGTTATTGACCCAGATCACTTTAGCAATAAATTCAATTTTCCTCCACATGCTCAATGTAAAAACTCTAATCTACATCTATAAACACCTGAAGGTAAATTTACCTGTTCGATCAACAAACTGTTTATCCTTGGTTGCTCTTGCCTCTGTAGGAAAGACCGGTACATTTTATAGATATGTCAACCTATTCTAATGCCTCTAATATATTGAGTTTCCATGACAATCTGAACAACATCCTTAATTATTGTCACTTGTGTATCAATATGCAAATGAGGATAGTCTTGTTACATATCTCCATAATATAAACCAATGAAACTGAAAGACCTGCCTCTGAGAGCACGTTAATGTTCTCTTTACGGTACCTTAGACTCAAAGATATATACACAAGGCTCAAGTATTTTAATATTCTATTTAAGATAGTTAGAGCAAAGGTATCTTACCACATGATCAACAAATAAACCAATTTTAATGATCAAGAAGAATTCCACTTTAAGCCAATTTTTGGACCCCTGGCCATTAAAGTTAATATACATATACTCTGCCTTGAAACCAAAGATTCAATAATGCAGAACACCAAAAACTAGTATATGTATGTATAAATGCATTGTTTAGAACTATGAAAAAACTCTCTGAAACAAGATGTGTGAAAAGGGAACCATGCTTTTGTATCATATTCCTGGAAAAATTTCAGAAATCACATTCTGCTTCATTATTTCTATTGTCAGCATAACTGTTAACCATGTGTTTACTTCATTACGACATTTCTTGAAGCACAAACATACTTCATGAAATATGCCATTGTGAAGCTCTGTAGTTCATGCCTTCATGTATTTTCAACAAGAGGCCATCTGGCCACATTTGAATCACCCTGGCCCTTAAAAGATTCCCCCTCAATCTTTATTCCCATGGAAAACCATGACCTTATATTGTAGCTCAAACCTAACATTAAAGAGTAGAGACATAACCAACTTGAAGTCACACAACATGGGGATGCCTTAATACCAATATGACTAACATGACCTTGACCATGACCTGAATATGGAGTCTTCTGTGCACATTTATGATCTTTCAAAATACATACGATTCCTATTCAATTACAGAAGAAGGAAAAATGGAAATTTGAAGAAGCATATAAACCATTTTAACATTCCCCAATTATTTTCAAACATTATACATTTAAAAGATTTTGTAATATTTAATACATTTTCACTATATGACCATATTGGCCCCACCCTAGGGACTGAATCTCTGATCCAGGAGCCACAAATTTCACAATTTAAAGAGGCACTACAGCTCATTTTCCACATCTTAATCGGGCGTTTTTTTTTAAAAACAAGTATTGATAAAATAATAAAAATCATAACAATAATGACAATTTTGAACATTAAGAATGCATTAATTTGCTCTCAACTGCACTTTAAAGATTGTCCGGAATTTAATGGTTTCTTCTTTCTGACTTGGACATTTTACATCACCTGATTCAGTATGACAAAGCATGCCACGTATTTTGATAAAAATAGCACTTACTTTTAAAGTCCAGCATGTGTGTCTCGTAGCTAGAGGGTCATAGTAATATCCCCACGTAAATTATTGTTTGCATATGAGTTGTATCTTGTTCTATTTTAACCCTTTTCTCACATAATCTGTCAAAATTCTGGGTTTAACCATTGTACACTTCCTCACACTGGATTGTTTACCATCTGTGAACATGTGTCCGAAGACCGAAAGTTGTTTAAAAAAGGGGCCTTCAGAAACTATTAACTTTTGCATTTAAACGAGAATTTTCAACTTTAGAAATGTGTTATTTTTGCAAAGTTTATACATTTGACTATGCAACAAAACATGAATTTCACAATTTATGTTGGGAGCTTCAGGGACATCATTATCATGCATAGTTTTTCCTCAAAAAAAAAAAAAAAAAAAAAAAAAAAAATATATATATATATATATATATATATATATATATATATATATATATATATCTGTTTGTGTGTGTGTGTGTAGAGAAAATGATTTTCTAAGGTTTAATGCATTTTCACTATATGGCCATATTAGCCACAACCTTGGACCCATGAATGAACTACTTCATAATACAAATGTCTTGCACAATGATCAATAACTGTTGAAATAAGTTTTTGGTGGCTCAGTGGTAGAGCTCTCGCCTCGTGAACAGAAGATCGTGAGTTCGAGCCCCGCTCGGGCCGGCCGCGTCAAACCTAAGACGTTAAAATAGGTAGTGATTGCTCCTTCGCCAAGAGCTCGGCATTACGAAGTGAGAGTCACGGGTCTTTCGGATGGGACCTTATAAATGGAGGTCCCGTGTCGCAGCAGGTGTGGCACGTAAAAGAACCCTCACTGCTAAAAGCCATTAGTGCTAAGCATAGGTCTAAATTTGCAGCCCCGTCACCTGTAATAGTGATAGTCGCCGGATAGCTGAAAAATTGCTCAGGCGACTATAAATAAATAAAAAAAACAAACAAACAGAAATAAGTTTTTTTTCATATAAAAGGTACATTTTTATTGACCATGACTTTTCCAAAATGACCATGAAAGACTTTGGTTAAAAAAAAAAATCAAGAACTGTTGAATTTTTTTTTTTTCAAATATAAGGTATATGTTCTGAGTGACCTTGCCTTTTTAAAAAATAAACTTCAGTGGCTTTTGGCTGATTTTCACTTATTTGTGTGATACATGATCAATATCTATTGAAAAACAGTTGAAATAAGAACTTTTCCTGATATAAGGTATAAGTTCCAAGTTCAACCTGTCCAAAATGATCTTTGTTCAGAAGTCCATGTCTCAAGGAATATGATCAATTTCTGATGAAAGGTTTAGGAGATGTGAGCTCGGACAGACACAACAGTGACTATATGCTCTCCCAAAAAATTTTCAGGGAGATACAAACACCTACAGGATGTTAGATTATACTAATATACTCATATATATATATATATATATATATATATATATATATGTTCAAAATTTTAGTCACACTGTTAGAAAATACCGGACTTTCGAAATATGGATCCACTTCGACTTTTATCTTGCGTTGAACGTAATTGTAGGGCATGTCGCTTCCAGAAATCTTACAATATAACAGCTTGGAAGGCGCTATCTTTCCAACAATGGGATCATTACATTTACTATTCATAGGAAAATGCATTTGATTAAATTAAGCAAGTTGGTGAGAGAAATAAATCTTGAAGATGCAGAAATGAAAGACAATTATGCCGACAAGAATAAGGACATAGGTAAAATTTCATGCTTCGCATCCAAAGATACATGTCTAAATCACACTTTTCTTTCCATCTGCTTTACACCCAAGTGCTGAGCACCAATGAATTATATCATCTTCCTCTTCTTAGGACTGTGCATAGTTCTTAATGGACCATCTGCAAGCGAAAACATTTGTATCGATGTCAACTTTGCCCTACAATTACTTACTATCATATGACCGCAGTGTATAAACGTCAGTTGTAATTGGTCATTTTGGCATCCCGATAATTCTGTATTGAATGATTTATGGCCAAATTATATATTTTGTATTTCAGATTGCAGAAGCAGGAGAAACTTAGATAATTAACTTAATTTAAATGAATATTTTGGCAAGGGAAACATGACAGATCTGCAGTGATGGTGATATTTTCCCAGATAACTATGGGTAATTCTCATCCTTTTTCAGCTGATGAAGAGCAAATCACATGACTCACATATGTAATCATTGGAGTGAGCTAAAGCAACACTCACTATTACGCTTAAAATATTTACAACTGAAATAGAACAATACGATATGTCCTGTTCCGACCATCTAATGAAGTTGCTATATATACCTGCAAAATGGTGAGGAAATTTAGCCATAAATCATTCAATTTTCTATCAATTATGAATTAAACTTTGGGAATATGTATGTGTCAACTAACACCCTGTGCGTGGTTTTAATGTTTTCATCACTTATTATTATTATTATCATTTTTTTTCCTTTATGTTTTAGATAATTACCTGTTCGTGTTTTCGCTATTAAATTCCACGGCCCTAAATTCCTTAAACCGACGAAGAATTCTATTAATCTCACATGTGTAGTGTCGGTCTCACATTGATGATTATTCCTCAAATGAGGCATCATGGTCTATTACCTTTGGAGAAGTGGACAAGCATGGCCTATTGTGGATGTAGGCTATGTCCGTCCATTTTTCTAAGTACGAGAATCGCCAAGAATTGTTATTTGCGTAACTATGCATTCAACAACTACAGTACGTTTCTCAATTAAAGAACAGTAAGTGACATATTTACACACAGGAAATGAAATTATTACTTACGTGTATTTCTTGTGCAATAATTTCTAATGAATTTGTAATGAGGGCCGGTAGAATGATTCCCAACCAACGCCGATGCAATGCCGCGAACGATCACGCCGTACAATCAATGATGAAAAGAATACCAAACCCGATCTAAAAATAAAAAGTAAAATAATAATAATAATAATAATAAAAACAAAACAAAACACCACCACCCCCCCCCCCCCCCCCCAAAAGAAAAAAAAGAACCCCCCCCCCACACAACAACAACAACAACAACAAAACACGATCGCACACACACACACACACACACACACACACACACGAGAGAGAGAGAGAGAGAGAGAGAGAGAGAGAGAGAGAGAGAGAGACGTACCATAGCTTTTCAAGGGGGGGGGGGGGGGGGGACCTCGGTTTTAAAAATCTTAACATGCAATAAACCTAAATATATTTCTTAGTAAATCGTAAAGGGTGGGTGGGTGTTAATTCATTCAGTTTACGTCGATTCTTGCGTATACCATTGCCACTACCAAAAAGTGAAAATAATTTACTTTGCATGTAAAAATAACAGGAAATCAAGGTTGTCAAAAACAAAAAGTAAATGGGGCAACCTCTCGGTTCTACGTGCTTGGTATTTTGGTATATATTTAGTACTTATTAACATTTTGTCGTGTGCACACATATCTGTCGACATATGATATAATGAACACTCAAGTAACTGTCAATATTGACAGCAAATTTGAGAAACGATAACGCCCTTAAATGTAATTAAAACACATACATAATTAGTAAACATTGGAAAGGGGGGTATGCAAGTTTACACCCCTTTCTTTTTAAGAGAGAGAGAGAGAGAGAGAGAGAGAGAGAGAGAGAGAGGGGCAGTTAAATAATTAACTCCAATTTTGAGAAGAAAGACAAATACCGAAACGTTGATGTATTGGAATACACTTCAATTGAAATACTTGTTTAAGATAACTTTAAAAATTCAGTATTATTTTGGATGGTATGAAGTATAACGTAAGGTTTGGAAGTAATAATAACACTAATAATAACGTAATAACGACTTTCAAAAGTCGTGATAACGACTTTTTATCTCTTAATTCTTATCTCGTAATAAAAACTTTTTAGCTCATTATTACGACTTAAAATTCTTTTCTCGTAATAACTACTTTTTGTAAAATTTTTTTATCACTTTCAATTTGACCTCACTAGGCTTTCGTATGGTAGGACCAAAGCATTAGACTAAAATAAGTCCAACTTCATCGCTCCCCAATATATCTCATTTAAGCAAGGACAAATTGCTTTTATTTATTCTATCAAAATTTAGTAAACCCTTCAGTACAACACAAACTGGTATATACGACTATTTTTAAGTAAACCTTACTTAAAACCCACTAACCCTTGAACTAAAAATTACCACCAATCAAAATTCTTTGAATATGAGGCGAGTCGAATCCTTGACCTTGGACACATACACACAAAATTAATGGCGTCGAAATACCGTACATGCATGATAGAAGTAAATTGGAATAACTAAAATATCTTTGATCTACAGGACTTAGTCACAGTTTTACTGAGGTATAGTGAATCAAATATACTCCCTTTTTTGCGTTGTTGACAACTTAGCTGTGATAATGATAAGTATTGAATTTCTTTTACTTCAAGTAGTACAAAGCCTTGACCGGCCTGTCGAGGTTGTCCACAGCCTGAGAAACGTTTT
Source organism: Ostrea denselamellosa (assembly GCA_024699665.1). Taxonomy (NCBI): domain Eukaryota; kingdom Metazoa; phylum Mollusca; class Bivalvia; order Ostreida; family Ostreidae; genus Ostrea; species Ostrea denselamellosa. The sequence goes on from JAMZEH010000024.1 coordinate 1,007,109, forward strand.
ACTCTGATCATTATTTATTTGAACCTCTACTGTAAAACCTGCACCTGTATCATAATGAAAATCAAAGTAGCATTAATGAAATATAGTGTAACAAAATGAAAAGAATCAAAACGCTCAGAGATTTTCGTCATCAAACTCTAGTTGGTTAAATGGTTATATATGCCGCCATTCTAAACATATTTTTCTCTTTTCAGACTGTCTAATAGACCTCCATTAGAGAATATGAAGATATGGAATTTGCTGTTAACGGAAGAGTTGTTTAAGCATGAGTTTGTCACACCTTCGTCAGCTCCTTTGCAGGGGTCAACACAATATACAAAAAGATGGAGGTGAAGTTCTTTTGAACAACTCACCAGAGGATGTAGGATGGTCCAGATACTTAGTTAAACTTGAAGTTGAGACCGTGATGCGACGTCGTCATTTGTCTTCAACACGAGTTCTACTCAAGACCAGTGTTACAACTGTTCTTTCCATCTGTTTGCTGTTTCTGATTTTTTACACCATAGTCCTCATATTTTTCACTCCAGTTGTGCCAGTGGAATATAATGAGTGGAGGGCACGCCACCGGCTAAAATTAATTGCCAAGATCAAGTCTGGAAATGGAAGTCACAAGAAGACTGACCAAATTGCCAAATCTGTGATGTGGAATGTGTCCAATTCCATCAATATACATTTACCAGAACCTAAATGTGAAGAAAAGCTTGTGATATTAATTCTTATCTCTTCATCAGTTCAACATTTTCAACAGAGAAATGCTATAAGGAATTCATGGTGTAAAACAAATCAAAACAAATATTCCTGGAAGTGTATATTTCTTGTAGGACAGCCAGAGGAATCCGAAGACTCTTTAGAATTGATACAAAAATTACAAAAGGAGAAGGAAAACCATGACATTTTACATGGCAGCTATATGGATACATACCGAAATTTGACATACAAAGTGATGCATGGATTCTCATGGGCAACTGCTCATTGTCCTGCCAAATTCCTCTTAAAGACAGACGATGATTGCTTTGTGAACACTCGGTTAATCTACGATTTAGCTCTACATCATCAGGATGTGAATAATCTGTATATTGGAACAGTGTCAAATGATATAGAGAAAAGAAAGGTAATTCGCAATGTTGCAAACAGGTGGCATGTTGTAGAATCGGATTACAAAGAAGACTACTACCCATCATATGCAAGTGGAGCTGGTTACCTCATGTCATGGGACACTGTGGAAAAATTTGTGTCCGTCAGTCCATATATCAAACCTATTTCCGTTGAGGATGCCTATATTGGAATCCTGGCACAAGCTAAAAACATCATTCCATCCAACTCAGGGAGATTTGTTTTGATGAGTAATGGATGGACTCTGTGCAATTATGCATACCTAGTAGTCATTCATAATATTAAGTATCACCAGCAAGAGGAACTGACCCACCAATCTGCGCAGGCCACAGAAAAATGTTTAGGGGGTCGGTCTCAAGGAGAAATGTATACCTGGAATTAGTCAACTGTAGTCCCAGGACAGTATATTTAAAATTATGTTTGGTATTAATCAATTGATGTGTTCAGCTAAGCTTCATATTGGAAAATTATTATTTTTGGCCTAATTGTTTTTCTTCTGAATTACAATTACTCAAAAGACAACATTGGCATGTCTATGTACTAAAATTGGGTACCTTCCAAGTCTTTTGTGTAGCTTGCCAAAAGGTAACCTATTTAAAATGTCTAGAGGTTTTTAAATACATACATGCATGTTATATGAATAAGTTCCTGTTTTTTACACTTTTGAGTATGGGTCTGATTTGTGGCCTTCATATGCAAATTCTAGCTATATCAGATTTAAAATCTCTGTTGACTGCATATATCAAGTCTTTAAATAGGGCTCTATTTCAGAATATCTTGCAGTTTGAGATTGGATTCTCAATTCCATGTACCATATCCAGGTGTTTTTGTGCTCATTGATCAGTAGTGTTATTGCCAGGACACAGGCCATTATATTGCTTGAGTTCAAATTTACTATTAAAGAGTAAATATATAGAACTCTAAGTATAGGGTAAATATAGTAAATGGAATAAATTCTACTCTATATTCTAATATGATCTCGTATAACCAATCTACATTACTACCAAAGTTGATCCCGAAATTCCGAATACTTCTGAGATATGCTGAAAGTAAAACCGTCTCTACGTTCACACATTTTTACAAAGACATGTTATTAGCATAATTTATGTACTGTAATGAATTATTATTCATCAAAATTAATATTTGAGACTCTAAATCATTATGAGCCCTTTATATCGATTTTAGGTAATTAGTGACATTGGTCAAAATAACTTTGATAAGTGAAAGTGCAGACAGTTTTACTATTTTTAGCCACTTGGAGCTATTACGGACTTCATTTTATGAATTGAGGTAAGAATTTCAACTTAAAAATGATATTTAATGTTGCACATTTTGTGTAATTGCTTGTTGCATTGCACAAACATTCCGTTTAGTCGTACAGTGTCAGGGCCTAGCTAAAACTCGACCAAAAATATTCATATTTCTGAATTTGTTTCTGCATATCTTTGGAAGTATGCAGAATTTAGGGATCAAATTTAGTAGTAATGTAGATTGGTTATATGTGATCATATTAGAATACAGAGTAGAATTTAATACTATTTGGTTTACTGATTTTTCATCAGCAAACTTGGGTACCCTATATTTAGAGTTCTATACCTTTACTTTTTAATAAGTAAATTTGAACCCAAGTGATATAATTGCCTGTGTGTCAGGAATGTCAGCAACTTTAACATGCTGGAATTGGTACAAATGTCCTGAAGTTCTAGTCAGTAAGGTGTTTTTGTTTTTTTTGTTTTTTGTTTTTTTTTGCTTTTGTTTTTGAACCTTACAGAATGCTTGAAATATGAAGAGTGAATGTTTACTGCATTGTTAATGTAAGACGTTAAGACACATGATATACATTACCATAAATGTAGTAAATGTCACCAAGTGAGCAGAAAGTTGAGCGACAGCTTCATGTCTTCTTGATATGCAAGACTGAAATGTGTCTATCACAAGAGTCAATCAAGATAGTGATTATACACTTAAACTGTGTTTGGGAAACTTACTGGTCAATATCAGAATAGATAGGATTCATGCTCCATGTGTTTGGATTGATTTTCATGATTTGCAGGTTGCGTTATAGATCATTTTTTCATGTATCACCCTACTCCCAATAAGTTAGATGTACATATGTAGTAGACTTGGTGGGTGTGGGTTGATATTTTTATATTTTAATGTCAAACTACTTTGAAAGATATTGCATGTTTCTCTATTTCTTTGGTCCTCGATGCATTAGACAGTCTTCTCTATGCATATGATAGATTTTGTTTCAGTCTATTTAAAATGTCCGATTCATCTGGCAAATTCTCAATAGTTTTACTATTAGCATCTGTCCCATTTGATGAACCCAAGATTTTACAATGAATGCATAATGCATTTCTTTTTACAGGTTTAAAGAGACTGCTTTTCAGTAGTCAATTTAAATTTGACCTAGTTTGTCTGAAGACTTATTCTCTTAATGTGCCATAGTGACACATACTAAATAATTACATTCCTTCTAAACCTGTATTCTTTTTGTACAGGTATATGAGATTGTTTTAGAATAGGAGAATCTCAGATAATATTTCACTCAGTTTTGTTCAATTTTGTACATCTTACCCTGTTTTGTAGTTAAGAAATTTTCTATGCATTTTGCTAATTTGAATACTCAAATTTTATTTATTGTCAAGTGCTACATCTCAAGTGCTTGTTAGGTCACCTGAGTCACTCAGGTCGGGATGTGACTTACTGCTTTCCGTTTTAGTCGGTCGTCAAGTGTTGGTTGTAAACATTAATTTGAACATTTTAAGGTTCTTCTATTGAATGGATGAACCAATTCCAACCAATATTGGTGTATATTATCTGTGGATACTAAAGGAGAACAAAAATGTTAATTTTATGGACTCCAATATCATTGGAAATCCATGATCAGTCACACTTCTTTTACCTAAAAGAGGTAAACAAATTCAACTGACTGTGGTTTTCCAACAGTGGGACCCCGAGGGGTAAAGCCAAAACTCAAAATTAATGCAATCTTCAAAAATCTTTATTCCTAGACATCAAGCAATCAAACGGTTTGCTTGATTATAATAAGTAATGTGGCCATTACCAAAATTGTGAAATTCATGACTCCCAGGGTGAAACCAAGTTGTTCATATATTGAAAATACATTAAATCTTACAAAAACTGTGTTTACTTCTGGGCATTAAGGAGGCAAAATGTTTGCATTGAGTTGTCTACTAAAATTTAGGACTCCAGGGTTCAGGTTTTAATATTACATGAACAAGCAAGGATGGAGGTTTTAGCTTACACTAGTTGAAAGCTCAACTGAGCTTTTCTGATCACTTTTTGTCCAGCATCTGTTTGCCATCCATAATTTTCAACATATTCAACTTCTTCTCAAGAGCCCCAGGGAGCTAATTTCAGTAAAACTTGCCACAAAGCATGCTAGGGTAAAGAGGATTCAAGTTTGTTCAAATTAAGTGGCACACCCTTTTTGAAGTGGAGATAATTAAGCATTAATAAAAATTTGTGGCATCATTTGAAAAATCTACTGAAGCAATGGGCCAATTTCAAACAAACTTGGCACAAATCATCCTAGGGTAAAAGGGATTCAGTTTTGTTCAAGTAAAGGGTCATGGACTCTCCAATAGATCATGTAGGTTCAAGTTTGTTGTACCCCCAGGGAAGGTTGGGGCCACAATAGGGGATAAAAGTTTAACTTAGGGATATATAGGGGAAATATTTTTCTCAAGAACAGCAGGGGCATGATTAGTCATATTGATATACAAACATCTTCAGGTATGTAAATTTAGTTCAATTCAGGGGGTCCAGAGGTAGGTAGGGTCCTAATAGGAGATGAAGGAGTATGATATGGGAATATACAGAAAATTAAAACAAATTCTTTTCAAGATTCACAGGACCACACTAAATCATATCAAAATGCAAATGTTTGTAAGTTGTGTTGATTCATTTATCATTATTTTATGCCTCCATGACTTAAGTTGGGGGAGGGGGTTGTCATGTCCAACTGAAACTTGGACTTTGCTCATAACTTCTGAATGGTGAGTGATAGGGTCCTCATATTTGTATTCCTTGTGACGAGAATTTTCATTTGGTATCAAATTTAATGACCTTTTGAGTTTGACCTATTTTTAAGAAAATTTAACCTAGGCAATATCTCCTGGACTATTTTCAGTAGGACTTTCATATCATTATTTAGATTCCTTATAGCAAGAAATTTCATTTGATGCCATGAAGTTTGACCCAAATTTTAAAACTTTAACTTTGCTCATAACTTTTGAATGCCGAGTGAGACAGCTTTCATATTGCATGTATGCATTCCTTGTGAAAGGACCTTTCTTTTGTAACCAGAATTTTTACCTTATAATCTTGACCTTTGATTTTGACTTACTTTAAGAAAAGTTAACTTAGGCAATATCTTCTGAACTGTGTAAGGTAGGGCTTTCATATTTTGTAGAGATTCCTTATGGCAAGACCTTACATTTCATATCATGATTTCTTTATCTTGTGACATTGTGTCATGGTTATATTGTGATCCTATGGGGCCACAATAGATTGCAAAAAAGCACAATAGTTGAACAAAAGTAGGGCCAAGGTGACTCATTTGAGCAATGTGGCCCATGGGCCTCTTGTCTACTGAATATTTTGGGCCTATGGCAAACTACCCAATGGTTTGTTAGAACTGTTTGTGTATTGATGATTTTTAAAATTTCATGCACACAAATCATGAGCTTGTGAAAAATGTGATACATAGTACTCAGGTGACCGTTATGGGCCTCTTGTTTATATATACATCCTTGAAAAACAAGGAAATGTTTATCAATAGTGATGATATCTTTGACACAAAACTTTCTGTTTACATTCAGACTGCTTACAAAATTTACTGACCACACATTTCCTTATAGTGATGCAAATAATCATCTGTTAGCTATCGGCATTTCTTAATCCAATTTTGAAATTGATAAAGAAATTGTATGATCAGATTCTTTACAACTCTATGTATTACAATATGTATTACTTGGATGTGCTTTTTCTCTAGTAATGATCTGGTTGTAGATTTTTTGTATGTAATCTGGAGCTTAAAGTAAATATTATGAACTGTAAATATGTTTAAGTGAAAGGTCAATATAGTATGTTTTTGTTTTCTAATACATGTATGTGTTGGTTTTGGTTAAGTTTTACAAAATCAATGAAATAAAGTTAAATTATGAAAACAACCTGATTTTATTTATTACTATGACAAACTAAAGAATCAAATGATTAATTAGTTACTTGCAAAGTACAGTGACACTTGCAGATCTTTGTTGTCTGTCTGTTGCACCTTCGAAATGGTGAGAAACAGAATTTTTATTAGCTCAGGTGTAACTTGAATGTAGGTCAGTACACTCTTGCAGGCAACATGTTGCCTGAAATAATCTAGTTTAAAAAAAACAAACATTCAAGCTGAATAATGTGTGTTGAGCTGACAAAATAGATTACATGCATATTCTGACAGTTTGCTCACAATCTGAAAAATTTTGATGCTCTCTGAATGGTCCAGATGATGTGTACCTCAAGAATGAGTTGTACTCAATAGTAATGTAGGAAGTGTTTTGTGGACTTCCCTCTTGACTAAGAATAGATTGCTGGCATTTTTATATATCAAACTTTTTAAAGCATGTATCGGCAAGTCAAATTCATTTCTGTTAATGGCTTTACCAAACATGCAGTTGAAGAATGGGTACTTTGAGGGAAATAGCAAGTAAAAAATAGTGTGCTCCCTCCCCAATATTTGATACCTGGAGCATAAAAAAATTATTGCTGCTCTCATTGGTTGTGATTTCAGATGTTCCTGTGAAAGCACACATACATACGTTGGTATTGCTCATCTGAGTAGTTGCATTTTCCCATAGAAAACATTTATTATCCTAATCGGGCTACCAATATTAATCAGGCTAGAGTAATGACCTTTTCTGCTAAGATCAGGTTAGAATTGAACACCAATTAGACAACTAGGTAAAAAATATAAATAAAAAAAAATAAAAAGGGTCAGGTCAAAATCATCACACTTGGTCATTTTGAATATGGAATGCATTTCAAAACACAAATCTTTGTCAAGATTATTTATAAGTATAATCATCAATTTTAACAATGTATATGCAAGAAAGACATAAAGTACAGACAAAATGGATATGAAACAGAAATAAACATTACTCTGTCACCATCTTGGTCAAGAAGAGAATTCAGAGAACTTAAATCTACACTATGTAAGGACTCTTGCATAATTTGACACCATACATTTGTGGTTTTTAAGACAATTTTTGAAGAATTTTTCTTTACATTCCAATGTAAAACAACCTTGATCATGACCCCATCCACATTTTCAAGTCATGGTATGAACATCCTTAAATCAAAATCGCATAATGATGCTTGCATATTAATTTCACAAACTGTACCCTTATTGTTCTTTGGAAAATTTTGAAAAATAATCTTCATATACATACAAATATTGTGTTCCCAAGTACATTTTGAAAAAAAAAAAATCAGTTTCTCTCTGTGTGGCCAGCATAATGTTTTTTGCCATGATTTCAGTGTGTATGTGTGTGTACATGGCATGACTAACCTTAATTAACGCTACACAAGGATATAGTGTACTTTGACACGCACCCTTAAGGTTAAGGAATTTTCCTGCATATTCCTAGTTGTAAAATTCAAATCCCTTTAAAACCCCATGGAGCCTCAGTGTGAACTTCAATCTACACTACCTGAGAATACTTTATAGATATAGAGTAAATAAAGTATATCTATATAGTTTTTTATGTATTGTACCCTTGTGGTTTTTTGAGATAGTTTTTCAGTGTATGAGGGGGCCTCTGTGGCTGAATGGTTACAGCATTATGCTCAAAATCACAAGGCCTCTCACCTCTAGTCAGTGCAGGTTCGATTCTCACACACGCTGATATATGTGAGAAAGTTTGCCAGTTTATTTTTGGAAGGTTGTTGGCCTATTCCCAGGTATATTGTATCTGGGTTTTCTCCTCCACCAATAAAAACTGGACACCACCAGATAACTGAAAAATTGTTGAGTGTGGCAGAAAACAAAAATCAGTCAATCAATGTACTAGTAAAAATTAAGAACCCTTACTGATGCCCTGATTACTGGTGTGAACAGTATCTGTATGTACAATATATGAAAATGCTTGCATTTTACTTTATTGTTCTTGAAAATATTTTAAAGAATTCTCTTATATATTTGGCTCTTACAAAATGTAAATCCTTAAACCCATTGTGGTTCCTCCCTAGCTCTGTGGATCATGGTTTCAGCATACTTCAGTTTTCATTTAAAAGTAAGATGGTTTTCCTGGTCTACTGGCTTTTATCAACTCCCTGCATCTTTGATGATAAGTCCTATTTACAACTTACTGTATTTTCCCCATTAAACTACATTGCAAGTTTTGAGTTTTTTCTATAATAAAACTGAGTATCCCTTGACCCTTCATGAGGAAATGGTGACTTAAAACTGCATAGAAAGAGCTCTTTATTCCCTAGAACCAGTCAAATGGGTACTGAGCAAGCCAAGTAATGATTTTCTCAGACTGCCAATTTCACATGTGTGTGTGTGTGTGTGTGTGTGTGTGTGGAGGAAGCAGTGAATTTCACAACACTAAAGCATTTTCATTGACAAAATGTAAGTATAAACATTAATTTTGACATCTATTGTGCAAAGAACATCAAACAGATGCAATGACAAATCATATGCATTATTCAGTTTGTCTGCACACCATTCTGTGTTATCAAAATAATCATTTAATGCTCAAATAATATACTCTTCAAACCTGATTTATTTCCTCTCTGCATGTCAATATTGACGAATCTATAAAATCAATTTATCTTTGTTGCCTGCAGTCTATATGATATTGTAAAAGTGTGACTTCACTCCCTTCTTCTGGGATCCACCACATAAAATGTTGAACCTTATCAATTGACTGTGTACATAAAGTCTGAGATCTTTTTTTTCAAAATGCAAGGGCAATTTAATCCTGCTGACCCTCTTAAATCATGGAATTGCTTTTCATTAAACACAGAAATTGGTAGATTTAACAATATTTATTGATTTCATGAAATTGACTAACAGCTACACTAGACTGTAAAGAAGTTCAAAAGCACCAGATCCACATGAAATAGGTTTTCCTGCAACAATCTGGGAGGAAGGAGACTTTAAACTGTCATAAGCACCCTGCATAGTAGCCTTTACCAAGAAACTCATGGTGGTTTCAAAACTCATTTGCTGTAAGCATGAAGCACAAGTCTCTAAGGCTCTTCTGTTAAAAGCCTTGTACGTGCCTTCAAATGTCATATAATCTGCTAATAGGGAAAGGTGTCTGTAATCAACCTCGATACCATAGGCTGCAAAAACATTCTTGATTTCCTGAAAATAGTACACTGTTTATTAACATCATGTACATGTATCACCCTTATATAATTCCAGTTTATGTCATATGTGCACCAATGAATATAAAAGAAAACTGCAGTCTACAAAGAAAAAATAGATCTAAAGAGTTTAAATTATTGTACATGTAAGTATTGAAGTAAAATAATTATTTGAAAAATCTTATAATCCTCACCCTGATGATAACTTTATTGGCAGCCTCTATTCCATATGTCCTCGCAATAGCATGAATGTCATTGGAGTAGAGGCGATTTACATCTAAAATATCTGTGTATGAATATGTCTTCTGCAAAAAAATTGAATTTCAATGTTACACAGAATTGATAAAATACATAATTTTTTTTATTCCCATGGAATTCAGTCCATTGACAAATTATGCTTGAATCCATGCCAAATGTAGAAAAAGCACCAGTTTCTATTTCCAACTACAGACTTGTGTTGATCATAAACAAGAGGCCCAAAGGCCTTATTGGTCAACTGAGTATTAGTTACAACTATCACTCACCCAAGGATTATGAAATCTACAATAAGTTCCTGTCTTGCATATCTAAGTTAAATTCTAATCATCAGCAACAGTATAAAATAAGATGAATTTTTAAAACACAAGTGCTCATACTAATGAAAGACTTTACAAAATATAATATACCTGTATGTTATATTAACACTATCTGACTATTTTGGACCCACCTTAGAGTCAGAACCCTGGGGTTGTGTATCCCTTTGCTTTTCCTAAATATACATTTACTTCTTATGTAGTCATGGGCCACATCACTCACCTGTGTCACTTGGCCCTACCGTAGTTGGGCTGTTGTGATTTTTTCAAAAGATTTTTTTTATCAGTCCTAATTACCATAAAAAATATGACCCCATATTGTTGTCCTTCTCTTGTCCCAAAATGAATTCACATAACACATATGCCTTAACACCAATATGACTAAAATGATTTTTCTATTCTGGTTAAGACAAAGGTCATAGATCGTGGTATCATATGAAAGACCTTGCCATAAGAAATCTATAGACAAAGTATGGAAGCTCTCGCTTAAATAGTTCAGGAGATTTTTAAAGATTTCCCCTATATAGTAGCATGTAAAACTTTGATCCTCTATTGTGGCCCCATCCTACCCTTTGGGGCCAGGATTTTAACAAACTTGAATTAGTACTATGTCAGGAAGTTTTCATATAATTTGAACTTTTCTAGCCCTGTAGTTCTTGAAAAGATTTTCCTTATATATTCATGTGTAAAACTTTAATCCTCTGTTGTGGCCCCAAGTTTGATAGAAATTGTGGTTCTGAGAAAAAGATGAAAATGTGAAAAGTTTACAATGACACTGACAGACAAAAAAAAAAAGAAAAAAGTCTTGATCAGAAAAGCTCACTTGAGCCTTTGGCTCTAATAAGCAAAATTAAAAAAATCTTTCAAATGATAGAGACATTTAGTCACTGTGACCAATTTGGCCACATCCTGCTATCAAAACCCCAGGATTATAAAATTTACAATTTTGGTAAATGGCTATCTGCTCCTTCTAAATATCCATTTAGTTTCAATTTACTATCAATAGCTTTGAAGTAGACGGTATTTAAATTTAAATGTTTTAGTATAAACAATATATATATATATATATATGTAAGACTCTAAAGTGCGATGGTGTCCCCAAAGTGCGATGGTCACGCCAAAGTGCGATGGTCTGCGCCAAAGTGCGATGGTTTGTCAACGTTACAGACCCCAAAGTGCGATGGTCACGCCAAAGTGCGATGGTCCCTCTCCTACGCCAAAGGGCGACGGTCCGACACGCCAAAGTGCGATGGTCTCTCTCCTATGTAGGCAAGCTACGCCGAAGTGCGATGGTCTGACACGCCAAAGTGCGATGGTCTCTCTCCTATGTAGGCAAGCTACGCCGAAGTGCGATGGTCTGACACGCCAAAGTGCGATGGTGCGGGATAACGCAACGTAACGTTTGTGACGTTACGTTATTGTGACGTAATTCTGACGTTATTGTAACGGCTTTCGAAAAGCTAACATGGAAGACCAAGGTTTTGTCCTTGACAAAATTAAATGCAAAAGGGAAACGAATGACCCCAGTCCGGAACAGTTTTGGTCGGTATTGAGAGAAGTTGAAAAAATATGCAAGTTGAAGACCGATAATCCGTCGTGGGGGGCAAAGGGGATCAAGGAAGAACTGGGTCTGCAGATGGGGGAAACCTCTATTCGTAAGTACGTTGCCAACTACATATTTGACGTGGACACTGGGTCTGTGTTCTACAGGAGCTCTAAGGTCAACGAGGCTCACAGACGGGTTCTAACGAAAGATCAAATGATTGAGGAAATTAAACGAAATCACTGCGTGGATCACAGAAAAAGTGATGCCGTGTATGACACATTAAGAAAGTCTTATTTTCCTGTGACGAGGGAATACACCAGACTACTGTTTAAGCAGAACGTAGAGTGCAGTAAATGCCTTGCTGCTGTGGATTTACCTAAAACCGAGAGAACACGGCGACCCATTCCAGCCTCTTACCCTAACAGCCGCTGGCAGATGGACTTAAAGAAAATGCCCCCAAGTCGAGGATACAACTACATATGCAACATTGTGGACTGCTACAGTAGATTTGCTTTTGGAGCATGTATAAAGCAAAAGACAGCTAAGGAGGTATCAGATACACTTCTGCGGTTTATTTATTTATTCGGACCGCCAAGAATTCTGCAAACAGACAATGGTAGAGAATTCAATAACTCTGACTTAACCGCCGTAATGGAGGAGTTTAAGACGAGGCACATTAATGGTCGTCCCTACCATCCACAATCTCAAGGTATAGTGCTTTCATTGAAATTTCTATATTAAATACCGAGACGCAAATATAAGTTATAATAATTTTTCGAGCATTGAAAATATTAATATAATTATTGAAAGTTTGAAATTGGATACATTGAAATGTTACAGGTCGCGTCGAGAGATTTAATAGAACTGTGGTGGCATACTTCAGAACGCAATTTGTGGACACGAGAGATTGGCCCAATTGTCTCCCAGAATTCTATTACAAATACAACAACCGCGTCCATAGATCCACGAAACCCATGACTCCACACCCGCGCATTTGATGTGGATCTTCGCACTTTGGCGTGTCACACCATCGGACTTTAGCGCACACCATCGTACTTTGGCGTGTCACACCATCGCACTTTGGCGTATGAGGGGGCCATCGCACTTTGGCGTGTCACACCATCGGACTTTAGCGCACACCATCGTACTTTGGCGTGTCACACCATCGCACTTTGGCGTATGAGGGGGCCATCGCACTTTGGCGTGTCACACCATCGCACTTTGGCGTATGTGTGGGCCATCGCACTTTGGCGTGTCACACCATCGCACTTTGGCGCAGACCATCGCACTTTGGCGTGTCAAACCATCGCACTTTGGCGCAGACCATCGCACTTTGGCGTGACCATCGCACTTTGGAGTCCCATCGCAATTTAGAGTCCTACATATATATATATATATATATATATATATATATATATATATATATATAAAAGCACTAAGTTCCAGCAACACCCGATACCTAAAGGTGTCAGATCCACATTTTATGTATATACCATTATTTGTCCCCCCTTTTTTTCTTTAGTTATTTTATTTAAGTTCTTATTTAATTTTTTCTCTTTCTTTTCTTTTTTTTTCCCTTTTATTTATTCTAAGTATTTTTTTTTTCTGTTTTATGTATATACCTTTTTTTGTTCCTTTTTATGTCTTTCTAATTTATTTCTTTATTCAATTTAAGTTCTGATTTAAAATTTCACCCTTACCAAGATCGATGTGGGGCCTAAGGCCTGTGATTATCTAATCCCTTAACTGCCTATTTTCAGAGCTGATCCATAATGTACATCATTCTTCTATTTATTCACTTTTATTCATTTTTTTAAAGCAATGTTGCTTGGTACGAGTTGATATTGTCATACTTCGCCTCGCAGTGTATTAGCTCGTACCAAAAGATATTCATTCTTTAACCAGTTGTTCATTGTGGGCACGGCTCCTCGGGAGATTAAAACGCATTTTAATCTGTTCCGATTTGTACTTGAATGGGCAAGCCTATAACCACAAAAATGTAGTTCGCAGTGTATATACGTTAGCAGTTTAGTGTTATTTTAGTGCTAGATATCTATATATTTTGTTGTACATAGTTTTTGCCATTATTTATCATGTAACCCCCTTTTTTGTTTGTCCTGAGGAAGGGACGGGCTGTCCCAAAAATTTGACAGTTTTGTTTTTCATGTTGTTGGTCATTTTAATGCTTTATATATATATATATATATATATATATATATATATATATATATATGTGCTTTATATATATATATATATATATATATATATATGTGCTTTATATATATATATATATATATATATATATATATATATATATATATATAAAGTTTGCCCTGCCTTGGAATCAGAACCTCAATTATACATGGGCATCATGGTAGAGGCCTTCCTGCTCCATACTTTTTTTTTTCTTACAGATTTGTGGTTGTTGAGAAGAAGGTTTTTGAAAATTGGTTATGTTTTGGCAGTTTGTGTCCCACCCCTAGGGCCCTGGATGAGCAAGAGTTCTGAAATTTACAATTTATGTTGTTCTTTATAACTTATGTCCCCCTTGTCTCAAAGATGCTTCATTGAAAAGAATTGGAAGGGTAGTTATCAAGAAAAAGTTACAAATGTTCAATTGTTAATGGATGACGAATGATGGCGGATGCAATCCATTAGCAATAGGTCACCTGAGTCACTCAGGTAACCTAAAAATATTTTCAAAGAGAGATTACTCAATCCTTAATCATACCAGAATGTTGATTCCTTCTGTACAGATGTGAAGTTCTGGGCCTTGTTGACCTTTAACCTCTTTGAGGAGACACCTATTTATTCCTGGGACACAATGAATGACTGTTTCCTTGGCATGTTCCTCAATTAGAGAGGTTAGATCAATCTTACTGTTTAGCAACCCAAACTGCAAAAGCAAGAAATTTTTCCAACTTTTAGACAGAAACTTTTGCATTTTACATGTTCAATGAACCTATATAATTATGTTGGTGTGTACAACCCTGAGTGTCTTTTCTTTTTCTTTTATTGTTATTTCCTTAGCATCTCCATATCATCTCTATTTCCAATAATTGTAATGTTAGTAAAACTCAACTCTCCACATCTATGTATAAAATGTATCATGTTCAAAATCTCCTATGGCAGGAAACAAAGTATAAATGAAACTAAAAAAAGATATTCTTACTTGTAGTGTAAATTCACACCAAAGCTCTTTCTTGACATCATATTTATAATCTGCAATGTTGGAGCTGGATTGCAGTACAAACTGGAAGCAATAGTGTAAGTTTGAACAGTCAGTATCTGCATATCTTGCATTCCCTTTTGTATGCATTTTGAAAAAAGAGAGCAATATTGTAAGCTTTACAGTAATGCTTACTGAATCAAGTAGAATTTGACTTGCAACAAACCAATTTCAACTGTATATATGCTATCAAATAAAATTTTCCAGATTTACATTTGTGTCCATTTTTGATTCAGTATTGTAGATACTCCAATACCTGTATCCTGTTTTCTTTTACAGATGACTTGGGAAGATCATCTTCTGCACCTTCTTCCTCATCATCTTCCTCATTTTCATCATCCATCTCTATATCTTCTTCCTCTGAAAGGAAACAAGATCATATGTGATTATAGGCACATGTACTTGTAAATCACTACTTTTGTGAGAGAGTACAAAAATCTTTATGCTTTTTGTTTCCTACCAAATTGAAAGTTCATTCCCTGAAATCCCATCTATAGTTTCAATTGTACTTTCTGATATGTTTGCTAAACTCTCAAATGGTCCATGTTTATTTGTAATTGAACAAGTTAAAAAAAAAAGAAGAGGAAACCAGACTTGGCTTTACAGGACACCTCAGATGCTCTCACTAGCATTAGTTATATAATTTGCCCATTAAATGTATTAAAGTGTTTCATATGATAAAGACATCAATCATGTTCACAACTTCTGCATTTATTTTCTACTGCAACAACACCGATAAGGTGAAATGAATTAATCTTGGATAAAATTCAACTCACCATTCCAGAATTGTAGACAGATATGTGTCAGTAAAGCTATCCCTCTCACCAGGACATTTAAGACTTACCCTCTTCATTCTCCTCCTCTTTTTCCTCCTCATCGTATTCTTGTTCCTCTTGTTTCTTCTGCCTCTCTTTGACATCTGATGCAGCATTGTCATTATCTTCTACATCAGACAATTCTTCATCATCTGAGGCCTGAGCTCTTGTCTGTGGAGTCTGTGGACTTCTGATATGACCACTACTCACCATTCTGAATCAAATTCAAACTAATAATTTTTCACTTGATGGCCGTTATACAATTTTGTAGAACATATAATCAATACATAATAGATGACATTTTGACCAAGTTAGATATCAAATATATCCATCTAGGCCTTGACCTTGAAAATCAATTGGATTCAACAGCTTACATTGAATGGGAAGAAAGAGTGCAATGTTTAAGGACCATTAGTTCTATAGTTTTCTGTGAATCCTGCCAACAAGAATATAAGGAATTCCCTTCAACAGTCTTGACCTTTGACTTTGAAATCAATAGAATTTGACAACCATGGGGAACAAGTACGCAAATTTTGATGACCCCCAGTAGTACAATTTCCTCTAAATCTTATCTACAAGGTGAAGCACACATATTGACATACACACATTTACAAATACACACACACATATGCACAGCAACATTACTATATCTCCTCCACACTTGTTCAAAGGGGATAATAAAAAATCACTATGGCAATATAGAGTAGAGAATCTCTATTCAACCAATTTTTAATGGCTATTGCAAAAATTTTTCTACTAATAACATAATTCAGAGAACTGTACATACAATCTTCATCAAAATAAGATTGCTTCCAAAAATTGAAAGTCATTATAGAAGCCAATACATAGTCCTTTAACTATCATAAAGTCATATATATTAGACATATCATGTAACATAATCCAAGAACTTTCTTCAGTTACCTTGCTTTCTGGAAATCACTAATTTTCTTTTTGATTTTTGTCAGTAAATTTCTGATATAAGTCCTCTCCATAAAATGTAGAATTGATGAGGGGGTGACATATAGTCTCTTTTCATAAAACTCTTGCCGCAGGAAATGAAATCGAAGCTTGAAGACACGAAAACGCTGACTGAAAGTGACAAACACAAATAGACATTTTGAAAAGACCCATCATTATTTTTTCTTGTTTTAATATACTGTGGATTCACCATTGTTTGTGGAGGGATCAAAGTTCATAGATTTTGTGGGTCACCCTTACCCAGAAATTTATATCTCCATGAACACTAATACACTATTTTAAATTTCTTTTTTATAAGTTTGAAAAATTTTATCCTTATCACATTAGGTATCTATAGACAACATGATTTATTTGCCACACTATTGATTTTATAAAGACAATAACTGAGTTGTTTATGTCAAAAACAAAATAAACTGATCACTATGATTTAATTATCATCATAACGTAGATATAATGTAAATACACTATAATTGTACAGTCACAATTATAATCCAATTACAGTCCAACAAGACTGATGGTGCCTTTATTTACATCAGATTTCTGTGCTTTATTTCCCATCAATGTTAATTAACCAGTCAGTATAGATTGATTTTGGGTTAATGTTATCCATGAAACATCCTCATGAACCAGTAAAAGTAAAATTTTGGTAACTCATGAAAATTGCCCCCCCCCCCCCCCCCCCCCCCCATTTCATTTGACACAGTAATCACTTCATGCATTTACATGATGCATCATAAAACTTAAACTTATAAAACGGTGTGTACTTTTGAATGCATACAATATCAACATATCCATACCTTCTACTAGTTTCACTGATGGAGAGGTATTCATTCACTATCACTCTTTCTAAAACCTTGAAAAAAAATTACGGAAGTGCACATAAAGCATTGCTACATAAGGAACATTTTCATCTGGTTGTCTGTCTGACACAAATTACATGTACATGCAACATTTAATCCACAGACGAGGATATGCTGCTACTTACCTCTGATAAAACAACCTTATTGAACTTTGTTTGTAGATTTTTAGCCTTGTCCTGACAGTGGGTGAAAATGGGCACCTCCATAGATGGTGTTTTGATCTTATCCGAGGCCACCATCAGGATCTCCACCAATCGAGGGATACCCAAGGTCACATTCATTTCACCTCGACCAGCAAAGTGAAAGGTGTTCAAGGTCATTTGTGTTGAGGGTTCTCCTATAGACTGAAAAACAAATCACTCTAATGAGGTCATATTCTGAGCATATACAGCAAATTTGCAATCCTTTAACAAAATGTACTGTAAACAAACTTTATTTGCAACTACTTCTATTCACAAATTGCTGATGAATAAACTAGATGGTACACTAAAACAAATATTAGCAAGAAAAGGTTCTTTGCTAATCTCACACATTTGGTCACATGTGGATAAATCTGGCTAACAGTATTTCAGAAACACAAATTAATATAATCTCCTGTTTCCTGCCTATAATAAATAGTAACTTTACCTGAGCACACAGAAGCCCCACAGCTTCCCCAGGCTGACTGAAGGAACGCTCAGCTTTATAACATAACAGCCTCATGAAGTCCCTCTCTGATACTGAGAACTGTACAAGAATAATGTTCCACAATATATATACTAAGAAATGATTTAAAATGACATAATACATATCTAATGTTAAGATAAAAGGGTTACAGATAATTCCCTGCAACTCACCTTTTTCAGCTCATTTTTACTGTAATCTTGAATTTTCTGAAGGAAGCTTTCTGGCAGTACTCCTTTCCGTTGATAAGGTCTAAACACACTAGTGACTGGGTCTGGAGCACCAATATTATGTTTCAGGTACCTAAAAATACTTCACGACTGCTCAAACATTCAATGTGCAATGTATAAATCATTAACAGCAAGCAGCTTCAAAAAACATTGTACTCGATACAACATCCTCAATACAACGTGCTTAATACAACAAACTCATACAACATGTTGGTAATCAATCTTCTCAGCTTAATTGTTTGATTTTCTACTTAGGATACACATGTAAAGATAACAAAGTTTTGATATCTTCAGTAACCTGTCCCTCTCTGTCTCCTCCAGACTTTGCCAGCTGCTGATAATCTGTGTTACAGCTTTACTCCTTCCAGTCTTTAACAATGTCTTGTGATCAAGATCACCATGTTCTGCAGACTCTTTGGAATAATCTAGGAAAGCAGAATGTCTTCTGTTTCTCTTCTGATTTGATGTATTCCACTTTTTTATCTATATCATATACATAATAATTAAAGTCACTTGAAATCTACAAGTATTCTTCTAAAATTTTCTACTGCTAAAAATATACCAATACATGTACCATTTAATATATTCAAGCCTTCAGATACTTCCTCAGTCAACTTTTAATCAAGAGAGGAAGACTTACCTTTTTCATCCTCTTGGTGACTTTCTTGTCACATGCCTCTCCACTGCCTTCAAATTTGCTATTGTCAATCAGAAAATGGAATTGCTTTGGAGAAAGAAAACCACACTTAGAGACATCCAAACCATCCTCACCATAGTAAAACTACAAGTACAAAAACAAACAGATACTGTAATACATAATACAAATATTACAGTATCAAAATCTCGAGCACTTTATTATTTTCTCCTGCATAACATTACCAACAATGTCCTATAACCTTTCCCTCCCTCACCTGTATAACATTACCATCACTGTCCCCTACTCTTCCCCTCTCTCACCTGTATAACATTACTATCACTGTCCCCTAATCTTCCACTCTCACCCGTATAACATTACCATCACTGTCCCCTAATCTTCCTCTCTCTCTCACCTGTATAACATTACCATCACTGTCTCCTAATCTTCCTCTCTCTCTCACCTGTATAACATTACCATCACTGTCTCCTAATCTTCCTCTCTCTCTCACCTGTATAACATTACCATCACTGTCCCCTAACTTTCTCCTCTCACCTGTATAACATTACCATCACTGTCCCCTAACTTTCTCCTCTCACCTGTATAACATTACCATCACTGTCCCCTAATCTTCCCCTCTCTCACCTGTATAACATTACCATCACCGTCCCAAAGTCTTCCCCTCGCTTACCTGTATAACATTACCATCACTTTCCCCTAACATTCCCCTCTCTCACCTGTATAACATTACCATCACTGTCCCCTAATTTTTCCCTCTCTCACCTGTATAACATTACCATCACTGTCCCCTAATTTTCCCCTCTCTCACCTGTATAACATTACCATCACTGTCCCCTAATTTTCCCCTCTCTCACCTGTATAACATTACCATCACTGTCCCCTAATTTTCCCCTCTCTCACCTGTATAACATTACCATCACTTTCCCCTGACTTTCTCCTCTCACCTGTATAACATTACCATCACTGTCCCCTAACTTTCTCCTCTCACCTGTATAACATTACCATCACTTTCCCCTAATCTTCCCCTCTCTCACCTGTATAACATTACCATCACTGTCCCAAAGTCTTCCCCTCGCTTACCTGTATAACATTACCATCACTTTCCCCTAACCTTCCCCTCTCTCACCTGTATAACATTACCATCACCGTCCCAAAGTCTTCCCCTCGCTTACCTGTATAACATTACCATCACTGTCCCCTAATCTTCCCCTCTCTCACCTGTATAACATTACCATCACCATCCCAAAGTCTTCCCCTCGCTTACCTGTATAACATTACCATCACTTTCCCCTAACCTTCCCCTCTCTCACCTGTATAACATTACCATCACTGTCCCCTAATTTTCCCCTCTCTCACCTGTATAACATTACCATCACTGTCCCCTAACTTTCTCCTCTCACCTGTAAACACCACCACCACTGCTCCCTTAACCAGAGTTTGTAAAGCTCAGCATTATTTCTTTCAAGCACTTTTCCAGCACTTTAAAGCCATTTCCAAGCACTTTTGTACAATACAATCATACATTAAAATGACGTAAAACTGGCACAATTTTCAAACTGTCATACATGAATTGTCAGAATTTAATATTTCTTATATTAATCATCTTTTGTGTGATAGTTATTAGCTGCAGCTCCATATCACTGACATTTGAAACTCTGTAATACTGAATTCTTTTAAACAGACTTAAATGCTTTGACCCAGTTACACTTTGATACTCAGGCTAAAACAGTGATGAATCATTCTTTCCACACGTTTTGTGGTATATGTGCTTTCCCTTCACCAACAAATAAGCCACAAAAACACTTTACATATTTTACAAAAACACAAAATATTACAGCATCTGTAAGAAATTCATAAACATTAACTCATATAAAAAAAAATATCAGGATACATGTATCAACACTTTGTGCAAGTTACATTCCTTGTCCGCCATTTTTTGGATAAAAAGTCATATTTTCCTACATTGGGCTTTGTAACTTTTTGACCTGTAGTTTTGACATTTGATATTTTCCCATCAATTGCAATCAACTACAATAATGCCCCAGGGTGGGGCAACCCATAAACTTGTATAAAAACTTTATAATTAGCTATGATTCTCCATAGTAACCATTTGTTAGGGTAAAGAAGGAAAACTTAATTTTTCACTGATTGACCTTTAGTTGACCCCGCAAAGAGACATAACTCATGGCAAAGTGTTGATACGTGTATTTACATGCAACAGGAAAATGAACATGGCTCTTTAAAATTTTTTGCTTATACACATATAGCAAAACACAATCAGAATTCAAGCACCATTTTAAAATAATCCAAACACTCAAATTGCAAATTTAAACATTTTCCATATCTTTGTGCTGTTTATGCATTTCCAAGCACTTTTCAAGGACTTGGTCAAAATTCAAGTACTTTTCATGGTCTGTAAAAACCCTGTTAATGTTTGCTATCCTCACCTGTATAATGCTTCCATCACTGTCCCTCACTGTCATGTCATAGTTCACCATTACTCCCTCCAGGTGTTTAATCAGGCATCGCTGGAGGTAACCACTTCTACTTGTCTTCACTGCTGTGTCTATCAAACCCTAAATTAAGAAAATGAAAGGATCTAATTTTTGGTTGGTTCTTTTATTTATTGTTTTTAGTTTATTCACTGACAATGTTAAAGTTATGATATATTTTCAAAGGATTCAGACAAATGTATAACAGAAATCATCTGATCAAAATATTACCTCTCTTCCTGCCATACAATGGAAGAAGTACTCCTGAGGCCGAATTCCAGTCAAAAACCTCCCAGCCACAAATCCCCCAGCCCTTGGTGAAGTATCATATGCCATGAAGGAAGGGAGTGTTTTTCCACTCAGCATCAGTGGGGGGCGTCTTCCCTCCAGCTCAATCTGTCCCAGCAAACCAGAAATCTGCATGCAATTCACCTGTAAAAACAAAGTTATATGCTTATCCGCAATACATACATACACACCAGTAAATCTATCTTTATAACACCATCATGCATGTGTGATGCATATGTCATCAAATGTGCCTGGTTATAACAGATTTGAAATATACTGTGATTTTAACTTGGAACCCCTTAATCTCTAATCAAGTGCTCTACCAAATGAGCATTCTGGACACTGGTAACTGGCCAGGCTGACTGCAATCTGCCACATATATGTTCGTTTCTCAAAAGCATTGGGTTCGGGGGTTGGAAGGGGATGCATACTACTTTAACAATGCTCTCTGAATACTTTTTTGTTAATCAACTAACATCAATAAAATAGAAGTTGGCACATTCTCATAAATTACAACCTGCATTACATATGAATAGAGGAAACTGCATATAAACGAAGCATATTAAAAGTTTTGTTCTGTGTACATGTATCTTTTAAACTTCTTTATGATAAATGAATAATCTGTCATTTTGTTAGTGATGTTTGACAACCAGATTGGTCATGTGACTTTACATAAATAAAATAAAGTCACCACTCTAGGAAGTGAGCCCAAACTCAAACTCCCATTGAATTATATTTTAATTTTGATATAATGAAAAAGTTTCAACATCATTTATAAAATTGTCTGTGACTTATGAAATTGATGAAATGTGAGATGCAAGAGTAAACATCTAACAAAGTAATTTAAAATTTTTTTTGCAATTTATATTATATTTGTGTTTACTCTGACAGTCCACATTGGGAATGTGATCTTTAAATTCAATCTAGTGACTTCCAAAAGTCTACAATGAATGCTTTCAAGCACGCACACATACACCAAATTATATTTCATCAACATATGTGATGAACATGTGTACAGGTACTATGGTACTATATATCATTGAGAGAATATTGTACATTTTTATTTTGTTCATATTTCAGAGAGCTGTCAATATATTCATATTTTACTTGTCTTTCAATAAAGACATTGTACATGATTTGGAGTATCTGTATTACACACATAAATAGAGATGAATATACATCATGTATACCATGCACATAATATGAGTTAGTGTGTAACTTCAGAATATGGGCATTTCTATGCTAAACAGTCTCTTCTTTTATTTTTGTTGTACCCATAATTTGGCCATGTCAAAATACTCAAATAAATACAATCCACTGACATGACTGAAGAATGTTTCCTGTCAACAACAAAAACCCCCCCAAAAAACAGAATGCTTACTGATGAACCTTTGGCACCAGACTGTACCATCAGCTGGAGATTGTTTGCTGGAAAAAGCTTCTCTAAACCCTTCGGCATACAGGCTCTGTCAAACAAATAATAGTGATTATTCCATTATAATGTCACCTCGGCCAGCATACCTACAAGAATGATCAACAGTTTACTGCTTCTGACTGAATCAAGTAAATTCCATCTTGAATGCTAATATGAAAGAAGGGAGCCTGAAATCTACCACATTTATATATTGTAAGAGTTTTTACCCTACAATGGCATTCTGTGTGTTGTCTGTTTTGCTTTTCATACACAGATCCAGTTCTCTCAGTCGTCTGTCATTCTTGTCAAACTGAGCATCCATCATGGCTTCTACTATCTCCTCCTTGCCTTGGTTCTCCTCCAGCCCAAGAGCCTGTCTCGCCACCTCTGGACCACACTTCTTTGACTTGTGAATTGCCTTCTTTCTCTTCTGATCAGCCTGTATAAACAATTTATCAATGTGGATGTTATTCCTTGGTCATTTTTTAACCTCTATGTTACAACAGCTGAGTACATAATAAACCAAGTCTCCCTAAAATTACATGTGTAATAAGTGATACTAAAGCCAGTCCCACCAATACACTAACTTAGTAAGTTAGATCAATGAAATAATGTAAGGTAAACTTTGTGAATAGCTGGGGACCGGCTTTAGTTGGGCTGCTGTAATGATAGCTTACTTTCTGAGTGACAAGGATGTCTTCCACCCCCAACGAGAAGCTTCTGTGCTGCTGTAAAAAGTTCATGAAGAGTCTTCCCAGACAGGAGAGGAGAGTTCCTGCCACTTCTCCTCCATATAACTATAATAAAATTTGAACAGTATATAAATATGTCTTTCTTTCAAACAGGATGAATAATATATAATAACCAAATTATGTATGTTGATTGAGCAAATAATTTCGGTACTCTGATCATTAACTTGATGTAAGTAATGACCTCATAGCAGCAGTGGACCAGTCCATATGGTGTGTTACCATAGTGACCCTTGTCAAGGACACCACAGAGCAGCTCTGAGCCTCTAATGACAACATGGCTCTCCCCCATGTCATCAAGACTTGGATGTCTTTGATGGTGGTGTATCCAACTCTACAACGTAAGTGAGTGTTAGAAAATCCAAAATTCATTTCATAACATTCCATTCACCAACTGAAAGAAGGAATAAGTTTACCTTTTCTGGTATTTTTGATTTTCCTGTGAGGTTGAGCATTTGTCTGTGTGTGGGTATAATGTTTTGAAGCAAGGTAGATATGACCTTCAAAAGACAGAAAGAAAAACCATATAGGTGTGTATGCATTTTGTGAAAAGAGTTACTTTCTTTTACACTGTAATTTTTACTATAAGTTATTTTTGGCTGCAGAGTCATGTGTCATTCAGTTATATATAATTAGAAAAAATGAGGAGATTTATTTTAGTACAAACCACTAACCTGTTTACCAGACCAAAGAAGGCATGGTTTGATTATTGCTGGAGGCAACAGATTGACTGGTCCTCGTTTGTCCACCAATGCCGTATACACCAGTTGACAGTAGTCATTTCTAAAACATTTGACACAATTTCATTGCATTCTAAATATGCTGATACATTTATATGAGACTCTATCATCATCACAAATTCTGTTAATTCATAAGTATATGAAAAAATTGTGAATGATTGATGTACCAGATCAATAAACCAAACACAACAAAAATATTGCACTTTAGTTTGTATCATCACAAAATTATGCAAAAATAAAAACTTGCACTTATAATCTGATTTACAGTATCCATCCCTCCACTGTATCAGAGTATTCAGACTATAAAGTGTTAAAATCAATACAAGGAATCTTATACTTAGTGTTAAAATCAATACAAAGAATCTTATACTTAGAGTTAAAATCAATACAAGGAATCTTATACTTAGTGCTAAAATCAATACAAAGAATCTTATACTTAAAGTTAAAATCAATACAAGGAATCTTATACTTAGTGCTAAAATCAATACAAAGAATCTTATACTTAGATTTAAAATCAATACAAGGAATCTTATACTTAGAGTTAAAATCAATACAAAGAATCTTATACTTAGATTTAAAATCAATACAAGGAATCTTATACTTTTTCTCATAATCTCACCTGTTAAAAAACCTGCCCCTGATGGTCAGAGACACACCTGAGACCATGTGATCCTGGATCAACCCTGCCAGAGGAGTGCCATCCTTTGGTACCAGATACTGATAGTCTGTACAGGCTGATGATAAATCAACCATTACAACATAATCAAAAACAAAGAGGCATTTCTATTCAAATGTTATAAAAACAAAGAAAATAACTATATTTTCCCTTTGAATAAAAATTTAAGGAAGATTTGCAAATATAATTGACCATATTTACCAATGGTGTAGGCTTCTGCTCTTCCAAGTTGAGTTTGAGGAAAGTGAGCATTCATTTCATCGCCATCAAAGTCTGCATTGTATGCCTTGCAGTTTGCATAGTGTAAACGCAGAGTCTTCTCTCCTGGGAGAACTCTTGCCTTATAAAGAATCAAGGCCAATAAACAATATCTATTCCTTATATTTAAATCATGTATGTAATCATAAGGACCAGGGGCAGTACTCGTAGTGACAACTGAACAAAAGTATTGTTATATTCAATAGTATATCTCTAATTCATGTGCACTCACTCACCCTTAACGAGGTTTGAACCTGATTATTACGATGTAACGTCAATTCTTATGGAAGTATACTTTTAATTTCTACAATAAAGGGGAATTACCACAACAAAAAGTTCAGTGCTTGTTACTGAGCTAAAGTATGTTTAACTAAACCTTTTGGTCTTAAAAAAAATTTGCATAAATGATTTTGTCCATTGGTGTCCACACATTATAAGCAACACTAATCAATCTTGATATTAAATCAATACATGTCTTCTCAAAATATAGATATGAAAAAACTTAATACTAATAGACTGAAAATAAATAATGACCATTTTGCACTTGAAATATTTAAAAATTCATTATATAGAAATTTAGAGTTAAAAGTACAGTCTAAGAATATTGTCAGTTTTAAAAATAGGAAATTTGTCTGGTCTATAGTGAGCTGAACATTTTAAGACTGATTTGTCTATAGAGTGAATTGATGGAGTCTTTAAGACAATTACATGTTGTTTGACTTTCTGTAATACAATTATTATTTGCCTCCACTTATATGAATTTGTTAGGCTTTAGAAAATATCACTAAAGAATAAACAGTGTTGTAAATGATCTCCGCATATTAAAATTTAAGTGATAAATCTGTCTCAAGTTATGAAAGAATGAAATACAAATAAAGAGTACAATAAAAATGAAGGGTATTTGATACTTTGTTGTTGGTATGTAGTAAATCAGACAGGTCTGTAGAATTTTGAAATTGTGGATGACCAATTGTCTATAGTACAAAAAGTAAGTTTTACATATTGATATATTGCAATGCCTTGCTTCAAAATTCAAGATGAAACAAAAAAAAAAGGGGGGGGGGGGGGTATTGATCTTTTTTTTAAATTATTGGCCAATAAACTAAATTTTGATCCAAATTGTCAGTTTAATATAGATATTTTTATGATTACAATGTTCTATCAGTCTATTTGAAGAAAACTTATCAACTAAATTCATGAATTTACATCATTGTCTATTTGTATTACTAGACAATACAGACAATATTTTAAAAGAAATAGAAATGATAATATGCAGATTTATAGCTTTTTACGTTAAATTATAGCTTTCTGGGTTAAAAAAAATTATTCCACTACAAACTGCAGTCCTCTCCAAACCCTTTCTGAATATGAATCGACTTTAAAAATTTTAAAAAGGTAGGGTTAAGTCAAAGCTATAAATATTTGGGCCAAGCATTGTGTGTGCTTGTGCTTCAATGTTGAATAGCTATTAAACTTCCTTTAAGTAAGAAGCCATTGACCAAAGATTTTGTTTTTCAACTATTAATAGATGTATTAGCAGTATTGAATATACCAATAAAAGTCCCTAAAAATTTTGTTTGTCATATAACAACTGTTGGAGTTGCCTTCAACCGAGCCAACAACTGTATCATTCTGACCAAGTCCAAGGTCAATATTCTCTTTTATTGAGGTCAGTAATACTTGAGTGACAGATCTTTATGAATAACGTGCTGATGGAATAAAGTGCTGAAGTCAATAATAATTCCATAACATCAAAAGCAATGTTTTCTCTGTTAAAATAGTAAAACATATTCAAATTTCCTATCATACTTTTAAAGGAAACTAAACTGGATCTAAACAGATTTCAACAAGCATTCTGAATTTGTGTATTTTCATATTTCTGGATGAAATTTCTTTACTGCTTCAGATCAAATTTAAATCATGGACAATCCATAATTTTATTTTTGAGTAATGCCAAAATGAAACCACAACATTACATTAATTAAAAT
Organism: Ostrea denselamellosa; assembly: GCA_024699665.1. Lineage (NCBI taxonomy): Eukaryota > Metazoa > Mollusca > Bivalvia > Ostreida > Ostreidae > Ostrea > Ostrea denselamellosa. Next base: position 1,034,769 of record JAMZEH010000024.1, read on the forward strand.
TTTGATCAAGGTCCAGAATATTCAATAGCTATGTGGGTGAATTGGCCTTCAAGTTTTAGACACCTGTCATAGAAAAACTCACAATGGTAAGTGGAACAGTGGTCACTTGTAATTGATAGTTGATGCACTAAATGTTATAATCTATGACATTTGAAATCATAAACTGTTGTATTTTTTCGGTTAATGGCACAATGTAAACTATGCTACTGCAACCTAATAATTATATTTTGACTATTATTATTTTCATATAGTAGTATATCATTAATTCCTAGCATTACTAGTCTTACATGTACCTTATATACTTCAGTACCAAGTTTTCTTACTTATAGGTCTAAGTTTTTTTTAAATAGTACTAACACGTGGTCTTGCAATAAAAGCGTTTTACCTTATGGACCCGAATACTGACAAAGTCTACCATATAGGTCTGAATATTAACTAGCCTTACCTTATAGGTTTGAATACTACTTTATGGGTCTGAATACTAACTAGCCTTATCTTATGTTATAAATACTAACTAGCCTTATCTTATGTTATAAATACTAACTAGCCTTATCTTATGTTATAAATACTAACTAGCCTTATCTTATGTTATAAATACTAACTAGCCATACCTTATGTTATAAATACTAACTAGCCATATCTTATGTTATAAATACTAACTAGCCTTATCTTATGTTATAAATACTAACTAGCCTTATCTTATGTTATAAATACTAACTAGCCATACCTTATGTTATAAATACTAACTAGCCATACCTTATGTTATAAATACTAACTAGCCTTATCTTATGTTATAAATACTAACTAGCCATATCTTATGTTATAAATACTAACTAGCCTTATCTTATGTTATAAATACTAACTAGCCTTATCTTATGTTATAAATACTAACTAGCCTTATCTTATGTTATAAATACTAACTAGCCATATCTTATGTTATAAATACTAACTAGCCATATCTTATGTTATAAATACTAACTAGCCATATCTTATGTTATAAATACTAACTAGCCTTATCTTATGTTATAAATACTAACTAGCCTTATCTTATGTTATAAATACTAACTAGCCTTATCTTATGTTATAAATACTAACTAGCCTTATCTTATGTTATAAATACTAACTAGCCTTATCTTATGTTATAAATACTAACTAGCCATACCTTATGTTATAAATACTAACTAGCCTTATCTTATGTTATAAATACTAACTAGCCTTATCTTATGTTATAAATACTAACTAGCCTTATCTTATGTTATAAATACTAACTAGCCTTATCTTATGTTATAAATACTAACTAGCCTTATCTTATGTTATAAATACTAACTAGCCTTATCTTATGTTATAAATACTAACTAGCCTTATCTTATGTTATAAATACTAACTAGCCTTATCTTATGTTATAAATACTAACTAGCCTTATCTTATGTTATAAATACTAACTAGCCTTATCTTATGTTATAAATACTAACTAGCCTTATCTTATGTTATAAATACTAACTAGCCATATCTTATGTTATAAATACTAACTAGCCTTATCTTATGTTATAAATACTAACTAGCCTTATCTTATGTTATAAATACTAACTAGCCATACCTTATGTTATAAATACTAACTAGCCTTATCTTATGTTATAAATACTAACTAGCCTTATCTTATGTTATAAATACTAACTAGCCTTATCTTATGTTATAAATACTAACTAGCCTTATCTTATGTTATAAATACTAACTAGCCTTATCTTATGTTATAAATACTAACTAGCCTTATCTTATGTTATAAATACTAACTAGCCATACCTTATGAGCTTGAATACTAGGTCTATGAAGTGTTGGCTGTCTGTTAATGAGCAATACATCTCCATTCTTTAAATGACGGTAAACCTGGAAAATGATAAATGTAATTGCTGACACTAACAGGCAGTTCAGTATAATTTCTAAACATATTACACATGATTCAACAATGAAGAAAGCATGTATCTTACCACTTTGCATCCTTGCTGTTGGTGAGGATCTGCTGATGGTGTCAACAGCTGCTTAGCGACAGCCTCTCTATGAACTTTATCTTTTGTCTTTAAAGTCACTTTGCTTCCATCAGGCATTTCTACTAATGATGCCCTGTTAAGTGAGACAGCAATATATCATTAGGTGGATCACTCTGCTTCATAAAACATACTTGTTTACAACTTATATTAGTGTTGTTTCAATTATTTTATTCCCAGCGACAATTGATTGTTTTTCTCAAAAATCCATCTTTCAGAATGTATTAACATACATGTATTTCAGATATTTTCTCATTTTGAATTTTCTATTACATAAAACATCAATACAACGTTTGAAAATCTATGTCATTTACTATAATATGGCAAGCACTGGTGCAACTTAGATTATGTTTAGAAATGGCATATGATGGTCTCATGAGGAGAAATTAGATTGCTTTGATCATCTAGGAAGCAAAAAATCCATAGTTTGAAAATATTTTAGGTTAAAAAAAACTAAGAGGTGGGGCACCATTAAAACAAGATTTTGACATGACCATTGCTTATTGCAAACTATGCAGCAAATCTTGCAGAAACAAATGTAAACATGAGGCACTGAATGCATGACAGAAGTTTCAGACAATGAATCTAGTTATTAGATATAGTCTATTCATTGACAAGAAGTCTGAATTATTTGTTTGTTATTTTACTGTAGTGATTTACATTAATTTTGATGTGTTACTCTTAATAAATTCTTATTAGACATAATATATAAATATTTAGAAATCAATCTGAATAAGCAAGTTAATTTATTTGCTTTTAATAAATATATATTCAGAAACCAATTAAAATTGATAATCACATCAAAGGTTTCTCTGATTATTCCAATTAATCGATTATCATTTTTCATCCAATTCCCAACATTAAGTTTCATGGACAAACATGTAACCTTTATTCCCAATAGAGGTCTTGGGGGAAATCACAATTTTAAAACCCTCATAACAGGGTAATAAATTATCTCTCCAGTCTCTTGGTGACTATATTGATGTTCTTAACAACATTTCTGTTAGACCATTAGAGGAACATTTGTACCAAGTATGATGACTGGGATTACAGCTGTTCTGGAGAAAAAGTCAATTTTGCTCAAGACAATCAAAGTCATGGCTGCCATATACAGTAACTACACCTCTTAAGAATCACTAGATGAGCAACCACTAGATGAGCAATCACTAGATGAGCAACCACTAGATGAGCAACCACTAGATGAGCAACACTAGATGAGCAATCACTAGATGAGCAATCACTAGATGAGCAACACTAGATGAGCAACCACTAGATGAGCAATCACTAGATGAGCAACCACTAGATGAGCAACCACTAGATGAGCAACCACTAGATGAGCAACCACTAGATGAGCAATCACTAGATGAGCAACCACTAGATGAGCAACACTAGATGAGCATTTGTACCAAGTACAGTAACTAGAAAGAAATACAGCTGCTCTGGAAAGGATATCAATTTTGTCTTGGCAATTCAAAATTTGTGGTTGCCATACTGAAATTCAAATCTGATTCAGCAAACCTGAAACCTTGTTGGCCATATCAAAATTTGGAAACCTTCAAAAAGTAACAACTCTTATGCATATCACTTGAGAAACATTTATACCAAATATGATGACTGAGGATTTAGCTATTGTAAAGAAGAATCGATTTTGATTCAGCCAATCAAAAGCTATGCTATGGTGTTCACAATGAAAGAACAAGTGCAAAGACCTCTAAAACACTAAAACTGTTCAGTGAAGAGATTCAATGAAATAAATGCTGTGTGCACAATAAATCAAATTAATGAATATGTCTTAGTCATAGTATTCTAATTGTGAAGTCATAATCATGAACAAGATTATTAATGTAATTATTTACAGATGCTTATGACAGATGCCAGGAGAGGACAATGGTTTACATTTAGCAAGATAAACTATATATACATGCATCACAAAACAATCTGCTTCCATAAAATTCATACCCTGGGTAGCATTCTGACCCATTAATGACAGCTTGTCTCAGTTCATGAACATTCCATGGAGTTACAGGCTGTGGAAATGTAAGTTTCTTGGCAAAAACCTCAGGGATTCCTATCTCACAAGTACTGATACATGGATCAGGTGATATCACAGACCGGGCAGCAAAGTTTACTCTCTTTCCCATCATGTTCTTCCTGAACAGCCCTTCTTTTTTCTCTAAAATCTGTTCAATGAAGACCAAATATTTGATGTATAAATATTATGGAAATAATATCAATGCCTCAATAGACACTTACCTAGCCCAAATGAGATTGCTAGCAATGCTTAGACAGTGTATATTGATCATCAACATATAATCTACGCATTTCTCATTATCAGGTGCATCAAGTGTCTGTAAACATCAAATGTTTTATTTGAATTTGTACAGTGGCACTACAAATGGCCAACAATTCAGTGATGAACACAGCAGATTATAAACGTCTGCTGTACCTGGTTTTATTCAATTTCACAAACCTGTTTCACTCCCACAATTCTGTCTGTTGCCAATTTGTCAGCATCTCCATCTACAATACTGTTGACCACTGTTTGTAGTTTGACCCATGCATTCTGTAGTTTCTCATTTAGATTACCTCCAGGTACCTCTGTTATAGATGTCTGTAACGTCAAATTAGCAGTATGACAAAATGTGTTTTAAATTGTATGTCTTTATAATGTGTTTTTTGTTGCTTTCCATGCCATATCTCTAAATCTTAATACAGTAAGCTTGCTTCATCTAGATATGCTTGGTACCCAACAAATCTTCAGATTAAACAACAACCAGAAAACAGAGAGTTTTTCTTTATAACAAACTACAATCTTAAATATGTTGAAATATGTATACTGTTTACCTAACAGTTCAGAATGCATACCATCTGAATCAGACATGTTTACTGTGCTAGTATCACTACTATGTGTGTAGTTATTATAATGGGATTCTGTCTTTGGCTGTGAATCAAGGGTGCTGAATTATGAATATACTAAAATATAAAAATTTCCATTTATCCCCCTTGTCATGTATAGAAACACTAAATTATGATCATGCCAAATAGAGTATCAGATCCAACTGTACCAAATTTTAAATACATACCAAGTATGCATACAGATATGTTATCATTAGCATCTCAGTAATTGTCAGTTGATATGAATACATTTACTTCTTTAATCTTACCGGTTCAATTTCTGTCATTCCCTTCCCATCATCCTCAGCTGCTTTCAATGACAATATTTTACGTATCAAGGCTGATCCTTTCAGGACATTGCACAAGTTCAGAGTCTGGGGATTCTCAAATTTCCTTTCTCTCAGCGATGAAATCTGAAATCATAAACAATATAAATATCAACCCTGGGTCAATGAAAGCACAATGATTGATTATGTAAATTTAAATAAAATTATCTTTCCCTACATAGCACTTATAATGGAGGAACAACTTTTGCCACTGGGTCAGTAAAGTCTTTAGATTTTCATGATCTTCAGAAGACAAATTATTCAAGATTTTCACAATCTTTTGAAGTCTAAAAGTACTCTACTATTCCCCCAAACTATATTAACAAGCTTCAGCCTGTGGACTTGTCTGGCAATAAATGCACAAGGAATGCCTTAGAATCAGAGTTTCTATGAGTTTAAGGGGCAGAAGTTGTAAAACAATCCAAGTCCGAGGGAGAAACCACTGTAGATTTGTCCATTACTAGAATGAAAGTACTTGGAGCTAAAATGATTGTTACACTTTATAATCACATCAAATCAAAACCTGATGTAATTAAGAATGGTTTCATTGAGAATGATAAACTTGAATGTTGATAAGTGGCATATAGACAGTATATATGTTTGTTCCTGGAAAATGAAATCATGCAATACAAATTATGTGTATAATCAATGTCTACTACTGTGTCAATGTATATGTTTTGTTCTCAGTATAAAAAAAAGAAGAATCTGTTGACTGTAATTTTGTATGCCGATATGACTGTCATCAGCCTGGAAAAAGAGAGATAACTCCCCAATTAACGATGATCACACAAAACAATTTGTTTTCAAGTTTGAAATCATGAAAAATAAATTTCAAAAAATAAAAAAATGTTACAGATCTACTTCATTTTCACAAAATTTGCAAGAATGTAAAAAAAAAAACCCCACTGGATATATAGTACCTAGTCATATCTGAAATGGATTGATGAAAGCAAAAGATTCTTACTGGTCTAAATCTGGAGGGTGGCACAGGAACAACTTCAATGAAGAAAGCATCTGTGGGATAATCTGCCTCCGAGTCTGACAGGAAGTTGAATAAACACTTGAGAACTTGTTGATCCTTTTGCCATACCTGTCTCAGGTGATCCCTGACATCTGCTGACGTAACATACACCTGTTTACCTGACACCATATCATCATCACTGTCCTCTTCATTTTCATCATCATTTTCTGTTTGTTTCACCTTTTTTTGTCTGATGGACTTTCTGAAAGATATTGAATGGACATGGCTTCTGTGATTCTGACATTGCACATGAGAAATAACGGTTTGAATGGTAGAAGAACTAAGTAAATGTTGTGCAGGAAATAACTTTATTAATAAACAAGTTTACAGTTCAAAAATTCTCGATTACAGATATAAGATAAATTTTTAGTGTTTGAATTCTCACTTTGTTTTGGTGGTGGTGACAGTGGACAACATAATCTTAGCATTTTGAACCTTCCTCAAAGGCATTTTCTTGGTTTTGCAGTGAACACACTTTCCCTTCACCACAAAATGTTCACTTAGGAAGTCCCTTCTTGTAGTATTCTTACAAGCTTCTATATTCTTTACATTAATATCCTGCTCAGTTGTATCTGTTAAAGGATAAATTTTCCTCATGATTCATAGCAGGTTATCGAAGAAAACAAAACAAGAGTTACACAAGGAGGGGCATATCCCCTTGCAATGAGTGCCTACAAGCTTCGTCTATGAAGTCCTGTAGCGTCCTTGATTTTTTTACTTTTTGACTCCAAAATTAAAAGAATTATTCCTCTCTTGATAACAAAACTAAGTGTGAAGCAATGGAGCAAAAAGGTGGCCTATCAAGTGTCTACAAGCTTTTTCTATGTAGTGTCATAGTGACTTGACTTTTATACCCCAAAATCAACAGAGCTCTTCCTCTCTTGATAACAAAAGCTACATGTGAAGTATGAAATCAATGGAGCAAAAACTGTTACTTGCAGAGTGTCTACAAGATTTTTCTATGAATTTTCATTGTAATTTTGACCTCTGGACTCCAACACCCACAGGGTTCTTCCTTCCTTGATAACAAGATGCCCCATGGCCATATCACTCACTTAAGTCACCTTTGGTCCATATTTAAAGATTTTCCCAATATATCTGCATGTAAAACTTTGATTCTCTATTGTGGCTCCACCCTACCACCAGGGGCCATGATTTTAACAAACTTGAATCTGCACTATGTAGGAAAGCTTTCATGTAAATACAAATGTATGAACTTTCTGGCCAGTGGTTCTTGAGAAGAAGACGTTTATATGATCCCACCCTGATTTTGCATTATTGTGATTATCTCCCCTTTGAAGGGGACATGGGCCAAACTTGAATCCCCATCACCCAAGGATGATTTATACTAAGTTTGATTGAAATTGGCCTGCTTCTTCTAGAAAGATTTTCAAAATATGTATCATAACACATAATAGCCCAGAAACCATTTAGTATTTCAATGTCTAGTACACTTGATCTTTGACCTTTTGACCCCAAAATTAATAGGGACCATCTTCATCCCATGAGAAGTCTGTATGTATGGTATGTTGACTCTACATGAAAAGGAAGCCCAGAAACCATCGTGTCTACAGACAGACGAGCAACCTGATTCCCGCATAGCCACCACAACTTTGTTGCAGGGAGTATAAAAATGTGGCAAATGAATTACAAGTCAATCAAAATGATTTTCTATGAAAAAGAATTCATTATAAATGGTTACAGATACATGTAATTTTAATGCACTTACTAATATCTGTAAATTCACTATATTCGAATTCTTTATAATGACCTTTTAAATGTTGCCCATGATTCATGAATATTACATTATATCTATAGATTCACTGTATCCATGTTTGTACTAAATGAGTTTAACTTAAACAACATATTCTGTACCTGCTGTCTTATTGATATGCTTTACCATCAATATCACATACCTTAGTAAAATCTGATTAACATGACAACAAAGACGCAACTGATTGTGATGTATGAAATAATAATTTACAACAAAAAAATTCAATAAACTTACTGTTAATTTTGTTCACCACTATATCATTCAACTGCTCCAATACTAATTCTTCTGCATACTCTGATGTAAGATGTGCAATATTTTCATCAACATCTTCCACTGATGACAGCAGCCCATGATCTAAAAGTCTAAACTTCTGAACCAGTACTGATGACTTCAATGAATGGACAGCTAGTCGATGACAAGCAAAGCAAGTTCCCTTCAAAATCTGGAAAAATTCAAATGGTAATATTTTCACTAAAACTATATTCAAATTACTACAAACTTGTTCCACAGACAGAATATATGCCCTTTTAAGAAGTGATTGATACGATAGTATGCTCTCATACAAACCCACTATGTAATATCAGTCACTTCTCTATGTGCAATAACAGAGGAGAAAACAGTTATCCTTTTAGTTCAAATTTACATTTTCAATGTTTTTGCCTTTGATATCTCTGATATTGTAATGATAGCCATTTCCTCATCAAATGCATTGAAGTTGCAAACAATGTATATATGAATACAGATAAATATAGTATGTCTATTATAACAGCTGAGAATTTTGATGGAAATGAAAGTAGAAATGTAAGAAATAAACTTAATGAAGTATGCTGGCATGAAGTGGTGCAGTTTGTACCCTCATGTATTTTCAAAACAATCTTCCCAAAACATGAGGCCCATGGGCCACAACACTCATCTGAGTCACCTTGGCCCTGCTGTACTTCATCCGAAGATATTTGAGTTTCATCCTCTTTATTTCCATGAAACATTTTGGCACCATATATTATGCCACCCAATGGGATCCTGACATTACCAAATTCCAATCCACACAGCATATGAATGCTTTAATATCAAGATTACTAACATGGCCTTGTTGTTCTGGTGAAATTTGTTCCCCCTATATTCATATATCAAGTCAAATTTTATCCCTGATTTTAGCCCTATCCTAACCCCAGCATCCATAATTTGAAGGGGAAAAAAAAAAAAACTTGAACCATTGATTTAAAAAAAAATTACTTTCTATATATTAATGCATAAAACTTTGATCCTGTATTGTGGCCCCATCCTATCCCCTGAGGTCATGAATCTACACTATGTCAGGAAAGTTTCGCGTTTCGTCTTTTCTAGCCCAGTGGTTCTTGAGAAGAAGATGATTTTTAAATGAACCCATCCATATTTACCTTTTTATTATTTCCCCTTGAAAGGGACATGGTCCATCATTTGAACAATATTGATTCCCCTATATCCAAGGATGCTATGTACCAAGTTTGGCCCCATGGTTCTAGAGAACTGGATTGTTTACTAGACTGAAGAGAATTCACCAGCCCAAAAATCAATTATACAGAGAAATAAAGACCTGATGGACTTGTAAATATAATGAATTATTTCTACATATCAAAGTCCAATTTTACTGATTTTCCATCCATGATAATTTGAAATATCACATCCCCAGACACTAATATATATAATGGGAAGTATTTTATTTCTGAAAATTTGGAAAAAAAATCTTTGTTTTCTTTTCAAAAAATAAGTTTTAAAACTGCTGGGTCCCCCCAAATATAATTAGAGGATATACAATTGTGAGTAGGTTGGGATGCAGTCTTGGGATCTACAACATGCTCATCAGAAGTGATCAGGTCAGAATGAAGACAACTTGAAGAGAATAATCTGCAATGCAACAATATCAAAAATGTTGCATTGGCCTTGCATAGGGAACACAGGAAGAATTTACCAGTACCACAAAAGAACAGAGCGGAAACTCATAAAGCTTTGTCTATGATTGACTTACAACCCACAAATATGAAAATTTTGTTAGTGAATGACAAAGAATAATGCATAATGATTTTCAGTTTCATGTATCAACACAAACAAATTATGTCACTTTGCAATAACATGGATGATTAATTTTGCAATGGCACCTTGAAATATTGTCCACAGTATTTCTGTCAATTTTACTTACAACATGGTGCAAAAATGGAACCTATTTTCCTTTAGAGTATGCTTTGTTATATAGCAAAATGGAGGAGTGTTACTGAAATACATGGTCTTTGTTCTCTCAGAGGGAAGTGAAAATGAAACCAAGTACTTACAATGATTTCTAGATAACCATGCATGATGCTGTAAATATTTTGTTCTCTGTAACTTAAACTGAATGCTTCCAATTCATCTTGGCCAGAGCTGGTGGCACTGCATTCAGACATTGAGAATGAGTGAAGAATACAAGTTGAACTGTGTAGGGGAAGGGGGAGAGGTATTAAAACCTGGCTAATAGAAGGGGTACCATTTCAGAAATAAAATAAATATAAAGAGGCAGAATATTCTTTTAAAAAAAAACAAAAAACAAATTACGTGAAATTTGTCGGTCCATCAGACATTATAGTTAAAAAAAGGGGGTGGGGGTAATGGTGCAGTAAAATTTTGTGCAATTCCATAATAAATGTCCGGTAGTTTTTTTTTGTTTGTTTATATTACAGTATTTCTTGTATTATACTTCTGTTTTTCAAATAATCATGTTTGGATTGAAGTATATGCAAGGAGTGATTCCTGGCATTACCTTAAATCAGGGGTAGATATATGGTCTGATGTTCATCTATTATTTTTTGTGCAGAATTACTTTACAGCAGATGAATTAGTTTCTAAAGTTATTAACTTTCCCTTAATTACATGCTTAAAAACATTTGCAAGTAAAAGAAAATAGGAGAGTAAATTATTTGAAAAGTAAATACGTTGGGAACATAATAAATACTTTTGCTGCTTGTTAAGTCTGTTAGGCATCTATAGATAGCTACATGTGCATAAAGAGAATCCCAACATGATGTACATAACTCACACGCAACTGTTCAAATTTAGGTTTGAAAAAGTGTAAACAAAGAATTACCAAGAGGTGTTGGATATTTTTATTTCTCTTAAACTTATGGCACAGTACTGCAAAATCAATATATACAGCTTTACACAGATAAGGCCACCGATAATCTGAACTCTGGAAGTCTGAACTGGACATGTGACTGTCACTTGATTTGTTTTCTGAATGTGCATTAGAAATGACCGAGTGACAGTTGTTTGTAAACATCAATTAAAACCAAATAATTTGGGTTAAAACAGGCAAAATAATGTATGACACACCATACAGCCTCATAAATAGTAAGTGCGATAATTTAACAGTGTTCTAACATGGTAGACAAAATTTGTGGAAATTTGAACCATACAACTTTAAATCAGGGATAGATATAAGAATTTCAGTCGATAAAGAAATTTTGGACATTGGACATTTTTGGTCTGTTAAAATTACTTTTGGTCTGTTAAAATTACTTTTGGTCTGATAAAGCTAGATTGTTTACCAGATCAAATGTCCTGTGATATAAAAAAAAAACATTCATGTAGTCTGAAAAAAGGGAAATGAAGATTTTTTAACATGTTTTCCTTCCGAAATGCAGTAAAGTGCTCTACCAGAGTACAAAGATTGGCTTGATTAGAATTACATGTACATAATGCATATTTATGTTTGCACACTTGAAGTCGCAAGCTTTGATTCTGTCATTTACAAACTACATGTACATTGGAATAGAATTACTGTAACATACCGAAGTTCTCTATAGTGTGTAGAAAAACACAAAAGTGCTTTGATCCATCAGCAGACCAGGGTTAATGAAGCTAGGCCTTACAGTGTGCATGATTTGAATAAGTATAACTATAAAATTCTAATATGAGGCCACAGTGACCTACTTTTAGCTGACAACACACTTTCCTATTAAATGCATTAATTAAATGGCCAAGTTTGTTTGTCTTAGGCCTTACAGTGTGTAAAATATGATCGGGACACAACTTGAATATGAACAGCCATAAAATTTCAAGAGACCAGAGTGACATAAAATGTCAGTTTTTTAAAATGTAAAACTCTGCACAAAACAATATGTTGAAATAGGTCTGTGAGTGGGCAGGTCATCATTTATTTTCTGAAAATGACTTTCAAAAATCAACATTTTCCTTCATAAATAATGAAGATATTAACACTTGTTATATTTATATCCATAACATAAGTTCCTGTACAAATACTTCGTGTAATACCTAGATCCTTGCTTGAAAACTGTCAGATGAGATAGAAGGACAATCTAAGTCATATTAACTTCCTTCATTTATATTCAACAATTCCCCTAAAAATTAATAAAATGTTTGGAAGAAAATAATAAAAAATTCAGGCAATATCATAATGCTCACCTTTTGTATCAAAGAAAACACTGCAAATACTCTTACATGAAAACTGACTAAAGTTGTGAATGCAGAATAAAAAATTGCTCAGTTATGTTATAACACTTACTTGATATAACACATTAAAGAAAACTGGGTTGTACATAGGTAATGGAAGAGTAATATGGCCCATGTGTCCAGGGCACGCCTGTCCCAAGCCACAAGTTTGACATCTCTCATCTCTATCCGTGGGACCTGATTGAAATCAACACATTATTTTCAGTTTTAAAGTTGTTTATCATCAACTCATGTAAAATAATACAAGATATTCAATATGAGTGGTTATTACAGTGAGAGTGAAGGAGATCAAAGAAGCACTTTCAGTACCTAGATTTCTACTTCCACTTACCTAGTTTTGGATCATATAAGCCTCCTGATGTTGGATGTAATAGGCTATCAAATGTCAGAGGGTTTGTAATTTCTTTAACACTGAGCTCCAAAATATCTCTGGCATTATAAGAATTAAAACTAACGCCTCTCAGTATATGCTTAGGTACGTGGGTCTCCATTTCCAGATCTAAACAAGTATAATCAGACACATCAAATTGCTTCTTTTGGTCATGTTGAACTTCACTTTTAATTAATGTATAAAAGTTTGCAAATTTTTCCTATTTGCTGAACATAGACAAATAAAACCACGATAAAATGCGTGTTTTATCATCTATCCATCTAATAGACAGGTGCTATACATAGTCAGTTGCTATAAGCATTTTGTACTAACTGTATATAAAATGAAACAGAGGCCGAGGTTCATTTTTTGATGGCTCTTGAAAACTACATTACACACATAGAATTACAATTCTGTTACATTCCACAAACCAAATTCTTTTCTCAAACCATTTGCTTATGTTGTATCTTGTAAAATCCAGATTGAAAATACCAGTATTAAGATTCTATTGTATTATTACTAGAAAGAATGTTCTATCGTTAGAGTAATAGTTTCCTAAGGACCCTGTGGTGAGGGCCTGTCCAGAGACACCATTAGATTATTCTACCTACATTATCACCCAATATCTCAAACACAGGTATCATAAAGTATAAATGTGGACCGCCTTATTGATGTCTTTCTTTGAAAGGATGCTATCTACCCTGAACCGAGTTACAATTTCAAAAAAAGATTTCAATGGAGATACAGAAAAAAATGTTCAATGAAAGATTAACATACATTAAGTATCTGTTAGATACATTTTTTGAGGAAATGTAGACGAAATCTGACACACGTGCCAAAATACATCAATGTTATTTATCTTTTTTTCATTATTTGACGGGATATTCATTTCCTAAAGCGCAGTAAAGATTCAAATTAAGATTTAAACAGGTCGTTCTTGTAGTAGTCGCATGGTGATTAAATTCCAATACTAGTGGAAGCTAACCATCTTGAATTTTGTAATAATTCCACCGTAAAATCTACACGTAACTGCTACCTTAGCCTGGTTACTGCTCCCTTTGATAAAGAACATTCTGTCAGTTTTTCGTGCGTGTAAACATAACGAGAGCCCATGGGCCACGTCGCTTACGTGAGGCACCTTGGCCCTGCTGTTGAGATTGATTGATTGTTTACTGTTTTCCGCCACACTCAACAACTTTTCAGTTATTTGGTGGCGTTCAGTTTTTATTGGTGGAGGAGAGAACCCAGATACAATGTAGCCGGGAAGAGACCACCGACCTTCCGAAAGTAAACTGGCAAACTTTCTCACATTTATCGGCGCGAGCGAGATTCGAACTCGCGCCAACTAGGAGGTGAGAGGCTTTGTGATTTTGAGCGTGATGCTCTAACCACTCTGCCAAGAAGGCCCCCTGCTGTTGAGATTTTAAATACTTTTTTTCAATCTTATTTCTATAATAAATTTGTATAATAAAATCCCAAAGGTCCTGACATAACTGAACATGAATTTACATCACATGGGGATATCTGAGCAATACCAACATGACAGTTTTGGGAGAATTCATAGTCTCATAGACCATGGTATAAAATGAAAGGTCTTGCTTACCGTAAGAAATATATTATACCAAATATAAAAGTTTTATCTTAAATAGTTTGGGAGATTTTTAATAAGATAGATTTAAATTTTAAAAGTAGGTCATATTCCCAATGTCATATTGCTATAAAGAATCTATATGCAAAATATGAAAATACTTCACGAGATATTAAATAGGTTATTTTTTTAAGTAGGTTAAACTCCAAGGTCACAAGGTTACAAGCTTTTGGTACCAAGAAAAAAATTATCTCACAATGAACGAGCATATAAAATATGAAAGCCCTACCATTCACCCCTCAAATGTTATATGAGGAAGTTTAAAGTTTCGGACAGAATGCAGACAGGACAAAACACCCCCTTGACGAAAGTAGCGGGGGCATAAAAAAAGTTGAATCTACACAACTTAGGAACATTTGCACTTGGTTTTGAAAAGAATTTGTTTTAACTAATTTCCTGTATATCCCCATATAAAACTGATCCCTTATAATTGTGGCACCACCCTATCACCAGGCCCTTTATTTGAATAAACTTGAATCATCTTTACCCAATGATGATTTTTACCAAGTTTGGTTGAAATTGGTCAAGTGGTTTCTGAAAAAATGAAAATGTGAAAAGTGAAAGCCGACAATGACTACTAGCTCACTAATGATTTTAATGCAAATAGAGTACAAAATAAATAATTATTTGAATTTGCGTTTGGTTTTTTTTAATTTTACAAAAACATATTTAATGTGCATTTGTATACATCTGAAAAATACCAGGTCATACCCTCAATCTAATCAAAATCAGATCTTCTCTAATCGTTACACTGGAGATCTCCACATGTGCCTAGAATTTGTTCCCAAGTGATCTCAAAAACACGAAGTCTTTTCCGTCGGCGGGCTTCGCCCCCTGAATCCCCCACCATGGCGCTGCTCTGAACCCGCTGGGGGCCTTGGGTGGCCCCCATACCCCTCACCTTAATTGGTGCCTATACTTCCTTAAGGTCCTAGCTACTCCACTAGACAGGTGCGTGAGTCTTTCAATTGTCAGGCAATAATCACCAGGCGCGGATCCAGAATTTTTTTCCATATGGGTCGAACCTTTTCACAAAATCGAACCCGTGATATAATGTTCAACCCTTTATTTTCCATCTCTCGAAGGAAACGCTCTATATAACCACTGCACCACGCGGGCGACCTTTTTGTCATGTATTGATGTTTTCTGGTAGGAAGTGTTATTTAGCTATAGAGACTTGACTGAAATAATCTTCGTTTCAGTGCCTGATAAAAGATTGTACAATTTCCTTTTGGTCAATTTCTAATGAATGGTGAAGATGCATTAGTGCAAGCCCAGTCAATCTGTTCTCTTGCATAGTACTGCGCATGTAACTCTTGATGCGTCTTAATCCAGAAAACGATCTTTCGGCCTCACATGTTGTGATAGGTAAAAGACATCTAGTGTGAAGAAGAATTTTCACGTTTGGGGAAACGTCCCCATCTACAAAGTTGGAAAGGTCGAGCTTGTCTGAAATTTCTTTGCTCATGTTAACACAATAACGTCTCCAATCTCTGATTTCTTTCTCCAAGTCCTTTACAGAAAGACAAGGCAGGTCGCTCCCCCAAAGTATTAGTTCTGAGGCAAGTTTGAATAATTCCTCGTGTGAAATATTTGTCACATGGACAGACAACAAAGAGCATATCGAATATGCCGCCAGATCTTCTTTCTGAAACCTCGTATTTAATTCACTGAGTAAAAAGTCTAGAAATGGAATGGCCACGAAAGATCTATAATAATCTCTTGGATTACTTGTGGAGACAGTTTTAACTGTTTCTCTGTGTTGCTGGTTGGAGCAAACCTTTGGGGTTTTAATCACTATATCAAGGTCGTCTGCAATTTGTTTTGCATCTTTAAAGCAAGACTCAAATTCGGTATCTACCGCTCTACATTTTATTTTTATCCTATCCACGTGTTCCTCAATTAATTAACTTGCAGTGAAAATGTCAATATCTCTTTTCTGAAGTTTGAGAGTCAAAGGCTTTATTGTATCTAGGACATACCTTACAAGCACAAATGTTAATAACACAGAGAAGGACGTCATTGAAGCCAAAAGCCCCCGTGCGATCACTTTAGTTTGTCTATCCCAAGACCAGTCTTCAATGGTACCTTCATCAAGGTTTAATTGAGAATGAGCTACAGATATTTGATGACGAACTTGTACATAATGTCGAACAAATCAAAGCAGATGTGACGCTCAACCCACCTCGTCTTACAGAGTCCAACTAGTTTCTTTCTGAAAAAATCTACAGACCCATCATTTTCTATAATAGTCTCAAGAAACCCTTGTCGTTTAGGGAAACTGTCAAAGAAAATAAACACTGAATTAAGGACATCTATCATATTCCTCACAAGAGGTAATTTGCAGGCTGAAGCGATGCACAGATTCAATACGTGACTCCGACTGTGTGTACAAAGCTAATTGGTTTAGAGACTTGATTCGTCCCTGACACCCCCGTTTTTCCGATGTCATTGCTGCTGCACCATCGTATACTTGCCCTCACATGTCCTCAATCGGAATTGGAAGCAAACGGAGGATTTCAATAAGATTATCAGCAATTGCTTCCCCAGTAGTTCTGCCTATATTTGAAAAGTCAAGAAATTCCCCCTTAATGATGGCAGGGTGTTCTCTAGTATCTAGAAATCCGAGACACAAGACTAAAACTTCTTTGTCAGCGTACTTGTCAGTTACCTCATCGGCTATGATGGAATAAAACCCCCTCCCTTGTAAACCCTTCAAAATTTTACCTGTGATGTGATTTCCAATGATTTGGATAACCTCATTCTGAGTGGTTTTGCTGGTATATAAGGCATTCTTTTTTGCTTTTTGTAGATGAGACCTGAGCTGCTCATCATGCTTTGCCAACAGCTGCAATAATGTCAGGAAAGTACCTTTATTTGAGGAATCACTTGTGTTATCATCTCTGTGTCCTTGGAAAGGAATATTTTGTTTCCAACAAAGAATGATTGCATCTACTATTTTCTCAAGCAACTTTATGTTGTGCTGATACTGTGCCTGATTTTGCTGATTGAGTTTATACAGAAATGACGAAGATGGCACTTTGGATGTCATCTTGGTTGTGTAATAAACAGATTTGGCACTTTTGTGGTGTTCTGAATTTTGATGCTTTAAAAGGACAGATGCTTTTCCAAGGGTTTTCTTATACGAAGTAAAAGATTGCGTAACAAATGTATTTTGATGGTGGACATTTGACTGAGGGAACATGACACAAAACTTACACAGACCGCCATTTAACAGTTTGCTGGTCAACTGATTCATCCAAGAAGATCGAAATGATAAAGTCATTTTGAGTTCACCCGTATTCGTTATTTGAGCACGACCTGTTTTTAACTTGGCGACGTCGTCTGGCAAGGGTTGATTCTGAATATAACTTATCTTTTCAGCTGAGGGCATTGCGTTCAACTTTATTGCACCTGTTACAATTTTACCAAGATAAAAAAAATCCGAATTGTCAAAAGATGTTTTATCTTTATCATGTTCTGTTGTCTTAATAAATGCATTATCATCAGATTTAATATCCGTCTTTTCATTTTGTGAGTCCATGGTGATTTCCAGGGTATCATCTGAATCAATGCAAAGTTTTGACTTTTTATGGGCAGGCTCCTTCATTTCATTGGATTCACAAAATGATTTGGTGACCAGCTGTTTGGGTTGCTATTTTCAGTGTGTGACCACATGATGTAGAAGGGGGAACCCTGAAGTATCTTTTCATCTGAAAATGGCTTTATTTCTTGATGAAGAAAATGTCTGTTTACAGCAACATTTTGTATTGTTGGATAAATGCTATATATTGAATGATTCAAGGCATTTACCGCTGCGAAAAAATGAATCAAAGAACAATATTCCCCTGATTTGATTGAATTTAGAGTTTCATTCTGAATCGACTTGAGAAAATTCCCCGGTACAAGTGATCTGTCCGATACTGACGTCAACAGCATTAATATAAAGAAGATATTACAGATAATTACTTAAATGTTTTACTATGTCATATATACTATATACCAATTTTGCCCCCCCCCCCCCAAAAAAAACCCCCAAAAAACTTGAAATCGTAGGTATCAAGAAGCTAAAAACGTTCAACTGTTAATGCACGACGATTGACACATACCATTTGCTATAGGTCGATCACCCAAGTGACCCAAAAATGTAAAAATAGACCCATCTTTCATCATACTGAAGATTTTCGGTCCCTGAATAGTTTCATAGCTAGCTCACTTTCGAAATGCACCTAGCAGCAGGAATTGACGTGAGCGACAATTTAATTGAAGAGAGCAATAATTCAATTAATGCTTGCATCGATTCTATTAATGTGTGTAATAATGAATTATTGCTTTCTCATCTAATGATTAATTCATCTGATGCATGCAATAATTCTTTTAGAGAGAGCAACTATATCATTAGAGATATCTTCAATTCAACATACCCACTAATGAATTAATGATCTCTTTAATGTTGCTCTCTTTAAAAGAACTGATGCATGTGTTAATTCCTAATACAAAATTGTTGTAAATTAATTAAAGATATCTTCAATTGAATTAAAGAGATTGTCAATTCATTAGTACCGAGCTCCAAATTAAAATTTTGAAGCATTACAATTTCACCAAATTGATGCGGGCATCAATTAAATAGATGAGAGCAATAATTGAATGATGTGGAATCATTATTGTTCGTGGGGGCTCAATGTTCGTGGATACCTTTTACTAACGACTTTACGTCCCCAAGAACCATTCTTCTTTGCAACAGCTTCTATAGTATAATGTTGTATATTTTCAAAATTACGCTAATCATTGAAATTCCATCCCCACGAACTAGTAAATAATTTGCTATCCACAAACATCCCCCCCCCACATTAATTGACAATATCTTAAAATAACTAAAGGTATGAGGAGGACGAGCCAATAAGTAACCAGCCTATCCCATTTCCGATTATCCGAGACGGTCACGATTTTCATGCCTTGTTTCAATACATGTTTTATACCTGGGTACAAAATTGCACCCGTATCGAATCATTTTTTAATGAGATATTGAATGTCAAACATGGCTAGTGATACAAAGGCATGCTTTTCATCTAAAGTTGAGTACCGCGCTGTAATTCGGTACTTGTACTGAAAAGGTAAAACAGGCAACGAAATACACGACGAATTAACTGATGTACATGGGTCTTCTGTACTATATTATGCTCAGGTTGAATTCTGGACAGGGGAATTCAAACGCGGTAGAACGTCTCTATTAGATGAAGCCAGGTCTGGATGCCAACGACCAAGAAATGTGTAACAAAATTCGGGATCTGGTATACTCCGATAGGCGAATTCAGGCGGAAGAAGTAGCGTAGACATTAGGCATTTCAAATGGAAGCGTTTCAACAATCTTACATGATCGTTTAGATATGCCGAAACTAACAGCCTGTTGGGTCCCCAAAATACCTTAGCGATGAGCAAACCAGAGATTCAGTATGCAGCGCCTTGTTGAAGCGTATTAGGTCATAAGACGATTTTCTTTTGCGTCTGGTGACTGTAGAAGAGACTTGGGTTCATTATTATGAGCCAGAGAATAAAGTTCAGTCGTCAGTGGGTAGGGCCGGGGTCCCGGGGGCCAAAGAAGTTCAAGAGGCAAGCAAGGTGATGGCCACAGTATTTTGGGACTCAAATGGTCATATTATGTTGGACTTTTTACCCAAGTACAATAATTGGAGTGTACTATGCAAACTTGCTTGACCAGCTGAGAACCGCCATCTGTTAAAAACGCCGATGTAAACTCTTTAAACGTGTTTTTTTTGCAACAGGGCAACCCACACTTGCCATGGATGCTGTAGAATGAAATGGGTACGAATTAATATAACATCCTGCCTATTTGACTGACCATCTCATAGCGACTTATTATTCCTAAACTTGAAAAAGGATATCCTTGGACGTCATTTCCGGCTTGAAGAAGTCAGGACGGCAGTTGAGGAGTGGGTCAATGGAAAGGACCCTGACTGGGCAGATGGCACTTGAACACCGTTGGTCTAAGTGCATCACACTAAAGGGCAATTTCATTGAAAAAGAAGTGGTGGCTGGCTGGTTACTTATTGACTCCCCCTCGTATCTTCAATTATTTGAGTTTATGTTTATTTGGCAATCCTTATACAACATGTATGTATTGAATATATGCCTCTCATATAAAACAGCCAGTTCTTCCTTCAAACTATCTGATACAC
Source organism: Ostrea denselamellosa (assembly GCA_024699665.1). Lineage (NCBI taxonomy): Eukaryota > Metazoa > Mollusca > Bivalvia > Ostreida > Ostreidae > Ostrea > Ostrea denselamellosa. Next base: position 1,055,521 of record JAMZEH010000024.1, read on the forward strand.
ATCACTGCCTGTTAAATTACATTTGTTGATTTACCCAAGGCTGTCAAATTGTTAAGGATATCAGTCCCGAGACAGTATGATATTGCAACTAATATAAGACATCTCACAAACATTGGACGGTCAAAGGTAAATTCTTACAATGGACGAACAAAGGAATGACATCACAGCAATGTTTCAAGACTAATGAGCATTACAAAATTACACCAGTGTTTTCAATTGTGTAAGGTTGTGTTTAAGAAAGCCAAGCACTCTGCACTGATGCAAAGGTTGCATTTATACATGAATGTTGCTCCAAGTCAGTTTGAAATCCAACATTGTCCAGACTGCTTTAAACATTCTAATAAAATGCTTTGTCTAGCAGGAAATTAAAGAGAAGACTCTAACATAAACAATGATGAAGTTTATTGATGCACATTATACAAAAAAAAAAAAAAAAAAATAATAATAGTAAAACAAATAAAATAATTTTAATATATACATCAACAATTTGGCAAAGAAAAACCTCCAGCAACAAAGCCCTTTGTTATATCCAAGCCTATCTCTACCTAGAGTTATTACATTCCTTGCCTCACATGCACCTCTGTCAACATCTTGGAGTTTAAAAACTTCTTGCAAAACTGTATCAGTTTTGTTTCAACACATACATTTATCCCTAATGATTAGTTATGCTGCAACATGAAATTTACATAATTATTTTCAGAGGAATCATTTCCTGGAAATAAAAGAGATTTACACGTAGAAAAGTTTATTAGGGATGAATATTTCAAAGTTTGTACATGGTCAAATGAAGTCTCAAAAGGAGTGCAGGGAAAAATCTGCCTTCCGTGAATGGCAATGTGACCTTAAATTGAGACAATGACAGAGTTCCCAGTGTATGCGAGGTAGAAACAACAACTCTGGACAGTCAATGGGATCTGCTAACAAGAGCCCTTACATAATTCATTTTATCAATTACCAACAGAATATATTTTTATTCATATTCAGAATTTTTATATTTCAAGAAATTCTTTTTCAAATATCAAATTTGTATTTTAATAGCAGCTGTATTCAAACAAATAGTTTTCATCCCCTTGACAGCATATGTCAAATGAAAAAAAAAAATCTAGTGCAATTTTGTTTTTAAAACAAAAATACTGACAACCCACTAACAGACTTCTTTACAAAGTATAGAGTATATTTCCTAACACAACACTCACATTATAATTATCATACACATAAAATGAATACATCACGCATTTACATGCACTCTCGACACTTCTATACAGAAACTGCAATTCTTGTCAATTCTGACCTTAAAGCATTCATCTAAATAAGAATTTTAAATTAGTTTGAATGTTGCATTCAACACAACATGTGATGCTTTGTATTGAAACATTTTAAATCTACTTCTTACAAAGTCATTATCTGGCATTGTACCTCTAATACTGCTGACACTAGTGATGATTTTTGTGTTTTCTAAGGATGTTACACTTTTTCACTGTACTACAAATACCTCTAAAACTTCACAACAAATGAAGTTAAATGTGGGTACATGTGTGTAGAAACAAATGATCATTTTTTTCAATTAATGGGTTTTAGAGCAAAATATCCCTGAATTCACATTTACAAAAGTAATAATTACCATGATAGTTTGTAGATTGCACATATACATACATTATAGCTGAGAATATTAACCAAGACAATGATGTTGTTAAAAATGACTTTAAAATATAATGATTCTTCCTCCAAAATAAACTCTTTGTGGTCTCAAACTTGAATGTTTTCTTCGATATATTTTACAAATATCTTCTTCAGTGCTAAATTTAAAAAATATCATTTTAATAAAAATACTTGTATTACTTTAAAATGTTTTATTGTATTTCAATAAAACTAGAACATGACCCTGTCTGTTCATTGATACCCAGTTAGAAAGCTATGAGGACTACAATGAGACCACCAGTCCTACACACTATCCAGCATGAAAGCATGGAATGTTAATTCAACACTAAGATTTCAGTATCATCATTTCCATAAATTTGTTGAAAGAGTCTGTCCACTGTTTGGTGTTGCACCCCAATTCATGGCCCCCTGGTTTCCTATAGGAGCCCCTACCATACCCATATTTCCATTTCCCAAGCGCATCTGGGCCATTTGTTGTTGCATCTACAAAGACAACAATTAAACATTATTTTTTGCATATGGACTACCAATTCTTCTATCAATCATTGTATGGCTGGTAAGTACACATAGACTGTGTATGAATTCTACAATATTCTGTATATATATCATGTATGAATTCTACAATATTAGTAGCATCAGACTAAAACAATTCATGATTGGCATAAACTTAATCTTGGCAGTTAATGAGTACACTAAGGAATTCTTACTTGTTGATACTGCATTTGCTGCATTTGTTGCTGGTTCCCATACCCTGCCTGGCTAACTGGGGGCACACCCATCATGTTATACATTCCATGCTGCTGAAAGTAAACTAGACCTGTCATAACGAACTAATATCCCCATGCAGGGCTCATCCATTATTGGAGAATATTTGAAATACTGTGTAACTGATTACTATAAAGATTTAACTTTCAACATAATTCATGTTTTGCCTGAATTTACAAGTTACAGGCTACACTAAATTCTTTTCACCTACATTTTTTTTTTTATCAATATTCATGATACAAAAAGTAGAAAGGCAAATCTGAGTAACACAGTAGAGATCTTTTGACCCCAACTTGAATTTATACACTTAATGAGGTGAAGTCAGTTTATTATTCTAGTAACAGATGGATGAAAGGACACACTGGCAGAACTGGTGAAGGTTCTGTTGCGATTTTTCATATTTTTCTTTGTACAACTTAATATTTTGATATTTATGTTATGTCATTATTCAGAATGTTAAATGCATACTTCCTTATCAATCTAAAGAATATTTTGTTAAATGCATAGATTATAAGACAAATGCTTTATCATTCTATTTACAAAACAATTTGTAGCCACATATCAACTTATGGTGCATCATTCATTGTCTCTGCTGTACATCCAAATTTTGTGCATAAATATAGTATATAACTAAAATATTTCCGTACGAGAGTATACTTGATAATTGTTTAAATGAAACAGCTATGCATATTTGATAGGAATTGTGTGTTTATTGTACAATGATCTCATTCTGGAGTGCCATTCAATTTCAAAGCAATGGAACACAATTCGTGACATTATCTTCTGATTGTTACATTTTGTATTGCAGACTTTTACCAATTGGCACAGAATAAAATCTGAACTTTGACGTCATTATAAATTTGTAAATTTTTTACAAGCTGCTGCATTCCAGGGTCTTACAATACAGTGTATATGTGACAGAATACCAAAAGTTGCTAAGGGAAGGCACTGGCAGAATGTACAGAAACATCATGAATTTTCAACGTTAAACAAATCAATCTGAAATTAATAGACACACAGGTTTACAATATACATAGCATTTCCAAAAAATTTAGTAAAAGGTATATGAACAGCCTCTGAGAAAATCTCTGGACAGTACAAGTCTACAGGCAGATGGATAAAATAAGACCAATATACCTTCCAATCATGCAAACATTTAAAATGAAAATGGTGTAGTTTATCAAAAAATTATTTCATCATTTTCTCTTCTTATCCAATGAAAATTAATCCAAATTCAGAAAAACGAAGCCATACCTGTTGTGGCATGCTCATCATGCCCATCTGTTGTTGATACTGCATGTTCGGTGCTGGTGCCATCATACTGTTTTGTGGCATCCCATACATCCCCAAGTTCTGCTGGGGCATGTATACCCCCCCTGTAACACAAAAAAGGAAAACATTAGTCCTTTACTGGAAAACTCTTTATGAAGAATTTGTATTTTTACAGGATCGCTTCCAGATATAGCATTCTCTTGGATTTTAAACATTTATGAAACTCACAAATGTGTAAGTATATGCATACACTGAATATATGTAGCATATAAAAATAAATACTTTAAAATATAATGAAGCATAAACAAAACTGCTGGCTAACACATTTGAAGTTGCAAAACCTGTGAGTCAGTATTTATTAAACAGTTGTTGATAACAATTCTTTTTTTAATTTCCACATAGTATTTACACAAGGATAAAACATTTTCTTGAGCAATGTACATGATATACCAGTTTCCTTGTTTTCATAAACACACACTAAATAATCAAAGATGTCATTGTTTATTCAATGTGTGTTTATTACATAAATCTATGCAAAGAGAACAGAATACAGAAGAAATTTACTGTTTCAATAAACAAACTCATTTTCAAAATAGACCTTCATTTTACATGCATTTCCTGAACAACTTCATAACTTCACATATTTGTGACACTTAAAACGTACTGAATACATATGGAAATGTGAGACTATGCAAATTAACTAAACTTACATTCCTTACATCAATTCATATTTTAATATTTCATTTGCTCTATTTAAAAGGGAAGAAAGGTTTACAAAGACTCCTTGCAAAGCTTCAGCACTAAAAAACAATAATAAAGATATCATACCAAGACAACCGGCTACCTTAGATGAGCTGGTGACCTTTACTTATGACTTTTTAAGATTTATTTTTGTGATAGTGATACCTCAAGTGTATTATTACTAAATCTTACATAGTACTTGAGATATCATATGTACTTTCTACAATATGAACCAGGTACCTTAACATTTGACCTGAAAATAATAAAGGTCACCTTCAAGTCAAGGAGATTCTTCATGTGAAGATGATTCATTGCTTATTTAACACCAAGAAACCATTTGCGACATGTTAACCTTAACATTTGACATAAAAACATTAGTATTATGCTTGGTGAATGGCAACCTATGTGAAGTGTCATTGCATTGTCTAGATAGCATTTCTTCCTATGTGACCCAGTAACCTTGACCTTTTGACCTCAAAACAATAGGTATCATCCTTATTTGATGGAGTCTCTTGACTTGAAGTTTCACTGTTAAAGCTCAGATAGAATGACTACAGCGTCAACCATGCTTGCTCTGAACCAGTGACTCGCTTAATTCGAAGACTGTCATTATCCATCAAAGTGGCTGACACATCATTTTTCCTTGGATGTTTATTTAAAGACAGGTGCCTTCAGACAGATTAGTACATTCTAACACAGCTGCATCAGCAGTTGACCAAATACAATGATGAGTTGACTATTGTGACATATTTTGTCAGCTGGCAGTCACTAGTTCAGAGTGATCATGATGATTCTGGAATCATTCCAATAACCCAAGATATCATCAAAATCCCATTTCTTACAGTTTGTGACCTCTCAACTGTTGACGTTCTGACCTAAAAACAATAATGACCATCTTTAACTTCTTTTGAAGTTTCATTACTATGGCTTAAACAGTATTTGTGATATAATCTGGAAAGTATTTCTTGCCATATGCAACCCAGTGACCTTAACCTAAAACAATAGGAGTTATCCTTAAGCCAAGAAAACTCTTCATGTGAAATTTCATTGATAAAACTCAGAGCATTTCAAATAATATCCAGAATCCATTTCTCATAATATGTGACCTGGTGATTTTGACCTGGAATATAAATAGGGAACATCTTCAAGTCATGGTGACACTTCATGTGACATTTTATTGCTAAAACTCAAACATAATTTGAGATATCCTCTGGAAACTAAGGTGCCACACCCAGAAAGATGGACTGTAAGATAGCTGGAATGAAATTCCACTCCAAGGGACAAAATTAAAAATGAAGCAAAGTCTTGTCACAATCTTTGAAAATTTCTCAAGATAGACATTACAATCAAAAGATAATAATCATGCACTCCTTTTCCAAAACCATAATTTTTTTACAAACAACCTGAAAATAAAGTCACATTTAAATGCATTTGTATACTTGTAAGAATAAATGGACAATAGCCAGGAAAATTCTACTACTTAAGACAAAAAGAAGCCAGAAGCATGCTTGTGGTCTGTACCTGCTTCATACTGGTAAACATCATAGGGCTGTGCAATGCTACCTGGAAGTGTCAAATCTGGGTTATATAACAGACAGTTAGTGCTATAACCAGGCATTTCTTTAATCTGCATGTTCAGAGAGCAACAGTACAGTCACTAACATTTGAAAGGAATGGCATCTGAAAAATTTCATCAATTGGAAGCCTAAAATATCTCACTTTTCACATAACTAAAGCTTCATTTCAAAAAGACAAAGCTTTAGGTGGTCTTGTCTCAATTTAAAATTAACAGAAATCACATCTATTAGTCACTGTAATAATGATTTTAATTGTTTGGAAACAAGAAAATCTATGTTGATAAATAAGAGTTTCAATTAAAATTCTTGTGAATGATATTAAATTCTGATTGTGGTTCTCTCTTATCTAGAATAACTTTCATAAAATACAATAATCCCACAATCTAACTGCAAAAGCTCTAAAGCACATGTTAGAAATACATCTGGTAGCTGCCTCTATACATGTATATTCACATGATACACAGAGCTCTCAACTAATTATTTAGGAATGGAGCATGTGCTAGTGGAATTGGGGAAAAGTTTTTTGTTTTAGATTAGAAATTCATTTCAATAATAAGTTAGGAATGATGAAAGCAAATATCATTTCAGTAAATGATGCTCATCTTTAAAAGTTGTTGAAATAGATTTTAACACAAATTTGCAACTGAAAAAATCACACTTTAAGTTTGGGGAAAATGTAGCCTTTTCACAATGGGACTGGGACATTGTATCAGCCCCAGTTCCAAGTTTTTATAGAATCGTGAGCTCTGATACATGTAAATTTGTATAAATGTTATAAAAGGTTTTAGTGCTATGTTTGCATCCTCATAGTCGCCAACCTCCAGCAGTCTTAAAGAGTTATTAGTATGATAATGAATTTTATACAGGAATATATAACCCCAACTTCCAGATATGTTAACTGATTGATTGTTTGAAAATTAATATCCCTTCAAGAACTTTTCACTTATTTCAAGATGGCACCAGCATTTGATGAAATGCTACAATTTTAGATGTCAGGCTTTTAGGACCAATCAACAGTGATGTTTTTAAGCTAAAATCTGAAGGCCCCACAACTTTATTTCTAATGCTAAGAGCTTATCAAATGAACAATCACTACTTTTCTTTCTTTTTTTTTTTTAATGTTTCAGCTAGATAAATCTAGATCTCCATACAAAATGAGTGTTTTACCAATTGAGTAACTGCAGTGGTTACTTGAAGGTAGAAGATTATGCAAAATGCAAAATTTACTGAAAATTGATAAAATTTGGGCAAATGGGGAGAACAAGTTGTGAGTTGGCAACTATGCCATCCTTTCTCTTAAAAAAGCCAATTAATAATAATAATAAAAAAAACCCCAACAACTCACCCCTTCCTGCAATATTCAATTGTTATACACATAAGTATGTTAATAAATGTTAATAGCAGTTAAAGTGGAGATGAATAGACACAGTATAGCTATTCTTTGTGTAATGCTTAACATTCAATGAATTTTTAAACTGTGAATAGGTTTACAGTATGGTACCTGGTACTCCAAACTGCTGTTGTGGCTGCTGAGATGATGAGTTACCAAAGAGAGCCATTATGGAGTCTTTTGTAGATTTATCCTGAGGTTTCTCTGATCCCGAGTCTTGGATCAGATTCAGCTCCGTTTCTCCATTCTATGAAATATTTATTAAATTAGATCTCAGAAGAATTTGTTGAAATATTTAAAACATTTAATCTACGCCAAGTCTTGAGTTAATTTATGCTTGACCATATTGATTATATTAATATACAGTGTAGTTGGTTTTCAAATTTTGAACACTGTAGCAGTCAAGTGAATACAAGAAATATTTGAATTTGATACCTGCTGTGTTGATTGTAGAGGTTGACTAATTTGTGTTGTTGAGCCTGTCTGTGAAGAAACAGGTGCTCCTATAAGGTCCCCTAGTCCTCCAAGCAAATCATTCGAACTGCCTGACGCATTTTGTTGATTAACAACCGGTGTCTCTGTACAAAAAAAAGAACAATAGAAAAAACAAGTGTAAATACAGTGATCATTACTGAAATGCATTGTACCGTATAACAAGAGCATTACAAAATGTGGCATCTCCTCATAATTATATATAACTTTACACACAACACTGAATATGATGCATTTTGTATTGGGCTCAAAATAACTGATGGCCTGATGGTCTGGATGTGGGCTAGTGATTTTAAAAAAGCATATGCCCTTGGGCATGTTGGGGCTAGTTAATTCAAAATTAATACTTATGAAAATTCCTAAATGATTGGGCTTGTAAATATTTGACATGTGAGCATCCAGGTTTTTATCACACGCAAAATAATATTTTGATTAAGTTCTACTATGAAGCTACACAATGTAGATATATTCATATTCATGAATGTTTCTTCTAGGAATGAGTTGCCTTAAAGTACACACACACACACACACACACCTGGCAATCCTTGTTTGATTCCTCTACACTTCACACAGCTACAAGTTTGTTCAACTTGCAACACTTTCATAATCCTGCAACACTACACTTCACAAATGACAAAACTGAGGATGATGCTGACTATTTTCTAAGTTTAAGTGAAAAACATGGATGAGAATAGTAAGATTATGGCATTTTTTAAACCCTGTTTAAAAAATTAAACTTCATTTATTTTATGACGATTAACAAACAAGTTCTACAACTTATATTAATGCTTCTCGTCAGCTCATATTTTGGTGTGAAGAGGGTCGTTGATGTGGGAGGAAACTGCAGTACCTGGAGGAAACCCACATGTCCGAGTGGGCGACCACAATACCCTCTCACATACGACCATTGCTGATCCTGAGCATCAAACTCCGGTCGCAGTGGTGAGAAGCGAGTGTGTTAACCACACCTGTAGTTGATGCTAGTTTGAATAAACAAGATATCAGGCGTTATCATGAAAATTTTCAGCATGGAATTTGAGCCAGTCATTTTCATATCCACTTGTCTGAAGGGACAGTAGAAGTTATCAATTGACCAGTAAAAATTTAAGTTCACAGTTCAAGTGACCAGTGAATAAAAAATACTTATTTCTAGTCCTGTCCACTAACACACATTTGCATTATCACATTTCATATTCCCTCAAACTCTGCTATCAAGGGTTAATTATTGAGAGGTTTTACTAACCTAGTCCCAGAAGATCATTCGAGCTGCTGGATGTTGCTTGACTGGTGACTGGTGCTGGTTCTTTTTTGGGTGAAGAAGTGACTGAACTCTCTGTAGGTTTTGTTTTAGGGACCTATTTCAAAGAAACTTAGATTCATTCCATCACACCAAATACAATAATTCATACCTATAAAGAATTCCAGCTAACATATTTCATAAACAATGAGTATACAAGTAAGTGTGAGTTCACGTACTGTGGAGAGCTGTATCATTGTCTGCTTTTGTCGTTTTTTCTTGTCTGCTTTTTCATCCTCTAAAAGCTGAAATCACAACTCCATAGTAAGGCTAACATGGTAAAATAACCATTAACTTGTAAAAAAGCATTAACTTGTAAATAACACTTTAGGTATATACTGTCACACAAGGATATGAAAGTAAATATAGGTATAAATAGGAGTATTAGTAGTTTCACTACCAAGACTAATGACTACTTCTGCAAATCTATAATCTGGAATTACAACCCTAAAGAAAAAACATGTAGTCTGGTCACTTTCTCATACGCTGATATTCCTTAAAAAAAGAAAAAAAAAAGAAAAAACTGAATTAAGTTAATCCTAGCTATTGCTATGGCTCTTTTACAATATGAATGAAAACATAAATATCAGCAACATTTGTCTATTCCTTTAAAATTCAATTGCCTAGCTGAGTAGCACAGTAGGTTAGCAAGTTGACTGCTGAACTGAAGATAGCTGGTTCGAGTCCAGCAGGGGTTTTAAATTTTTTTCAAATTGCTTTCTACTAAAACTGCATTTTTTTTTTACCAAATAAAGTAAATGTGAAAGTTTTCAATTTCAAAATCCTGTTGTACATAACCTCCAGATTTCATCCACATCAAATTTTTCTGGTGTAGCTTTCCTCCTTAAATAAGTAGTTTTAAAATTTCACTCTTCAGTCCCCATATCTTTTTACTTTCTACTTCATAAGAATGTAAAATAAAGACAAATGAGTGAACCACCACCACACTGTGTTAGTCCCATAGCCTTAAGTACAGAGTGTGAAGCCAGTCATGTGCTCTACAAGCAAACTTACCTTATTTGGTTTAAGCTACAGTAAAATCAGGAACATTCAAAAAACAACACATACAACACAAAGAAATGCTTTAAAACCTTTGCATATACTAATCTAAACTACATAAAATTTTCTTAAGTCTGATATAATAACATACCTCTTTGGGAATTGCAACTTTAGGTGGCACCCACTCCCTCGCAATGTACTTTTTCTGTTCATATTTTGCTCTAATAAAGGCTTCCAAAGCACTTTTTTTGTTAAGCAATAAATATAATTAGATATTGTTCACATTACTGAATATAAAGATGCATCATTGAATTATTGCAACAAATACTCTGAAATTTGAGATTCAATATTTTCAAATTTATTCTTTGGAAAAAGTCCAATGATTTATGGTAACAGTAAAGCTTTGTAAGTCCAGTATACAGTGGAGAACATTGAGATTTGATGATTTGGAAATCGGACATGCCAACCATTATGTCTTATCATTACAAAGCATTTTTCACTGTATGATGTGGTATTCATCTAGAACTTGTGTGTAATATTGATGTTCAAAGATATATAATTTGGTACAAAAAATAAGTAGTAAGTTTTCATTTGTAACCATTTGTTTTCTCTATGGTGGCAAATTTCTATCACCATTTTCTAGATAATGAAGTTTATTTGTCAGATCAAGTTGACATCATTATCTGACAAGTCGACATAATTATCTGACAAGTTGGTATCAATATCTAACAAGTCAATATAATTACCTGAAAATATAACATATTCATCTGACAACCCATATAAGTGGAATTTTTAGTGAGACACAAATTTAGTATTTTTCCAACAAAAATGGGTATATATATTTAGTGAGTGCTAATTTTAATGACTTTATAATTCCAAGAAATATAACTATTACCTATGATAAAGAATAAAATGTTAGCAATATTCAATTTTAGCAATGTCAACACCCTTGCTAATAATGTATAAATTATATCCTTGCTAAAAATTCTGCTTATATGGCAATTATTTGACAGAAGTGGATGGCATTTGGTAGCATAAGCATGCCTCTTTGGCATGATACCAAGATTCTGTTTTCAGGATTACTATCTGATAAATCAACATAAAGATTTGGTAAGTTGACATAATTATCTGACAAATGGATGATAGAAATATCATTATGTCACCATATTTCTTGCATAGAAAAGGAGAGTAGAATCAGCCTATGACTACTGGGGTAACTTGTAGAGTAACTCAAAGTGTTTTTATCAAAAATGTACGCATGTGAAAAATAATTCAAGGGAATGAAAGTAACACATGTCCATCTTCACTTAAATATGACGATAAGATGTTCTATAATAAGATGATTTACTCACATTTTTTTTTGTCTTAAAATTATCAATGTTCACTTGAAAAATATTCTAATTGCTTACAAAGAATTATAATAAACACCAACAAATTTGTAGTACATGGGGTGAAGTTTCTTATTTGCAGAGACATCCAATTTACATGACATTCATTTAATACCAAGTCATTCAACTTTCCTCAGTGACTAGTCAGAAGTATAAGCAAACAATATTTATTAAAAAATTATCAAGAGTGAAATTTACAGGAATATGCATCATGGGACTATATTTTACTTACAGGGATTAGAAATTTGAGATTTCAAAAGTAAATGGCTCAGCTTGGAATAGAAAAAAAATATAGGTCCTGGACCCGACTTTGAGAGATTTTAAACTTTAGTAGATCAAAGTCCAAGCAATTGTAAATCACTTAATCATGTGAAAGGATACGAGTCTGTTTGTGGACGCCGGTAACCATCAGGGATATTTGCCTCATAAACGGCTCTTCCTCTACTGTTGCCTATTTCCATCATCATCTGACAAAAGATAAAACAGATTATTACAAAATACATAAATTACCATTGCAACAGTATGTAAAATGAACTTTAAGTGTAACATTTTTGTAAATATGATTGTCTTTCAATTATAAAGTTTACATTTGTATCAATATTTTCACAATATTTGTTACTTACAGAAACTTGTTCTGCAGTCCATGTATCCAAATTGACAGACTTTACTTTTGAAACATGCACACCCAGATTTCTGTGAATTCCAGCACATCGTATACATAAGAAAATGCCTAAATTCCAGGATGCCCATCTTGGTCCTAAAAAGATAAATCATTTTTTGTTCAACAATTAAACAAGACTGACGTAATATTCAAATAACTATCAAGTTCCCAGCTACTCTATAAATTTCATTATGGTGTGCAGTTCTAAAGTTTTCAAGAAACAAAAATTTGACCAAGCCATGAATCATACTGAGATTATCTTTTTATGCAGTTAATCTGCAGGTTGACCATCTTTTGGTACTGTACAGAATCCTGTAGTACATATTCAATGACAGGTGAGTCTTAATATTATAAAACAACTGAGTACAAATACACAGGAATTTTTTAATATGTTGTTTAAAACTAAGTATTTGGTGGTTTATAGTTGTTATATGATAAAAATTCAATATATAAAAACTGAGTGGTTTTATTGGGTAAAGTTAAGGACAACCCCCAAAATATTTTTTATACATTTTGTTCAACTATTTGTAAATATTTTAAAATTACTAAGACAAATATTTACCACAAACTTTTCCTATGAAATCACCTTATTTTTGCATTATTAACATATCTTTTCTTGAACATTCAATGGAAAAACATTACCGAAAATTTGAAATCCTTCAAAAACATCTTTTTATTGGTGCATTTTATGTATTAATGACTAATTTGCATTATCGTTTGATGTAAACAAAGAAAATCCTACTTCATTTCATATGTTCAAAATTTCGGGTATTCTATGACCTTAATTGTAATCAAAATGCTAGAAAACTATAAACAATATAATAGATAATAAATTAAAACATAGATACACATATATCGTTAACAATAGTCTTGATCCTCCCTCTTTTCTCTTTGACCAAACAGCCAATCAAGGCAGCAAGGGTTCATCAAATATCAACCTAATTCTTCAGGCCACATCTTAACAATTGAGCAAAGACATAAACACATTATGATCAGGAGATTGGGATTCTATGGAGACAGCTGAGCATCTGGTTCTACCTGCTTATAAAATTCTAGTTGGCTAACAAGCTACTGAAATACAGGTGTTTGTATCATAAAAGTTGTCATAATTTCAAAATAAACACAATGAACTTTATTACGTTTATGAAATAAGTGCTAGTGACTAAAATGTCCAATGCAATTATTGGCAGTCTTGGGCAGCCACTTATCTTAGTCCCTGCTGTCTCATTTACTTTTTATATTTCAACATTGACAGAATATCATAATGAACAAAATTCTCATATTTATGAAACAAAATATCAATATTATGGTAGAAATATCTTGACAAAATCACCAATCTATTATTCATGACCCAATAAATTATAAAGGACCAAAGAATCTCATATTATTCTAAACACTATAACAATTATCAAAACAGAAATTACTGACAGAATGACATGTCTCTATTTATAAAAGCTGGTTCCTCTCATGAAATCACTCGCAGTAAAAGAATACATCAATTAGTATTACAATTAATAATAAACATAAAAAAATTAATAATGAAACAGCACTCCCACTTATGATCTATAAACCATGTAGTAATAGACATACAACGATTATAACAATAAACAAAGGAATATATCAAATTGAAATATAATGTTCAAGTTGAATATAAAAAGTAAACCACCTTTTGCATCACAATCCACACAGTATTTGTTATCATCGTCTTTAAGAAGGTTTGATAACACGGCCTGGAACTTCTCCTGTTGGGCTTTCGCCTTTTCTTTCTCTAAACGTGTCGACATTTTCTACCAGACAGCACTCTATTTCAATCTTTGACTCACAAACAGATCCCAAATTGGTGACAACAAACAGGAAGTCAACAATAAAGAACGATAACTCTAACTAAATTTACTGCTCCAGAAAATACGTACAAATGAAAAGAACGGATAAGTTTTGAATTTGTATATATAAAATAGTAACTAGATTTATTTAGCAAATGCGTAGTATTCTTGTAAAAGCATCTTTTTCATGTAATTTCCTTCCACTAAAAATGATATAAGGGACATAACTTTGCCACCGGAAGTGGGCGGTTTTGCAATATGACGTCAGTGTAATTGTGGCGGATTCAAAGTATGTAGGCGTACGCATGCACCCACATATAACGCATCACGCAATATTACATGGAAATACAGCGTAATAATAGACATAGTAATATATATATCCCTAACATTCAACGGAAACATGACATTAAAAAGAAAGAGAAATCTCACAGATAATCTTTATTGATATGAGATTTAACATCAGATCTGACGAATTTTACTCTAATACCAGTCCACAGAAGTCCTTAAAACTTAAAAGAAATGTTGAAATGATAAAATACATGTATAAATATAGTTTGCAACTTGGGGATAGGGAATGTGTTACAGTTTTATTTAATTAGTATGAATATAACAAGTCGAATATTAACATAAACTAAAACAAGAAAATATACTGGACAAAATAAGCTAGGGATCATGGATTATTTCGTTGATTAAAATTAAACCTTTGTACGTACATGACAGAATAATATATGAAATACAAACGCTGACATCATTTTTCATCAATATTTAATCAGAAATCTCGATTTCATTTACTGATTTGGGGGGGGGGGGGGTCAATGTGCACAAAACAACATGTCACTGAGTGACGTGAAAAATCTGGCATGAAATACAACTTAAACTCTACAGAACATGTCCAAAATTGACTCAGAGTTTCATCACCTCTGTTTGCTCTCAGAGCAGCCTAGCACTGATGATGCTTACTCATTACGAGATTCACAATGTTTTGTTGTGGGAAATTGTTTCATTCCTCTCTCTGCGCGTTTTCAAGGTCATCCAAAGTGTGTGGTTGGTTTGGAAAGTTTATTCTGAAGTTGATCTCGCACATGCTCGATGGGATTCAGGTCCGGTGAGACAGCAGGCCACTCAATACGCTCTATAGTTTCCCTTTGCAGTTACTACTGAATCACATGAGCACGATCGGGACGGACGTTATCGTCCATCAGAATGAAATTTGGCCCGATTGCACCTGCAAACAACCTGACGATTGGGTGAAGAATTCCTTCACTGTATCGAAGAGCAATCATTGCGCCGTTCCTGATGGCTACCATGTCAGTGCGACCAGCCAGAGAGATCCTACCCCCAAATCACCACAGAGCCACCCCCAAACCGATTGTGTTCAGCCACCAATGCCTGGCTGTATCTCTGTCTGGCCTCTCTCCAACACACTCCTATGACCATCGTGGAAGTCCAGACAGAATTAGGACTCATCTATGAACAGTACCGTCTCCCAACGTCGTCTATCCCAAATGTGCGAATTTCAAGCGTGCTTGTCGATGTGGGAAAAACCTGGGACGCACTACTGGCCTGTAAGCCCGGATATTAGTAGCATAAGTCTGTTTCTTAATGTCAGGGACGTAATGTGGAGGCTTGTGGCAACATTAAACTGACGAGTCAGTCTTGGAGCAGGTTGAAAACGCAGTCTCCGGGTCAACGTTACGACGGTCTTGGCGTTGCGTTGTGGCACGGGTTCTGCTACTCTTAGGCCTCTCATTGACTCTACCATTCCCCTGAAATCGTGTCCAGGGTCTAACGATGGCACTTTGGGACACACCAAACCGGATTGCAACATCTCACTGGGTTTGTCCAGTCTGAAGCATTCCAATAGCTTGATTGCACTTATTTGCCTGTAAATGGTGTCTTTGTGGTGGCATACCTTTACTTAAGTCACATTCAATCGCTGTTCACTTTATTAATAACGTAGTGATGTCTGCTGACCGATTTCTACCGTACACAACTACTCAAAGTGTACCACATTTTTATCGTGCTGCTCATAGGCACGTGCAAATTGTGAAGAAGCATACAGTGAACAGGATTCAAGTCACAAAATGTTTTCTCAATCCATGTGTATGTGGTATTTCACTAAAAATTTATCAAACCAAATTGCCCACGATCCCTACCTTTTTTTTGCCCAGTATATTTATGTTTCCATCAATTGTCGCCCGGAGAAACTAAAGTGTCAACTTTTTGTTAACAGGAATATTCATTAAAATAACAAGATGCCCACATCGCTCACGTGATTCACCTTTGCCTTCCTCTTGTTCAGTGTTTTTAAAAAGATTTTTCTTTCAATGTTTATTTCCATGAAACAAATTAGACTTCATATTGTGGCCCCAATGTAGCCCCAAAGGGTCATGACATAACTGAACTTGAATTTACACAACATGGAGATGCTTCAATGCCAATATGATTAACATTACCTTGCTGTACCTGATATTTTCTTTCTTTCCTTATGCAAGCATTATGTTAAGTTGATCGTCCTAACCACCCTAACCTAACCACAGGGTTAAAAACTTGAATGATAATAATAAAAAAAAAAATAAAAAAAATAAAAAAAATCAAACAATAAGTAAAATTTAGAATCCATACAATTTAGAAACGTTTGCATTTTGATGATTTAGTGTGGCCCAGTTACTCTTGGAAATAATTTGTTTTAATTGATTTCCTGTATATTCCCATTTGAAAATTTTTGATCTCATGCTGTGGCCCCATACTGCACCTGGGGCCCAGAATTGAACAAAATTTTCTTTTTATCCCCATTTAACATTTTGATTACCCTATACTAGCCCCACCCTACCTGCGGGGACCACAATTTAAACACACTTATTTTTTAAAAATTCTTTTATTGCTTAAGACGTACGTATTATGACATAACTTGAATCTGGACTACCCTTGGATGCTTGCATATCAATATGACACCGCGACGGTGTGTTGTGTGTTAGTATGATAGCGCATTTTAAGAAATGCACTTTTGCACTTGGCCCTATCGGGACATCATACTAATTTCTTCAACTATTAAAACTTAATTTCATTTCTGTATGATGTTTTGCGAATGCCTAGCTTTGTTAGCATGTCCTGTACATTTGAAAAAGACTGTGTTGTGTATTATACTGTACATGTATAGCTATGGTATAGATATGCTATATTTATCAAGATTCATATGTGCATTGTTTGCAACTGTAAAACATTCATGAGGAAATGGTTATCAAGAAGAAGAAAGAAAAATGTTTAATATACTAACATATTAAAAATGCAAATTGCAAAAATGCAATTAGATATTTCATATATGTAATTAAAAGCATTTTGCAGATGAGCTTTTCTTTTTGCTTTGGCGATGAAAACTACTTTATGGCAATGAAATATTATCTGGAATATTATCTAAAATGTGAACAATAACCTTAATCTACCAGAACCAAGTACAGTGAAGGACTGACTGCAGAAAAAAAATAAACTTCGATATAAGAACGTGAAGGTTTGTAGATGGTTTTCTTTGCATAGCATTTACTATTTACTACATTTAATTCATGGAATCCTCTTATGCTTGCAAAGTTGTCTTTGTATCAAAATTTAATGCTTGCATCAAAAAGTTTTCTTGTCTTTTTTGCCGCCAAACGCCTTCGATAATGCAGGTGTAAGGCTGATACGTTAAATAAACAGCTTGTTAATTCAAGAGTAACAAATTGTATGATAAAGCGATAAATTATTGCAACATATACACTTTTTCATATTTCGAAAAAAAAAATGAAACAAAAATCTTAAAAAGAGGGACATGTCATTATCCCATGAGTTCCTCTAATACCTCATATTATTACTCTTGACTTAAGATGATATTATATATATATATATATAGAATGGAGGCAGGAACATCCGAAGGACAAGTTGACTTCACAGTCATCTAAAATTCATGGCATGTAACCATACACATATTTCTTACAAATATTTTTTCTGGCATTCGAAATCCTCAATTAGAGGGAGGCGAGGTAGGGTGGGGGGGGGTCATCTTTTACTACAAGCTTCAATTCATCAATTCCACCATACATTCTTACCATTAAATACTATTACAAAGAAAGGTGGGGGGGTGGTGGTCATCCAATATCTCTTTGCATATGAAAATAACCAACTTTTTAGATAAAAGTGGGCAGGTCCTCCTCCTCCCCCCTCCCCGATCCTACGTGCCTGAATATAGAACGCCCTAAGTTAGTATGAAAAGGTCATAGACACATAGTCCAGGAAAATTAGCCACAAAAGGGACCAAATCATGGTTACAAAACATTGAATTTGTATAACATACCTCATGTTCAGTTGTATTTAATCTACATACCTGTATATGTATCTACATACCTGTATATGTATCTACATACCTGTATATGTATCTACATACCTGTATATGTATTATGTACGTTCACGTACGTGTACGCTCTAATTCCAAAATTAGAATTTTTTTTAGGTACAGGTATGGATAGCGTGGAAAGATCGGTCTAAACATTCTCAGTATAACTGACTCATCCCTAATTAATTCGTGGGTATTAGCCATTTGTAGTTTTTCAATTTTAAAAATGCCACTGAAGAATTCATTCTGGCCTGGACGTACTCAATACAAGAGAATATCCTTAATACGCACATAAAGGATTATCTATAGTATTACATAGAAGGAAATCTTTACTAAAAACACAGCTACATGGCGAAGATTAGTTTGAATGTCGAAAATCATACCCCCTCCCCCCCCCCCCCCCCAAATGGAGACGGAACTTCAAATCAATTATAGTATTTGTGAATTTAAACCACAAATCACATTGTCTAATCTCAAGGGGCAGGGGATTCAGTTCATTGGTAACATACAGAACAATATAATTAGCAGTATACAATTGGTATACAATAATTCATGACATTTCTTGTAGCGCAATTTGATAAATTGGAGTGTTTATTTAAGAAAATGTCTCTTAGGACTTTTATCGACGTTGAACCATGTTTTAAGTCGGACTATTTATCTGCTGCTTCTTTGGGCTCCGGACAGTAAATAAACAGACCCCCTTGATGTTAGTTTAGATAGTCCTGTTTCATTTAGTTGTTGCTTTTCTATGCTTGCACATTCCTAATCCTTCAGAAATTCTAACTGTAGTGTACATAAGAGGTAATGTTTGACGATTTAGTTAGAATTTATTCATAAGTTCCAATTTCTGGGAAGTATCGGCAGTTACAGCGACAATATATGCTGGTCAGACAGCTGAAATGCTGAGAAAAATTAGTCCAAAATGTTTCTGGGATTTTATAAAAGTATATTGCTTTGTTTTCGTGGAATTAAATTTCAATAGCCACAAATTCCAAGTTGTTCAAGGTCTTGGTTAAGTTTACATTCAATATTTGCTAACTTGTATGAAGCATACTGTAAACTATCATCATCTGCAAATAATCTGCAAAAGGTAAACATGCTATCTGCAACAACAACACTAACATGTATCGAGAACAACGTATAATTAGAGATTTCTCATTTTCCACATCTTCATTTTGTGTTTATTGTTAATTCTATTAATGAAGCTAGTTCTTCAGCTTTTGAAACAACCACACATGCATATTTTGTACATCTGTGGGCAATAGTTCAATACTCAATGCACTTAACCCTCTTCTATTGACTTTTTTGTTGTTGTCATGTCAAAAAGGATCTGGAGAAGATTACAAGTTGTAGCTAAACGGCTTTTCACCTAAAAGCTATAATTTTACTTTTACTATATCATCAAAAACATTGTCAATATTTATATCCCTACACATGCATTTCAATTTTGTAATTTGAAACTTGGAACTAATTCAAATCGTTAATATAATGGTAGATTTGTATTGCTTATAATGTGTGGACACCAATAGGCAAAATGAATGAGTTGGCTTCTTAAAAAATCTAAACAGTAAAAACAAACAACAACAACAAAGTAAATGAAAAAAAAAATAATATAAAAAAAAAAAACCAAACAAACAAGCAACCCCCCTCCCCCCAAAACAAACCCCCCCCCCCAAAAAAAAATAAAAACAAAAAACAAAAACAAAACAAAACAACAAATGATAAAAAAAACCCAAACAAACCCCAAAGCAACGATGCTTAGTCAAATTTTCCAAACCCTAATTCGTGGGGAGGGGAGGTGTGTGTGTGTGTGTGTGTGTGAAAACTTCTACAGGGATGGGGTTTCTTAAAAAAATCTTCAAGGTAAAAAAAAAACAACAAAAAAAACCCAAAAAACAAAAAAACCCCCAAAAACTCAACCAACCAACCAAACAACAACAAAGTAAAAAACAACAACAACAAATGATAAAAAAAAATCTTCAAAATCCGAATTCGTGGGGAGGTGTGTGTGAAAACTTCTATAGGGACTAACTCAAATTCTTCATCATAGTTCATTTTCTTAAAACGTGGGGCCGTAGTAGTGGTGGTTCTTTAACGTGCCAACGCGTGAAACGGTCACGTATCAAGCTCCGGTCAGCTCAGTATTTCCGTTACGCTACAACTCCAATGTCATTATTCGGAGGGGAAAGTAGTCCCGGTGAATTGACACTGTACGGAGTTTGGGTCACGTATCACTGAGCTTGACCGATTCTGTGCAGGACTAGTTGAACACTCAGTTAGCAATGGCGGATCCAACCTCCCCCTCCCCAATACGACCACAAGCTGCAAAGTACATATACCGCATTTGTAAAATACAATGATCGAAAAAATAAGATACGGTCCTGTGCGCTAAGCATTGGTCTGTGGTACTTCACCTACAGTTGGTGACTTCTCAACATGGGTGAAAAATTCTCGAAGGGACGTTGATTAATGAAATTCTTCGTAACAAACCAAAATAAACAATCCCTTGGATACAATACAAATGACAAATGAAAAGTTTTACAATGCAAATGGAAATTATAGAATACAAATGAAGAATTATATAATACAAAAGGACAATATGGAATATAAATGGAAAACTAAACAATATGAATAGAAACTATTGAATACAAACAAAAATTATACAATGCAAATGAAAATTTATACAGTACAAATAAATAAAACATATAATACAAATGAAAATTATAGAATACAAATGGAAAAATTATACAGTACAATACAAATGGAAAAGATCAAATATTGCACCGTCTGACATGTCCTGTGTATACATGGATTTATGTATCGAGGAAAAACAAGTCCTGCTATTTTCACACTCTGAATCTAATTTACAGGAATTTCAAAAGAAAAATTAAATAACTAACAAATTGGCAGTGACTTTTCATATCCTTTTTGAATTAGGACAGGTTTTGAATATCATATCATGATTCACGGTAAAAGAATATCACATATATTTGTTTCATTTCTTGTTTGTTACAGGTATATAAGAATAACAATTTAAACATGTAGACAAGGTATTGGTGCAAAATTCCTGGCTTCCTAATGCATAACAAAACCCAGAGAGAGAGAGAGAGAGAGAGAGAGAGAGAGAGAGAGCAGTAAAATGAGGAAAATCTTTCACCATTTGAAAGAAGTTGTGCGGACAGAAGTGCACTATGAGGACAAAAATCCTGTCCTCACAATTACGTCCTCATAACTGTGACCAACAGCAGATGAAAGAAGCAGATACAAAATATCAGCTTATAGTGAGGACAAGTGGTGTGAGGATATGTCTTTACTAATATTCTCTCTCAAAAACATTATTTTCATAATTCAAATGAGAGTTTAGATAAAAACTTTAATAAGTGTCCCTATAAATATACTTAACATAATAGTACTTTTTGCATTTAAAATAATGTATGTGTGTATTCTCTTTTAGAAAGTGTGAGGACGTCCTCACTTCACAGGTTTGCTCAGAGAGAGAGAGAGAGAGAGAGAGAGAGAGAGAGAGAGAGAGAGAGAGAGAGTCTGTTAAATGAGCAAAGGTTGCTGGTTTGCTGGTTTTTTATGAACAAGATTCTTTTCCATATATTTCACGTTTACGTTTATTTGTTCATTTTGTAGATAAGTTCAGAGCGCATCAGTCGTTTGTGGTAAAGTCATCTATTACACCAGCGCCTGGGGAGGATGCCAGGATGCCATCGTAAAATAAAGAGGCAACGCGCACAGAAAATGAGCAATGTGAAAATACAGTAAGAAAGAAACATACACCATTCTAACATTTATAATGTGGATTCTAACGGCCCCCCTTTTTTTGGCCATACAACAATCAATCTGGGCAGCTTATCCTTTCACGTTTTCAAAAAGAGAGTGTAGAGATCTATTCCCAGAGAGAGTAGGAAAAGATTCATTAACTGAAGAAAATCGACATCATGATTCCCCATTTACAATCGAACCGTCTGAAACTATACACGGAATTAAGCTGGGAGGCATTCAAGGTTTGTTTGAATTATCTTATTGTCCCCACCACAGATACTTGTCACATGTTATATTGATACAGAGAATATGTGCCTCAATCATAATGTATGAAAAAATAGCCCACCGCATTCCCGACTTTCATAATAATTCTGAAACTATACTACAAAGAAAAACAATTCAACTTTGCAAATAAAAAGCTGTTTTTTCTTAATGATAAAAAGAACAATAATACGTATTAATAAATATATTGTGACAGATGCAGTGATGTTATATTTTCAATATGTTTTGAATGGATTTAACATAAAAGCAAAAAATTGTGCCGCTATTCTTTCAACACAAACGAGAAAATGCTATCTGGAATTCAAGCAAACTTGAAAACAGTTGATCAGGCTGCTTGGTGAAAATGTGTAGAGAAAAAGAAATTCCATACCAGATGAAATATGCAGAATACCGGACGATCAAAAGTTGTAAGAACATAGGAAATTACAAGTAAGGTTGACAAAGAGATAAACGGAAACTCCGCAAATGTCGATCAGAAAGGTGTTCCGAGAAAAACGCTCTGTTTTTTATACAGTTTAGATAATTCAGGAAGTAGCAAAGTTATGGTCCTCTGAGACAAAAACCATTTTCCGAGGCGGCGTAAAAGTGTCGAGGTATAAATTGGCGATTTTCCATATTACTCATTATATGTCAGTCTGATAATAACGTTACGTCACAGATCTCACAATTCTTGGAATTCTTCGTCTACCGAGCATTTCGATTAGTTAAAATGTTAATGAAGGAGTAGTTCTCAGGGAAATAGACAGTTATATCTATTTTACAAAAAAAAAAAAAGTAAAAAAAAAAAAAAAAAAAAAAAAAAGTCGCGGCATGGTGAAAGTGTTTATAGGTTACTGAGGTTTGAAAGCTTACAGATAACGTATTGATTAAAAAGCATCTGAAAAATGTGAAACAGGTATTGACATTTTCAAGTAGATTTTGTTGCAAAGAAATGATATGTTAAAAGTAACGTGGTTTTCAGATTAGACACATTTTGTTAACAAGTGTTCGATTCTGGCGATCAGAAAAACCAGACTCTTAATCAATAAACCTTTCCATACGTAGAACAGTTCTATTTGGGTATCTCTGAATCCAAAGGGAATCTTAGGCCCATGTTGATATAAAACACTATTCTTATAATCATATGTAAGTTTTACGCACGAAATTTTATCATGAACTACTGTTGTACAAAATTCTATGGATAGGATTATCGAATTCATGGCAAAATTTCATCTTTTTCATCTAAGATGGAGTATATATTAATAAACACCCCATGTATCTCCTATATATCCCCCCTTTTTATATACTATAAAAAACCTCCGGCATCTATTCCTAATATCTAAATTTTTAAAAGAAAATCCATATATTGATTTTGTGTTAATCTGGTCAAAGTGCATTTTACCTTTTTATACATTCAGTTATATTTACAATAAGGATTTAGGAAGAAATCATATTTGATGACAAATTTCTATATCTATAATTTTATGTTCGTATGGGTATAAAAACTTATTCATAAACCATGTCATCTTTATCTTTTCTAATCTAGAATCTGGGAATTCAAAATTTGTTCCAGCAATTAGTGTACAAAATTTATATGTACTATATTTCTTCTTTTTTATTGTTCTCGTAGAAATATAAAAAAAGATCTCTTTAATTAGTTTTAGTAAAGTCAAATGGCAAGTGGCGGATCCAAGGAATAATAATGCAGGCGCGGGTAGTTGGCAACTGTAATAATCCAAAACAGCAACAACCAGTGGGGCATTTCGAGACCCCGGAGAATCATGCTTATCTCCGGGCAGCGAACTGCTCGGATCATCCATTCGTAAGTAATAAAATGACAACCGTCATCCCTAAAGACAGACGAGTCGCTTTTTAGTCACCGCATGATGATAACGGTAATTAACAAAAGCAAGCAATTACACACCCCTAGGATACAAGCAACAAACAACATTCTGAAATAATACAGAGAGAATGTTGAAATTGCAATGTGACTTCTGTCCCTGGGATCTTCGAATGGAATAATCTCTGAAAATTTACATTCAGAAATGTTTTGTTCGTGATAATGCTATAGTGTTTCAATGTTTCTCGATAAAAGCACTGACCTTTCAGTTTGACATAAACAAGTTATATTACAAAATGTGAATATGAGGGATAATTGGCTGAGTTGCTACTATTATGAAGGATATAAAGGAATGGATGTAGGGGGGAGGGGGGGGGGGTAATTCTGCATAATCGGCTTTGTCTGTTATACAAATTATCGCACCTTCCATTGCTTTTATACTTCCATAATACAAACATATTATTCAATATTTCGTTATCTATATAAACAGTTTCTGTAAATGTTACTGTAGTTGGACAAAACAAGATGTGTTTGTGAAACATTATCCCCCCAAGCATGGCTATGACCAACTAAGTCAAATTTGACCTTGATTTTGATAAATGACGTTGACCTTTATCAGTCCCACACCTTTGACCCCAACTTCTCAGAAAAACAACTATGGGGTCTCTATCTTGTGTAATTTATTAGTTACGATCAAGATCAAATAAGGAGACAAGCCGGAACACGTCCCCGCCCATTCGGATGGTGGGGTGGTGGTGGTGTGTGTTAAAATTAAGGACAATTGCAAAATTTATAGATCGAATAACTTTTTGGTTGCAGTTGTGTGTAGTTTCCTTCTTCATTGACTAAAGAGATCCAACGACTACTGTCAATGTGTTTTCAATAAGGTTCTCATTATCTTCTTCTCTAGGAAACTGTGACCCATAAGATGTACCCAATGAACACTGATACCATCAGAGTGAGATGGTTTCCACCAGCAAAGACGACCTCTGAGATATATTTTGTGTAAGTAAAAAAGAAATTAAACGTGTTTAAGTACGTTCAATTATTCTAAAACTGTACTCTAGTTTAGTCTATGACTATTAATTTAACATTAGTACACAACCTGATCTCATGGTTTCGATTCAAAACGACCTCTAGTTCTGCACTAAAGCTTGAGAGGTCTAATAAATTCTACCGCGTGCATCTATCAGAATTTCGTTATAACATTCTTTCTCATTATATAATTTCAAATGAAAAAATTCCACTTCAAGCATTATTTTAAAAACAATACTTTATACACAAATAAGTGAATGGAATTAGGCAACAGGCACAGCCTATTATAGACCTCTCCCTAAAATTCAAGTTTATACCTCTATATAAAAATTTGGAAGGGACTATATTCTGGGGTGGATGTTTGTTTTTCATTTGCATTAAAATTTCTCTTTCATGGTGATATCTATTTGCGATTTCATTTTCATCAGACGCCAATAATTCTATTGATTAATCATGTACTATCTGATATATTAGAAATTTATACGTTGAAGAAGAAATTAGTACCAAATATTCATGTAAAATTTCTTCCACAAATTGTATTTGCAACTCTCTATATCCATAATTTCAATATGGACCCCCAAAATTTCTTTTTTTATTTTAAAATTTTAGGATAAAACACGATATTTATTTCATGAAATTGAAAAAAAAAATAATCTTTAGAAATTTTTATTTTATTTGTAAAAATTATTGACATTTCAAGCGCAAAAAGAGATACAGTATGTATTACGGAAATTCGTCGTTAGGTATTTTTTCTAAAACTTAAATTAAAACTATTCCAATTTGCATTTATTATGAGGTGATTATAACAAGCCGGATACTTGAAATAGCAACGTGCAAAAAGGTCAAATTCAATGCCATCTGACCTATCAGTAACAATCACTCTTCTTTCGATTTATATGCGATTCAACTTATTGATAAACACACAAAACCCACTCTTCTTTTTGAGCTTGTTGGTTGGTTATTTGTTTTACATCCCGTCGAGATTTTTTTTCACTTACATTAATTGTATTAGCTGTAGGTGAAGTATCACATATTTAGACCCATGTCTAGCAGTTACGACCGTAGCAGTGAGGGTTCTTTAACGTGCCAACCCCTACCGCGACACGGCACCTCCATTTTTAAGGTCCTATCCGAAAGACCCGTGATTCTCACTTCTAATTCCCGAGAGTTTGGCGAAGAATATCTGCAGAACTGTAGTTCTTTGATAAAATATTTGGACAGATCAAAGAGCTACTTATCCACCCCTTAGAAAAACCTTCGATTTACAGTGCAGGAAAAACTGCGCAAAGGCGTGGCCTTATATCGCTGTATTATTGCACTGTCGTCTCATAAATTTAACACCCAAACATTCCTAACATATATCCCCACTTTTTTGTGTTTTAACTTACCTTTAATTATTTATTAAAGCCCCATACGACCCGAAAATTTATAGCTTGATAAGATTTCGTTTGTTGACGTAGCCACACGTAGACCTGTTTTTTGTTCTTTGAGAAAAAGACACAACAATCGTTTGCTTGAACTGTTCTAATATCACTGTAGTATATATCTTTTGCAGGGCAACAATCGTGTCTCAGAGAGACAAATTCTGGACAGGAATATTCAGTCACACCGTCAGACACAAGGACAAACAGCTCACTGCCGGACACCCACAATGTTCCATGCGCAGCAAATACGTCATTACAACCAAATCGTCACCACAAAGCAGCGGGGGTCATATTCTTCATTCCAATAATCTGTGTATCTTCTATTTACTGGCTGTCCTCTCTGCGATGTATCATAAGTGAACATTAAAAACAATCAATGCTTTTGTAAAATGGTCTGGAGTACGACGCGACTAAATCACCGGTGGTTTCAAAACACAGAAGAATGTACAATGTACAATTTAATGTTGAATATTATTTGTGGATTTTTTTTTTCAAATTTGATCAGTAATGTGATAATTGGCTAAATCGTAAAAATAAAAGTAAAAAGTCGTGAGTACAATGCATGTATATTATAATTAGACATTATTTGAACAATAAAATACTTTCTTTGCTGTTTTATCGGGTGATGAAGGTAGCAAGCATTACAGAAAAAAAAATCACAACCCGCGTTAGTGGGTTATGCAAGCTTGCACCCGATAAAACAACAAAGAAAGACATTTTATTGTTTATATTTGTTTTTATGTATGATATTTTTTACAATATAAATACTAAAATATCATTTTGTTGACCCATTCGTTACTTTAAACGAAACAGCCATTACACCCTTTGACCTTGGGGACGCTCCATATTTGGTAATAATTACGCGTCCAGACTAGTGTACAACATGCCTATGATGAAAGCAATGTCAATTTCAAAAGAAATATAGGAGAAAAGATCCATTGAATGTAAATATTACGTGATGCATGTATTACCAATGCGATTTTTGGACGGTGGGTGGGTGGGTGGGTGCTTGTATCATGTCCTTGTGAACAAGATTTTTGTGTTTAGTTTGTTATCTTACAAAATGATCTAGGTTTTTATTCATTGGGTATAAAAGTCCAGAGTAACTGGAATATTCGGGACCCCTACATTACTAATCAGGTGCTCTAACCACTTAGCTACCCAGGTCTATATCCACAGCCAACATAGCCGTATAACTAATTGCTTTTTATGCCCCGAGATCGACGATAACTCTGCAGGTATGTCTTTTTGTCATATCGTCATTTTTGTGGTTACTGCCCTTACTCTGGAAGTAGGGGTGTGCTTACCGATGAGGTCTCTATTCCTCATAATGACGCACTTACCTGAGGACCACAACGTGTTGTGCGCCTCCTGTATTCAGGGGGAAATGACTCGTACTGCACTACGAAAATGCATCCCACTGGGATTATCATCTTGTAATATCGACTTAATCATATCTTGTGGTTAGGGCTTCTTATTTAGGAACACTCTTTCACAGCTTAATCTGTAAGAAAATGTAGTTTAACGAATCTAACACGGCCTTTTTGTTGGTAAGGGATACAGCATTTGTCTATGTAATTAAGGTAATGATTTCTGTATACTAAGAATAACGTTATCTACATTACACCGAACAATACCCCACTGAGAATGCAGTCAGTTGCGATTCAAGAAATGTATTTACAAATGTTCTCTATTACAATAATTTATCTACAAAATCATGTATGACAGGACTGTATTATTTTAAGAAATAAATTTCATTTTTGAAAATACATGGTCATGAACTGTGACGCTTTACGCCAGCTTACTGGTGTGTTAGTATGCCGGTGTAACGACGAAAAGTGACCCCCGTAGAATAATGACCGGGGGGTCAAATTTCTACGTAGAAAAATGACCCCCCCGGTCATTATTCTACGGCAAGTAGGGTCATTTTTCGACTGTAGAAAACCCTTCCAGACCGTTTATTCTACGACACCACACACGTTGAAAAATGACCCTCATAGAAATATGACCCCCTACTTTTTCACTATATTATACAATAATATCTTATGAAATGAGATGTAATACTCAATATTCGTTCATCCCAGGGTTGGATAGGGTCGGTGAAGATAACTGTGTCTCCTGTTTTTTTTGTTTTTTTTTAAAATATCCTTAAATGTCGTGGAAGCAAATTTAACACCACTTCTTATATGGGCCCCATAAAATATGATTTAATAATCCCTATTTCTTTGTGATTGGCTGAGATTCTCCAATGTAGAAAAATGTTACTTCTATATTTATCTGCACATGACTTTCAATGTGTACGGGGTTGGGAAGGAGGAGGTGCGAGCTAATAATTTTTTTTAGCTGTCATTTTCCCCTGATAACGCCCCCCCCCCCCCCCCCCCCCAATCTATCCCACGAAAGAGCCTGGCATTGGTGTCCTCAATGGGACAAGGGGACATTTAATCTCATTCGTCTGCAAGTCTGTCTGTTTAAATTTGTCACAAAAACTTTAACCTTTGTCGTAACCTTTGAATGAGATAGGGCTTTCGTATTTCACATGTATATTACCTGCTACAAGATCTTACCAAATATACTATGATTTTTAAAAAAGAAAGAGATATGGCTATCATTTTATATATGTATAATCCTTTCTAAAACTACGTTTTCTGACCCTGTGACCTAGACCTTGAAGGTCGACCTACTTTTCAAAAATGGTATATTTCTGTATATTTCTAGATTGGGAAAAGATAGGGGTTTCGTATTTGCATTCCTGAAACAAGACGTTCTCGAGCATGCTATGGTTTTTTACCCCTTGACCTTCATGTTTGGCCTAATCTGCCAAAAAATCGCTGGAAATTACTTTTGAATGACATAATTATATGATAGGGTGTTTATATTTGACACAACATGCCATAAATAATGGTCTCCCATCCACTGACACCGGAAGCGGAGATCACAATTCTTTGATTTCATTTCAAAGCAACTAAAGTACATTAAAGAATTCCAAATTGATATATATTTTTATATATTGATTTATTACAACTACAACTATAAAAAGAGCACAGAAACTTGCCACTAACTTTAATGTATTTTCAACGTTTACTAAGGGGTATCATATTTCGATTTTTTTGCAACAAACTTGTCTTCCAAATCCTCCCATTCACACAATAAATTGAACACATTTGGATCTATTTCCTCGCTTAATTTTTCTAAACCTTTTACTTGATGGGGAAAATCTTTGAACTTCAATACGTATACGTCTTCTGGTCTTTCTAATTCTCTGACAATATTGGAGTCGGTTTCATTGTTTACCAGTGCAGCTTCAAGCATTCTTTTTGAAATATACTGGTGGTATTTCTTTGGCACGAAGTTTTTGATGTAGATGTAAGGTGTTCTGCTGTAAATATCCTCTGTTACATCCAATACAGGTTCGTAATGGTTTCCAATATTCATAATAAAAATGCATTTCGAATTGGATTCGTTTTTTCCCTCGTGTAGGGGAGGGTACGGCAGCCAGACGTAATTGTCGTTGATTTTGTCATTCATCCCGTGCTTGCAGTAAACAAAGATCGTTGTATTGCAAATAGTAGCGAATGTACGGATTTCTGTATCAGTACCCCGGGAACCTTCATGTTCCATCCGCGAACGTTTCAAATATTTTGGATCCGCTTCCATGGTTTGCAATAGATGTTTATTCTCCTTCATAAAGCCAACAACTTTATTTCGTACATCATTGTGATATGATTTTTCCACGAAAAGCGATATTTCCGTATATTCTTTCGAGTCCATGGTGTGAAGCAAAATGACGAACAGAATTGTTGCCTTTGAAACTTCAAAGAACCGCAAAATGACGAACAGAATTGTTGTTTTTGAAACTTCAAAGAACCCCGCCTATTTGATGGCATCATTTTATCCTAAACAAAGTGATTGATGTTTTAAGCCTATAATATTTTTCCCATGGGAGCAAAGTTTTGAAATCAGACTGTGTTGTCACAATCACTAACAAAGGCAGCTGGTAAACGATCAAAAATAGCCAAAATAAATAAAACGCTAGAATTTGAAAGGAATTTGTGAATTGAAAATATGAAGTTTAATTGCTTTAGTCTGAGCCCCAAATCGGGTGAGCTCATATTTACATTGATATAAGAAATCTCGGATTAGCAATAATAATTTTATGCACATGCATTAGGTATCCCTTGCCCCCCCCCCCCCCCCCCCCCCCCCCCCCCCCCCCCCCAAGAAAATGTTTCATCGGATTGAATCAGTTATTCAAAAACAAGTAATGTTTTATATTTGTGCACACCCAACATTAAATGTTGTAATATTGCTAATCATACTCGGGGAAAAAAATTATGTATATTAGACTGGGAAGATTTTTTATTCTGCAGACATTCGGTTTTTCTATTGGTAAAAAATATTATTATATAAATAAAAAGGAAAAAGGCAATATAACTGTGTATAGAGTTCTGTAATTTTTTTTGAATATGAAATACTTCTTTTATATGCATCAAATCTTTTGATATAAAATGTCTCAATTTGTTTGTGCTTTGGTGATACTAGCAAACGACAAAAGACATAATCAGGCATAAAAAAAAGAGGGATCTCAGGGGGAAAAAAAGACAAAAAATCATTATCTGTCCAAATACTGGAACTTCCTAGTGATCAACCTTGAAGCAATAAAAAGAGAACGTGTATTAGCAGAGGATGGGGGGACATCTAAAAGAAAATTTACTCTAATAAAATACTATACTCAGAAAAGTTTGTGCCCCTGATGTTGAAGATATTTATGAGATATAATTTTTTTCAACAATTGCCCGTTTTTCATGCAAATTTGGTGGTTCAGAAACATAAACATTTCTTGTAATTTGTGAAGAAAAAAATGAGACTTTTTTGGGGATATTTTGCACATAATTTACCCAAAGTAAAATCAAAGAGGATAACAATTATTGAAACTGAACATTTTTTTTTTTTATGGATGATCTTGATTTTTTAAAAATAATAACAAGTATGGAAATATATTTTATAAATTAAATTTGATAAAACAAATCTAAGAACGTGGTATTCTTGCTCTATAGTCATGGAACTGTTATTCGCTTTCCTTTAATTGGGATAAATCATCTTGTTTTATTGATTTTAGGTATAGTGGGTAGAACGCATGAAATAAACACTTCATATCAGAAGACTGCGTGATTTTACCCCTATTTATTTTCCGACAAGAATATTCTTACCAAAACCAGCCTTTTGCATCAAAAAATGACATAGGGTCATTATTCTACGGGGTCATTTTTCTACAATCCACACGGAGAAAAATGACCCCAAAGCCATATTTTCTACGAAAAAAGGGGTCATTTCTCTATGTAGAATAATGACCAGGGGGTAAAATTTCTACGTAGAAAAATGACCCCCGGTCATTATTCTACGGGGGTCATTTTTCGTCGTTACACCGGCATGAAGCGTTGCTGTTCATACCCTCATGTATTTCAAAAGTGAAATTTATTTTATATTTACATTTTACTTTCATTTATATCGGAATATTTCCTACTATTAGAATAGTTGTACCATATTTATCAAGATTCATAGGCACATTGTTAACATTCATTAGGAAATGGCTGTCATTTCAATTGGTAAAGATATCGAAGGTAAAATCCATTGGAAATGCAAATATTGCCTCTCATTTCCGAAAACAGCGACAGACCATGACACAATAGCTCGATTTCACCGAATCATTTGTAATGTTCAGTACCGTGTTGAATAAGTGCACTGATTCCACTCTTTCTAAGATTACAATGGGGATTTTTTGGGGGTTTATTTATAACAAGAGAGGGCATTTCTTTAATTCAAACTTTTATTTTATCAACAAAATTGTATTTTCTCATAATATTTAATTGATACAATATTTAAACGATGACGGTGAATTTCTTTACATAATAATTATAAATTTACATACTGTTCGGCGCCGTTACAAATGATTCGGTGGAGGCATTAATCTTGGAAGTATATACTGAAAGAAAAATTGTGTATATGTCAAGATGTGTATTACGAAAAAAAAAAATTTATCCTCCATAAGTTAATCTGATATTACACAATATTTTCATTATCAGTGTTATACCTTCGATATATGTATGTACCAATTGAAACGATAGCGATTTCCTTGTCAATGTGAATAATGTTCGTATGAATCTTGATAAATATAGTTCAACTACTTTTTCTTTCAGAAACGAAAGTAAAATGTAAATATAAATGATAAATTTCATATTTGAAAATACATGAGGATATGAACAGCAACGCTTCACACTAGCCTACTTTTCATGACGCGCTAACGCGCTTCACGAAGTATACTGGCGTAAAACGTCGCAGTTCACACCCTCATGTATTTTGAATTCTTAATAATTAACTATAAGGAATGTTAAAAGAACTATTTATATGAAACGGGCGAACAGGATCTGTTCACGTTTAAAGAACATATAGCATTTTTAAAGCTATATAAACATAAAATGCATTCATTTATTGTATAAAGTGTGAATGCCTCTGTAGGAAAAGTAATTTCGGTGTATTAGCGAAAAATGTATGGTGCTATTTTAAAAAAAATTTCAATGAATGTCCGTTTCATAAAATGACGAAACCCTAGTTATAAGTTTTATAGCTAATCACGGTGTTTAATCTAGATGTCTACTTTAAGCATTTAATGCACATTTTTATATCCAAAGAAGTACATTTTTCATTCCCTTTTTTATGTCAAAGAAGACGGTCTACGTTTCATTACTCTGTTGGATTCATAAGGTTGAAACAGTGACAGCGTATATCAAAGCTCTACAACAAACGAGGCTTTCAGGTGAGGTTGATTAATTCATAAATATGTAAATTTTGGTTCACAACAATCGTCATAAGTTGTTTTATTGGTTTGATTTATAAATAGTTTGATTTCATACCAAGGGATTTGTTTGTTAAGGGAAATTGATAAACTATAGTGACGAACGTTTTCGATCTTTGACCAATCTGGATAGACTATAACATCTGTTTTAAAGGAAGTTCAAATCAAAAGATCAAAGTAAGTTATGTATATATATCTTGACCCGACAAAGTAATATAATCAGACAAAGGTATGCGAGGAATTGTATTGTTGTCAGTATTCAGACTTTAAAAAAGGGTAGTACTAAAAGCTGTTATATATATATATATATATATATATATATATATATATATATATACTTTTATATATATATATATATATATATATATATATATATATATATACTTTAGCAATATTCTGACAAACTTCAGGTTTGTCTTCCCAGTCCATGGAGGGTGTGTCTTAACTGTTAGAATTAATGATTTAGTTTTGTTGTAACTTTCTGACAAGAAATTCTTAATCTTTTCATGTATATAGCATCCATGTTATTCACCTTCTAAAGCTTATACAGACCTCTTGTCTAAGTGAGTTTGTTGCAAGAAATGTATACATTCATTGGTTATTTGATGATATAAAACATACTTTGGTATACCTGTTCAAACAACTTTCTCAAATGTTCTTATGAAATACAATTCTTACCATTCACAAAATGGATCAGATTTTACCCAGATCACAGCAATCTCCAACTTTGAAGAAGGAAAAATTAAACATGACAACAATCCCAGGACTTTAATTGATATTTTTATTTGGCACATGCCACTGTTGGAACTTTGTTGCAAACAATGCCTTTCAGAAACACCATCGTCATCAATAAATATTTTATAAAATGAATATTACCAATACAAACAAAACAAAAATGATAATGCTGATTGAAAAATAAATGGATGCTAGCTGTCATAAGCCAGTAATACCCGCACGCAAAAATACTCTCCATTGCATTTGTGTAACTAGCAAAGAAGCCACAAAAGTTATTTTATAATTTACTTGAATATACATGATCAAATTTAGCATAAAATGATAGGTGAGAATACGACCTCTGGGAGGAATACATTACTGCTACATTGCCAGATATTTATTCGTAATACACATATCAAGATGTATTGATTATTCTGTTCGGCAAGTTCCCCTGGATCATCCCCATCCACCACCATCATTCCCTGAATGCTCAACTATCTCCTCACCCCTACATCATATATATTCTTGGTTCATATGTCAAGATGCACTGAGTATTCCATTGGACAAATGCCCTGGGGTCATCCTAAAGTATATATCATAACCGTTGAAATATACTTAAAACAAATGAGGTAATGATTCTTAAACCATATATATTCCTGCTGCACAAATCAAGATGCATTGAATATCGTGATGGGTAAGTGCCCCAGGGTCATCCCAACTCCCATCATTATACCCGCACTTTCTGAAGAAATATTTCGGATATATCCCTGTTACCCCCTGGTCCGTCCGTCTGTCTGTCACATTTTCTTCTTCCTCTAACTCCTCTTCAATTTTAATTAGTAGCCAGTTAATCTTTATGAATATGATAGATGATGTCCTGTATATGTGCAATAAGGGTATTGGAATTTCCAATTTAACTTTGGGGGTAAATCAGGGGTAAAAAAACCCGATGGTTTTCGAAACAAACCTCTTACGTTTTATGCAGTTACCCAATCATCTCATGGAAAATGGTTGGTGGTTCCTGTAGATGAGCATTTAGGTTTCGGAATTCTCATTTTAACCCTGGAGGTAGGAGGCCGAATATGGGTCGAAAAACGTTTTCTACAATTACTCCTCTTACATTTAAGGCAGTAGTAAAATAATCTTTTAGAAAATGATTGGTGGTGTTCTGTAGATGTGCAATAAGTTTTCAGAATTTTCATTTTCATCCTAAAGAAAACCCCACCCCGATGTTTTCCCCCCGATAAAACAATCCTGCTTTCCAGAACTACGCTCACGTTTTAAGCATTAGCCAAATCATATTTTAGAAGGTTATTAGTGGTGTCCTATAGATTTGCAAAAGGGTGTTGGGATTTTCATTTTCACGCAGGGGCCCAAATGGGGGTTGAAAACGTTTTTCTATAGAACCCCGGTTCCCAGAACTTCTCTTACATTTTACACAGTAGCCAAATCTAATTGATGGTGTCCTTTACATGTGCAACAAGTTTTTGAAATTTTATTTTTCACCTTGAGGGGAAAATGGAGTTGAAAAACGACAAACAAAAAACTGGTGCTTAGTGCAATGTGACATTTTGAACAAAAATACATTGCATTAAGGGTTGGAATCTCAATCATTTTAAAGATATTTGAACAATTAAAGAAAATGATAGGGATTAGGATGAGCCTGGGGCACTTGTCCATCAGAATACTCATTGCATCTTGATATATGCAGCAAGAATATATATGATAGGAAGATTGAGGATCTCATCAGTTTTGAAGGTATTTGAGCAATTATTTAAAGTGAAGGGTCAGGGATGACCCAGGTGTACTCAAACAGAAGAATCAATACATCTTGATATGCGCATTAAGAATATATATGGGTTAATAGTGAAAATCTCAATTGTTTTAAAGATATTTTAAGGGTGTTGGGGCACTTGCCCAACAGAATAGTCAATACATCTTAACACATGCAGGAGGAATATATAAGGTGTAGGGGTGGGGATCTCAGCTATTCTGAAGATATTTGAACAATTATAAAATGAGGGGATGGGGATGAACCAGGGGTACTTGCCGAACAGAATACTCATTTCATTTCACTTTGAATATTGGTCAATGTTTGGAAGTTTTTGTCTTACCCAAGTTCCTGAGAGTGCAGTAGTCTAAAACTTTGTAACCCTTACCCAAAGATGCTTCATACCAAATTTGAAAAGAATTGGATGGGCAGTTATCAAGAAGCTAAAAATGTTCAAATGAAAAGGCTAAGATAACAAACAGTACTCAATCTCGTAATTCCTATAGAAAATACAAATCAGAGATATGGGCAAACACGGATCCCTGGACATATCAGAGGTTGAATCAGGTGCCTAGGAGGAGTAAGCATCTCCTGTTGATCGGTCACACCCACCGTGAACCCTATATCTTGATCAGGTAAATGGAGTAATCCGCAGTCAGAATCAGTGTGCCAAAAACGACTTAACAATTGGTTTGAAACAAGTCAGACAGCTTTTGACATAATGAAAGGTTATGTCGACCATAGAATTTGCGAAATGCTGACTTTAGATGAGATTGTAGAAACCCCTGTAACATCAACTTCTGTGTCAGTAGCCTGCCTCGATTTAGAAACTGATCATATGGAGAACAAACTCTTGCCTATCGAAACAGTTGAGAGATATAAACACCATATGCAGGTGAATATGGAATATTATCATTAATCTCACTCATCACAGCACTGACATTACTATTCCCGGAATTGTGTTTTATATGCCATTTTCTGCAACCTCTATAGCGTCACTATCCCCTCTTGCATTATGCTCTTTACTTGGTTTGCGTCACACATTTTCTCAGTTTCTTCTCAACATATTTGTTTGCATGATGTCTCTACATCTGTCTTCAATTTTCCGGTCTACTATTATGTTCTTTTCAACTTTTCCCCTGCATGATCCACAGAACCACATAATGTCACTTTTTCTGATTAAATTGAATGAAAAAGTGATCAGAACAACTTTGATATTCTAGTCGTTTATCATTGGGCTGAGAGGGTCTTCTTGCAGATCTTCTTCTGACCTACTTGTTTGAATATTCACAATCTTCGTAGGGGAATTTGTCTTGAATTGTTTCCAGAATTTGGATTTCATCCATTGTTTGGTAGAATGAGTCAGATCGAGTCCGCCATATTGGATTGTTGTTTGTTATGTTTTATAATTACTAGCCATTCACAAAGTTATTTTCATGGGGGCTATATTTCACTCCGAATGTTGCGCTATGATAATTACTGACTCACAATTAATCTATCTACACCTCTTAACCACAGTTACTAGCTATTTCAAGCCGTTTCTTCTTTCTTTCTCTCTCTGTGTCTATCCTAAAATTTTCACGACTGGCATAGTCTAACTGGAAGTTTCTCATTACGGTAATCTGATTATGAAATAATGCAGGAAATAAAAATATACACCACATGCAAAAAGTCGAAAGTATGGGCGCGCTTGATTCGTCTACACCGACCATAAAGTGTACATCTTTCCGTAATCAAGTGCAAAGGTGTACAATTTTTGGTGTACACCTTCTACACCCTATATAGGGCATGCGTTGATAAATACACCGAAAAATTACATATGGCTAAATAAGGGTGAAACAGAAAATTTGCAGATTTTTTTTCGCCGTATATTTGTCAGCTGTAACGTATATATAAGGATGATTCCTGTGTACTGAATGTAGTCCTTTACAAGAGTACAAAACGTATTTTAAATAATGATTGGAAACGATTGATATTTTCGTATAATCATCAAAAAATAATCTCAACTCTGAAGAATCAACAAATACTTTGGGGTATGACTTGGTATTTTTCAGATGTATTTATATATTTATAAATGCACATTAAAATACATTTTTGTTAAAAAAAATCTTAAATTTCAGTATTTATTTATTTTGTATTTTATTTGCATTAAATTCGATAACTCTCCAATGAGGATCTCATCTGCTGAACGTCTATATTGAAGATACGACACCAAACCCAACTCCACTTGATTATAAGGTTTAAAACGATTATACCGGGTAAACAACGTTGAAGACAAATCAAGCGCACCATATAAGTTTAGGTAAAATTAGTTTTGGAATGGGTACCGTTCGTCCCAAGTTCGTTTGCTAGAAAACTCGCTTTCCCAATAACTCGTTCGTCCAAATAACTGTCATTTTCACTAGCCAAGGGTTTATGCAGTCTGCAGTAACAATTAAACGATATTTTATCAAAAACTAAATTAATTCAATTCTTTCTAATATTCCAATTAGAGCACGCCTTCATTTGTCCTTTTATTTTTTGAAAAATAATTAACAAAATTGAGATCTTGGTAGAAGGTAAGCTATTTATGGGAGGAGCAGTGTAGGAGCAGAGGTTTTATCTTTGAAGAGTTTTTTTCTCAACTTACAAACCAATCCCTTTATCTTAAAATTGATATTATGAAAATACAAATCTTCCTTTTCAAAACTCTATTTCATATATAATTTGTTAAAGTTATGTATTCTTTATCAAATTATGAATTATATGAAGTACTAACGTAAGAGGCCAGGTTGCATTAAATTACCATTATATACTTTCAAATTTACGGCCACATGCTCATGACCCCGCCTAAATGGTATTCGTAATATTGCTGCCGTTAGCCAGCGCCTTATGACTGGTATAAAGTACAACATCAGAAATCGAGATGAAAAATGTAATTTCTGTAGCGGTAATGGAATTCCTCCCAGAGGTCGTATTCTCATCTATGTATTGTGTGCCAAATCTGGTCATGTATAATTAAGTAAATTATAAAAATATCTATCGTGGCTTCTTTGATAGTTACACATGACGGAGAATATATTCAAAGGCAAACACTTGCGCAAGGGTATTACTGTCTTATGGCAGGATTTGGTTTTTTGATTGTCCAAATATCTTTAGTATTGTTGAAATTCTAACCCTTAAAACAAATATATTCTTGTTGCACGTGACATAGTGGACTGAGCACCAGATTTTTGTTCGTTGTTTTTCCACTCCATTTGCTCCTCAAAGTGAAAAAAAAGATGCTACACATCTAAAGGACACCACTTATTATCTCCCAAAAGATTATTTGGTTTTTGCGTAAAATTTAATTGGAGTTCGGGGAACAAGGTTTATCTATAGAAAAAAGTCGTTTTTCAACCCACAATAGGCCCCTCGTATAAAAATGAAAACTCTGAAACCTTATTGCACATCTACAGGACATCACTAATCATCTTCAAAAAATGATTTGCCTACTGAGTTAAATTACGAAAAGTTCTGGGAACCAGGATTTTTAGAAAAGAGTAGTTTTTTTTGGGTTTTTTTTTGTTTGTTTTTGTTTTGTTTTGTTTCTTCTTTTTTTTGTTTTGTTTTGTTTTTCTGATTTTGGTCACCATTTTAAATACATAACAACTTTGAAGCAGAACATTATGGCAGACTGCGGTATATTATATATTTGTTCGATATGTACTTAATATTCAATTCAAAGTCTTCTCTCACTACAGATTAATATCATCCCACGTTATGTCCGGAACAGACAGACGTAGCGCTGAGGACGGCGTTGCCAGGAAACAAAAGGAACCAAACTATCTAGTCTGCGTCACCACTTTCCTGGAACTCGTGGTTCTGGCTTTTGTAATTTTGGTTGAGCTCCTGATCAGGTGAATATGTGCATTTTATTTTTTAACCAATTAGCAAATGAAGTTTTAGTTTTGTTTGTTAAATTGTTATTAGACATTATTGGTATAGCGTAGGTAAAACTTTAAAGTACTTAACGAATGACGTCTTAATATGAGTGAAAATTTCTCGAAGGGGCGTAAAACTCCAAACTCTAAATGATAACTAATGGGGTAAGTGCTTTAGATATGGTTATTTAAGGTTTGTTGGGTAGGCTAAATTTCTGGAGCTCGGCTTCATTTCGAATAGGTTTACTTGGTTTAACTAATTCAAATACATGTATGGCGTTAAGTTAATGTTAGGTACGATTAGTGTTAGCTATCTTTAAAGTTTAGGATAAGAATTAATATGATTTTAAGTTTGTTTGTTGTTTTACATATATGTCCCATTCGAAAAATATTCAAATAGATAGAGGCATCACCAGCTGCAGGTCAAGAATAACAGTAACTGACCTATGACAAAAAAAAAAATGAAGATAGCGAACGTGATCAATCTCATAAATCCCATAATGAATACAGAAATAAGAGTAGGACAAACACGAAGGAGCAGTCACTTCCTATGTAAGGAGTGGCGCCGGGATCCGAGAAGTTCACAGTAGCAAGGCGAGCTTTCTTACCACTATGGCAATACATTAGGCTCATACTACCCATAGTCCTCTGCGTTTCCGCACACAGAGACACTACCATATACCGTATAACATACCAATTTGGGATAATGTACGTTCACTATTACAACGCGGCCTAATTACGCAATAAGTGCGCATTATCATCAGAGGTTTCATTTAATAAAAAAGAATAGAGTTTGATAAATGAGTCGAATTTGCAAGGTACAAAATTGGAGTACACAGAGAAAGAAAAGTTCAATAAAGCATTGTAGCAAATGTTACTTTCATTTAGAAAAAAAAAAAAAAAGAAAAAAAAGGATTCTGACGTAACACGTACGAAACACAGATTGAGAATCAATTACGATTTAAAGTTGGGAAAAATCGCTGCACTTCATGCCTTCATAGAGGCAAGATACATTGTGTGCCTACTAGCAACTGGCTATGGGAAAAGTATAACATTTTTCAGCTGATGCCTTTTCTTTTTGATGACCCTTATGAAAAGTAATTCGCAGAAATTCCCTATCCCAAAATGCCTACGTGGAAGAGTTTGGCTTGTGTGCAAACGAACTCTGGCGGGAGTTTAAAGTTAGGCTTTGTCTCGGCTACGCTTAATGTTAGGCAATAAGGCCAATTTTAGAGTTGTTTTCCGGAATGGTTCATTAGTACATGTTTTAGCTATTTAAGCTAAGTTTGGAGATACAATAAGTATGGAAGTTTTGTTTCTGTCGTATGATGAGCTAGTTAAAGGTATATTTGTCAGATTAAACAGTATTTTATTCGATGTTAACAACCAGACCAAAATTTTGTCAGCATGATAAACTGTGACAAATAATTCGATTCGACAATTTCGACAAATTAGATACGGGTAGTATAGGAGTACTGGCCTATTCAATGTAATGTTTCTAATGCTTATTTATGAAGAAGTGATGTTTATGATAGATGTGCGCATAGAAAGATAATGGGTTGATTGATTGATTAAATATTGTTTAACGTCCCGCTCGAGAATCTTTCACTCATATGGAGACGTCACCATTGCGGTGAAAGGCTGCAAATTTAGGCCTATGCTCGGCGCTTATGACCTTTGAGCAGGGAGGGATCTTTTACGTGCCACACTTGCTGTGACACGGGACCTCGGTTTTTGCGGTCTCATCCGAAGGACCGCCCCATTTAGTAGTCTCTTACGACAAGCAAGGGGTACTGAGGATCTATTCTAACAACCCGGATCCCCACGGGGTGAAAGATAATGGGAGATAAGGATTTCGTTTACATCATGTAGTCATAATGAATAGTGATTTCATGTAAAACATGAATTTATCACCTCCTCCATTGTTCAAAGTGGTTCTCTCTACCCAGTTTTCCGTTTGACTCTCTTTTATCGCTGTGTCCCGCCTAAAGCCTGCAGGCCGTTCAAGGCTTTCACGTTGCACCGCCATGTAATCACATGTAATTCCGCGTACAACGTCATCATGCATATTTCGAAATGGGTTGTTTACTATCCGACTCGGAGAATATCGGATTAAACAGGAAATTAGCTTGATTACTTTTTAATCCGATTAAAAATAATTAATAATTAATTGCATAATTTGCATAAAGTGTATAACTTACATAGCTTGATATTAAACGCATGCTTTTTATTCCAACGATTATTTATATATATATATATATATATATATATATATATATATATATATATATATATAAACACTTTTCTGAAATATTTCGACCGTGTTACCGGTCTTCGTCAGTCGTGTTTATTGATCATTGCAACGTAACGCAAGACTACCTGCACAGAGTACTATGATGTCACAAAGAGTATTACAAATGAAACGTAACGTCATAGTTTATGTTGAGGGTAAAACATATGGAAAAAGGCAAGAGGTCCCAAAATGAATATGTGTGCAATTTCAAAAATATACGTTAAATAAGGTAACAAGACTGTACACAAAGAAGTTAATTTTTAGCCGAAGTGAAATACAATCATCAGATACATTCAATTATCTATCAGTAATGTTATATACTTATAAAGGCTAAAGCAGTAAACATGTATGTAAAAGTAATAGTATCAGTTTAAGAGTATACATATTTGTACATGCATGTATTATAAAAAAATCCTTTGCATAACAGACATGATTCTTAAAGACAAAAATGTTCCCTTTTGTTTATTCGGAGTGGCACGTAAGTGTTCAATTTTTTCTTCATAAATTTTCTCTAAAACGGCGATGAATATCATTTTTGTAAAGTTTTTCAATTCCTATGATAGAATAATTGTTTATACTGTGAGAATCTGTGTAGAAATGAATATCTAAAGGGTCATCAGTTTCTCGTCTACTAAATGACAAATTCAAAACATGCCTTTGATATAAAGTTGCTTGAAATTTGTGCCTACAAACAAATACTTTACTCAGTTGCTTACAGATTTAAAAACATGGGAGCGTAGGATGCATCTGCGGGAAGAGACAAATAGCTGGATGAGTACATAAAACAAGTGAAAGAAGACGTTATTAGAGATCTAAGAAAATATTTTTCTGGAAATATTACAAACGTTGAAGAACAGGCCATGAAAGAATTGCTGGGGGACCAGAGCATAGTAATAAGACCTGCGGACAAGGGATCTGGGATAGTGGTTATGGACACGGATAAATACGTTGATAGAGTGGAAAAAGAAATGTTTAACAGTGCAGCATACAATGAAGTAGAGTATGACAAAAGCAAACAAATTACCAACAAAATAAAGAAATTAATTAATGAAATGCATAAAAAAGGATCAATTTCGTCGGAATTAAGACATTATCCAAGCAAACCCTAAAATACACAAAAACGACAATCCGTCTTAGGACTATAGTTAATGGCCGACAACATCCAATTGAAAAGGTGGCCGAGTACGTCGAGTCGCAACTTGACAAGACCAATATATCCCTTACAAGTTATGTCCAGGATACTACAGACTTTTTGAAAAAACTTTCAAATGTAAAGCAACCACTGCCAGATTCCTCCATTTTATTTTGCATGGATGTAAAAGCACTCTATCCCAGTATACCCTGGAAAGAAGCGCGCGACATCATGAAAAAAGCGCTACAAGAACGTCATGAAAAGAAAGTAGATACAGAAAGCATTTTAAAAATGTTGGATGCTGTTCTTGACAATAATAATTTTAGTTTCAACAACAAACACTACATTCAGACCGAAGGAACCGCTATTGGATCGAAACTTGGACGAAATTACGCCTGTGTATACATGGGACTATGGGAACGAATTCTGTTTGAAAAATCAGAAAAATTACCATTATTTTATGTACGATATATTGATGATATCTTTGGCATCTGGATGGGTACAGAGGAAGAACTAAAACAATTTCATAAGACAGCGAAAGAAATACATTCAAACATTCAGCTCGACTTGCGTCTATCAACTACCAAAATGGATTTCCTTGAAGGAATGCTAGCTACTGACTTATACTGCAAATCTACGGACAAACATATGTACCTTAATAAAAGTTCCAACCACCCCGAATCTACAAAAAAATCTATTCCTTTTGGACT
Organism: Ostrea denselamellosa; assembly: GCA_024699665.1. NCBI lineage: Eukaryota > Metazoa > Mollusca > Bivalvia > Ostreida > Ostreidae > Ostrea > Ostrea denselamellosa. The sequence goes on from JAMZEH010000024.1 coordinate 1,099,657, forward strand.
TGAACTCTGTGCACGTAAAATATATTCCACAGAAGAAAAATACCAAATTCAGCGACGAAAAATAAGAATAATTTGCGAAAACGCAGTTATTCTGATAACGATGTAGAAAAAGAACTTGAAAAAGTAGATAGTACCTTATTTAACGTATATTTGTGAAATTGTATACATATTCATTTTGAGTACTCTTGCCTTTTTCCATATGTTTTACCCTCAACATGAACTATGACGTAACGTTTCTTTTGTAATATTCTTTGTGACGTCATAGTATTCTGTGCATGTAGTCTTGCGTTACGTTGTTATGATCAATTAACACGACTGACGAAGACCGGTAACACGGTCGAAATATTTCAGAAAAGTGTTTATATATATATATATATATATATATATATATATATATATATATATATACTGAGCAAAATAAGTTTAGCAATTGTTTTTACAAAGGTTTCATTTTACAATATTTTTCTCGAATGTTATATTATGTTTCTCCTTAAAATCAGGACAAAGAAACTTAAGAAAATACAAATGTTTTTTTCGATTTGACACGTAAAAAACTTGCCGTCCAGCGTTGTGACAATTCAACATTACAATAGGATATGCTCGAATGATCACGGCCTGGGAAGAATTGTCTACTCAAACAACTTTACGAACATGCTTGTTAAAGAAAACGGGAGAGAAACTGCGAAAACGTCTAATGGGGAAACGACCAGGACTCTCTGAAAATTAACGTCAAAGGGCTATAGGGATGCTAACAGCTGGATGCTCACAGAAAGATGTCTCCCAACACTTTAATGTGCATCCGTCCACCATATGCCGTCTTTTGAACCGATTTCGGAATACTGGACACGTTAGTGACCGGCAACGTTCAGGACGTCCACGGAAAACGACTGTTAGACAAGATCGTTTTATTGTTATGACGTCGAGACGTAATCGTTTCATTTCATCTCCTAAAGTTGCAGAAGAGTTACGCCGCGCTAACGGAGTAAGGTTATGTGGACAAAGTGTAAGAAACAGGTTCCGTTCAGCACGTTTGCGCGCTCTAAGACCTTTAGCTGCAGTGCCACTAACTCAACGTCATCGACAATCTCGCCTTGCATGGACCAACACGCATTGTCGCTGGATTCAACGGCAATGGAATGAGGTGCTTTTTACCGATGAGTCACGTTTTAACGTTGATTTTGCAGATGGAAGAGTTCGTGTTTGGAGACGCAGAAATGAGCGATATGACCAAGAAAACATCATCCAACGTGATCGCTACGGCGGCGGAAGTGTTATGGTTTGGGGTGGAATAAGCCAACAGGGTAAAACTGACCTCGTGACAATAAATGGAACATTAAATTCTCAGAGATACTGTAACGAGATCGTCATTCCTGCTGTTGTTCCCTTCTTGCGTCAAGAAAATGCGACCATTTTCCAGCAAGACAATGCCCGTCTGCACACTGCACGGCATACAAAAGGCATTCTCCATCAGAAAAATGTTGAGGTATTGAATTGGCCCGCGAGATCGCCGGGTTTGTCACCTATTGAACACGTTTGTTAGTCGTCGTTTAAGACAACGACATAACGTCAACAACGTTGCCGAACTGACCCTTGCGCTGCAGCAGGAGTGGGACCAGATCACCATGGTTGAGATAAGGAACCTGATAAGGAGCATGAGGCACCGTTGTATGGCTGTTATTGCTGCAAATGGAGGCCATACAAAATACTGAAATTGAATGTGACTTTTCGACCCTACCCTTTATCAGTTTAACGTTCTTTTCATGCGTAACGGAACAAGATTTGTCGATCAAATTGGACCTTTTTGTTTTGTGATGAGAACCCCATGTATCAATTTCATTATGAATGGTATATATTATTTACATTACTGTGTGTTTCATTAGATATTTTAAATTGCTAAACTTATTTTGCTCAGTATATATATATATATATATATATATATATATATAATTATTAGTTTTTTAGTAAGTGTGGCGTTAGGTTTTGTACTAAGAGCTAGTGTAGTGTTCTGATTGGTAAGGGTAAGCCAGTGAAGCTAAGCCTGAAGGTAATATTATAGTTTGTTTAAGATGGAACCTTACGATTTTCAAATATTTAGATGGAATCTCAAACCCCCAGTTCCCTTCTCTCTGGATCCGTGCAATTGTCAAACATCGTTTAACATTCCTTACAATTCTTAAATGAATTTTTTCCGCTATTTTCCAGATTAACAAACATTTTCCCTCTCCGACGTCAGCCATTTTTGTGTGTGGACGAGACTATTAGTCGGCAGACGTCACGTTCTCAGTACATTGGGTTTGCCTTTGACTCCGACCTTCCAGATTCAATTGTCTATTCTCTCAGCTTCTGTCTACCACTGTTTATTGTTGAGTAAAAGTTTTCTTAACAAAATTATTATGCCATCTTCGGAATAAGAAATCATAATTGTTTCATTATCTCGATCGAATAGCACTTTTAGCATGATTTATTCCAGAAATATTAATGAATTTGCTACTGCTAGGTAGACGTTAGCGTGAAGTGTTATTTTAGAGAAGGTTAATTTTTAGATTTTAGCAGGGGAGGTTGGTTTATGGGCGTTTGCGGAGGATCGACAGAGAACAATCCGGGTTTTGTGCCAGAACTGCAGGGTACCTCAAGTCACACGCAGACTTGTCAGGTTTGTAGGTATGTTTGGTTTACATCATTGTAGCTGTATTTAACGCTCTTCATCTAGTATGCCGGTATAAAGAAGAATAATGACCCCTCACAGAATAATGACCAGGGGTCACTTTTCGACGTAGAAAATTGATCCCCGTTCATTATTCGACATAGAAAAATTACCCCTTTGCCCGTAAAAAAGTGGCATTTCATTAGAAAAATCAACCCATTCCACATGAAGAAAAATGACCCCTCGTAAATTTTAATAAGTTTTTTTCTCTGGTAATGCCTATGGGAGACTGTTCAATATTGTCACATTAATGACAGTAAACAGTATGCGAATTTATCATTTTTGTTTAAATTAACTAAAAAATGATTAAGAAAGGTAATTATTTTTAGAAAATAAGAATTTACTCGTTATAACAAAATACCGACTCGTTGCACCGAGATATTTATCTAGTCATAACGAATTATCTCGTTATTGCGAGTGAATACATGTATATAGTTATATTGAGATATTCTTGTTGCTATACCCCCGGCGTCGGCGTTTTTGGAGCAGGTTCCAAAAGAAAAGGTAAAGATAACGAACAGTGATCATAAGTTCTATAAGAAATACAAAATATAGAAGCCGCCCGCGTGGCGCAGTGGTTAGAGCGTCGGGCTCAAAGATCTGATGATCCTTGAGTCGGGGGTTCGAATCTCACTGTGGGACGTGGGTGCCGGTCTTTCGGATGAGACCGTATAAACCGAGGTCCCGTGTCGCAGTAGGTGTGGCACGATAAAGATCCCTCCCTGCTCAAAGGCCCTGAGTGCCGAGCATAGGCCTAAATTTGCAGCCCTGTCACCGGTAATGGTGACAGCCGCCGGATAGCTGAAAAATTGCTCAGGCGGCTATAACAATAAACAAACAAACAAACAAAAAAACCCCAAAATATAGAGTTGGACAAACACGGACTCTTGGATATACCAGAGGTATTTCTCCTTCACGGTTGTTAATATTTTCGTGAGGAGCAAAGATAGGGGCTTAGCAGAACATTTACTGGATTCCGCAATGTATCTTTGTTGTAAGGGGTTTTGTGAAATTTAGGAATCCAGTATAGGTACGGTAACTCATATTCATCCATCCCATTGACTAGGGTATTAAATGTATCTTGGATTGAAACAAGATTTTGAAGAATTTCATCTTTTGAAAAGGCAGTACGATTGCCAGATATGGAATAAATATCAAGTTCGTTCAAAATACAATTGTAATAAGGAGCATTACAAAGACAATGTTGTTACAAGCTTTGTCAGTTGGCACCAAAGTGTATTCCTCATGTAACCTATCTAATTCTATTATCACTTCTGGTTTACTAAACACGGAAGGATAGAAGGATACCTACTTTTGTTTATGTGTTCAATACGAGATTTCTAAGTTAGGTCGTACATGTAACTTCACAAAACTTGCTTGGATTCTGCATTTGGGGATAATGATGGACTTAAAAGACTTGGATGCTAAATCTGAGTTATAAATTTCAGATGCTGGAGGAGGATAAAGTTGATGGAGGAGGATAAAGTTGTTGGACCAGGTTAAAGTTTTTTGAACAGAGGTGTTGTGATGACCATAGCCAAGTTATTACTGGTTCTATCTTCACCAAACTTAGATAGATGGTGCATCTTGTGATAATAATAGACTTCACGGGCTTGGATGCTAAATCCGAGCCACAGGTTTCGCATGCTGGAGGAGGTTATAGTTTCGTAGTATTTGGTGATCAGGTCTTCCAACAATCTGTTGCAATTCCCATGGACACAAATTTTGTCCCTTTGTTAGCTAACCTGTTTTTATATTTTTGTGAGGCAGAATTTATTGAAAGCTTCTACATGAGGAGAAAAAATCTCTTGCTGGGCCCCGAAATTTAGATACATCGATGACGTTTTATCTGTTAATAATGTTCATTCATATGTGGATTCGATATTGAAAATAGATTTTAACGGCAAATTAACAACTCGACTTTATGACAAACGGGATGATTTCAGCTTCTCCATCGTCAACTTCCCATATTTCTGTAGCAATATTGCATTATCACCTGCATCTGGTGTTTATATCTAAAAAATGATTCGATACGCAAAAGCTTGTTCTGCATATGATAAGTTTTTGACACGAGGCAGGCTACTGACAAACATTTTTTTTTTCAATTTACACATCATTTATTAAAAAAATAACTGTCAGGATTTTTACATGCCCTGACAAATAATTTGTTACAGGGGTTTCAACACGTTTGTTTAAAGTCAGCATTTCGCAAAATTCATGGTCATTATAGCAATCTGGTTTGCCAATACGATCTGCCATTGCATTAAATGCTGTCTGACGTGTTTTATACCAATTGAAAGTTTACTTGGTCAAGATATAGGGTTCACGGCGTGTGTGACCGGTCGACGGGGAATGCTTACTCCTCCTACGCACCTAATTCCACCTCTGGTATATCCAGGGGTCTGTGTTTGCCCAACTCTTTATTTTGTATTCTTATGTAAGTTATGAGAGTGATCACTGTTCGTTATCTTTATCTTTTCGTTTTTAAAGCATGTTAAATTTGTTGGAGCAGGTCGCATATCTAGTAACGACTAGTCCTAACCTATTCAGACTTGCACGGTTGATATAACTATGTATATGAAGTGCAGAGTTAGCATCAGATATGGAACCTGAATAATAAGTTCTGCTAGGACAGGTTAAACTTTTTTTGGGGGGGGCAGTTCAAAGCGGGACAAATACTTGTAGCTGATTAGATATTGAAGTAACAACTGGTAATGTAACTATGAATATGTAACAAAGACCTAGCTTCAGATACGGAGTCTGACCTCGGATATCAAGATGCTTAAAAAACATGAACAAACAAACAAAACCATACAAGAAAATCTCGCATCAGATTATATAAAAACAAAGCTAGCATCAGATACCGATCTTGGTTTTCACAATCCTACCTCACTCAAACTTTCTTGATTGATGTGACTGTGGATGTGTAATATATCTTACGATACCCAGTGGCGGATTTAGAGGGCCGCCCCATCCCTTTTCCGCCACAAATTTACAAAATGATGTAAGCAAAATTCTAGATTTGGCACACAAAATGGCTGAAAATTTTGGCTAATACTTGACTTTCACATCCCCCTTTTTCGGAAATCCTGGATCCACCACTGATACCATTATGGTATGAAATTGCATTATATGATATGGAATAATTAAGTGCTATTTTATTACCCATATCATGAGAACTTGTAACAACCCCTTTAAATATCATATCACTCTTCAGGGACAGGGTCAGTTTTCTACGGGGTCAATTTTTCCCCCAGGTATAACATGCGGAAAACTGACCCCTGGGCATTTTTTTCTACAAAATAATCCAATTTTTCTACGGATGGGGGAGGGGTCATTTTTCGACGTCGAAAAATGATCCCCGGTCATTATTCTACGGGGGTCATTATTCTTCTTTACACCGGCGTGAAGCGTCACAGTTCATGCCCTCATGTATTTTCAAAATTGAAATTTATCTCATATATTTACATTCTACTTTCACTTCTGTCGGAATTCCCAGTAATTAAAATAGACGTACTACATTTAATCAAGATTCATGCGCGCATTGTTCACAACTGCATCGCATCCATGGGATTGAGTTACCATTTGTAAAGGAATCAAATTGTCAGGTCAATCTACTCCTCTGACAATTTTTGTTCAAGTAGCCTTGCTTATCATTAATCTCATTTTAGATTTCCCATTTTGAATATCTGCAAAAAAAACCCAAAAAAAACAAAAAAACAAAAAAAACAAACCCCCCACCCCCCAAAAAAAACAAAACAAAAAAAACAAGAAAAAAAACCAACAAAAAACGAACAAACAAACAAAAAACAAACAAACAAAAAACAAAAACAAACAAACACCCCCCCTCCAAAAAAAAAAAAAACAAAAACAAAAAAAACACCCGAAAACAACTGCAATCATATTTGATATCCTCATGTCCAATGTTGCGGCATTGATTTTTGGAGTTGTCTTTCTTGGTTAAGCTTTAAATAAGTTCCGCAGAATTTTGAAACGTTTTATCATAAAAACTATTAAATTGCATTGGATTTTTGATAATAAATACAAAATATCAGACTGAAACAATCATTCAAGTTACACACTGTGTTTCGTGTATTTTCCGACTATAATTTCCCTTTGGCTGTGAAAGGATGTCGAATGTTAACTCCCGTTCCTCGAGTTCCATTGTAGATGAATAAGTCTGCTAGATCAGAATTTTAGAATTAAGAAAAAAATCATTTGTCAAAGTAATTCAGTGGGTTTTTTAAAATTTAGTTTTGGTTTATTTTCACGAAATGTGGAGTTAACATTGGTTCAATAAATCTATATATTCATTTATTTACGATATACAGACTCGGGCGTTTTATGGCTTAACATTTCACCCCTAATCAGCGATGAACTCTTTCATATATATATATATATATATATATATATATATATATATAGTGCATATCATGCAAATTAGATAATGATGACCGTTTCCTCATTCTCATGAAAATTCATCTCTCTATTTCACGTGGTGCTGTTTAACTTGTACAAAATAGATCTCTGTATTAGAATTGAGCTTTGGATATAGGATTATATGTTTTAGGGGATGTTTTCTATTATATCTGTTATGTATCAACATTTTCTACTCAGAGTTCCATGCACTACAACCCTCAACGGCTTTGTACAGAAATCTTTTGAACGTTTCTAATAAGAATCATTTATGTTTTGGAATTAGTAAATATTTAGTCATATCACGAAATACTTTTGGTCCAGTTAATTTGATGTTTACTGTAAATTGTTTAAAATCACTGTATTTGGAACTACTTCATAATACGCGTATGAATGTAGGACAGTCACATGGTGGAGATTTGATGTATATATGGAAGGGCTGTAAAAATTTAAGATAAACCTAGAAAAATATTATACAAACATCTAAATGGTGAAAATGTACCCATGAAAGTGTTAGTGGGCTACGAAAAGAGCCTGATTGATCACAAAACGAGAATTGTTTATAACAAGTGATTAAATAATCGCCATCTGGGGAGAGAACGATGTATCAAAGAAAGGCGAATGTGTGATGCGGCTTACTCAAAAACCATGCGCGCTATGCTTGATGACTTGGGTAAACTAAAATCAACTCCGAAGCTAGACTGAACATTGGAAATAATGTTTTTGTTCAGTCTTCCTCTTTGTCAGCAAATTAAATCTTGTCCTGACATATGAACTATAAAAGATAGACTTCATAATTGGTGTACCAAAACATTAAGATCAAAGCTATGTGATAAAGTTTTAGGTCATAATGAAATTGCCACCACAGTACTTCGCATGCATATGTTTAGATTGACTAATTAAATTTGCCAAACTGTTGAAAGTATTGATAGAAGTAAGTAGATATCATTGTACTAATTGTGTTTTAATTAGCGTACATATATTTGATATTTTACATCTACTTTTTTTTTTTTTTTTTTTTTTTTTTTTTAAAATTATCAATAAGATTTTTATTGCAAATTGAAGTGAAATATAATCTTGTTAGAGTAGCAAACAAATCCATATATCTCACGTATGGACGCTTCTAATCTGCTTACGATGGCACTTCTACAAACCTGGTCGAATATAACACAATTTACCAGGCTGAAGCTAGAAGCCGTTAACCAGCAGCCAATAAGCCCGTAAAGGCTAGTAGCCTCTAATGAAAATCATCAAAAAGACTGAGAGTACATATAGAAAAATATTTAGTTTGAAACCTATTTTAAAAGAAAATTTGAATTAAATTCATGTTTTGAATTAATGAATGTCAATCGCAACACGCATGAACAACTTAGCTCACATGAGATGTTACACATTAATGGTAAATTGATATATATATATATATATATATATATATATATATATATATATATAAGCAATTTGTAATGAAAGGTAATGAAAGGATGGAAGGAAATAAAATTGACTACACTTTTTATTTTGTGATCTTTTTGAATAATTAATTTTTACACCTTACATGAAAGTAAATGCTGATAATTTAGCGCATCAGAACATCATGATCTTAGTCATTATGTACCAATGATAGATTTATATGATAAGGAAAACTATATAATGTGGGATGCTTTATTATCTCAAGGCTGATCCTATTTTCCATGTGTCAAACCATTGAAAATATTCTTTACATTAAAAAAAACCTTTTTCTTTAACAAAAAGAAATCAGCAAAAGAATTTTTTGATAAAGTACTGTGAGGAAAAGGATTGAATATTGAAACAAACACTTTCTCTGTAATATCTGGGGAGTAATACCTCCACCCAACTAAGAAAGTAGGCCTATGTTATCAAAATCTGGATTAGCTCAGAAATAAAAAACAAACAAACAAAAAACATTCCGTGACATACTTGATACAGGAGTTTCATGACGGCCTTTTATGTCACTAATGTTTGAACGAACAACAGAACAAGATAAAGGACTCTTAGGCTTATTATTTCTCGCTTTCAATTTGAGACTGTAGGGGTACTACCATATGGCTCCTGTGGGTTGGGACATATTTGGAATCCCTATTTCTACTATGTGAGTGGAGGAAGAAACAAAATTTTAAGTGCCCACTGGTTGGAGTAGAGAATCTTAAGGGGTACTCGATGCCATGCCAATATGATAAGGAAAACTACTCAATGCTATGCAGACAAGAGGTCTGCGATACTCGGAAATGTAGTTTAGCTCGCCTAAACTTTGACATTTTAAGTATATCCTAGAGAACAAAAGGGTTTAATGACTGCGTCTCTAGCTTTAATCTTTGAAGACAATGCAGAATGAACATCAAGAGAAGGTAAAATACACATAGGACTACCATTTCCCGCTCTCAGTTTGGGTCTGTAGTGGTACCACCCGGTGGTTCCTGGGGGTCGGAACAAATTTGGAGTCATTTTTTCTATTTTGTGAGGGGAATAAAGGACAAAGTATCCACAGGTTGGAGTAGAGAATCCCAAGGGTTACTCGATGCCATGCAGACAAGATGTCTGTGATACCCGAAAGTGTTTCGCTCGCCTGAACTATGATATTTTCTGTATCTCGTAGGCAATAAATAAGTTTAATGACTGCCTCTCTAGCTGTAATTTTTGAAGACAAGGCGGAAGGAACATCAAGACATTGAAGGTAAAGGATCCCCAGGGCTATTATTTCCCGCTTTCAGTTTGGGGCTGTAGTGGTACCACCCGGTGGCTGCTAGGGGTCGGGACATATTTGGAGTCCCTATTTCTACTCGGTGAGGGGAAGAAAGAAAAAGGTGTCTACTGGTTGGAGTAGAGAATCCTAAGGGGTACTCGATGTCATGCAGACAAGATGTTTGCTTCCATCCTTTCATTACAAATTACTGATATAAATTCAATTCACCATTAATGTGTACGCTGGTACGTTAAGACAGGTTATGAAAATCTTTGCTTGTATAAAATCCGCAAAACAATTGAAATAGGTATATCACTAAGTATATATATATAATTTAATTAAGTTTTATTCATACATAAAATAAACCATGCAGCTGCTAAGATTATTATTATTATTATTCTATATTTATATAGCGCTTTATCTTGGTAATCAAAAATTACCCTAAAGCGCTTTACATTTAAGACAATAAAACAAAGTACAATAAATGCGTAAAAAGTAACATAATAATACTAAACTGAATTCAAAATAGAAACTAAAAGTAGATAACATAACATTTTTTTTTAAATGAATGCTAAAAACTTAGCTAAGTGATTAATAATAAGCAAGTCTAAAAAGGTGTGTTTGTAAATGTTTTTTAAAAGATGAAAAGAATTACGAAATGTTATACTGCTGTCGTGTAATTTATGCCTGATCAAAATGAAAGGAAACTGTCGTCAGAACTGTACATCGAGTGACGGTGACGCATTTAAAGAATTTGTTAGTTATGCCAAGTATCGACACAATGTGGAGTATCTGAAATATATAACATGAGATATATGGAATATATATGTGGAAGATTGAGAATTGATTGATAATACGAAGGCATGTTTATTTCATTCATTGACAATTTTGTTCAATGGAAAAAGCATTCCATTCAGCATGTCGATCCGACTTTCCTCTGTCACAAAATGGAACAAAGCTGCAAAAGTTTCACACTACGCCGCAAACGTTTAGAGCCTTTTCATACGCCGTGCGAAAAATTATAAACTAACGTACGACAATTACTGTTAGAATCGTCTGTTATGAAAACTTTCAAATAAAAAAAAACATCAGTATAAAACTTGAAACATAGATGATTTTGTGTTTATATGTTTAAAAATCAGTTCTTTCTGAAAGCGGTAGGATTCTAGCAGCACGTTTGACAAACTATGGGCGTTTTATCTCATTTTCGACGTTTAAATCCTGTGGTAATGTTCATTTTCTATTAAGGTACACTCGTAATTTATTTATAGCAGCCATGTAATAACGTCATACGGAAGCACATTTGTCATGTTATGATACAAAATGTTCCCATGTAAGTACCCAAAATAGTTTTAAAAAGTTAGTAGTTCCCTTCCTTTGTGTAGGACAGATTTTAAAGATTGTGTTTGTTTGTTTGTTTTACGTCCAGTCGAGAATTCTGCACTCATTATTATTATTTTTCTACATTTATATAGCACTTTATCTAATTAAATCAATTACCTTAAAGCGCTTAACATGTAAGACAATAATAAAACAAATCAGAACAACAAATGCATAAAATAAACATACGACTTAACTGATATTGAGACGTCACCAGCGGTAGGTGAAATTTACAAATTTAGACCTATGCTTAGCGCGCAGGGCCGTAGCAGTGAGGGTACTTTACGTGCAAACGCCTGCCGCGACACGGGATCTCCGTTCTTTTCACTTCAAAATGACGAACGTCACTACCTATTTTTACGTTTTAGGTTTAACGCGAGCAGGGCTTGAAATCACGACCTTCAGATTACGAAGCGAACGCTCTAACCACTGAGCTACCGCGGCCGGTTTAAAGATTGTGCAATTTACGTACATAAAGGGAGTATGTCCTGCCTTAATATACCTGCGTAACCTCTCATGTGAGATAAGTTGTTCACGTGTGTTTTTGTTTACATGTGCCATGTTTTTGTTTACATATATATTGCGTGATAGAAAATATTATGTTTAAAACAAATTGAGATGTGACAAACTCTAGAAATTGTTTCATTGTGTTCAGAATTAACTTTTGAATTGAAAATATTTGCTTTAAATGAAACGTTTACTATTATATTTAACTTCTGTAAACAAAATTTTAAAAAAGATCACACAAGCCTTGTGTATATAACAAAGAATTGTGATTGATGATTGATTGATTGATTGATTGTTGTTTTCCGCCACACTCAACAATTTTTCAGTTATCTGGTGGCGTCCAGTTTTTTTATTGGTGGAGACACAATGTACCCAGACACAATGTACCCGGGAAGAGACCAACGACCTTCTGGCAAACATCCTCATATATATCGGCACGAGCGAGAATCGAACCCGCGTCAACTAGAGGTGAGAGGCCTTGTGATTTTGAGCGCGATGCTCTAACCACTCGGCCACGGAGGCCCCATTTGAATTGTGAGCTCTGTACCTCTCTTGTAACTGACATTCATATTTTTGCTGACCATTAGAAATACCTTTGTTAAGCAATGCAAACATTGAAAATGAAAAAATGAAATTTTTTAGCTCAAATCGTGTTCATGCCCTTTAAATATTTTTCTATGAGTACTCCCAGTCCTTTGATGATTTTCCTTCGTGGCTGCTATATTCTACGGGCTTATTGGCTGCTGGTTAGTGGCTGCTAGCTTCAGCCTGGTACATAATTTATCAGTATAAAATATTTTGGGGAAACGATGACCGACTTGATCGTGATGTTTGCACGTTGAATCCAGTAATCATTATTCTGTAAAACGCGTTCAACATGTTGTATATATATGTATATGTAAGCGTGATATAGTGAAAAGATGATTGTTGTATCAAATCACCAAAGGAAAACTAAAAATAGTCATCAGTTCAAAAGCCATTATATTTTCTCCAACTTCTGTTTTATGAGCCGTTAACACAAACATTAAGACGATGCTTTCCAATCACGAAAATTCCGGTAGCTTGTTTATGAACCAGTAACACCCACTCACGAGCAGTGTATTGAACTTCCTTTTCTGCAGTAATACTTTGAGCATTGACGGAGAACCCACAATTTCACCCTTTAGGACAAAGTTATTAAAGTCAGTTCTAATTTGGTAAAAGGTTAAAACAAATAAGCAAACATAACGCTTAGTTTAATGAAAAGTCAAAAATTACCTTCATCATGCAATGCATTTGTCTTTCGGGACTTCAACATACTGAATTTGTATTCATATTCAAATTTTAGGGCTTACATAATATCCTAAATACACGGACGACAGGACGTTTGGTATGCCCCCCCCCCCCCCCCCCCCAAAAAAAACCCCACCCCAAAACAAACAAACAAACAACAGCAACAACAAAAAACCCCATTCTTTTTATTGCTTATTATTTTGTTAAGCTACCTATCCTGATGTTAACTGACTAACCTACCAATTATCTTTACCTCGAGGAGCACTAGTTAAAGTGCATAAAGGGTACTAAATTAACTGTATGTATTGTGATGGAGTGTGTCACGTAATTCATCGCATCGCAGTAACTCGATTCAAAATGGATTTCCTCTATAAAAATTAATTTGATATGAAGTGATTACAGGTTTTCACTTTCATAACTGGTATTAAATCTACAACTTTGGGAACTATATTATTTTTTTCTGACTCTAGAAAGGTGGAAATCAATCTGTCAAAGTAGTAATCATTCTCAGCACATTTATTTCAACACAGAAAAAGGTACACTTGTTTAGCAATGATTTTCAGTGCATATATTTGAAATTTTGTTGAATACAGAGAAATAGACGCTTTATTTTGATTTTCATGTTAGTAATTATCTAGAGTGAACCGACCTTGAAATTTTCAAATATATTTCACAAGAAAGAAAATTCTGTATCATACCATATTTAAAGCTCAAACACAATGCATTTTTTTTTCTTATTCAGTTGTGCTATAATTTCATTTGGAAGTGATTTATACAATATTTTCTTTGTTGTTTTATCGGGTGATGAAGAAGCAAGCATTGCAGAAAAAAAAATCATAACCCCAGGGTTATCAGTGGCGAATCCAGGATTTCCGAAAGGGGGGCATGTAAAAGTCAAAATATTGAATTGGAGACCTATGAAGATTTTTTTTATCCTAGGTCAATGTGCGATCTTCATTACACTACAGCTTTTCCCCCATTGTTTTCTTTTCAGTCAGCATCTTTATTTCCTTTAGATCAGCTTAATGTCACTGTCCATGCGCAGAAGGTAGAAGGGTGCCCCCCACCCGATTTTGGTACATGTAAATGCAAATAAATATGTTTGACCATTCTTTTGCACTTTCCGTCGTAGAATACTATGTATTATTCCCGAAAATAGATTGGGGAAAATTGTATGTCATTCTGAATTTTCTTATTTATATATCAAGTGCTTGCCCTAACGGTATCGCTATCAACATATTTAGTAGTGAATGGAATTGGAAATGATAAATAATTGAACCCGTAAACTGAAGGATCAATTCTTTAAAATTCTTGGGCCTCTCCCCTACATGAACAATTTTAAGGTGATTAAACGGAACTATTTCCTTTACACACGCGCGTGTGTGTTTGCTGTTTTGTTTGTTTGCTTTTATTTACTCTAAACCACCGATTAACAAGCACGGATAATTTGCAACATTGATCTACACGGATTCATAAGATCTTATTTACATTATTAAAACTAGAAAAAGTATTTATTTAAAGCGTTGAACCTAGAGTATACCAAAAACCAATATACACCCCCTCTCCCCTCTTATTATCTTCAGCTTAATTCAATATTAATTATGCCCCCTTGATATTTGTTTGCATGTACGTATATTCGAACTGCTTCAAATAACTTAATAGGATATATATCATCCCTGAATATCACTTATAAGTCGGATTAATTCCTTGTCTGAAGTTGCATATCGCTTTGTTTTTAGTACCCATTTAAAATGATATCCTGTTATCCTCGCTTTTCTTCAATCGGAACATCATTCGGTCTTTTCTGGAGAAAAAACCTCGGACGTATTAGTAGGAATACTCATCGATTTGATGGGTTTCAGTGATTAGGTTCCGCTTAAGCACACAATATGAAATATATCTGCAAAATACAAGGGCTGCAAAATTTAGGCCCATGTTCGGCGCTTATGGCCTTTGAGCAGGGAGAGATCTTTATCGTGCCACACCTGCTGAGTCCGATTTTTTGTGGTCTCATCCGAAAGGACCGCCCCATTTAGTCGCCTATTACGACAAGCAAGGGGTACCAAGGATCTATTCTATAACCCGGATCTCCACGAGTCTCTGAAAATAAAACGGTCTTGTGTATTAAGTATTAAATATCCACTTACAACACTCAAAAAAATTTGGTCAGAACAAAACATGGCTATAGCTAAGGTGGTTGCTTCAGTTCTGTGGTGAACATCGATCGCTGAGAGTGAATATTGTGTACTTTTGGTTTTTTTAATTCTTTGACCCGGTTCCTAATGTCCTACCCGGTTCCTAGTATCCGGATACCCGACGTAATTGGATGTAATCATGAATATAATATAAAACCTAATATTTCACACAAGTTGAAAGACGTGTATGCGTATATTACAGGAGCGCGGCCTGTTCTGATATGGATTTTCAAAATGCACTTCCGTTTCTGCGGGATTAACATCTAATGTATTTTTCACGAATTCCCCAAATTAATGTAATATAACTACATAATCTGGGAATTGAAGTTACTGTTAAAATTAGCTCTCGGGTTGTATAATCTCTAGATATAAATCAAGCGTGTTTACAGTTTACTTTAAAATGCAACAAGAAAGCAACTTGACGTAAGATTCAGTTATCAGGCCACAGAAAATACGAAGAAATCATTCTATCATTATTATTACTTCTTTTTATCAGATCGGACCATATTGTCGATATGCATTTTGTGCATCACTACAGGATGAAGAGTTAATTGTGAAGTCATACTTTAATTAATACGTCTTTTAGTAAGCAAAATTAGTTAGTTGAGACAATTTAATGCAGAAGGTAAACAACTTTTCAAGGCATAAGGTTTGGAGTTTTTACTTGTCTAGACTCGAAACCTTTTCTCACTCCAGGATCACTGAAATATATTAGTAGCTGTGTGAATCTGCAAAAATAGTCTTTGAATCCACAAAACACTGTACACCCTTTTTGAATTTCATGAGTGAATAGTGATAGATATGAATAAACTGAACCCGAAGCAAACGCAGTACAAATTGAAAACACTAATGTTTATTAAATTTTACATCCGCTTAATTTATCTATTTAGGGTTTATACAAACCAAACGCTAAAAATTAAAAATAACTTCAATCTTCAATTAATTACTTACAGTAAATTTTTGGAAGAAACCATTAAAAATATATTTACATTAATTCCACAGAAACGCATATATAAACCCATATCAGGACACCATGCTCTTGCGATCTGTGGTAGCAGGGGACAATTTTGCACTATAGACCCGGGCAACATTGTTTAAAAAAATGGAAATACCCCATATCTGAAGTGATATTACATGTGTAAATATGTGTAAGATAATTTTAAGATACATATCTGAGTGCTTATTGTAAACTTGATATGCATTATGCAGGTGTCACCATGATTCCTAGCATAGAAATGAGTGCAAGTACGAAATTAAGCCACGTGGTCAGTTGCTGAAGAAATTCAGATGGTCCAGGAATAGGTCTGTAGCTGAGGGGGAAGGTGGATAGTCCCATATGAACGGCAGTCTTTTTAAGAAGGGCAGACAGAGTTCTTGATTGTGTACAGTTTCTAAATCCCCTCGTGCGGTACTATAATGGGGTTTGGTTGGTGCGGATATAGCCAAAATGAGAGAAAATCAAAGTGAGAAAGGGGCACCTGCTCGGAACATGTTTTGTGCACCAGCACAAGTATATGTGGATTTCATGTAATCAAAGGTCATAAATTATTAACTACATCAATATGAAATACAAATATTGACATAAAGGGGAAATATGATTTTCGTTAATATTTCATAACCCGACTTTTACATATACCCCCTGCCTACATGTATCAGAACCCCCAAAACTGTCCCCTCCCACCTGTAATAAACATTGTAATTGTCAAATTGTACTGCTTTTGTTTCGGGTTCAATTTATTTTATTTATATGCAATACAATTAGGGTGTGCACAGTTTTGTGGATTCGAGACTATTTTTGTGGATTCACTTTGCCAACTAGTAATACAGATGTATATCGAAATGGTCGTGTAGTGATAAGGGGAGTTGAGTCCAGACAAGTGCGTGACAACTCTTTTTTAAAGTCGTTATCCTCCATAAAGTTTCTATTAACGAAGTTTACTTACTCTAGCAATTAAGATATATCAATTAAAGCATCACTTCACAATTAACTCTTCGTATCACTTCACAATTAACTCTTCGTATCACTTCACAATTAACTCTTCGTATCACTTCACAATTAACTCTTCGTATCACTTCACAATTAACTCTTCGTATCACTTCACAATTAACTCTTCGTATCACTTCACAATTAACTCTTCGTATCACTTCACAATTAACTCTTCATCCTGAAGGGATGTACGTACTTAATGCATATCGTCAGTGTAGTCCGATCTAAATAAAAAAAATAAAATAAAAAATAACAACAGAATATAATTTTTATGATATTTTCTGCAGCCTGATACCTTTGACGCTTGCGTCAGGATGATTTCTTTTTCCCATTTATGACTAATACATGCCACCTAAAACTCCTTTACAACATATATTAAGGAAGACTGACGAAGGAGGCTGGGGGTTCTGGGCAACTGTTGTTGATACTTGGCAGGAAATAATTAACTACACAGGAAGGAAATATTAGTTTTGGCGGGGAAGCACTTGAAGCTAATCCTTCTTCAACGAATACCTCATTCATATGAAAAGAAGTCGTTCGTGGTTGTATATTGTTTAACGTCCCGATCGAGAATTTTTCACTCACAGTCAGACGTCACCATTGCCGGTGATGGCCTGCCAAATTTAGGCCCATTCTCGGCGCTGTCGGCCTTTGAGCAGGGAGGGATCTTTGTGGTGCCACACCACCTGCTGTGACACAGGGTCTCGGTTTTTGAGGTGTCATCTGAAGGACCACCCCATTTAGTCGCCTCTTACGCAAAGAAAAGGGAACTGAGGACCTATACTAACCCGAGGATGAAAAATATGATTTATATATAGACAAAATTTAAAAAACCCCACGAAACGAAAAGTGAAAAACAATTTGATACAAAACAACCAAAATTATATATATATATATATATATATATATATATATATATATATATATATATTCCAAAACAAAAACTTGTCTTATGCGTTATAGAATTTGTTTCTGTCATGACATAACGTCATATTTGCGGGCTGCACTTCTGTGGACTCATGCAGCATTGACTCATTTTAGTATTCGTATAAATAATTTCATATTCTGTATTACAGGTGTGTTTATATTTGGAGCATTTATCCTAATGGTGTTTGTTGATGTCACTAAGCTGATGACAGGGCGACTACGACCAAACTTCCTGGAACTGTGCAAAGTAAACATGACCGCGTGCAGACTCAGTGGAAACCAAGGTGATGACAGTTTGTGCCTGGAGAAAGACGAGATGGTGATAAAGCATGCGAGGTAAATCAGTTTTTCGTATTTCTAAATTGTATCACGCTTTCACTATCTAGATTACAGAGCATAAAGTGTTTTACAGTAATGGAATATTTTAATCTTGTATTTAAAAGGTTTAGATATTGCATATGGTAACAAATTTTTTTATATATGCTCACTTCTCCCTCCCCCCCCCCCCCCCCCTCTCTCTGAAATTCGTTACTTTCATGTTGTCCCTTGCAGGTTAGGAATCTAAAGGAAAGGAGAAAAAAAGTGTAAATATACTAAAGTCGTACAAGAATTTACAAAGAGGAGTGATGCTAAAAACCTAAACCTATCAATGGATGAAAGGAATATTTTCTGCAGTTTTCACATAACGTACCAAAATCCATGTCTTCTTTGAAGTCTACCAAACTATGATGTGAAAATTATTTCGAATAGTTCAACAAACCACTATGTAAGAATTCTTAAAAGACTTTCGAAGAGAATGTGCCCTCAATGAAATAGTTCTGATTTCAGTTCAATTTTCACCCTATCAAACTTTATTGCAAAGTTTAGGTAACCTCTAGAGAAGTCCATTATCCTTTACTATTGTGACAAGTAAAGTAAAATCATAACGGGAACACAGACAAATCAACGAGTTCCTTACCATTGATAAAAGATTTTCACTTTTCATCGTGAACTTGTTTGATTAGATATATGAGAAAAATGTGATTCAATATATCTATAATATACCTATTGAGTGCAAAGTTTTTTTAATGTTATAAATCCTTAGTATATACCTTACAGGTGTATATTTGTAAGTTTCATTCTTCTATGACATATAGATTGAACCTGTCATAAAAATATCAACTTGTTCATTTATCCGGAAAGTATAGGAGAATTGCAGCAGCCGAAACCTTATTAGGCCAAGAAAAAAATTGTGTGATTCCCATTACATGTTTTTCAGAAATAGGTAGGTAGGTACATTTAAAATTTTTTTGGTGGACGAAGTAATATAAAGATCTAAATCCCAATGTAAACTTTGAATCCTTATTTTGGCCCTACCCCTTAGAGACTGACAGACAGTCGGATGCCGAACAGACAATCGGACGCCGGACAGACAATCGGACGCCGGACAGACAATCGGACGCCGGACAGATGGTGATCAGAAAAGCTCACTTGATATACCCCCTCCCAAATGATAACAAAGAGCATAAAGACGGAACAGATTCCGATGCAAAAGTAATATTTGCTTACACTGTTAAAGCTGTCACGAAATGCCCGCGACATTAAAATCTGTCGATTTAATAATCAAAGTTGCTTAAGTTATCTCTGCGATAAATGGGACATAAAATGAATTATAAAGTTGCCCAGCGGTCATTAGGCACTCTGTCTGATGGGAATGACCTTTTCTTCCCAACCAATTCACATATTTGTGAAGTGATGAGCATAATTTTGACGTTGTAATCTATGAAATAATATTATCAGTAGCTTTTATAAACAATTCTCCATTTCATGATCAATATACAGGTAGTGTTCAAATTGTGCCCCCCCCCCCCCCCCGATTTCCTTATGAAAGACGCATAAATTAATGTTAACTTCTCTATTAGGTAAATCCAGGCAAATCTGGGTCGAAACATCGGTTGAAGTGTAAACCGTCACCGGTTCCGGCGTTTATACATATATTGCTAAAAGAAATGGATGTAAGCTATGCCTGTCTGCTTCTCTAAAGATAATAATGTAAAGGTATATCGCAGGATGTGCCCTTCTGTTTGTTGGACGAATATGGATAAGTTAACACCTATTTCTTTCTATTTCAAAGACAACGACATGCTGATATCCCTCATAATCTTAACATTACTATTGTCAAACATGGATGTGTTTGGTTGTAAAATATTTTAAAGAGATATATATCAGACATCTTTTTTTTTTATATAAAAATTATACTTGAATACATAAAAATTATTATCTTAAATTATCTGCACAAATGCCAGATTTTCCATGTATGAACAAGGCAGGAATAAAGCACTTTAAATAAAATGTACACGAAAGAAAACGGACTGAACATTGCACAAAAAATCATGAACTGTCAAACCAATCCCATGCCACTACAGTTAACGCGCGCGCGCGCGCACACACACACACACACACACACACACACACATCATCATCATCATCATCATCATCATCGCTGTATTGGCCAATATTTATTCTGTTGACACTATAAAGTATTTGTGTGTGAACCTCTACCGACCAACCGACCGACCAGTGAGAAACGGGATTTATACCGGAGCCCCCTCTCTCTATCTCTCCATCCACCCATCCATCCATCATCCATCGTCATTAGAGAAATGGATATTGTGTGTCTTTCGTACGATTTTTCACTTACAGATTTTAATTTTTTCCAATTTCCCACTTATGATAGAACTTTACATTAAAATTAACGAAACAGTATTATTCCATTTCAATGTTTACCATTATCAACATTGTATATTGCATGTCATTGTTTTGTTTAACTTCGTTTGCCTTGAAATGCGTACCACAATGAAATCAATCTCATTTGTTAATGTCATTCATTAATTCCATTGTCCGTTTTCGATGAAAAGGCAAACTGAATTTATTGTATAAATAATGGATTTTCTGCCATTTCGTTTTCATTTCAGTGCTCTGCCTACTAGAAGAGCCTAATAATTAATTGCAGGTATAAATCTGACATTACAGTGTGGCATGTTATTACCGTTTTAGATCCTCATTTCCTTCGATGGATGCTGCTTTGTCATCGTACGCAGCTATATTTATTTCGGTAAGTCACAGAGAGGGAGGGACTCGACTGAGAAGAAGGTTTCCATGACAGTATGATTTGTAGTATAACGAATTGATCCCAGTAGATACTCTTATTCAAACAGCCCACAGGGATTTAGACCAAAATATTCGGCCAAGTTTGCCGAGTTTTCAAAGTCCATTTTGTTTCCGGCCTGGATTGCAGAGAGAAATATGCTTCATTGCATGGTGTGTCAATGTACTATTTATGTGTTATCTTGATTTCAGTTACTAATTCTTGATAACGGCAGGAATATGAATTCATGATATCCCTGTATATGTTATATTACTATATATTATTGATATCAAGATATCGAATTCTTGATAATTTGACTTATTAAACATTAAAATAAACGGCTGAAATACATGTATTTCTACCTAAAATGATATCAAGACTTGGATAATAATATCTTTTATCAATGAATAAAATTACTGATGTTCAAAATTATTGATATACAAAATACTAATTGAATCTTGGACATCCATAAGTATATAGATATGCTAACTGAATCTTAGACACCAATAATTCAATAGTGATGAGAAAAATAATGAGGTGGAAAGTAATACCAAGCAAGATTCTGTCATTGAAATAGTATAACCTTGGTATTTGCTTCCAACTTAATGCAATTCTATGTAAAGCTATTATTATGACACATGAAGATAGTCAGATTGTACAGACACATAGAAGCGCGGAGTTCAATTTAATCTCTCTTCTGAAAACCAATCGCAACATCTGAATCGTGTCTGATCGAAGTCATTCTTTAAAAAATTCATCCATGTAAGTTTCATCTCTATAGAGAAATAAAAATGAGCCTACCTCCAGGCCCTCCCAAAAGATTTAAATTGGTCAATCATCCAGAAACTTGATTGAAAAAAGCTGATTGAATGTATCGTTACAAAGATCGTGTGTACGCAGGTTTTACCACTGTAGAAATTCAGTTACTAGGAATTAGAACTGTACCCCGAAATTAAGCTTGTTTACACAGCCAGAAAATATATTTCAACAACAGCATCTTAGACAATTATTTTTTAAAAATGTATCTTAACAAGTATTATTCGTGTAAATTTCATACAGTGCGCAGGCACTAACTTGATGGCTTATCTATTGCAACATTTAAAGCATACAGATCTTTCAAGTTAAATCATTTGAGAACATACAAGAGTTACTAGGAATTGATCGTGTCTTCAATAGATTGCTTCATATACTATTGAAGTAGTAATTCTGCAAATTTGCGTGGTTAATGGAAATGGTTTGAATCTGGCTCCATTATAAGTATGTCTGGATACCTTCTGCCTGATTTACAGATTCCATAGGAAAATGCTTAATCATCACTCGTACATAAATATCAAGTGATGTGATAGAGATTCTCACTTGACCACGCAAGTTAGTATGTTGAGCCCTTGGATGGGTGACCGCTGCACGTTATATAATGATGACATCATAGAATCTTCGCTTGCCCAGGATTTTCGGTCCACACCGCTCCCCACAAACCCTTGGCAAATTACGCCACAAAATTGTGGCCAAGTGTACACTGGTCCCGATGATGGACATAGAACCAATGAAAAAAGATAGCTTTCATTCAAAATAAACATGCTTGTCAACAAGCCAACAACGTTGTTTAGCAACAAGTTTTGGAATCGATCTCCACAATGGAACTGTGCCGGTTGTGTGGGGTTCAACTACCACTGAAAAATCGTAGGGTAATTTTTCAGCTTTATTTAAAGTTTTCAAACAACTTTCAGAAGTTCTGAATTACAGCCCATGTCCAAATGACAATCTGTACTAGTAAATTTATTATGCGTGCTTCAACAAGCAAAACAGGCTAAAGGAAATTGATTATGACCTCGAAAACAAACTTCACTCACTTAAAGCCGAAAAGTTAACCATATCTCAAGACTTACGTCATAAACATGTTTTATAGTATGAACATGCGAGGTGCAAAATTAACTGGAATTTCCTCTTACCATGCTGATGTTTCCTGTTACGTTACTCGCGATATTATCGTCCCTGTTTTAGAATTCCTATAGCGCGTAATTGGTCTACCGTTAATTTTACTTCAAAGACTCTTAAGTTGATTTCACCATACTTGTTTATATTTATAACGAACAGTATCATGATAGCCATTACCCGATTGGCTAGATTATAAGGTTCAATTTCAGAATGTTCGCTAGGTGTCGCTACTGCGGACCACAGTTTGCGCGGCGTAATCTGCCAAGGGTTAGTGGGAGCGGAGTGGACCGAAAACCATTGACTTGCGAAGATAACAATGTAGTGGCTCTGGTGTTTAGAGGGAGGACTACTTCAGGTAGAATCTCTTTGGAGCTCTTCAGACTTTGTGTCGATGCACAGGCGTGGTTTCGTGAGAGAAGCTTCCCTGAATGGTGGGGGAGTGTAGAGAAGAGTATATAGGAAATTTACACTGCCTAGTTATGGAACGCCATAACTGCGTTTTGTGGATATTAATGTTGTGATGATACTTCTTCATTACATGCTGGTACTTTAACATTATATGCTGATACTTTAACATTGCATGATGATACTATAACATTATACGCTGATTACATGATGATACTGTAACATTACATGATGATACTTTAACATTACATGATGATACTTTAACATTACATGATGATACTTTAACATTATATGATGATACTTTAACATTACATGATGATACTGTAACATTACATGATGATACTGTAACATTACATGATGATACTTTAACATTACATGATGATACTTTAACATTATATGATGATACTGTAACATTACATGATGATACTTTAACATTAGATGATGGTATTTTAACATTACATGATAACACATCATCATATGTTGGTACTTTATCATGCGGTGGTTCTAAAAATAGGTTGCTTGATTGGTTGTATATTGTTTAACGTCCCTCTTGAGATTTTTTCACTCTTATCACCAATGTCGGTGAAGGGCTGCAAAATTTAGACCTAAGCTCGGCGCTTACGGCTTGTGAGCAGGGAGGGGTCTTTATCATTGCATTATTATTATTTTAAGGATTATGGAGTTAGAATTTTCTATGCAAAATACCTTGATTTCGCAACAAATTGCAAATCATTCCTTGGATTTCAATTACACTTTTTACATTGATCCAAAATTTTACCATTATTTATTGTCCTTGGCCATGAATTTTTCTATGCGATAGACAAGTTCAAGTCCCTGAGTCAATAGCGTATGCGGGTGTATCATGTACCGGTTTAGCGGTGCTCTATTTAAAAAGAAAAACCTTTTGACTGCTCTTACATAAATGATAGTACATGTATTAATGCTTTTTAGCTTGCCTGGGCTAAAAGCTCAAGTGAGCTTTTCTGATCACCTGTTGTCTGTTCATCTGTATGTAAACTTTTCACATTTTCGACCTCTTCTCCAGAACCACAGGGCCAATCTCAACTTAACTTGGCAAAAAAGCATTCTTGGGTGAAGGCGATTCAAGTTTGTTCAAATGAAGGGCCATGCTCCCTCAAAGGGGGAGATAATCACGAAAATGTAAATATTGGATGAGTTCATTTAAAAATCTTCTCAAGAATCACCGGGTCAGAAAAGTTCAAATTTACATGGCAGATTCCTGACATCGAGCAGATTCAAGTGATTTAAAACTATGACCGCCGGGGGTAGGATGGGGCCACAACAGAGGATCAAAGTTTTACATACAAATATATAAGGACGATCTTTAAAAATCTTCTTCTCAAGAACCACTGGGCCGGAAAAGTTCAAATTTATATGGCAGCTTTCTGATGTAGTGGAGATTCACGTTTGTTAAAATCATGTCCCCCTACACCCCGAGGTAAAGTGGAGTCACAATAGGGGATCAAAGTTTTAGATGGAATATATATTGGTCATGTACGAACCATTTACTCCTGAAGCCGTAGCAGACAAGCATTTGAATACCATGGCTATTTTTATCAGGCCACTCGCTCTCTTAAAGGCGAAAATGCGAAGAAGCGGAAGTGCGAAAGAATATCTACAAGAGAATCATGATGTATAGTTATAAATCTTCATATGTGTAGAATAATGAATGAATAGATGAATAATGAGTGAAAAAACCCAACTGTATGCATCAGGCTTTTTATACAATACCAGTCACCTTTTTCTGATCTTTATATTACACAGACCTATGTTCACGGTGCATTGCGGAGTCGATCAGTCCGAGTCCTCCGACCATTCTTGACGTTCCTTTTCTGTATGTTATCTCTGCTGTGTGGATTGGTCAAACTCGGCATTGGCTCAAGCCATTGGACGGACATTGCTGCAGGATTTGCTACTGGGTCTTTCATCGCACTTTACTTAGTAATCCATTTATATTCAAAACCTTTTAAAGGAAAACAATAAATTAATTTTCACAATTGCTTTGAAAGTCAGTATGTTGATTGTTACGCTATCAAGCTATTTGCAAACATGTTTTTATTTAGCATTAAATAATCTGATTGTCGTTTATAGTCTATTTCTATAGAGTTAGGTCCAGCACACATTTTGAAATTGACGGAGAAAAATTCAAATATACAAATACATATTGTATTTATATCATTTTACCAAAAAAAAAAAAAGGGAAAAGCAAACACTTTTAAATCTATTATGACTATATTGACATGGGGTACTGCATTGATAGCCCTATTAGGATGACACGTAGAAGACGTTGTTGTCACACATATGCAAGCATATCTCTTTTGGGCATTTTTGCAACTAGGAAACTGTAATCTCAGTTCTGATAGAAGATATGCGCAGTTGATTAACAGGTTTCAAAACACTTTCGTTAATAACCATAGCTCTAGTTTTCATCGAAGTATAGAGAGAGGGCGACTAGACGAAGTTTGCAACTGTTGTGAACCAATTATCATGAAATATTTTTTTGGGGGCGTTTTTATAGATGTTGTACAAAGAAAGAAATGACATAGATGCTATGGAATTTAATCTCATTAGTGCCTTACAGCACACTGCATACAATTTTAGCTAAATGTGGTGACACAACCCGATGACATAGAGCAATGGTTCTCTTTTGTATAAATTTATATTGAGCCTTTTTTCCCCTGCAGTTACCATACCTACGACAAAAGAAAACATAGTAGACAAATCGTGTTTCTTTTTTAAATATTAAAACTTGTTTTACTGTAAAATAAAATCAGCATAATCCATGTTAAAATGTTGCAATATTTACCAGTAATACAATTACTATAAAGTGAAATTCCAGTGTCCCATTGTTAATGCAACATCTAATTGTTTAAGATAATAAATAATATACGGATCGATGTTCCATGACTTGTATCACACTATCAACCTTGTTTACCGGGACTAGAAAGTGCACTGTGAACATCTTTCCTTTGAGGTTCACCACTGTTTAGCGATATTTGATACACCAGACACGACAATGAACGAATAATCTTTAATTCATTTTCGGATTCAAATATGCCCAGAACACCATTTCTGATCTAGTCCTGAATAATTAAAATAACGACTTCCCAGCAGTTACAGAACACCATAAAGACTTCCCACAAGTTACCATAGCGGTAGTTTTTTTATTAAGTGGTTTTACGTGCTGTGATCTGTATAGCGTGGTTTAAAATGTTAAAATTACCAGAAACCTAACGTCACTGACAACCATAATATACTATAGATAGTATTCATGTGTATGCCTCAAAGTTAGTTATAAACAGTATGAACCTAAGAGGACATGGATTTCTTAAATCATATGTAGTAAACTATCAAAACATACAAATATTTTAGACCGTTGAAAGATTTTAAAAACCAATTGAAAATCTCTGAAATTAACACAAGTTTTGTAAGCATAAATAATAACATGTCGACGTGTCAGATTAGAATAATAGTATTAGAAATTAGATATATATAAAAATCACATTGTGACTCAACTTAAATAAAAAAAATGTTAAAATTTGATTACAAAATATCTAACTATTTTAAAGATTTAAATGGCATTGCCAAAACTAATATTAGAAAATCTAGAAAGTGTTCTTCGCTGATAAAAAAAAAATACCTTTGAATACTTTTTGCAGGGTCGGTATGTTCTACGGGGGTTCAACGAGCAAGTGGATGAGGAAAAGGTCATGTCTCAGCTTGAACAAATTCTACAGGAGCAAAGAGTTTTGGAGCAAATGATCAAAGAGGTACTGAAGGTTATTAGTTCTGTTAAGTATTCTTAATTGTAAAATTTGTACCTTACGGGTCAAATGCAATGATTCAAAGTATGGTTGTTGAGAATATATTCAACGATGCATTGGTAACCAAAAAATAATTCCCTATATGTGCAGAGTGTCTTTCATCAATGAGAGATTGTTTTCATATTCCCTCTATTTGACATGTAATATTACTAATGTATAAAGCATAAATGGGCCACATGTAAACTGAACAACCGCAGTATGTAAAAAAAGATATAACAAGTGTAAAATGAAGGTAATTTAGAGCGTCAGGTCACCTCAATTGAAGACAAGAAGAGCGGAATAATCTACATCCGGGGTGTAATTAGGTCGATCAGAGATGGAAATACCGTGGCGTTTACAAGCCTACTCGAAGATGAAAACGCAATTGTTGAACACAGATTTCGACAGAAATTCAGAGGACCAGAGAGAATTGATGGAGGACAGATTGATCAAGTTCATCCTAAGCTCTTAGTCAGGTTTTCAAGTTTTGGAAGGGAACAACGGCATGTTCATCATTAGAACTTACACTGACAGATTAGACGAAGTGCAGGTATGTCGCTGTACTATACCTCCAGGGTGTGTAAGAGAAGATAACCACGAACCGGCAATGACTTGTTTACATGAGATATTTCTGTTGTAGGATTTTAATGGAGACTCGCAGCGGTTTCCTGACATAAACATAATTTTTCGAGTCTCGAAACCAGCCTAGCTCGTGGCGGTGATGACTGTTGCCCAGAAACAACAGGTTTCTTCATTATAAAGTAAATAGGCTTACGACGCTGCCTCCATTTCTTCGCTTCCAATATCAAAGACATCGTATCAATTCGCCATATTGCAGAAGTTGCAGGTTCAGTTGCAGACGGTATTTGAAAAAGAATAACTGAACGGTATTTTTAATGTGTCTGACATTTTATCAATCGACGAAATTCTTGTTTGTTTATAAATAAAAAACTCTACTGAAATATTCTGATGCGTGCTTTTCATTTATTTATTTTTTTTGTATCTGGTATGATGTCATAGGGCCTAGAAAGAAGCCAGTTGAAAGTATCTAGTACAATGCATTAACCCAAATACTTTTGAAGCGGTGATTGTATTCACACGCAAAAAAGTTTGATCACATGACTAACTCCATGTCATAAAAAACTGAATGTCAATTTCGTTAGTATTGTCAAATAAGAGAACACAAATGTCAAGTGTAAATATGATATTTTGGAACTGCATATACTTTTTTATTTAACTTTTGTGACTGTGTGAGATGAACATTTTTCTTGCATATATAATACATGTATTATTATTATGATTATCATGTCGCAAATCCAATCCCAGGCTGGGACGAAAATAGGTAGGTATTCATACATATTGTATTTCCCAGTACTTTATATTCAATCTTAAGTTTGCTTAATCTGGTAGAGTTAGATTATTTTGTGTGGAGATGTAATTTCGTGACTTCACTGTTTATTGATTAACCAGTGATATCACACACACACACACACACACACACACACACACACAAGCGAGCGCACGCACAAGATTCCAACAACACTTGATTCTTAAAAGTGTCAGATCAACAAAGTGGATGCCAATTCGCTCCATAAAAACATTGATTAGCAAATGCAACAAGCGGTCTGAGAATATTGTGAAAGTAATACAGGTTCCATACCGTCGTGACCTAACATGTTTACCAGAAACGAGTTAGTTTGATGTTTCATTGTTCATACAGTTGACGCATGTAGTTTTTATCAGGGATAAAAAGAGTCTTATTCTGAATTCTGTCATTTTTAATTTCAATTCATAAACATGTATCATTGGTTTCAGTTTTTACAAAAACTTATTGATTTCGGTTCCGGTCGAAGACTTCAGGCCACATGCGTGTAGTTATTGGTTTCTCATCATCGCTTTAGTTCTAGTCAATACACGTAACTTGTAGAGATAGAAAAAACCATTTCACAGTCGTTGTCTGAGCAGCATGAATTGTTGATTATCTTGAAATTTCATTTCGTCTTTCTCAATTTACTTTTTAACATGCAATTACTTCATATGCCTTTACTTATAACTCATTTCTCTGGAAATAATATTTAAAAAGGTCATTGGTGTAAGAATACAAATTATGAAAATGAAATTCAAGAAATTAACTGTCGTTACTGAAATACAGCCCTACAGCTTAAAAACCTGATCAGGGTATAGAATATTGTCAAGGTATACAATTTTTAAATGCAATTTTAATATATGTGTATTTATCTGAACCCCCTCCCTCAATATTTACAGGTACATCCTTTGTATGAGGGTCCTTAGGTGCCTCAGTGGTCGAGTGGTTAGAGCATTGCGCTCAAAACCAAAAGGCCTCTCACCTCTAGTTGGCCCGGGTTCGATTCTCGTTCGCGCCGATACTTTCACTAATGCATCCAAACTTTTTAACCACAAACAAACTTTACAATGCCTAGATATAGACCATCTTATACTCAATCCACCTACATGTTCTTGTTCTTCTTTTAACTATAGTCCAGCTGGACATGCCATTACTAGTAATGTTGATATAGTCAAAAATGAAGACCTAAAATACCGGTCGCAGTAGCTCAGTGGTTAGAGTGTTCGCTTCGTAACCGGGAGGTCGTGAGTTCAAGCCCCTAAAAAAACCTAAGACGAAAGATAGGTAGTGATTGCTCCTTCGGCCAAACGCTCGGCATTTAGAAGTGAGAATCACGGGTCTTTCGGATATGACCGTAAAAACGGGGGCCCCGTGTCACGGTAGGCATTGGCACGTTAAAGAACCCTCACTGAGCGCTAAGCATAGGTCTAAATTTGTGGTACTTCACCTACAGCTGGTGACGTCTCAATATGAGTGAAAAATTCTCGACGGGACGAAAAACAAACAAACAAAAGAAGACCTAAAATCATTTGCATGTATTTTAAAAGGTCCTAAATTCAAAGAATCCCGGTCTTTCAACTGGCGACAGAACTTCATCTCTATTATGAATTCTGTCGAAGATTATGCTCAGATGATGAGCCAAATCTGAAAAAGAACTTGATACCTTGTCCAAATGGATAAAAAGTATAAGAGGAATATTAAAATCCCGTATCAGACGTTTCAAAACAAATCTACGTACCATTTATCCTGATAAAAGAGTTAGATAGGCTAAATGAGGAATATGTGTTGGTTCCAGCTGACAAAGCTTGTAACAACATTGTATTTGTTTGTAGGCTCATTATTACAACTGCATCGTAAACGAACTTGGCATTAATTCCACATTTCGTAATCGCACTTATAATCCAACTGCCCTTTCAAAAGATGAAATTCTTCAAAATCATGCTTCATTTAATACACCAGTCAATGGAGTGGATGAATATGAGTTACCGTACCTATACTGAATTCTCAAACTACACAAAAACCTGTTCTACCAAGCCCCTATATTTGCTCCTCACGAAAACATTAACTGCTGTGAAGGAGAAACTTCAAACGTACTGTGGCACTACACATGTCAAAAGTAGAATAAATGTGGACTCTTAGACAAAATTCTAAAGAACTTTTAGTGAATTTGAAATCACAAAAGTTTCTTAAATCAACAACATTAAAACATATGATTTTACAACCCTTTACACGACCATACCTAGACATTTTGCCATCATAGACAGTTGCTTCTTCAACAAAAAATGGTAAAAGGAAATATTCATATCTAGTGATCAGTCATCCAAAAATTATTTTGTTAAACACCACTCTGATTCCACGCGCTAGTACTCTGAAGTTGATATAAAAAAATGACAGAGTTCCTCAATGACAATATCTTAGTAGTCTTTGGTGATCAGGTCTTCCAACAGTCTGTTGGAATTCACATGGGTAAGAATTGTGCTCCTTTGTCAGCTGACCTGTTTTTATATTCTGATGAGGCAGAATTCATTCAAAAGCTTCTACATGAGAAGTGAAACTCTCTTGCTGTGGCGTTCAATTCAACGTTTAGATATATCGCCGACGTTTTATCTATATATTTGCAAAGATCATTTTCATTCTTATGTCGATTCGATATATCCCAGTGAACTTGATTGATTGATTGATTATTTATTGCTTTCCGCCACGCTCAACAATTTTTCAGTTATCCGGTGGCGTCCAGTTTTTGTTGGTGGAGGAGAGAACCCAGATACAATGTACCTGGGAAGAGACCACCGACCATCCGCAAGTAAACTGGTAAACTTGCTCACATAACCAGTGAACTTGAAATAAAAGACATTACGGAATCTCCCACATCTGCTTCGTACGTAGATATTTTATTGAAAATAGATCCTGGCGGCAAACTAACAACTCACTTTTATGACAAACGGGATGATTTCAATTTCTCAATCGTCAACTTCCCTTATCTATGTGGCAATATTCCAGTAGAACCTACATATTGTGTTATATCTCTCAACTGATTCGATACGCAAGAGCTTGTTCTGCATAAGATCAGGTTTTAATTCGAGGCAGGCTACTGACAAACAAGTTGATATTACAGGGGTTTGTACAGTCTCCTCTAAAGTCAGCATTTCGCAAATTTTGTTATCGCTATAATGATCTAGTTTGCCAGTACAACCTTACATTAGGTCAAATGCTGTCTGACATGTTTCATTTGCTAGGCCGTTCTTCGCACACTGATTCCGATTGCGGATTATCCCGTTTACCTGATCAAGATATAGGGCTCACGACGGGTGTGACCGGTCGAGAGGGGATGCTTACTCCTCCTAGACACCTGATCCCACCTCTGGTATATACAGGGGTCAATGTTTGCCCATCTCTCTGATTTGTACTTTCTGCAGGAATTACGAGATTGAATACTGTTTGTTATCTTTCACGTAACAAATAAAACAAGCATTCTGAGTGCATTGCAGGCAATACAATGTCCCCTATCGGAAGAATAATTCAGTCAAAAGAAGGTAAAGCGTAACAAAACTCAAACATGATCTGTAACTATCCACGATAAAGCCGCATATCAAATTTCAATTGAATATTTTTATGCATTGCGGAGAAAAAGTCGGAAAATCTCAAGCAGAATGACAGACAGACGAACGGACAGACAGAGAAGACCCTATAGTCCCCTTTGTTTGCAGATTTAGTATTAGCCTATTTGTACATCTTTTACTACGTAAAACAGTTTTGTTTTTCCTAGGAAGTCATCTCGTTGATCATTTAAGAGAAATTCACACACACACACACACACACACACACACACACACACACACACACACACACACATACATACACGTAATTATAGCCATATGACAACACGCTAGTTTTATTTCAAATATTTACATTTGACTTGATGTTTCAGCTTGGCACTCCACCATCGTTACCTTTGCAAGGTTACCAGATACCAAGGGCACACACGGACGACAGGTGGCGCCCCATTAACATCAAGGCTTAGATCAACAGTACAAGAGTCCTGTAAATTGAAGACTGAGCCATGTCGTGACAATCACCAATTTATCGATTCTTTCCACTACCGTGTCTTCCTTCTGTTGATGAGCAGTGATTGAACTATAGTTGCTTGTAAATTTTGTTTATCAATACCATTTATCAGGGTTTTCTTCGGCAAGCTGTTTTGTGTGGATTATAGTTATAATTTACATCATAAACTTTTATCCATAGTTCCCACTCTGTCGGAGGTTAGAATGTCGATATGCCAAATAAACCCAAGGACTAACTCTTCTGAAAATATCTGACTTATTTCATGAATCTCCATGAAATGTGTTTATTTGAACGATTCCAATCCATAAACCCCTATGAAAGAACGCATTTTCATTATCAATATTTGCAAGAACTAGTACATGAATGTCTATATGTCAATTCAAAAGGCCTGTATATCATATTAGCTTTATATTTGGGATTTTATCGCCTCTCTCGGGTTGCTCGTACTTCAGCATCATGTGGTTTCCGTAAATGTTAGATTACGGGTGGGGAACTTCCGGTAGGTAGCTTATCTCCACCGTTATCATTGTACATGTAAGATCGTTTCATTTGTCGTGTCAGTGACGTTTCCGCAGGATGTTAGACGATTATAAATCAACAGGCAGCTTCATCATTAAATTGGAACTGACTTTAGTATAATGGTTTACAGGAGTGTGTCGCATGGAAGGACTGGTTTATCTGATAATAATGGAAATTTTATTCATAACTATGTGATAATTTTATTCAGAAAACACATTGGTGCT
The DNA here is from genome assembly GCA_024699665.1 of Ostrea denselamellosa. NCBI lineage: Eukaryota > Metazoa > Mollusca > Bivalvia > Ostreida > Ostreidae > Ostrea > Ostrea denselamellosa. Next base: position 1,133,208 of record JAMZEH010000024.1, read on the forward strand.
GGTACCAGAGCATGAAAATAAAGTTGTCAAAGGTGACGTCTCTTTCGATGTTCATTAATGTTGATTAAGTAAAATCTAGATTTAAATCGTTTGGTATATGACGATAATTGAAAAACAATATTGCTGCAACTGCCAACGACATTCTAACGTATTTGAAGCATGGTACTGTTTTCGTTAATGCTCATACAAACACATTTGACAATGTAATGGTACAATGAGTTATCTGTCCAAATACAATGCATACCCATTATACAAATCAATATTCTGATCTTAAGATGGTCGATTTTGATGGGGAAAGAGAAAAATCAAACAGCAAATACCCATACAGTTTAGCTTTTACAGTAATTGATAGTAATTGATTCGCTCTACATGGAATGGCATCTCGTTGGTTCTGTACAACAAAAGAGAAATTTCATCTAAAGCTTAAATATTGAAAATAAGTAGTTACAGGCAAATTATGCAATTCGTTAGTATACTATTTTGGATTGGCATTTCTTAACCATAACTCGTCTTTAACCAACTGTTTGCCTTTTCTGTTAAGCTAAAATCAGTACGAATTGTCTAAAATGAAATCCACTGGGAGTACGATGAATGTATACCACTGAACAAATGAGACAGGTAATCAATTCAATGGTAGATATATAAAAAGAAAAAGAAATTGAAATGATGATAATGAGGCTGATTGTCAACTCTTCAGTGTATGCCCTCAATGGTAATATTTTGAAGAGAATAAAGGAAATCTCAGTGGAGCAATTGAGTAAAAACATACCAGTATTTATTTGGTGAAAAGTTTTTCTTCGCGGTATCAGTAAATAATTGTGGTCAGTTGGGTTACATTTAACAATAATTGCAATTAACTGGGTAACTCACAGGGGGGTAGTATGTATGCTTTCTTTAATGTTTATGTAAAATATTTTCTAAATTACACGAAAACGAAGTTTAGCGATTTGCATTTTCATTAATCCCCTTGCAGCTGGATTTCATCAATTATGCGTTCTGGATAAGGGAGTTTAGAACCTTAATAAAGGAAATCAGTACTCCCAGACTCTGCGTTAGGAAAGTTTAGAACCTGAACTAAGAAAATCACTATTTCCAAACTCGATAGAAATATCTTCAAAGAAAAAAAATATTGGAGGCCATATAATGTTATATCACCTACTCTGATTTGATGGTCCAGTGATCAAGCACTCACTGGACTTTTTTATGCCTCTCAAAAAAAAAATAATGCAAAGGGTATTGCAATGTTAAAGGTGCCAATCCTTAAAAACCAAACAATACTATTCGGTTGTAGTTAGGAGTTATTGACTCATTAGATTTCAGTAATAGCTAAAATTATCGGTTTCCATATATATAGAATTTAACTACAAATCAACTCTCGTTTGAAGGAAACAAGGCCAAAGACAATTAGTGATTGTATTGATACGATAAGAGAAATCAATGCATGAGTAGTTTAAGCCGAACCGCCTTCAGCAGCAGACGAAATTTCTACCTGTAAAGCAACTCTTTCCATTTAATATTGATGCGGACTTGTAGTGAACATATATATATATATATATATTTACCCAGATATCCATCAACGCTTTTCAGTTTAACCAGGTATCTTGGACTGATAACAATGGCATTGAAATAAGCATTGGATTGATTAGTAGTTCACTAAGTGAAAAATTAAGCTTGCGATACTGAATTCTATCCCGAAACAATGTTTCGAAGTGTGTTTAACATTCGTGGACATTCTTTTGATGACGATGATCCGGCATCATGTGTCAAAATGGCAGCCAGGGGTATACATGGCGACGAAATGTCAACGTTTTTAACGACAAACATTCCTCATGATGACGAGTTCATTCCTAACAATCACTTATGTGACTGTGATTCCTTTGACAAGCCAGAAGTTTCCACCAAAGTCGTATTACCATCTGGAAGAGCCAAATGTTATACGCTGTCAGATGAAGACTGCATTCCAGATCGGAGTGACTGCAAATGTGTTCCTTCTTCGAACGATCACAAGAAAACTATCAGGATGACCAGAAGCTTTGATAAAATAGAACTGAAAGGAAACAGATACAAGATTCAGATTAAGACCAAAAAGAGCAAGTCCTACGATAGTGCCTTTGGGACAGCAGTGAAAAAGGAAGGGTAAGCTAGATATGTTCTCGTCATCCCTTCGTAAACTGGAGGTGCTATTTCTCCGCTGTTGAAGCGATTTTACTCATTTTGCTCAGATGAGTTCATTCATTGACAGAACTTATATAACAGTCATTTTTGTACTTGAATTCCTTCCTGTCAGTGTATCTAAATGTAAGAATGAAATGTGTTTGATATTTGGATAAATGTTGACGTTATCAATTTTCCAGGACGACGAAAACATTGTCAGTATTGTGTATTCTAGTTTGTTTTAAAATACTGTTGTCATGTTTTGATCATATTTCTACAAAATAAAATCTACAGAATAAAGGGGTTAAATATAGTTTATATATTGTATTTTTATATTGGTTTTAAAGATGCAAACACGTAACAAAGCTAGCAGTTCTGTTACACGTATTTTTAATCTTGAGTGTGAAGGTGTCATTCACAAACGAGAATAACTGCATTTTTTTTTATTTTGACGAATGACTAAAGCGGAGACTTTTATCCTAGACGTTACTCAAAACTTTAAATACATTGTTGTAGACGCCTGTACATAACGCGATGAGTACGATATCTCTTACACTTAGTATGTCTACTAATTGAGGAGCGTGTCTGTTTCTAGAAATCGTATCTTCATTTGGTTTTGGTTCATTACTGGATGTCGATCAGTTTCTTTACAGTCAAATATTCTACTCTCGCACAAATGAATAACCTCTACTCACTTAACATAGAAAACACAGCAGCTAACCTATGAAATAAGCATGATGGAATTTAATTTGGAATACTGACATTATTTCCCTATGAATAATTCATAGTTTCAAATACCAGTCGCGGTTTTTTTAGGCTATTCTAAAAAAGAACACATTTCATATTTCTCGAAACTACGCACTAAAGGTATGTCAGTGTTCTATTGCCACGTTTTGTATGCACTCAAACCCACTTAATGTAAGAAACATAACACCATACATCTTTCAAGAACATTAATAGAATATCGACAAGGACTGGGGGGCAGTGAAGGCCATTAAAGTTACGTGTATATACATGCAAACAGTACAAGAAACTATGGTGATGCGATGATTATTTTGAAAATGTAAGAAATTTCATATTCCTCCTAAAAATACAACCATGTTCTGATTCTTGAATTTACCAATTAAGTGGTCAAGTCAGTAGAAAATACAAAAATCAGAACATGACTACCACCCAGCATGCATGATAGGGGAGAGTACTAAATGATACGAATAAATTGCTTGTTACCATTCAATGTTTTTTTTTCATTTGCACATATTGTATATATCTTCACTCTTGCATACCGGTATTATCCAAAATTACGCTGTTTTAAAACATACGGGTCTTCGACCCTCACCCTAACATTAATTGAGGGGTAATATCGGTGGAGCATTTATACGGGATTAGACACAAGGATTGTTACTGGATAAAGATGATATAAAATGAGTTCTTGAAATTAAATAAGAATAATACATGGCAAAATTTGTATCACATCTCATATCAAGCCTCGGGCCTACGTCCCTCTCACTGATATTGGTTGGTATGGGGTGTGATGCAGATTTTGACATGTGTTGTTGGTTGTATCAAATATATATGATTTAATTTTATTTGTAACACACGCAATTTGATTGTCTGAGCACACTGAAAAAAAAATAGTTTATATAGTATATGTTACTTGGCATGGGGACACGTTCCCTTGACAACCCAAGACAGCACTACTTTTTTAATATTTTACATTGCAGCACTTTTAAGTTATTAGGCCTTCTACGAAATTGAATATGAACGGAACTAAACGTGCACAATAAAAACGTTTTGTCAGACATATTTTTCATGATGTGAAACAGGACGTATATTTTCTGATAAAGTTGTTTAAAGTCGGAAAATTTTCACTCATATGGAAACGGTCACCTTTATCGGTGAAGGGCTGCAATCTTTAGGCCTATGCTTGGCTCTTACGGCCTTTGAGCAGGGAGGGATCTTTATCGTGCCACACCTGCTGTGACATGGTTCTAAGCTTTTTGCGGTCTCATCCGAAGGACCGCCTCATTTAGTTGCCTCTTGCGTCAAGCCAAGAGTACTGAGGACCTGTTCTAAACCGGATCCCCACGAGACTTCTTAATGGAACGTTAATGTTATACAAAAAACACTGACGGTAAAATTAAATACACACTCTGATACAAAAATATCATATGTGAAATAATGGTATATCAAGCATTTGCAATTGTTGCTGTTTCATTATAGAATATATTTTCACTTGGGGGATTGCTTGGTCTGCCTATCAAAACGTAAACAGCATCATGTCTAGCAAAATGTACCAGATTACGTCACGTCACGTCCACTGACATGTGGATCGCTATATGTCATATCTTTCTGGGTTAATATCTCTCCATTACTTTAATTCTGGTCGAATATACACAAAATGCTATCCAAAGCCAAAGCCCGCCAAAATCGTCCAATGAGTCAGAGACCGAGGAATCTAAATACAAACAATATATATAGACCCATGTTAAACTTCACACAATGATACTAGTTAGTGAGGCAATTTCTAGCAATATTAGATATGGGGATTCATAATGCATAGTACTGAAGTACAACTTGATGTGGTAATTTTGGTGTATCTAAAGACATATTTGATGCCCCTGCAATATTCATAATCTATTCAAGAATAATAGATAATTTTGAATATGTGCTAATTTCCACTTTTGTCAAGGGATATGGAAATAACAATAAGAATATAACTAAAAGAAGTTTAATTTCTTATCAGTTCCTTAAAAATCAAGGGAATCAAAATCCAAAAGTAATTATTAAGCAACTCGCTACGCTCAGTCTGTTGCAATACGAATTCGAATGACATCGAACTTTTCCGCAAATTATATCGCATAAATGGTGAGGATCATGCATGGGAGAAATGGAAAAAGATATTTTTTTTAGCTTTAAGAGACACCTCTCAACGTTAGAGATACATTTAACAAGAGGTTCATGGGCCACATCGCTCACTTACGTCACCTTGGCCTTACATTGTTCAGCTGTTGTGATTTTTAAAAGGTTTTTTAAACCAATCTTTATTTCCATGAAAAATTTTGATCCCATATTATGGCTTTAACCTAGCCCCAAAGGATCACAATATACCTGAAAATGAATTTACAAAACACGAAGATGCATCAACTCTAATATGATTAACATGAAGTTCTAGATAAGACCAAGGTCATACATGTAGGTCAGGGTATGATATGAAAGACCTTGCCATAAGAAATCTATAAACAAGATATGAAAGCTCTACCTTGTTCAGAAAATATTGCATAGGTCAGGATTTTTTAGAAAGTAGGTAAAACTCCAAGGTCAAAAGATCAAATAGCATTGTGTACAAGGCGTTGCCATAAAGAATCTATATATAAAATATGAAAGCTCCACCTACAATAGTTCTGGATATACTAAATAGGTTATGTTTTCTTAAAAGTAGGTCAAACTCTAAATTCAAGGTCAAAGGTCATAAAATGAATATAAAGTGAAATGTTTTTCCATAAGATATATATATATATATATATATATATATATATATATATATATATATTCAAGACATTAAATATCTATCTTAGATAATTCAGGACAAATAGTATAGGTGAAATTTTTATTAAAAGGAGGTCAGACTTCCAGGCCAAGGTCACAAGTTTTCACACCATTGCGTCACATGAAAGGTCTTTTAAAAGCCCTAACTTAAATAGTTCAAGAGATATTTTTAGAGATTTTTCATATATTTCATCATATAGCACTTTTATCCCCTTTTTGTGACCCCATCTTACCCCCGGGGACCGCGAATTGAACAAACGTTAATCTACTCTATATCATGAAGCTTTTATGTAAATTTGAACACTTCTGGTCCAATTTTTCTTGAGAAGATTTTTAAAGATTTTCTCTATGTATTCTCATGTAAAACTTTGATCCCCTCCCTATTGTGGCCCCACCCAACCCCCGGGGGTCATGATTTTAACAAACTTGAATATTCACTTTGTCAGGAAGCTTTCATTTAAATTTGAACTTTTCCGGCCCAGTGGGTCTTGAGCTTATATATTCGCATGTAAAACTTTGATCCCTCCTATTGAGGCTCCACCCTACATCTGGGACAATGATTTTAAGCAAAATAAAAAAATATTGCATTATGTCAGAAAGCTGCTACGTAAATTTGAACTCTTCTGGAACAGAGGCTCTTGAGAAGAAGATTTTTAATTGATCCCACCCTATTTTTTCATTCTCGAAATATCTCCCCTTTGAAGGGGTATGTCCTTTCAATTGAAGAAACTTGAATCCCGTTCACCCAAGGATGATTTGTACCAAGTTTGATTGAAATTGTCCCAGTGGTTCTGGAGAAGAAGAAATGTGAAAAGTTTACTACAAAGACAACGACGCCAACGACAGAAAATGAAAAAGTTTTGATCAGAAAAGCTCACTTGAGCCTTCGGCTCAGGTGAGCTAAAACACGTAAGAAATATCTTTTTAAATTTGAGAGATAGTTCTTTTACATCGATAGAGAGTTCTTTTTACGGTAAAGAGACATCTCTAAACGTTAACATATACTAGTATCTTTGTAAGTTAAAAAATATCTTTCTAGGTTAAACTGAGATCTCTTTTGCCATATACATGGATGGTGATTACCCCACGCTTCCATTGTTTTTATACTCTCATTATACTAACAACCTAGACTTTATAAATTATGTTTGATTATAATGATATATCCAACTTTATGTATTTCTATAATTTGTTTGCTATGAATATGTAAATGATCATATCGAAATGAAATCTTTCAGACTGCAACATACACATTGTTTTGCTTGCATATGGCACTGTTGTAGTAGTAAGCTTATAAAACTTATAGGAAAGGAAAAAAAAACGCCTATAGGTGTTTACTCCTGTGATTTTGACGTCAGAAAATTCAAACCAATTGTAAAATGACACATCAGCCTCGGGTAGTGCAAGTCATATGTTTTATGCATTTGTTAAAACATCAGGATCACGTCAACTGTATAATTATTTAAAGCTCAGTGCAAATTCACCCTTCAGGCACCTTGAGCTGATATTTATGTGTATGGTAAGAGTAAGAATGTATCCTTGTACCATTATTCAAACACTTCGTGGTTTTTGTATGAATTCTTTGTATGCATAAGACGTATTGATCTGGGCTTTCTTTTAAATGTTTTCAGTTGATGAAGACCAAGATTAAATTCACCAGAACAGATATTTCCCGGTAGAATATTCATTAAATACACTGTGGTATATTTATCGACCTTATACCAGATCAATCAATATTCATTATTTTTCATTACACTGTATTATCACTTTGTTAAGCATAGAGTCAATAATTCCTAATCGCGAGTTCAACGCGTGGCAAGGACATAGCTTTGCATGTTTACGCCAACGTTATCATTTAGGGAACTATATTGATAATCATAATTTTTACTTTTTGTTTGGTCCTCCTACGCCTTTACAGTTATAGAACATGTAGTGGGTAGTGTTACTTAAGAATTCAGATATTATGTGCGCTTCAGAGATTTGAAAATCATACTTTACAAAATAGCTCATCAATAAAGTACAATATATTCGCAGTTTCTTTTTTTCCCATGTGGCCAATTAGTGATAGACACATTTCTCCTCTACCAAACAAGTGGAAAAATTTATAAATCAACAAAGGTAGCGTTATATATACGTATATAATTTATATAAGATATGAATATGCTGATTTCATATGTAAAGGGCATTTAATATTCTTTAAAGATCTTTGATCCTGTCCATAACATACATTTTACTGCAACTTGCAAAATCAGCATTAGTAAAACACACATTTAACAAAATAGGACATCAGACTATAGATTGTGTTACTGAATCATTGATTGTTAACGCTGTGGACAGATGACTAGAATTTCAAATGGACGGAAATGAAATACAGATATATCGGATCATCAAACAATCCTTAATAGAACCTCAAGGCAGAATAGTTCATCACGGTAGCCTAGTAGTAATGATGCTTGCTTCGTATCTAGACGGTTCCGGGTTCGATTTCCCTTCCCAGCGACCGCGTCGAATTGAGGAGGTTCACATATCTATTGTTCCTTCGCCAAACGCCTGATATTATAAGAGATAGTCACGGGTATTTGGATATGCTCTTAAAAACGGAGGTTCCGTCTCACTGTAGGCGTTGACATGATAAAGAACCCTCACCGCTACTGTTTTAAGCTCTATGCATGGTTCAAAATATGTGGTACTTTACTTACAGCTGGTGACGTCCCTGTATAAGTGAAAAATTATCGAATGGGAACAACAAACAAAGCTGAATATGCAACTAACAAATGAAGACCAATTTACTGCGAGACAAAATGTTGTATCTTTGATTGACATATGAAAATGCGATTATGTTATCTATAGTGTTTATAATACATCTATATACGGTGAAAAATTTGCAAAACGTGAAACAAAATTATCAGCAAGGCACATTTTACCTTTGAAAGGGCATGGCCCTTCATTTGAACTAACTTCAATCTCCTTCATCTAAAGATAATTTGTACTAAGTCTGAATGAAATTGGCCCTGTGGTTCTGGAGAGAAAGATTTTTCCCTATATTTTCGCATATAAAACTTTGATCTCCTATTGTGGTCCCACCCTACCCCTTGGTGCCATGGTTTTAACAAACTTAAATCTGCACCATATCAGAAAGCTTCCATGTAAATTGTAACTTTTCTGGCCCAATGGTACTTAAGAAGAAGAGTTTTAAATGACTCCACCCTATTTTTGTGATTATCATCCCTTTGAAGGTGCATGACCCTTCATTTGAACAAATTTGAATCTCCTTCACCCAAGGATGATTTGCACCAAATTTGATTGAAATGGGTTCAGTGGGTCTGGAGAAGAAGATTCTAAAAAACAATTCAGTGTATTTTGCTATTTCGCTATTATCTCCCCTTTGAGAAATGCGTTGTCCTTCGTTTTAATAAAATTGAATTCCCTTCCCTAAAATGCTTTTTGCCAGGTTTAGTTGACATTGTCCCAGTGATTCTGAAGAAGAAGTCGAAAACGTGATAAGTTTACAGACAGACGGATGGCTAAAGATTTCAGCTCAGGTGAGCTAAAAAGATTCACTATGATAAAAAATATCATAGATATTCTCTTGTTAGAGAGTTTGACATTATATTTGAATCAATAAAGAATAAAAGAAATTTATACTCTTTGCCCACATGATTTTTATATGAGATTAGAGATATATTCCATTCAAAAAGAACTATATATAATTACTATATTTTGACTTTAAATTTCAATAATTCAGTTTCTGAACATTTTCTTGTGAATGATTTCGATAAAGTTACAGAATCTGGGGCTCAAAAGTTGAATGTCTTTGTGGAGATTTATAACACTGTGCATTTTAAAGTTTTAGAAACTGTTGTTACTTTGGAAGAGCACATTTTTTGAGGGGCAAAGTATCTGGTCAATACACGTTTTTTTGGCTATATATATGCAAAATTTACTATAAGTTTTAACGGTTTTTAATATTGGGAATAAACATGAAACTTTATCAATTCTATTATGAAAATAAATTGATTCGGTTAGCTGCGCGCTCAAGAATTATCCCACGTAAATTACCTGCAATACACAAAACTCGATACATCCTTTTTCATAGTGAAGAGAAATGGTGGTTCGCTGTGTTGACAAATCGTGTTCTACTGTCACAATAGCTTTGTTTAAGCCTGATTCTCGCCGTGTGAACAAACACGGTATTTCCGGTACAGTCTGATCTTATACCTTGATCATTTGCAACACATTTTTGTGCAACGTGATTTTAAAATGATTGTACATCAAAGTTGTGATTTTCCTAAATCCCAACAGGATGTTAAACATTGCAGCTGGAATATGTCAATTACTGCAATCAAAAGACTGTTTTGAAAGTCATGAGAATTAATTCAGATGCATTTACACGAATATTTCGAAAGCTACAAAACTCTTCACCCAAGAAAACTTATTTCCCACAGGTCCTCACTACCTTATTAGCTATAATCATTTAGTATCCAATTCTTTTCAACGATTTGATGAAAAAAGTAATAGGAAAACAATAATGAAGGTCGCTGACATTTATCTCGAGTCAATGGACATGAAGCAGGCAGCATACACCGTGGTTGAATTCAAAATCAATATTGCAAATAAAGGTATACATGCTATTTGCGGAAGATTTTTACATGTTTTAGCGTTTCCACACTATGATCTTACGATAAAGATTTTTATAATACAAGTATACCATACCCACCATAGCCATCTATGTTGTTTGCAAGAAAAATCCATTTCTCCTAGTATCAATTACTGACAACTATTGAATTTTAAATGCACAAATTAACAAAGATTTTTCGTGCTCAATTTCCCTTATAGCGCATTTCAGAAGATCGGTAAAAATTATACGTTATAAAACCGGTGTACCTTACAGCTGAAAATCGAAAATTTTGTTTGTACTGTAAACTTTAGTTTTGATTACTGTCTTCCTTGAAAAATATCATAACCTTTAAAGATAACACTTCTCCTCTGTAGCTGTTGAAAATACATGGTGAGAATATCATTCTTAATTCCATTGATTTCCCATATTTATGTAGCAATATTCCATTTTCACCTGCACATGGTGTTTATGTCTCAAATGTTTCGATACCCAAGGGAATGTTGTGTGTATGAGCAATTTTTGAATCGAGGCAGGCTACTGACAAACAATTTGATATTACAAAGGTTTCAACAGTCTTGTTTAAATTCAATATGTCGCAAATTCTACGGTCGTTATAATGATTTAATACGCAAACAAAGCCTGTCATTAGGTCGAATGCTGTCTCACGTAGCAATTTTTTGACCGTTCTACGTTTACTCCGTTTAACTGATGAATATGTGTACTTGATGAAGATTTAGGGCTCATGGCGGGTGCGATCGGTTAACAGTTGGATGTTTAATCCTCCTCGGCACCTGATCCTACCGCTGGTGTGTCCATGAGTTCGTGTTTAACCTACTCTTAATTTAGTATTTATTATAGGATTTATGAGATAGATCACTGTTCGTTATCCTCAGTTTTTAAGTGATAGAATTTTCCTTTTAAAAAAGAAAAAAAAATGAAGACATAAGCTTGTTTGAAAAGGTCTACATGTTACTTCGATTATCTTGACCATGTCACGGTAGCTCAGTGGTAAAGTGTCCGCTTCGCAACAAGGAGGTAGCAAGTTCGAAGCTTGCTCGTGCCATGGCCTCGACCTTCTTATGTCGTTTTGCTTTTTAGGTTAATGATGTCGGTCAAAATCTCTCTGGAGCTTGTGTTGTATTGTTGTGTTTACATACCGACTTTAAACAAATCTTATCTTATCTTATCTACGATGTAAAAATAAGTAGTGATAGCTCTTTCACCAAATGCTCGGGATTTAGAAGTGAGAATCACGGGCCTTTCAGATTTGATCTAAAAACGGAGAGCTCTCACTACTACGGCCCTAAGCGCTAAGTATAGGGGTAAATGTATCAATAAGTGAAAAATTCTAAACGGGATGTAAAACTTACAAACAACAAACCAAACTTTACCATGTGCGCACCTGGCCGGGATTTTAAATTGCAGAAGGATTTCGTTCCCGGCATATAAACAATTGAGGATGACTTAGACATTAATTTCAAAACACTTGAATAAATGAGAAAAGAATTCTGTTACGAAAATTCTGTAATAGAGAACTGCTTAGTGCACATTTGTTTACCTCCTAAAAATCCTTTGGTTTTGATTTTAATCAACTGAAGAGGGACTTCTCAACGACAGGGACAGAGGAAGCTCGAAATTGTTTCCTTCATGGACTCCTAACTATATCACTACCCACTAAAATTTTGTTTCGTTGAAGTCGTCAACTAATTACTAGGTGAAAACCCGCGCAATTATTGATGTTTAAGGATTTATACATGAAGTTTTCAACTTCAGATAAAACATTCGGCTGATAGTCACTGAAGATAAGAATGAACGCCCTTCTATTGTTATTGCCGCCCTGAGAACCGGGCTGTTCTGTATTTACGAATTCGCGAGATTGTGATGGGGATTGATTGATTAAATATTGTTTAACGTCCCGCTGGAGAATCTTTCACTCATATGGAGACATCACCATTGCCGGTGAAGGACTGCAAATTTAGGCCTATGCTTGGCGCTTATGGCCTCTGAGCAGGGAGGGATCTTTTACGTGCCACACCTGCTGTGACACGGGACCTCGGTTTTTGCGGTCTCATCCGAAGGACCGCCCCATTCAGTCGTATCTTACGACAAGCAAGTGGTACTGAAGATCTATTCTAACAACCGGGATCCCCACGGGGTTTGTGATGGGGAGTTCGACAGGAGAAATAATCATGAGTGTGAAAAGTCATCACTGAGTATTCAAGCTATTTCTAGAAATACAAAGTCGATGCTTTGTGATCAGAAAATGAATGCATTTTATATATGTACATCATCTTAAGTCAGGGTAATACTATGGGGTATCTGAGGAACTCATAAGGAGATATGTGTATTCGTACAATGGCAGGTTCCTCTTTCTAAGATTTTTGTTCCAATTTTTTACGAAATTGAACGAGTATATATGTTGCAATAATTTATCACTTTATCATACAATTTTTAGCTATTGAATTAATAAGCTGTTTTATTTAACGTATCAATCCATTAAATATCACATTTTTGACAAGAAGTATTGTAGCCATTTGTCGTATTTTGATTTTTGTTTTGTTGTAATTTTTTTTACTCCGAATCCTTTGCACGTGCTATTGCCGAAGGCAAGAAAACTTAATGACACAACCATTAAATTCAATCGCAACTTCTTGACCCCATCAAGACTATTTTGCAAGCAGAAAAGAATTACATGAATTTAATATGCAATAAATACTATGCAAAGCAAATCATTTAAAAACCTTCACGTTCTTATATCGAAGTTTATTTTTTTTCTGCAGTCAGTCCTTCACTGTACTTGGTTCTGGTAGATTAAGGTTATTGTTCACATTTTAGATAATATTCCAGATAATATTTAATTGCTATAAAGTAGCTTTTATCGCCAAAGAAAAAAAAATGTTCATCCGTAGAATATATTTAATTACATATAAATAAAATAGCTAATCGCATTTTTTCTTTTTTCATTTTTTAATAAGTATATCAAACGTCTTTCTTTTTTAAGGTTTACTTTGCATTGGCCATTTGTAAGTCATTTGTAAGTCATTTGTAAGTCATTTGAAAGACGTAATAACATCAATATTGGCATATTTACATTTCCAATGTTTTTTGCCTTTGGTCGCGGAAACTCAGTGGTAGCGCGTTCGCTTTGTAATCGGGAGCTCGTGCCAGTTCTAGGTAGTGATTGCCCCTTCGCCAAACGCTCAGCATCTAAAAGTGAGAATCACGGGTCCTTTGGATATTACCTTAAAAACGGAGGTCCCGTGTCGCGGCAGGCGTTGGCACATTTAAGACTACTTGTCTCATTAACAATTTTTCAATCTTTTGGTGGTGTGCAGTTTTTTAATGGTGGAAGAGAGAACTCAGATACAATGTACACGAGAAGAGACCACCGACCTTCCGAAAGTAAATTGGCAAACTTTCTCACATTATATTGGCGCGAGCGAGAATCGAACCCGTGCAGACTAGAGGTGAGAAGTCTTATGATTTTGAGCGCGATGCTCTAAACACTCGGTCACGGAGGCCCTGGCATGTCTAACTGTTACGGTCGTAAGAGCTAAGCATAGGTCTAAAGTTGTGGTACTTCACCTACAAATGGTGACGTCACAATATATGTGAAAAATTCTTGACAGACGAAACCCCCCATTCCTTGTATTTTCGAATGTATTTAACAAATAATTTTCACAAAATATTCAACTTAAGACCTAGTATTTTAGGTCACTTGAGCTGAAAGAGCTTTTAGCTCAGGAAAGCTTTTCTGATCACATTTTATCTGGCGTCCGTTCGTCTGTCCGTAAACTTTTCACAATTCACCTTCTACATGCAGAACCATTGGGCTAACAACCGTACCACTTGGCACAAATTAAACTTGGGTGAAGAGGATTCATGTTTGTTTAATAAAGGGCCATGCCTCCTTCAAAAGGGATGGTTGGTTTTATATTATTTTGCTGGAGAATTTTTCACTTATATGGAGACGTCACCATTGTTGGCGAAGGGTTGCAAAATTCAGGCCTATGCTCTGCGCGTACGGCCTTTGAACAGGGAGGGATTTTTATCGTGCTACTATTGATGTTAAAGGGATCTCGGTATGTGCGGTCTCATCCAAAGGATCGCCCCATTTATTGCCTCATACGACAAGCAAGGGGTACTGAGTACCCTTTCTAAACCGTATCCCCCACGGGGCCCTTCAAAAGGGGGATAATCAAGAAAAGAAAAAAGAACCACGGTGGGGTCTTCTAAAAATATCCTTACCAAGAACCACGGGCCGCACTTCCGAACATATCAAATTTGTTCAAATCACCCCCTATATTGATATTCATATTGATATGCAAGCATCCCCGGGTAGTCCAGATTCAAATGTGTTCCAATTGTGTCTCCTGGAAGTAGGGTGGAACCACAGTAGGGAATCAAAGTTTTTAATGGGGATATAAATTAATTCTATTTTGTTAAATTCGGGACTTCGGGTGTAATATGTAGCCACAACATGAGATCAAATTCTTAAATGGGAATATACAGGAAATCAAATATAAATTCTTTTCAAAAATACACTAAATTATATCAAAATACAAACGTTCCTAAATTGTATGGATTCAAGTTATTAACCCTGTGCTTAGGGTGATCAAATTTAACATTGCTTGTGTACAAGAAAGAAATTCTTCTCCAAAACAGCAAGGTGATGTTATTCTCATTGGTATTGAATTGTCTCCATTTTGTGTAAATGCGAGTTCAGTTATGTCATGACCATTCGGGGCCAAGTTGGAGCCATAATATAGGGTCAACATTTTTCTTGGAAATAAACATTGGATAAAAGATCATTTAAAAAAAAATACAGAATTGCTATTTCAATGAATATTTCTGTTCACAAAAAATTGACACTTTAATTTCTCCGGGCAACAATTGATGGAAGCATCAATGTTTTCTTGTTTTAAATATGTTACATCCTTTCAGATCTTGCATTCTGTTAACTGTGTTATGTAGGCGTTGAAACCAGGGAGTGTATTCGCAAAACGTACATTTTATACAGTATTTTAACTTTCTTTATTTATCTACTTTTTTCAAAACAATTTCACAGATGAAATTAGAAAAGATATGCGGTTTTTAATTAATTTCTGCATTATCCTTATATGAATTTGTCATATTTGTTTGTATATTGTAATATATTGATAACGAATTACTCAACTGCTTCCTTTAGTCGGATAATCGTGGAACCTGTTCCTTAAGGAGTACGGATTTCCTTAACTGTATGTTAGTGCTCAGCGACATCGTTTTACGTTTTGTTGAGGAGGACAATTCTATTATATTTGGTAACCTAATACCACAAAATCTATGTTACATTCGATAATTAGTTTCGATAATTTGTTGAGTGTTGTTCAGAAAGCCTCCCCGAATGACTAATGATGAAATCCTCGGTAGGGACGTATCCGCGTTCATGTGTATTCAGCGATATTTTCTATTGTCACAGTCACGTAATAAGAGGAGTGCAATTGCTGACGGGATTTAACATTATAATGCTTAACAAGCGGATCTACTTTATAAGCAGACACATTATAAGCCATATTTTCTTCAATGAATTATACAGAAAGAATACTAGAATTTGAAATAGCTACTTTATAAATTTTGTAACCGGATATATTAAATAATGGTTATAAGCTGAAAGACAATGGTTATAAGGTTCGCGCCTCGAACCCTCCAATATGTGACATAATAGACAGTTTGAGGCTTATCCATTCATTCATTCTTAATTTCCCCATGATGGGATTAATGTATAAATATAATCAGTTACATACAATGCATATTAATGACAAAATATCAGAGAAAAACGAAAAGATAATAAACAGGTATTAAAGATATTCAATGAATTGTCACAATACATGTACTTTTTTTTACAAGTTAGAACATTGGCTGGGTGATTAGTTAACCCTGACTGGCAGATGACGCATGTAACGCTGATATATAGCAGTAGCATCGCTTAAAAAGTTTTTAATTTGGAAAACTTCAAGTTCACTCGGGTCCAAATTGGCATTTGGTATTTGACCAAGGAGAATACAGTAGAGCTCATCATCTGTTCGGCCACACAGTTCTGCAGAAAGATCAATGCGATAGTGGTTAATAATGTCGGCCCACCAGTTGTCTCGGATATTGGTAGTAATTGAGCACGAACAAACAATATGTTCGAAGAGATTAAGGAAACATGCACCACATCATTGACAACAATCCTGATATTCACGAGGATTGTCAGTAATCAGTTTGCAAATGAATTTGCACAATCGAATTTCGAAACAGTTCTTTGGTATTTGCCAAAATGATGAGGGGTGACACCCATTAAATATTACAAGGAATCTTGAAAAGTCAGAGTCGGAGGACATCCTAAGGAATCGCAGATCTTTGTGAGTTTTCTTGATTGCAGATCTTACAGTAATTTTCCATGAATGTTTTGAGGGAAAGAAACCGTCCTCTAACCATTGGTGTAGGTGATCAATGAGGTTATAGGTAGTCAAGAGTTGGAGAACGTCGGGTATGAATCCTCTTTGGTTATTTGTTAATTACAGTAGGTATGAGAAGAGCCTTGTAAGAAAAGTTTGTTTTGGAAGGGACTGACTGGACATACGACATAAACGACTTCAGTTGAAATTGGATAAACGTCGAGGAGGCTTTCGCACATGTCAGACCTTGTTTGGCGTGGGAGATTCAAAGCAGATTTACAAATAGAATGCTGAAACACTTGAAGGCGTTGAGAATCAGCTGCAGACATGTTGTTCCAAAGTTCATAACTGTACAAAACAGATGGTAGCACGACGGATTTGTACAGTTTTACCAATGTTAGAGGGTTAAGATATGGAGAACCAATATCTGTGAGGGCGTAAAATGAGTTTTCTCCTTTTCTACATGCTTTCTTTATGTGGTCTGACAGAGAACCGTTGTTATTGACAAGTATTCCTAAATGTTTGTGCGAATTCATATAGGGTATGGGTTTGTCCCCGAGAGTCCTTACGAAATCCTGACTAGTGTTTCTGCCTTTGAAACGGAACTGTATAGCACAAGATTTGTTAGCATTGAAATTGAATCGCCATTTTTTGGAATATTCATGTGCTATGTTTAACATATTTTGCAAGGACATTGGTGTTAGGCTTATCAAAGAAATGTCATCTGCCAGTGTGGGACAGTTATTTGCTACATTTAATAGTTTTGTACATGTTGAACTCTGTTCTAAATTGTCAATTAACTCATTAACAAATACTAAATATAAGAATGAGGACAACAGACCGCCTTGGCGTACACCTTGTAGCACATTAAACCATCTTGATTGGGTTTGGTTTACAATAACAGAACTGGATGTATTTGAATGACAATCATCGATAATTGACCAACATTTACCATTTACGCCTAATTCGTACAGCTTGTAGAGTAGACCTTGTCGCCACACAGTGTCAAATGCTTTGGAACTATCTAAAAACTTATATATACATTACTTCCTTGTCCTAAATTGAAGTTAATTGTTTCTTTCAAACTCTTACCTGGCACTGTCCAACAAGTTTACCCATTGTGAGTTGTTGTTTTGTTTCTGGTGTTAAAATTACATAGAATGGAGAGTGAATTTCTTTTGTTAATAAAAATAAATAATTCACTTGTATAGTCTTAAATTGCGACAAATACTAAATCCATGAGCATGCGCTTGTAGTGAGTAAAAACTTAGATTTCACGAATTCTACATTCATTTTGTGACTTGTTCATCAATGAATATGTCGAATTACGAATTTGTAACACAGAGAACAAAATCCGAGCGATTTTGAAGATATTCTTGACGCATTTATTACCGGAGAGAAAGAAAACCAAGAAAATGGAAAATTTTCAATTTTGTTACAGTGAAGTCGGGGGAATATTCAGATATATATCGGATTTTGACGACTCTGACGAAATGCTCGTAAAGGCCTCGCAGGACGCAGAGACGAATGTAGCTGTGTTGTCCACTAAACAGAAATCGCTTAGATTTTCGGCTCCTTTGTCAGATGCAGAAATGAAAAATCTTAAGGAAAGTGCAATTCCGGTCAATATTAGAAATAAAGCAAAATGGGCTGTACGGCTGTTCGAATCTTGGCAGACTGAAAGACAAATGAAAACGCCTCCAATGGAAATGACCAAGAAAGAACTTAATGAGCATTTATCTTCGTTAGATACAGAATTGAAAATATTAAAAGGTACCGATTACACACCAAATTACGCTACATGAAATCATCATGTCAATGCAGCACCATTTACGTTCAAGTGGCAAATTCATTTCCCTGCTAGATGACAGCGATTTATCAGATCTCAGAGTCATTTTAGACACAAAATTGAAAGAACTACCAAAGCTCGGTTTAGGGGTGAACAAAAACAGGCTCTTATTATCACAGAGAAACAAGAAAATACACTCTGGATAAAAAACATTCTAAGTGAGAACCCCCAGCATACAATGGTGTATTTAGTTGGACTAAACTTTGCATTTCGAGCTGGTCAAGAACATAGAAATCTGCGCATAGGAGAACATTCTTAATTGTGCTTAAAAACTCTTGTGTATCTGCAGTACAGAGAAGATATTTCCAAATATGCAGTGGAGGATTGAATTGTCGAAAAACAGCACCCATAATCGTCTTTGCTTTTGAAAATCCGACTTGTCCTCAGAGATGCATCTGTATGAAAAATATATCAAACTCAGGTAATAATAAATCGCTATACATTTAAAATTCAACACAAAATCTTTTCTTGTAAATTATACTATATTTTGACAATGCATAGTAACAATCTTTTAAAAATATTCTTTGCAGACCTAAAGATGGGAAGTCAAACGCCTTTTATCTGCGTCCAAGCAAATATATAACATCAGATAAATGGTATGACGACGCCCCGGTCGGTGTTCATCCACTGCAGCAAACAGTCGCCAGGCTCTGCGAGATGGCAGGATTTCAGGGTTTTTCTCAAATCATTCCCTACGGGCTACAGCAGCTAAGCGTCTATATTTAGCAGGGGTTGATGAACAACTTATAACGGAGAAGACTGGCCACTGATCTTTTTCTGTCCGAAACTACAAGCGTACCTCCGAGGACCAATAAAGGCATGTGGGCAATGTTGTGCAAGGGAGAAAACCAGATAGTCCACCCACCACAAAGACCAGGGATGCTGATCATTCCGAAAAATTGCCGTCACTTCCGTGTAAGCGTCCAGCAGTATCCGTTTGTCTCCATGTAAATTTCAATTCCGAAGGATCGTAAATGTTACAGTGTCTTTGCCTTTGCCCAGAGCGGATTTCTGTTTTTTGATGTTTTGAGGATTAATATTAAAGCCATTACCACAAGCCTTTTTTGTTTTTTTCCCAGTATTTTTTGCATTTACCTGTGACTGTCCAATAAGTTTCATCTTTTCGAACAGCTACAGGTAACTTATTAGACGACAATAGTACAATAAGAGATTTATTAGACTAGGTTAAACAAAAGGTGACATCACAAAAATGTTTTATCATAGGCGAAGATTATTGCAATTATATAGTGTGATTCTCTATTATTTTATCCAACAATACAGCTTCAACGAGTTGGACACACTTCTACAGATCTGCCTAGTCTCTTCTGAATTTCTCCGTCTGTCTACGTGCTTTACGCAATTTAACGCCATGTCTCTACTTGCGTGCATTAACAAAGATGCATTGTATTAATGAAGCTATATAGATTAGCCGATTAGTAATTATACCGAGGGTATTAGATAAACAACCATATACGATAAATCTTACTTTATGGATCATGGTACCAAATTACCTAATTCATTATGAAGTATGTATAATAGAGTAATACAATCTTTTTTCTAATATTACTTTGTTCTTTAGAACTTACAAAGTATATGCAATACATTATTCCGGTGTAGTTTTTTTTCTTTTCTTTGTTTATGATGAATGAGTGCACATCAAGCCGAAGATGTTATGTAAAAGAAAAACAAAACCAAAAAAACAAAAAACAAAAACAAAAAAACAAACAAAAAACAAAAAACCAAAAAAAAAAAAAAAACCAAACCTACACTGCTGAGCGCCTCCTGAAGTCAGCATTGTAAGTGAAAATTGCGTGTTCTTCATGCGAGACCTCTATTACGAGTCACGGTAGATGCTGATCAAGAAACGACCTAGACTACTCAGCATACGTCAAGATGATACTTTGCTTGAACCTAGTTTAGTTTAGTTTATTTGCACAAAACCACATAGTTTATAGACAGACATTGAATACAGCATTTCTCAATTACACAGATATTACAAGCACATCACTGTATACATATCAAATCAAAGTTTTACATATCAAATGAATGCATATAATTGCAAAGGTATACATATTATTGATGCTAATGTTAAGAATAATACTACATACAATATAAGTAAGCCTAAAAGCATTGACAATAATGAGTGTACAGTAAACATATGTATTGTTTCTATGAGTAGTAGCTTCTTTGAGAAAAATACAAAGACTATGAAGTTGTTTCCTATTTCTTTTATATAAGACTTTATAACTGAATCAACATGAAGGTAGAAGGTCTTATATAATAGTGTTTTTTGATATATAAACTAGGCAAATCACTATATTGTGAACATTCCAGTATAAAGTGATATTCGTCTTCAATTTTGTTAAGATAGCAGAATTTACAAATACGTTTAGTACGTTCTGTTTCGCTATAGCGGCCTATATTTCAAGAGATGGATAATAAGGTTTTTCGGGATACCTTTTCGAAGATAATATTGTATATCGAATAAATCTGTTAAATATTTATAGATATAACATTTTGAAGAATTTTCTAAGTAGGCATTCCTGTCTTGAATAATATATCTGTGAGCCTTTGTTTTACAATAAAAATAAATAAGCGGGTTGTAAACCCTTTAATTTTGCGCATACCATACATTACTGAAACCTAGAGAACATAACATATCCTTCACATTCGATATCCATGAATTATGATATGGATAATCATACATTTCTTCATGTACATTTTTTAATATACAATTATGAGCATTTAAATTTTGGTCCAGTACTTCAGTATACGTAATTTCCTGTGTATTATTAAGGGTACACGACCCAATTCTGTGTAAGTCATAAAATTTGAAGTAGAGTTCTTCATCTTCAATATCATTTTACGAAAACGGGTGGGAACCTTTCCAATATCTTTTCCTACATGGAAGCCCCATATTTCTGCTCCATAATTGAGAACACAGGCAACATAAGTATCAAAGACTTTTAACTTTGATTGTATGTTCAAAAAGTTATCTTTACATGTTTTTAAAATACCAAACATACATTTGCTACCTTGTTGAGCAAATGTTTTTTGAGTTTAAGCAAGTTACCGTTAAAATTAAGAGTAATGCCCAAGTGAATAAAACTATTTACAATTTCAATTGTTTCCATATTGTAAAACCATCTATCACTACGAGGTAATTTCTTAAATACAACAATTTTTGTTTTTGTAACATTGACCTCAATATCTCATTTAAGACAGTAGGTATGCAATCTATCTAGTATATCCTGAAGACTTTCCTTTGATTCCGCCACTAAAGCAATGTCGTCAGCACACATCAAAAGAAATAACGCTAGCTCTTTGAGACTAGTTCGTTCACATACGCTGGAAAGAAGTTCACCCTCAAAATCAATGTAGAGAGAAAAGAGAAAGGGAGACAAAGCTTCCCCTTGCATTACACATTTGTGGAAAGAAAGCAATCAGATAACCCGCTTTTAAATCTAACACATGACTTGACTTCACTGTAAAATTGTCGAATAACATTTAAAAGATTTCCTCTAACACCACTTTTGATTAAATGTAGAACAGTTTGTTTCTATTAACTTTATCAACTGCCTTTTTGTAATTCACAAAACAACAGTATATTTTCTTTCCCTTACTAAGATATTGGAAATTAATCCACATAGACCAAAGATAGCATCAGTTGTGCCAAAACCTGGTTTAAAACCTTAAAAATCTTAGCCATTTTTTTAATTCGCATTTTTCCATTCAGACACATATTAATTTAAAAAAAGTATAGGAGTTATTCGTGTCGTCTACGTTTCCTTTTTTGTGAATCCCTCTTCACGGTAGCGCCAGCGATCTCCATTTCTCTTCCACAGCCGCTGGAAACTGCTGATGCACACTATAATCGGTCCTTCACAGCCAGTTAGCCCCTTCCATAATCAAGTCCAAGTCAGTCTGGTATATGAATCTTGCAACTATGGGACGGTTCTTTCCTCTTTGGAATCGCCCAAATCTGTGTATATTATTGAATTCTACCCTCAATCATAGAGGAATGACGCGACATTTCTTTGCCAAGTTTATTAATTTCATCACGCATTGCTTTGACATTGGCTTGCTTGACGTTGGAAAATTCGGTCTGTACGATGCGTATTTCCTTGCCCTGATTTATCACCCGCTCACGCACATCAGAAGCAACTTTCGAGATTTTTGTTTTTGTTTCAGCATCAAACTTGGATGACAAAAGTAGATTTTTCAAACTCTAAATGTTTTGTCTCAACCTTCCCAACTCGTACATCTAGGTCGCTCACTGTTTTATCTAGTTATGTCAGTTTATGTTCAATATTATCGAGTTGATACAACTTATTTGTTATCTCATCAAGTTTATTGTTAGTTGAGACGTTTTTTTTCTATGTAGCCCATCTAAGCTCTGTAGAGGGCTGCACCCGTGGTGTCGATGTTGTCACATCCATATTTGAATGTGCATCAAAAAGAACTTCATTTGCCTTTGCTATTACTTCACTTACGTTGATTTCGTGTTCTTCCACTCCATTGTCCATATCACCATTGTGAGGGTTGTCAATACTGCTCTCCTGACTTGAATCACTATTTCCACCGCTACTGCTACGAATCTTTCTTTTCTTTTTTGAACTTCCCATAATAGGACACTCTTATTAGAAAAACACTGACAGCACTTCACAACAGAATATTTCCTAAAAAATCCAGTTTTCATCGATTTAGAGACACATATACAGGACGACAAAAACACACGGCCACTCACTTGTGTGTCACGCCTCTCACCTCTAGTCGGCGCGGGTTCTCTCAGCATGGGCATACTATTTTCGAATAAACGAACGCGCCATATTCCATCTTTCGTCTTCAAAGGCGAATAACAAATCGTCATAATGACTGACTTTCTTCGAAACACAAATGGAAAATTAAATATCAGCAACATAAAGAAATCAAATATCACCTATATAGAAAATTAAATTTCAGCAATATATTCCTTGTACTTGAATATCCAGGGAACGAGTTTGTACTGTATGGTCTCGCATACTAGTATTCTTGTGTTTGCATCTGTATTTGTAGGAAATAAAAAGTATGTTGTACGTTTTGTAATTTTTTTCTGAGTTTGTATTTGCTGTGTTCTTGATTTTGTATTCTTTATAAGATTTATGAAATTGATCACTGTTCCTTATCTTTACCTTTATTCGTTTAACCATCCAGCAGGTGTCTGTGCTAGTGGACACTGTCCTCAAGGATGCTTGTCAGTCGGTACATTTTATACCATGAATATTGACAAGAATAATAATTTTATACTGGCTGACGAGTCGCCCAGTATAAAAAGGTGTCATTTTGGGGTCTATAAGGGACATACGCTCTAACAGATTCTTTGATGATGGTTATTGCCCATCACAGCCACTTTAAACCAACGCATGTTACGGATGAAAATAGTTCGGAATCACCGTCGGCAACAACAGCCAAGAAAGGAATATTATGCCGTTACATTGCAATATAAGCATCATTCTTGATCACAAAAAGGTTCAGTCTCCCACCACAATTCAAGTTTAAATCTACACTTTGTGTTTCCTACAAATATACTACTATTGTATTCAAACTTTTAACAAAATTCACAGTGTCAAGATAATACACCTTCTTTCACGTGTACTTACTCTTCTTTCAACTATAGTCCTGCTGGACACGTCATGACTGAGGTGTAAATATATTGAAAGTGACGACATGAACTGAACTCACTATTATTCAGGGAGCTCCGATCTTTCAATGGGCGCAGAATTTTGTCTTTATTATGAATTTTGTCGAAAATTATACCAGACAACGGGCTAAGTATATGTTGGTAAAATTTTCTCGGGTACCATGAGATTTGTTGCCGAGCGAAGCGAGGGACCAAATCGAGTGGTGAGAGAAAAGTTTAACAACATACTTAGTACATGTTTCACAAGTCTTTGTGGTTTCTGTTTAATGTATTATAACCCTTCTGTATCTTTTATCTTTTAATTAAAATAATCAGCATTTATCTTGAATGGTGCAATTTTGCACTGACTGGGTTTGATAATTAGTGCCCCCGAGAGGAGTTTACCTTATTCGTTTGTTGAGAGTGCAAGTACATGGTGGAATAGGTCAAGATCCGTTATTGCTTAGGAAAATGCAAACTGTTTACGTTCATTTGACACGTTAACAGAAATTGAGTGATTAGTCCTGACTTGGACAATCAGTGGGTCATGAATGTCGCGGTGACGACTAACTACGCGATAAAACGTCGGATGCTTCGCGAGTACACTTTGTATGATGAAGCAAGTCTCTGTGTACTTCATTTATGTATAGTCTTTAAAATATGTCCAAAGAAATGGAGGAAGCCACTTAATGATATTTCATTACTAAAAGGTTCCTAACTTTAACACATACATGTACCAAAGCGTTCAGTCAGATTTTCATCATACAATCCAACTTTTATTTTCATCAGTGTAGCTAGTAGCTGACTTATAGGCTTCATGACATCAGACATCTATGTTGTGCCCTCTCACCAAGGGTAGCAGAAGTAACTCTCCAGTACACAATCCTCTCTCACTTGGCATGAAGTAGCTGCAGATATAAATTCAGCAACATTTCAGAAACACTGTTTCAGAAACATGTATGACCCCCCCTTTCCCAGTTCAGAATTGAAAAGGGTTATACATTATACACGTGAATAATTTAATTGATAGTAATGCCAAAACACTTCAAGATATTAAGCAAACAATATCTTCATTTGCCCGGAGTAGATTGGCCTTTGATCATATGACTTCAAAATCAACAGGGTTATTTTTGATATGTTCCAGTGTTTGTCCAACAAAGGATTAAGATAATGAACAGACATGACTATATTATTATTATATTAAATCAGATGCTAATTTAAATCGTGATATTTTGAAATACATTTATTAACAATTAAATTAAATACTTTTTATAAATTGATTAGTTTCTCTAATAATATACTTTTTACCTTTTGAATATTCCTTTTGGTTCTCGGTTCTGTCTTTCTGCATCAACAGGCATCTCATAATGAGAATATTCTTTTCTGAGGGATAGTCACTGTGCCAACCAAAAACAAAGTGCTCTGAACACAGAGGAATGTTCATTGGGTACAAATTCATCTCGATTCAGTGCCTCGACGTTTATGTTCATCTTTAGGGAATCCTAAGATTAAATATGTATGCAAAGTCAAAATTACTACATCTATATATGAGTAAACAGTGAATACTTTGCCTCTGTATGTATGCTAAAAAAATATGAAGCAACCTTCCCTACACAGTATTTGTTATATTTGAGATCTGTACTTGTTTGGAAACTATGGAAATGTCATCTGAGACTTATTTACAAAGTAATTTTACGATCATAAGTCATGCAGGCCTCTTTGATATAGAATTATTTCTGATATGAATTTCAATAAAAATGAAGCAAATATTCTTCAGTTCACCTGAAAAAAAACTTATCTCCTTGTCCTTCCCTCTCGCATCGTCTTGATTAGTGCACCTGTATACACTGCAACTACATGCCATTGCGGGATTAATGTATTGATCAAAGCGAAAGAAACGTTCTCCATAAAATGCCCTGCGGAAGTATTTATGCTCATGCGCGGAGTGCAGCTCCGCAGTTACCGTGAAACGGTCTATAGAAAATGAAAAATTATAACTCTACTCTAGGGTTTAAACATTGATTTGATTAGCGATGTTAACGGTAAAACACCCAAAGTTTATGGAAACTGCTACCAGAATCCTACAACTTTCAATAAGAAATAATTAATAAACATCTAAATATGAAACCATCTCAATTTTGTTTTTTGGTTTGTTCCTCTTCTTATTATTATAATTTCTTGTTTTCTTTTTTGCACTTTTTTTTCTCTTTTTACACTGTTCTGGAGTTTTCTCGGCAGACGATTCTAACAGAAATTTAAATGTACGTGATTACCTTTCACCCAGTGTATTAAAAGACTCTGAAAGAATGAGGCATAATGTTATACTTTAGCAGTTTTATTTCAGTCCATGACAGAGAGAAATCGAACCGATCGGAATCTTTTTTCTTTTGAACAAAATTGTATTCAAAGAATTCAGCATACCTCCATAATATTGATAAATTATGTTTCACATAATACTCCATGACATATATATTAAATACTCCATATTTTTTTCGATAATTACCATGGCGCTCTTAACAAATTCTGTACATGTGTTATAGCCACTCTGCGACTCAATGTATAGTTATGACGTCATCAGTTTGGTTTCATTTTAATCAGGCACAATTACAAGAAAGGAGTAGGGTATTTGTATTTCTTTCGATCTTATTAGTTGCATGCTTTATCTTATGTATAAATAAAACTTATCAAAAATAAAATCGGAACTGAATATACACAATTAGTGATATACTTATTTCAATGATGAAGTCACATTGTTCCGTGGATTTTACTCTAACAAATATTTTATGATCTGCCTTAACACAACCATATTTTGGCTTCAAGACTAAAGTCAAAATTTTGATTCTTATATCTAAATATTTGTCTAGGGCAGATGATTTCCAAAAATACTGTTTATATCAAAATTGAATGCAAATATACTAAAAATTCTATTTGTTTATGAAGTTAGTTGGATACGAAATTTAAACTTTAAACGCCCAAAAACTATTGAAGTTAAAGGAAATGCAACAATTATTATGCCAAATACATACCAAGGAAATAGAAAAAAAGTCATGTCTCCTCGCAAATCAATACAAGAGAGTCGTTAGATTGGCATGTTGTCGGGTTCGGGGTGCCAAATTGAAATAAACTCAAATAATTAAAGATATCTTTGATAATTTGAAGATATCATCAATTGAATTATTGCTCTAATCAATTGAATTAATGCGCACATCAAATCAATTATTGATCTTATCAACTGAATTAATGCGCTTCAAGTCAATTATTGCTTTTATTAATTAAATGCGCACATCAATTGAATTGATAAGAGCAGTAATTGATTCAATTAAGCTCTCATCAATTGAATTGATGCACGCATTCATTCAATTAATGAGACCAATGATTGATTTGATGCACGCTTCAATTGCTATTATCAATTCAATTGAATTGATGCACGCATTCATTCAATTAATGAGACCAATGATTGATTTGATGCACGCTTCAATTGCTATTATCAATTCAATTGATGACAACATCAATGTGGTTGAAATGCTGCTCGCAAATATTAATTTAGAGCTCGGTAAAATGATTTGATGATCTGTTTAATTCAACTGAAAATATCTTTAATTTTCAATACTTTTGTATGAGCGAATTAATGCTTGCATCAATTCTTTTAAAGAGAGCAATAATTCCATTAAAGAGATCATTAATTCAATTGTGGATATGTTTAATTAAAGTATCTCTGATTACATATTTGCTCCTCTTATTAAAAGAATTATTGCGTGCATCAAATGAGTTAATGATATCATTAATTTAGTTATTGCGCGCATTAATTCAATTGATGCGTGCATTAATTGAGTTCTTGCTTTCTTCAATTAAGTTGTAGCTAGCATCATTTCAATTATAGCGCGAATCAAATCAGCAGAATAATTAATGCTATCATCAATTTAATTTATGCGCGCAATAATTCAAAATTGAAGATATCATTAATTATATTTGAAGAGACCTTTAACTTAATTACAGAGCACATCAAATGAATTGATGATATCTTCTATTATTTGATTTTGTTAATTTGGCTCTCCATTGTCGGGCGTTACATAGAGTTACAATGACACCAACATTGACTAATAAAACAAGCTCTAGACAGGGCAAAAATATAATAATAATGATAATAATAATAATAAAAAGGCGCATGGGGATATTAGCAGCTCGATTTTGAGACAAAGAAGAAATCAAGAGACTGATGTATTCAAAGCATCCAGCCATCAGAATCAAGAATATAATAACACCTCCAGAGTGTTAGAGAGAGAGAGAGAGAGAGAGAGAGAGAGAGAGAGAGAGAGAGAGAGATATATGCTACATTCACTGGGCATCCAATGTCTCCCTTAAGCACAAGTGTACAACTCAAGGCATCATCTATTTGCTTAAAGGTCTTGTGGAGGAAGACAGAAATTAAAAGTTTCACGGAGCGAAACTGAAACTGACCTGAGTAATCGGTATGGAGAACATCCTGACCCCAATGAAATGGAAGTTATAGACCAAGAAATTCAATATATAGATTTCCAAAAAAGAGCTTAATCTGACCATGCCAAAGGAGGAGAAGAAGACACGTTATACGAGAAATTGTGAAGTCTAAATGAACTAGAGCTGACATTTAGGGACTAATACCTGTAGCACTGCAGGACAAGATAACAGTGTCACCTGTGCCGCACTGATTTGTCAACTCACTAGCTGCAAATATTCCTACTCGTGGGCAAAGTAGTGGTATACACTGTAAAACTAAGGTCCTTCCTCAAAGAAGTCGATTGTAAACCCGTAGGACTCTTAAGTCAACTGAGTGGATGGAGTTTTTGAGTTTCCTGATGACTCTATCTACATAGTTAGCCTTGTTATGATTTTAAATGATGAATTAATTGATTCCAGTTTCAATCAACGTTAGAAATGTGGAATTCGTCAAATTGTCCATCCTCTATTGAGAGAGCATTTCTCCTTATTGAAACACCGACTTCAATGTCTCCATCATTTGCTTGCTCTTAAAAGATCATTAAAAGCAAATATTTTCTTTCTTTTCTAGACGCAAAGAATAAAGATGATCAACAGAGAAGTACCCGTCGTTGTTTTTATGTAAGCTATCGTCACTGTTGTCATCCCCCATTGACAGTCAACGAAAGATCATTTCTGGTCTCTTGAATTTTCTGTTAATATTCTGATGAAGTGAAAACATTTCTTATTTGTTTCTAAACATCGTGTATTTGCTTTCTCTACAAACCCTTCGAGATTACTTTTTAATTCTCCAATCGACCCTGTGTGTCTGGGATCTTCGTAAATGGAATACAAGTAGTTTTCTTACGTCATATTTGTTTCTTATAGTCAAAAGACCACTATTTCTATTATAGCATTTTACTTAAGACGTCCTGCTTCGCTTGATTCCGGTATGTACGTTTGATTGCGTCTGAGAGATTCAATCTTAAGTGAACTTTGTCTCTTCTGAGCTGTTTAACGGGAAACAATTCTAGTTTGTAGTAGATGTCTCCGGGTTGAGAGACCGGAACAACATGCGCCTGTTTGACACTATAATGACTTGGCAACAGTGAATCCTATTTGATGACCTTTTCTGCAGGAGTTTGACAGTCTCATTCAATTTCGTTCCTGTCCGGAGGACTTTCTATTACGGTTACATGCAATTTTGCAACGAGCACAATTTCTTCTTTTCTTACGCTACGAGACCCAAAAATTGTCAGGGATGTTAAGTACGTCACTTTAAAAAGAAACTTTATTGATTGCAAGAGGTAGAACCAACACTTTGCTTTTCAGTGAAAGAGTCACAATTCCCTAATGATACAATATTTCTTTCGTTAATTAATGTTAGGTAATCTTTTACAAGAGCATTTAATCATAATTTAAAGACAATTTTCAAGTGCTGATTGCTTTTACATAACTGTGTCGATTCAGATTACAGTACTACCACACTGTACTTGCATTTCTTCATTCTTAAATATTCATGTGTTCGTCCTGCAAGATATGTCTTCACGTTCTCCGATTCCGATGTATATTTTGTTGGGAAAGAATATCGAACTTGCACATTCTTCTGTTGCAAAGACTTGTCTTTCTTTTTCTGCAAGGAGTTGGATGTTTCCAATATTAAGTTAGATGGGTGTGGGTTTGAACTGACCTGTCTGACCATCATAAAAATGTCATTTTTAGATTTGGTTTGGTTGGTTATTTTACGTCCTGTCGAGAATTTTTCACTCATATTGAGACATCATCAGTTGTAGGTGAAGTACCACAGATTTAGACCTATGCTTAGCGCTTAACTGAGGGTTCTTTAACGTTCCAACAGCTTCAGCGACACAGGACCTCCGTTTATAAGGTCATATCCAAAAAACCCGTAATTCTCACTTCTAAATGCCGAGAGTTTGGCGAAGGAGCAATCACTGCCTATGTTTACGTGTTAGGTTTGACTTGGCCATGACACGAGCGGGGCTCGAACTCATAACCTCCGTATCAACTAGGCGTTTTATAGGTGTTGTCCTAGAATTCTGCTAACGATTCAGAGGTTTGACATCAGGTATTTAAACTGCACCAACGACAAACTGTTGCCTAAGGAAGTGATCTCCACTCCTCACTCGACCAATATGAGACCTGAAGGTAACGACCTTTTCTCAATGATTACAGCGAGGATACATTCTCTGAGAAAACCTGTGCAAATACCGAGGATGTTTTCCTTTCTTCTATGTAACTATTCTTGAGTAACTCTTGAGTAACTCTTGATAGTGAACGGGCCATAATTTCATTGGATACAGTAATTCATCATATCGGAAACCGTCAGTTAAAATATGTTATTCCAAGCCTCGGTCCTTGACATGAATTGAGCCAAGAGAGTTTTTTTGCAGGCGACTGACGTGAACTGGAATTGTTACGTAATAAGGCTTCATTTGACTGAGAATCTCAGGTGGGTACAGGCGCATTTTTCGTAAACAAAAACCGATATGGATTCAGCAATCGGATTACTTTCTGTGTCCCTGGCGATTTCTAGCTGCTTGGTTTTAAATTCGTAGGAACGTATTATTTTTGCAAAATGTTTAATTTGTTTCATCAATAAGCTGCACTTTTTATAATTTTATACTCACTTGTTCAAGAATACTTCAATAACAATTTAATTACTTCTATGTACTACTTAGTCAATTTCCTTTTTTTGTGGTTCTCTTAACTCATTAACTTTTCAGCACTCTTTTCAGGTTGCTTAGACACTGTGGTCCCCATTGCCCAAGAATAGAAACGGACGGTTGAGCATACACATGTCCTTATATTTTAGCTATAGAATTGGACATGATCAACATGACCATTAAACTCCCTAGAGAAAAACGCCATTAACTCAATATTACCATAGGTTATTTTCTACAAGCAAACAAAGTATTTTTTAGGGAAGTCCTATCCTTCATTGGCTTATTATACTTCACTTGCAAGCAAAATCTCCCCGGGCTGGAGCTTTTGTAGGCAGCTCATAAATGGGTATAACAAAGCCTCGTTACGTTTTTTTGTGGTTCTCTTAACTCATTAACTTTTCAGCACTCTTTTCAGGTTGCTTAGACACTGTGGTCCCCATTGCCCAAGAATAGAAACGGACGGTTGAGCATACACATGTCCTTATATTTTAGCTATAGAATTGGACATGATCAACATGACCATTAAACTCCCTAGAGAAAAACGCCATTAACTCAATATTACCATAGGTTATTTTCTACAAGCAAACAAAGTATTTTTTAGGGAAGTCCTATCCTTCATTGGCTTATTATACTTCACTTGCAAGCAAAATCTCCCCGGGCTGGAGCTTTTGTAGGCAGCTCATAAATGGGTATAACAAAGCCTCGTTACGTTTTTTTGTGGTTCTCTTAACTCATTAACTTTTCAGCACTCTTTTCAGGTTGCTTAGACACTGTGGTCCCCATTGCCCAAGAATAGAAACGGACGGTTGAGCATACACATGTCCTTATATTTTAGCTATAGAATTGGACATGATCAACATGACCATTAAACTCCCTAGAGAAAAACGCCATTAACTCAATATTACCATAGGTTATTTTCTACAAGCAAACAAAGTATTTTTTAGGGAAGTCCTATCCTTCATTGGCTTATTATACTTCACTTGCAAGCAAAATCTCCCCGGGCTGGAGCTTTTGTAGGCAGCTCATAAATGGGTATAACAAAGCCTCGTTACGAAATAAGTATATCAGTCTTGTCCTGAGTCTGAGCTGAGGAGGGCATCACTAGACGTATAACTTTTCTTGAACTCTTCCCGTTGTGTTGGAGTTAACGATTTTGCATTTTGCACAATACCAACGTATTTTCAATCTAAACATGACAGTTTTACAGGGACACAGAACATGGCAGTTTAATCAACCAATCTACGTCCAAATCCGATCCTGTTATGAACCTTGTTCTCAGTCTTGTGCTAATTTGCTTTAAGTCAAATATTTGTATTCTGGCGTCATAATTCCTACCAAGCAAAACTTCATCGCGAACTCCTGATCTCATTCACAGAGAATTGGCACCACAAGCAGACCAATGGCCTACACTACCAGACCACATTTGAGAAATTTGTAGTCCGAAACCGACTCGAAATCTCTCTCGCAATATCAAAACCATTCTACCGCTCTCCATAAGTTGAATTCTTCTACCAAATTAATTTATAAAACACATAACCATTCCTAGTTTCCAGCTGCTTTACTTCATTGGGTATCTCTCACTTCTTAGCTTGTTATATTAGATGGTAGCACTGTATCTCACTGCAATATCATACATTCACAATATACATGGTCACCAAGACATAACCAAATTCTTTCCTTTGACGAAAACCTTGACAGTCCTACACAGATCATTGGGCTAAATAAGAGTACTAGAACCTCCATATAGTTTCCATTATTTAATATAGTTATTAATACCCTGCCTAGTATCTTTATTCCAACATGAGTCCTTTTTTCGGCTTCACCATTATATATTACTGGCTTCCCGTGGGGATCCGGGTCAGAATAGATCCTCAGAATCTTTCACTCATATGGAGACGTCACAATTGCCGGTGAAGGGCTGCACAATTTAGGCCTATGCTCGGCGCTCAGGGCCTTTGAGCAGGGAGGGATCTTTATCGTGCCACACCTGCTGTGACACGGGGCCTCGGTTTTTACGGTCTCATCCGAAGGACCGCCCCATTTAGTTGCCACTTACGACAAGCAAGGGGTACTGAGGACCTATTTTAACATCCTGGATCCCCACGGGGCTCTATGGCATTGATATTTACGGGTACTACTATGGCCCTGAGCGCTAAGGCATGTCTAAATTTTGTAGTATTTCACCTACAACTGCTGACGTCTCAAAATGAATAACAAAGGAGTGTAAGGCAAATAAATCAATAAGTGATGTACTACAAATTTAAGCCTATGATTAGCGCTTACAGCCGTAGCAGTAAGGATTCTTTAGTTCTGTAACGTGCCAACGCCTCCGCCACCTCAGTTTTAAGGTCATATTCAAAAAGTCCATGATTCTCACTTCTAAATGCGGAGCATTTGGCAAAGGGACAGTCACTACCCTAGATCTGACACATCAGGCGTTGGTACGTTAAAGAACCCACACTGCTATGGCCCTGGGCGGTAAACATGGGTCTAAATTTGTGGTGCTTCCACCTACAGCTACTGACATCTAACTGTGAGTGACAATTAATCGACGGGACGTAAAACAAACAACCAAGTTAACCAACGATAGCACCGTAAACATATTAACTTGCAAGCAGCCCTTGCTTGTCGTAAGAGGCGAACAACCAAGTGGGGCGGTCCTTCGGATGAGACCGTAAAAACCGAGCTTCATTGTCAAAGGAGGTTTGGCACGATCAAGTTCCATCCTTGCTCAAAGGCCGTAAGCGTCGAGCATAGGTTTAAATTTTGCAGTCGTTCACCGGCAATGGTGACGTCTCCATACGAGTAAAAATTGCTCGAGCAAGATGTTAAACAATATAAAATCAACCAACCAGCTTGATTTAGTTTATTTTCAATTATTTTGTGAGGGTACGTAGTAGCCCATGTCCTGTGACAGGGATTGGGGAAACTTCGATGAAGGTAGGGATCAATTGGTCCAGGAATCCTGCATGCTAGAAGGTGTGTCTTTGTGTAAAATTTTATGTACATGTTTTGCATAAGTTTAAACAATCTGTTGCATAAGGTTGCAGGTATGTAGTCCAAGTTGAAATAATGGTGCATGGCTTTTCATAGCTGACACCACTTCCACTTAGCTCATATTATGGGGCGGTCACAGTCTGGTAAACTTACAGTGAAAAGTATAAACTGGTGTCTCCAAGGCAGGATCAAAAGAGCACTCTCTCATACACTGGTTCAAAACCTGGGAACAGTACGGTTCAAACACTTGTGATCACACTTTGATCACTGTGCGCCCATCTTTACCTTCAGTGCACTTGTAGGTATCACCCCCACTGCGTTATTTTTCCAAAACTAATCGATCACAAAGGTGTCGTAAATCATTGTCGCTTATTATCAAGATAGTTCTCATTTAAGACTTTGTCTACACACAAGCTCTGCATCATGTCTGTGTTGTGCATCCTTAAGGTTTTGTGCATGGTTGACTCTACCAATTACTATTTAGGAGTAAAGGTTAGTTGTCAGAGCACGACCTGGTTCTAAAAATAAACAGAAAATCATCTCTTTTAAGTCAAAATATTCGAATGTCAGTATGAGGCACAACACTTACTGCAAGAGTGTTTTTTTTTTTTGTAATGAAAAGGTGAAGATAACGAACAGTTATCAATCTCATAACTCGTAAAGGAATATAAAATTAAGATTTGGGCAACCATGGACCACGTGATAACTGTGCTGTGGCTGTCGGGTGGAGACCTGGAGGACGAAGGAAGAAAGATCGCTCAATAGCAACCTGTCGAAGAATTGTGGAGTCGGAGCGGAACGGTGCTGGCTGGATGACATGGAATTAAGCACGCCGTGCGACTGCGGACAGGCCCCGATAGAGGAGTGATGTTCAAGCCTTGTGTGCCTCATGTCACAGAGAGAATTAACACACATGCACACAAAGAGAGAGATATATATATAGAGAGAGAACCATGGACCCCTGGTTATTACAGAGGTGGGATCAGGTGCCTATAACGAGTAAGCATCCCCTGTCGACTGGTCACACCCGCCGTGAGCCCTTTATCTTGATCAGGTAAACGGAGTAATTCGTGGTCAAAATCAGTGAGTAAAGAACGGCCTAACAATTGGTATGGAACACGTCAGACAACATTTGACCTAAAGTCATGTTGTATTGGCAAACTAGATCGTTATAACGACCACAGAATTTGCGAAATGCTGATTTTAAAAGAGACTATTGAAACCCCTGTAACATCAACTTGTTTGTCAGTAACCTACTTCGATTCAAAAACTGATACTCTGTGGGGATTTGGGTTATAATAGGTCCTCAGTACCTCTTGCTTGTCGTTTGAGGCGACTAAATAGGGTGGTCCTTTGGATGAAACCACAAAACCCGAAACCCTGTATCAGGTTTGGCACGACAAAGATCCCTCCCTGCTGAAAGGCTCTAAGCGCCGAACACAGGTCTCGAGCGGGACTTTAAAAAATATAAAATCAATCAATCATTTAAAAACTGATCATGCGACGAACAAACTCTAGTGTATCGAATCAGTTGAGAAACAAACACCATATGCAGGTGATAATGGAATACTAGGAAATTGACAATATAGGTGAAAGTATCTCATTTGTTATAAAGTTGAGCTGGTAGTTTGCTGTCAACATCTACGTTCAATAAAATATCTAAGTAAAAAGCAGATGTGGAAGAATCTGTTGTATCTTTTATTTCGAGTTCATTGGAATACATCGAATTGAGATAATAAAAATCGACATAATGAAAACGATTATTGATAACAGATAAAACGTCAATATATATAAACGTCGAGTTGTAAGCCACAGCTAGATATTCTTCTTATGTAGAAGTTTTTGAATAAATTCTGCCTCATAACAATACAAAAACAGGTCAGCTAACAAACGAGCACAATTCGTGCCCATGGGAATGCCAACAGACTATTGGAAGACCAACAGACTGTTGGAAGACCTTATCACCAAAGACGAGACTAGTTGGAACAGATCCTCAGTAGGAGGAGACCGCAAAAACCGAGGTCTCGTGCCACAGAAGGTGTGGCACGATAAAGATCTCTCCCTGTTCAAAGGCCGTACGGGCCGAACATAGGCCTAAATTTTGCATCCCTTCACCGGCAATGGTGACATCTCTATATGAGTGAAAAATTCTTGAGTGGGACGTTAAACAATATACAATCACCAAAGACTGCGAAGATATTGTTAACGAGGAACTCCAGAAACTTTTGATATCAACTTCAGAGTACTTGTGCGTAGAATCAGAATGATGTTTAACGAAGTAATTTTTTGAATGACTTATCACTAGATATGTATATTTTCTTATTCCGTTTTTGTTGAAGAAATAACTATTTATGATGTCAAAAAGTTTAGTCTTTAATTTATGGTGATGAATGATCGTGTAAAGTGTTGAAATGTCATATGTTTTGAAGTTGTTTTGGGAAAAGTTTTATGATTTCAAATTTACTGATCCCGTGGGGATCCGGGTTAGTACTGGTACTGGCCCTCAGTACCCCTTGCTTGTCACTTGGAATAGAATGGGCGGTCCTTCGAATGAAAAGACCCCAACAACAGCAAAGCAAACGTGTCATAATACGCCTGTCGATTTTGATGAAGAAAAACATATTTCAATAGGATTCATATCAAAGCGGAGTTAGCACTGTCCTTTGTGTGCTAATGCATTATTACTATTGTTGTTAAGTCAAATCACCATTTATTTTGGTAGGAAAGTAATATCAATTTGTATAGAAATAAAGTATAAATTGAAGTTCAGAACCTATA
The DNA here is from genome assembly GCA_024699665.1 of Ostrea denselamellosa. Lineage (NCBI taxonomy): Eukaryota > Metazoa > Mollusca > Bivalvia > Ostreida > Ostreidae > Ostrea > Ostrea denselamellosa. Next base: position 1,170,364 of record JAMZEH010000024.1, read on the forward strand.
CTTGACACCAAAATATCATGTGATACATATCAACTAACAGCTTTGAGATTTTAAACTTGGAAAAGAAAAGTATGACAAGTTTGACAGTCTTATCCCAAATGATTCGGTCTGTATCATGCATATAAGGTTTTTCTACTAAGTGATAATAAGACTTTGACCTCTGACCTTGAAGAACAAAAGGCATCCTACACTTGGCATGAGGCGTATGTGTACCAAGTTTGACAGTCCTAACCCCAATAGTTCGGTCTGTATTCTGCGTACAAGGTTTTCCTTTTATCTGATACAACCTTGACCTGTGACCTTGAAAATTAATAGGCATATTTCTCTCATCATGAATTCATGGTGATCAAATGTACCAAGTTGTAAGATCCTGGAGCTTACCGATCATTTTGCCTATAAGGTTCGGACAGACTGACGGAACCATGCCAGGTATGTCCGTCTTTGACGGGCGTATAAAAACTGAGGCCCCGTGTCACAGCAGGTGTGGCACGATAAAGATTCCTCCCTGTGAATTCTAAAAACTTTCAGTAAATTTGGTAGGTTGTATATTGCTAGAGAATTTTTCGCTCATATGGAGACGTCACCATTGCCGGTGAAGAGCTGCAAAATTTATGCCTATGCTCGGCGCTTACGACCTTTGAGCAGGAAGGGATCTTTATTGTGCCACACCTGATGTGACACGGGACGTCGGGTTTTGCGGTTTCATCCGAAGGACCATCCCAATTCGCAATTTCCGAGTTTTCATTAGTTGTTTCCCTTTCTTAAACTCTTATGTACGGTGAGACGCAAAATATATATTCGTGCCTTCGCGGTGAGTACAAATGCATGTCGCTGCGTTCATATATTGTCTAAATGATGATTACCATCTATCATGCAACCACCAGAACTGTCTGGAAACACAAGATTTAATAAGTGTATGAGTTTTGTGATAATAAAGTACCTCACACAAAAATCGATAATCACCATCTTTCTTTGATAAAAAGTAACATTCGTGTCAAAGAGGAAATAAATAATAATTTCATAATCAATTTGATGGCCTAATTCAATCATTTTATTCATGATATGGTCAATTAATGTGCACTAACGTCTGATATAAACAAAATTTACGCTTTAATAACTTTTATCGCTATCTACGTAACCATTCGATTACATGTGTATACATCTTGTACCTACCAAAGCGTTGAACTGAATACTGAACGTATCTCCATCAAAGAAGAGTTGACATCTCGGAACTTGCGAATTAGTTGCCTCTTACGACAAGCAGGGGGGAGGGGTACTGAATACCTATTCTAAACGGTATCTTGTCATCGTGTATATTTGTGGTTTTTTTTATATGAACGATATCCATGATTGCATTTACTTCTTTGTGTTTGGAAACAGTCTTATCACATTCACATTATTTCCTTGTGGACTAATCAAATTTCCAATATTGTATAGGTTGTCGTTGTATCCATATAAAAATGCAGTGATCCAGTGATCTTCTCATTGTCTACGAAAAGGGGTATTTAAAGTTGGATTTTTTGTATGATAGTATTCCCCCCCCCCCAAAATTCTGCCCCTGATGGACAAGATTAAATGATATGGGGAACTGAAATGTTGATAGAGAAGTTAGTTACTACCATTATTTATTTCAAATACGTGTCCCGATATTCTTTTATTGAGTGACCCCTTAGTTTCCCCGACATAAATCAATCCACAGAGGTTATACTCAATTGCTTACACAACATTACAATATATACAAGTTAAATTTTCAAAATTTTGGTACGGAAACTATGTCCGATGCGATTACTAATAAATGAATTTCTAGTGATCAGTATATCACAAATTTATTTTTGCAGAACATTTTCAAATGGAGCATATGAGATCCGAAAGGAATCATTATAAATATCTCTTAATGGAACATGGCAATCATTAATTTGGGTATATGAATTTTCATTTCTCTACCAAAGTTGACTATCTGACGACTGTACATATGATAAATCTTTCATATCTGGAAGAATAATCCCAGGGGCATGAACCATTCTGTTAGAGTCAGCGCCCCTCATAAACTCTACAGAGCGACACCTTTTTATAATGGGCAACATGTCAGCCATTACTGTATCGTTATTGTTTTAAAAATGTTCACGGAAGAACATATATCGAACGACAAGTATCTCGGGGACAGAGTGTCCACCAGCAAAAATACATGCTCGATAGTTAAATGAAAAGGCCAAGATAGACAATCTTCAATCTCATAACTCCTAGGAATACAAAATTAAGATTGGGTAAACACGGATCCCTGTCTATACTATAGGTGGGTTCAGGTTATCTAATGGGTAAACTTTGCCCCTGTGATAAGATCCAGCTTACAGTCGTAGGAAACACAGCCACACACCATAACTGATTCACCACCAATCGGAATCGTCTCTACAATGCATATGCAGTTCTAGGTTGCCACCATACGCGCATGCGTGACCATATGTAATATGTAACAAAAAGACTATCATTTGACCAGAAGACTTTCCTCCAAGAGGCTAGGTTGAAACGTTGGCTTAACTACACTGCATACAGTTGGGTGTACGCAAAGGTCTCTTTATGGGTCTTCTTGCACGATAGACAAAGGACTTCAGTGATTCAGCAATGTTCTTGTTGAAAGGCGTTTATGTGGCAAACATTTTTCTTTTGAAACTGAGCTGTTGGTTAAAATATATAAACATCTCTCTGAGTGCATTCTCTTTCCGAACATATTTTTATGGGGTCTTTGCATATTTGCACGATCTTTGACGTGATTTGTTAACTGGTACTATCTTTTCAATAACGGCGTGACACTGCTTGATCAAACGTGCACAATGGCGAGGCTTCTCAACGAGGATTTCAACGAAACAGGTTTTACTTTTATTCTGGCAATTCTACTGATGACTGAATCATCATGACGAACTTGATGACCTATTTGTTTCAATGACGTACATGTACCTGTTTCCCTCATTTCAATATCTGACATCGGATACACAAAAAAGTAAATCTAGTCTGTCTAACTGCACAGGTTAAACAAAGAGCTAAAACACTTGTGTTCAAAACTCGCAATTCAGTCGGAAGCGACTACAATGAACGCACGAGAGATTCTAGGCCAACAGAGTGGATAATAGACAATTGAATACAGATGTAGACTGAATTGCGTTACTGAATTCAAAAATCATTGTTCTATTGTCAAAAGTTTTATGGAGTAACTTTGGCAATGCAGTATTTTACCACGTGTATAATTGTACATGTAGTATTTTATCACGTGTATAATTGTACATGTAGTATTTTACCACGTGTATAACTGTACATGTAGTATTTTACCAGCTTGCTAATTACAAGACAATTTGCCTATTAAATATAATATATGATGTTGTTGTTATAGTTATTATTATAGCTATTATACGTAAACAATGGACGTAGAATTATCCGAGTATTTGAAGCACAAATGATTCCACTGATAGTTCTAGATAGCTCCATGATGTTTTAAAATGAATATTCGCTGAAGCACCTAGTAGTTTACGACTTTTGTACACATTTATGAAATTCAAAGATTAACCAGCTGCCGTGGACATCTAAGTGTCATTGTGCAACCTAAGTAAAATATTTTCATTAGGAGCATGAACTTTCCCAAAAATATCAGCTCTTCGAATTATTATACTTTAATAAACACGTTATACGTTAATGTCACGATCATGTGAAGTAGCTTATTGTGTCGAGGGCCATCTGTTAGTGTCTCCTTGTTCAACTTGGAGGAATTATGAAATCATCAATAATTATAAAAATAATCGTGGGTGTATCTTCCTCGGAAGTGTTGACAAGTATTTCCTATATCGATTTCCATTTTCATTTTGTTCTGATGAAAAATTTACAAAGTATTTCCGGTTTGGCAGTGCGTCGGTATCTGTCAGATTAATGGAGACGTATAAATTTTTCCGTACTATAATTATTAACGATATTCTCTGGTACTGATACATATATTCATTTTTTGTGATATATAGCGAAGTCTTTTTGAAAGACTTCCATAAAAAGGGGAAATTAAAATGATATTCTATAAATGAAAATGTTTTAATGTATTTTCGTTCTAGGCAAAAGTAAATAAAATTAACAATTCTTCTTTTCTTTTGTTCAATAAGGAATATGGTCTTTGTTTTTGTTTATTTTTTTTTTACAGCAGGCCATTGCAAGTTGAAAGCGAACAGGTGGATGTCTTCGATACATTGTATATTGGGAATACTTTGCTTGCACAGTTCCATTCTATCAGGAAACTTTTTTTTTTGTTTTTTGTTGTTTTTTATTTTAATTTATTATCATACTCTTGATTTTCCTTTCCATCATTTAACTCTTGGAAATTTCAGTTGATCACCTTGAGGAAGTAATCATTTGGAAGATTGGTATAATATGCCATTCATTCAGATATTTAATGGCATTGCATTACAGTCGCCGAACGGACAGTCAGACTAACGAAAGTTCTAACGTGGAAGTAAAGTGCGACAATTTACGTGAATTGACCAAATGATGCTTTTTGAACCTCGTTACAGGGGAAACGCATAGAGCAGATATCATATGTTCTAAAGATAAAGACTTTTATCCTGATTACAAAAATATTACAATGATCTAAGCTACCTTACAATGTTCTAAGATAGCTTACAATGTTCTAAGCTATCTTACAATGTTCTAAGCTATCTTACAATGTTCTAAGATAGCTTACAATGTTCTAAGATAGCTTACAATGTTCTAAGATAGCTTACAATGTTCTAAGCTATCTAGTTCTTATTTTCTTTTTCTTTTAAGGAATGCGATCTGGTGGATGCAATTGATTTTGGAGCAAGTACTTGTCTTGCAAAGTTAATCAAGGTTTAAGAGTACTGATAAAAAATACAAATTTGTCGTGGTGATCAATTGTACTTCTTCTGTCATCTCTGAATAGGGCAGTATTCAATAATAATAGAACAGTTGTATTTTGTTTGTTAATTTATTTTAGGTTCCATCGAGAATTTTTTACTCACGTTGAGACATTACACATGTACCAGCTGTAGGTGAAGTGCCACAAAAATAGGACTATGCTTAGCGCCCAGGACTGTAACAGTGAGGGTTCTTTAACATGCTAAGGATTGCCGCGACACGGGACATCTGTTTTTAAGGTCATATCCGAAAGACTCGTGACTCTCACTTTTAAATGCCGAGCGTTTGGCGAAGGAACAATCACTGCCTATATTTACGACATAGGAATGAGAACGAGCGGGGCTCGAACTCTCGACCTCCGCTATGAAGTGAACACTCTACCACTATGTTATGCGACCGGTAATAATTGAAGTAATGAATTGATATTGAACTTGACGTGTTGAATTGCACTTTGTGTATGTAAACCACGACACGCCATGCAGTTTCAGGCAAACCACGATAAGATGCCCTTTCACCTGGACTTTGTAACTTACATTGTACACCTTATCTCTCAAACCTTTATAAGATCACATAATTCAACAAGTCCAAAAGGAACAAACGTGCATCATGAAGGCTTTGATTTTCCTTCTCTTCTTCAATTGGTCTGCTGGTAGGTAATTTGTTATTTTTATTCACCATTCACATTTTAGATTTCTTTTTATTTAGTCTAATTTTTCTTTTTCTGGAGTGTATTTATTGAACAGTAAATTTATCGAATGAAGACATTACCCCTGGACATTTCTCTCAGGTCAGGCTAAGGGTACTGAACTTTATAAGGAAATTCATCCATCGTAGGACCAATGTAAGGACTGAAGGTTAATCTTATAAAAGATTTAGTTGACCGTCTCATGCACAGTGCTGTAGTGAATCGTTCTCGTAAGGAATAACGGGTCGCGGTAGGCTAGTGGTTAAAGCGCTCTAGTTGACCGTCTCGAGCAGTGAATCGTTTTCGTCAGGAATAACTGTCGTGGTAGTCCAGTGATTAGAGTGCTTACCTCGGAAGCGGGAGGGCCCCGGTTCGATTTCGCACCAAACCTTAAACAGTCCCTGTTCCTTCGGCAAATGTTTGTACAATATTACACTTGAAATTCATTCGGATACGACCTTTAAATCAGAGGTTCCATATCACGCTTGGGATTGGCACTACAAAGAAACCTCGCTGGTACGGCATTGAGCGCGATGCACAGGTCAGAGTGGTACAACACCTACAGCCGGTGACGTCACAGTGTGAGTGAAAAATTCTCGAATGGCACGTAAAACAAACAAATCATCTGGAATAAGTTTATACCGATGCTTACTTTACATTAAATATGTATTGAAAGTAAACTGATTAGTTCCAATACAGAAAATTGTTGTAAACACCTTCATATCCAGGCAAAATTGTTTGGGATTGTGCATAAGATCATATTCTTGGTAATTTTCTGCTTTTTTTGTAATGTTGTCAAGTATATATAACAGGGACAAGTATAGGAAGACCTTAGATTGCTATAAATTTCGGAAATCTACTGATAAGATTATTGATGAAAAGTGATCCTATACATGATGATACAGACAACATATAGGGAATTGACAACATTAGCACAATACATTGTATTGCTGACATTAACATTATTACAAGAGATTGATTTCTGATGTGTGCACTGTTATCGTGACGCCTTTCAGTGATGATAGTATTTGATTATTACACGTCTGCCTCTATCGAGTACATCCTGATACATGCAACATCTCTTTAATAAATAAACGACCTTGCTTTGATGTCATTATTGGCTCATGTGATAGGAAAAGTTTCGTCTGATAAAACTTTAGTCTGATAAAACTAAGTCAGTAGAGATTTTTTTTGTTTGGCATCTATCGGAACAATGCAACAGCATCTGGAAATCAAACTTTGACCTAACTGACCTTTCCTAGTGAATTTTTAAAGATATCTCTGTTTTAATTCTTTTTATTATAATGGTTGAAATTTCTTCACGCTAACTATTTACATGTATATAATTCTTTGAGCAATCGTTTCATCACGAATTTTATATACATTGTATATCTTTTCAACGGGCGGATATTTTAAAAATGTTCCGCTGAATGGGGTGTATGTAATTTTTTTCACCTTTCGTCCTTTTTCTTTCTTTTTAGTCAGCCCGCGGTGGGTTGAACTTCAAGTGCGCTTGCATGAAATTGGAATTCTGGGAAAAAGTGAAATACAAGTATGTAATATTGATTGATTGATTATATATTATTTAACGTCCCGCTCGAGAATCTTTCACTCACATGGAGACGTCACCATTGCCGGTGAAGGGCTGCAAAATTTAGACCTATGGCCTTTGATCTATGGAGGAATCTTTAACGTGCCACATCTACTGTGACACGGGACCTCGGTCTCATCCGAAGGACCACCCCATTTAGTCGCCACTTACGAAAAGCAAGAGGTACTGAGGATCTATTCTAACAACCAGGATCTCCACGGGGTCAAAGTCTATAATATAAAGTGCTTTTTAGCAGTTCATTCATGCAAACCGTTAAAATATAATTGTAAAGAAAATCAATAACAGTGTGCAGTGAAACCATCGTACAAATTGGTTACTGATACTTGGGAATAAGGTGTCTTACAACTATCAATAGATGTCAAGAAAATCAATAAGAACTTTGCTCTATAACCTTTGCATAGAAAATCAATAAGAGGTCACGTACACAGGAACCGCGTGAACTGGAAACAGTATCACATGGGGCATAAGTTTATTTATAAAAAATTGTCAATAAATTGACCTGAAATATGAATATAAAAGGGGATAATCATGCATTGCGAAATAAGAAGAATTTAGGAAAGAGAGTTTCCGCTGTTTAATATATACTGTAGACCAACTTCTATTTGCTTGCGAGAAATTTTCATGAGATCCTCATCATCGCGAATATTTCTCGCCGCGAACCAGTCGTTTAATGTCTCTTGTGTGATAAGATAATCTCGGTCGCGAAAATTAGTCGCCGTGAACCACTTCATCACTAGTAAATCGCGAAATAAAGTCGCCGCGAATAAAAGTTGGTTTACAGTAACACAAAGTATGTGTAAAAGTGGATTTTCGCGGCGTTCACAAATTTGCATATTTGGATGGGGTTTACTAGTGTAATATTTAGTCTTTACTTACATCACTTCTTTATTATGTTTCTTTCTCTTTCTTGTTTGAAGCGCATGGATTTAGAATATAGATTAACATTTTATGAATGGATAGGTGAAGTCAGATGGTTACATCATAATTTTAACTTGAAATGGAACACACTATCTGTATAGTATAGGAAATAAAAGCATTGCTGTCGTCAAAGGAAATCCCTCACAGCAATGATACAAATTGTCATTGTGTTTCAAGGATGAATGTAAAAGTATTTGTCGTAAGAGGCTACATAATGGGGCGGTCTTTCGGATGAGACCGTGTCACAGCAGGTGTAGCACGATAAAGATTCCTCCCTGCTCAAAGGCCGTAAGCGCTGAGCATAGGCCTAAATTTTACAGTCCTTCACTGGCAATTGTGACGTCTCCATATAAATAAAGATTCTCGAGCGGAACGTTAAACAATATGCAAACAACCAACCGACCTAAACAATCAAAATGACAGGTATATAATTTTGCCGAACGTAGAAAGCATGAAAGAGGAGGAATATTTGTAGTAAAGATTTTAATTGGATACCCCTTCCAAGTCGATGGATATCGATACCCCTTTCCCGCTTGGAATTTGATGATATCCAATGATTATATAATCCGTAGATGATTTTACAGCATATATGTACATTTAGGTGAACGTCAGTTTAAAAAAAATCTTTTTTGTCATGGAAATACCAATGCCTGACTCCTTAACCTTTTTTTCAGAAGCTGAATTTGTGTCATTTTCTATTGAGTTTCTCTTTCTTTTGACTCCAGGATTGTTGTTTGTTTGTTTTACGTGACAGTGAGAATTTTTAACTCATATTGAGATGTCACCAGCTGTAGGTGAAGTACCACAAATTTAGACCTACGCTTAGCGCTCAGGGCCGTAGCAGTGAAGGTTCTTTAACGTCCCAACGCCTACCGCGACCTCCGTTTTTAAGGTCATATCCGATAGACCTTCTAAATGCCGAGCGTTTGGCGAAGGAGCAATCATTACCAACATTTTCGTCTTATGTTTGACGTGGCCATGGCACGAGCGGTGCTCGAACTCACGACCTCCAGGTTACGAAACGAACGCTCTAACATTCAATTACAACGACCAGTATGTGTGTATGCCCATTAAGCGGATTTGAAATGTTAAGATATAATTTCTGCAGAAAAATAGCCTGAAGGATTTATTTTTCTCTAAAATATTCAAATTTCCCAAGAGATTAGTTTTTCCAATATGGTTCTCATATTTTCTGTAGGAATGTAATCATTACAGTCGTTTACGATATATGAGGTTCAGATGACAAAGAAGGTGTTGCACGTCTCATGTTAATTTCCTAAAGGTGTTGCACGGAATATATATAATAAAGTTATTCAAATAGATGATTTTTAGCGTTAAAATAGAGGGGTATCCCCGAATTTCAGAAAAACCGCCTCCGTAAAACAAAATAAATTTAGTATGAACATGGTCTTGGGAGTTTTCCACTAAAAAACTGTGTAAGGTCGTCGACTCTTGAATGTAAATTTTAAAACAACTGTTTTCGAATCCCTCGCGTACACAAGATTTTTTCCTATTACATTTTCCAGCTGGATTTTTTCTTATTTGAAACGCATTCCTAGTCTTGATAAATGTTCCATGTCAAATTTCTGTCCGAGTTTAAAATAAACTTCCAAATTGGACACTGAATAGTTTGTTTATGTTATAAACGATGTGAATGGGACTCGCAAAAACACGCCGTATACAGCATATGATACCTGTGTTTTATTAGTCAAGGCTGCTAACAAGAATTTGCATGCATTTCTGTGTGAAGGTTGTTAACAAAGGTATAATGTCTTTTACGAAAAACCGTTGTGAACTTTGCAAAGAATTGAAAGAGAAAGACCAAACGGAAAAATAAACTGTTAAACAGTTTGAGTGTATAAGATACTTGTAATATGTATTCCAGTAACAAATTGCTTGGGTAAATCATTGTTTTCAGGTGCATGTAGTTCGAATCGTGTTGAACTTTATTATTTTGTATTCAACTTTCTATATTTTTTTTTGTGGTCAGTCATGTACAGGTGGTTGTTGAAAATAATATATACGAGTATAAGAGCTTTTAGACTGTAATTGTATGAAATACATTTGTAACCGCATACATTGTGTATGATACTCAGAAAAAATAAAACAATTTAATTTTGACAGTTTCAAAAATTATGTTGAGACTATAATTTATTGACTCAAAAAATGTTTTAGGCTTGCCCCTAGTACTGGGTTATTCTACAGGCAAATACGTAATAAGAGTTTAAATATAGATGAGAGGTAAAAACCAGACACGAAGCCCCGATAGGGAAAGTTCCCTCTTTTATGCAACACCCTCGTTGGGTTTAGGGGTGTGTGTGTCTAGAAGTGACCAGTTGAACCATTAAGTTTCGACAAAATCATCTAAGAATGACTGTTACGTTTTTAATATCAGACCTACTAGTATTTGAACATATTTTGTTCCATATTTTGTTCCATGTTTGATGATAGAAGTAGCAATTGAGCAGGTGAGGAGAAGCCATGAAAAACAAGATCTGGGTATGATAAGAGTTCATATTTCGTCCCCTTTTTTGGTCGCTTTGAAAAGAATGTAATTCTAATTCATAACAAAACAGCTATCATGAGACAGAGTTCAAAAGGAAGATATCATTGTCACAACGCGAAATGTAATATCGACGAAAAATGTAGTAAACCGCATATACATCTTAAATTTCGTGTCGAAATCAACACAGTATGTAACAATAGCAAAACTTGTACAACATAATTCTTATATTTCGAACTATTTTCTCATTGATGACCTTTGAAGCTGCAGTGTGTTAATTTAAGTGGATATAAATTTCTCACTTGCATGCAAATGAACGTGAGCATGTTTTTTCATTGTTCTGAACACCACTTTTTAAGCTTTTATATCATATCATAGAATTTATTGACATGCAAATGATATGTATAACCCGAATTAGATTGTAACAGGGGAGGTCATTATAATTCAATTTTTGTTAAAATACAATTATTTCTCGCTTTTGATTCTATTGGGTTTTTTTTATCTAGTGTCATTTCAATAAATGAAAAGGTGATGATAACGAACTGTGAAGAATACAAAGTAAAGAGTTTGGGCAAATAGGATATACCGGAGGTGGGATCAGGTGTCTATGTGGAGTAAGCATCTCCTGTCGACCGGTCACAATCACCATGAGCCCTATATTTTGATCAGGTAAACGGAGTAATTGGTAGTGAAATTCGGTGCGTAAAGTATGAAACACATCAAACAGTATTTGAGCCAGTGACAGGTTGCTTTGGCGAACTAGATCGTTATAACGACCATATAATTTGTGAAATGCTGACTTTAAACGAGACTGTTGAAACCCCTGTAACATTAACTATTTGTTAGTAGCCTGCCTCGATTTGATCATACTGATCATACACAAAACAAGCTCGTGCGTACCGAATCAGTTGAGAGACATACACACCATATGCAGGTGATAATGGAATATTGCTACATAAGTATGGGAGTTTGCCGATAGAAAAGCTGAAATAGAACTCGCCCTGTTTGTCATAAAGTTGAGTTGTTAGTTTGCCGTTAACTTCAAATTTCAACAAAATATCTAAGTATGAAGCAGCTGTGGAAGACTGGTGTCTTTTATGAAAAGGCTAAGATAGCTAACAGTATTCAATCTCGTAATTCCTATAGAAAATACGAATCAGAGAGATGGGCAAACTCGGACCCCTGGATATACCAGAGTTGGAATCAGGTGCCTAGGAGGAGTAAGCATCCCCTGTCGACCGGTTACACCCGCCGTGAGCCAGAATCAGTCAGAATCAATGTGCCAAGAACAACTGGTATGAAACACGTCAGACAGCATTTGACCTAATGGAAAGTTGTACTGGCAAACTAGATCATTATAATGACCATAAAATCTGCGAAATGCTGACTTTAGATGAGACTGTACAAACCTCTGTAACATCAACTTGTTTGTCAGTAGCTTGCCTTGATTTAAAAACTGATCATATGAAGAACAAACTCTTTCGTATCGGAAAGTTGGGAGATATAAACACCATATGCAGGTGATGATGGAATATTGCCACATAGATAAGCGAAGGTTACGATGGAGAAATTGAAATCATCCCGTTTCTCATAAAATTGAGTTGTTAGTTTGCCACCAACCTCTATTTTCAGTAAAATATCTAAGTACGAAACAGATGTGAAAGACTCTGTGGTGTCTTTTATTTCAATTTCACTGGGGTATATTAAATCGAGATATGAATAAAAATGATTATTGCTAATAGATAAAACGTCTTCGATAGATCGAGTCGAAGGCCACAGCAAGATATTTTATCTTGTCATGTAGAAACCTTTGAATAAATTCTGTCTCGTAGGAATATAAAAACGGGTCTGCTAATAAAGTAGCACAGTCTTCGGTTTGACACGGATTTGGGATAAAAAATCCTCACGGTTGTAAATCAAGCACTTACGTTATGGGTCGGACAGCGATAGGAACTCTTATGGTTTTGAATCTATTCGAATAATTCTATGCAAGATATCTAATTTTTTCAGCGTAGATGTATATCCTTCAAAATTATAATTTATATATGTATTACCACATAAACCTGAAATATTCTACTAGGTGTAGGGCATTTATCAGTGGACAATCATTCATTTCTCTCTAATAATTTTTAAGTTTGTGGACAAAACCCTGTTACCTCACTGCTACTGCATTGTAGAATGGTATCAAATAATCCATGCAAGTTGAATGACGTCTTTTGGGGGCATGTTTGAGAACAGTTTACTGCGTTATATGTAAATTACACACACACACACACACACACACGAAATGGCCAACATCACGAACAATTTCATTATCAAATTTTCGGGACAACCTGTCACTTCCTCAAAACAAATGTAAAAGTTTTACATTTAAGTAAAATATGTACGAAAAGGGCTATAGCACTTAATTTACAAACGTATACATGTATACACTACAAATTACATTTCCATTGTTTTTCCCCTTGCTAATAAAAAAAAGGTGTGAATTAGAACAAGGTGACAGGGAACAGATTTTTGGTTCTGGTACATGTGTGTAGGGGTATACATCAAAGTCAGGTTATTACAGTCTAATGAAAAATCACATTTCCCCTTCATGTCAATACTTGTATTTTATATTGGTGTACTTAATAATTTATCATCCAAAATTACATGGAATCCATGCATACTGTTCCTCTGAGCGGGTGCCCCTTTCTCGCTTTGATTTTTCTCTCAGTTGGGATACATCCGCACCACCCAAACCCCATCAGAGTACCGTGCGAGGGGATTTAGACACTGTACGCAATCAAGAACTCTGTCTGCCCTTTTAAAAATATATATCTTTCATAAGGGGCCATTCACCATCCCTCTCAGCTGCACATCTTTTCCTGGACCATATAGGGATTCATCTGAATTTCTTCAGCATCTGACCACGTGTTTTACTTCCGTATTTGCACCCATCTATATGCTTGGAATCATTGTGAAACCTACATGTTGCATATCAAGTTTTACATTAAGCACTCAGCTACACTTGACATGTATCCTAGAGTTATTTTACACATGTAATATCACTTCAAATAAGGGGTATTTTCGCTTTTTAAAGAAAGTTGATCCGGGCTTATAGTGCGAAACTATCACCTGACACCAAAGTCCTATTCGTACAATGGGGTCATTCGTAATACCCAAATAGATAATGAGTGACGTAATTATTCTCAAAAGAGTTAAGTAATTATAGTCATCAGTGCATAATTCAAATCGTACTCAGTAAGTGAAAAAAAGTGTAAAGTAAAAAAAGTAAACAAGTGGGCGAACTCATGAAACAAAGGATTATCAGTCTAGAAAGTCAATGCCTTAGGCAGGTCGACACAGAATCACAAAATGATACTGTCTGATCATGGCTTTAGTGAACTGATGGGGTATTCTGCCACGAAGCGTAGGAAAATAGGATTGACACGCATTCCTGTAAATTATAAAGTAATCTAGTAGATTACATGTAAAACCAATAAACAGGTTAATATACATATATATATATATATATAGATATATATATATATATATATATATATATATATATATATATATATATATAATGGTTTATGATGTCGTAGATTTCTATCAGTGGGTGGTAAATATAGGATCTTGCATACAATTAAAAAGATACATATAGTCTATAAGACGTAGAAATGTGAAGAATTGGAAGTTGGACCTATCCTTTATCCATCTCTATAAATGATTACGACAAATACTGTTTCTGCCTTTAGGTTTGAAGTATCGTATTGGGTGTTTTTATCGAATACGATATCATTGCATAATCTACATTGTATAGTTAACAACCTTGCCAACGATGATACTTCAGTACTTAAATTTAAAAAAAAGATGCATAAAAATATAAAATAATAACTTTAAATTTCTTTAAATTAATTTTCTCTCTGTGTAATAAGATTTCACTGTGATAAATAATATTTTCAAAATTAAGGAAATCCGACACTTGATAGTTAAATAACCATCCACTAATATTTAAAAAATGAAAGTAATTTTTACTAATTCTATATGATGTGAGGTATGCTGGGGCAGCTTACACATAAACTGCAAAGCGATTTATAAAACAGCGTAATCTGTCACAACTTACTTTATATCGTATAAAATGAATAAAACTTACTTTCATTTCTTATCATTTAATTTAGCAAAGCGCGATGGGTATTATTTGATGAATAATTCTAAAGAAAATGTAAAATTTATATGACCAATATTACCATAGCAAACAAAATAGAAACAGAAAAGCCAAACATATCGTGACGTCATTCCTAGAACGTCATATAGCTGGACTAAATAGCAACTTTGTTTATATGATATACAGACAATGGTAATTACCCGTCCATTTCCGCAAGCGACAAATGCAGGTGTTTAAGGAGAAAAATTCAGCTTAATATGGGAAAGTAATCTGAAAAATAATGTAGATTCCTTTTGGACTTTCAATCATTTAAAACTACGACCCTAATCTTTTTGTAGAGAAGTTGCCCCTAATAGGCTTTATTCCTGTATGACGAATGACCACGTTAACAAACAAACGTTACCTGCAATTAACTATAAAATTGTTGAAATATAGACGAGTTTTAGATTTTTTCAAGATTAAAAGACATCTCGTCGTTCACCTTGCACTTTCATTCCGAAAGTAAAGAAATATGACGACACGTGAAAGTATTGTTTCATCATGCACTTTAGTTTTCCATTTCTTGAGGACCCATTAGTTTTCAAAGATTTATACCGTCATATGGAACGATTACGACTGGTAACTGTGAAACTGACCGTTATACATAACAATGTGGTCTGGTTCATTCCTTGACAAATGAAAGCCGGGTTAACCAATTTTAGTTGTAAAACTCAAGTGGTTTAAAAGCCGTCTTTGTAATTACGTGCACTGTCAAATCCATTGTAAAGCAGTTTGTATTTAACCAACTTCCTCTGCAGATGCGGTAAATTACATACAAACAATGGCTTATTGGATGAGACACCAGTTCAGAGCCATTAAATTAATTGATACTGTCGAAACTGTTGACATGACTTACGTCACTTGGTGCTGTGCGACAATTGCCAGGATTGCACGGACAGATGGAATGATTTTTCAAATATCGTTAATGTCGTTGCTCTGTGATAAACATCAAGATGTCCTCTAACTGAAATGACGCACATGTACATTCTAATCATTTTACATTTTTGATTGAATTTTCCTTTCTACGTGTGTCGATTCAACGGAATGGCACCTTCCTCACAACAAAATCCAAGAGAACATAACAACTTGCCTGCGCTTGCGTCCAAAAAATGCTCTATTTCATATCTGATACACTTGAATGTGGGGAAAGGGGGCTCCCTAGTGGTTTTGGGTCAAAAAGTCTTTGGTCAAGGTCACAGTTTTTTGATTGAATGTAGCAATGTTACGGACACCATACAAAGAATACCTCTGCAACAAGGATACATGTAGTAAGTAGGAGAAAGGCGATTCTTATTCAATAGGTCGTACGTAGATTAGAGACTCGATGTAAAGAGGACCTACTCTTATTTTTAGTCTCATATCTGCTAGATATGAAATTGACAGAACAAGTTCCCTATTGACGAGATCATAGGTCAAAGTGATAATAACTGATAGATTGTAGCAGTGTTGACATCATGTAAAACATATCATAGATTAAATATATCAGGAATAATTTTAACAAAAACAGCAGAAGAGGAAAGAAAGTTGCCAATTGATCTCTAGCTAAAAAGTCATATTTCAAGGTCACATCCAGTAATTGATTGCTGTGAACATGGTGGATACAAAAAAAGTAGCCCAGGATATATCAATATAAAGTTAACGTTTATGATTGATGCCCATTGCCTCGCTCATAGGTGATATTGTTTGACTGGGTATGAAAGGATAATTATATTATTCGTAATAATATTTTGTTACTTTTTCCAAGTGGAGCAGCATAATTCAACTACTGTTCAGTTAGAAATATTAATTCAAATTCCCATACCCGGTGAAAGGTTTTTAAACATATCTGGTACATGGTAATGAATTTCAAAACGAGACCGACATGATAATCTTTTGACTTAATTCATGGATATTTCATGCGGTGTTGATCGCAGTGTATTTAATAAACATCAAATGAGTATTTAATTTATTTATCTCGGACACAACAAGCAGGTTGTGGTAATTCTGTGCGCTCGTGTAGCATACCAAGTGAAGTTTTGCGAGGTAGCTGTAGCAAAGTAACTCTCTCCGATTTTTAATGTTATGACATTTTTGGGAAAGGGCTAAAATTCCACAAGATCCTCGTTCTGGTGGCAGATTCCACCATATATAACCCAGCTAATTCATAGGAAAATAGAACAAAGGAGTAATACAGTCTGCCTTACTTATGACTACCTTGATACAAAAATTCAGAAATTTCTGATGTAAAGATTTAAGGTTTATTTTTCATTCAAATTTAAGAATGGCACATAGCAAAAAAAAAAAAAAAAAAAAATAATAATAACACACACACACACACACACACACACACACACACACACACACACACACACAAAATTAAATAAAATAAAAAAGAAACCCAAACCTTGCTTTCTGTTGAATTTCAAGGCTAGACAAGAAAGGAAAAGGTCAGTGTGATGAAAATTCCAAAAGGTTTTCTGCACAAGATTAGAGAATTATTTTTGTTAGACTTGCAGGGAGGTTATGATATTGATTTTTTCCGTTTCTCCTCTATTTTCTTAGGTTTTCTTCTTGATAGTTTGGACCAAAATGTATGTTTTGGAGATTTAGGGTGTTTTAGTACTGCTCCTCCATATAGAAGTGTAGAGCGACCTGTTGATTTGTTACCCAAAAGTCCAGCTGAACAACAAATCAAGTTTTACTTGCACACAAGGTAAGAGGGTTGTTCTCCATAAGACCGACACGATTTACAATGATAACATCGATTGTCAACCTATGACGGACTACCAAATTAAAAAAAAATTACAAAAGTCAATGTCAATTATTTCCGAGTTTGGACATTATTATTGAAATCATTTAAGGGTTTATGTATACATCTTAAATCAGGGGACTGTGATGACAGTTAACTTATTTACAGAGAAACTCCCTCAATGTCCTCAGAGGAACTGCTACAAGTAGGGGGTGGAGTAGGCGGCAGTCATTATTCCGGATCCCGGAAAACTAAAGTCCTCGTTCATGGCTTCACACACAATGGTCATCGCCAATGGCTTCTCAATCTAGCTACAGCTCTGCTGAAGAAGGTAAAATATACATGACATTATATCTGTATGTCACATATACACATCAGTGTAGCGCTTTTCTTCTACTAACTACCCAAGAGGGGTGGAGCATGAAGGTTTACTTTGCAGCGACACAAATATAATGAAGAACTGCTATGGAAGTTCGCTTTATGACTTAGCAGGGGGTTGTGGAGTTCGAATCTTATCCCAGTCAGACCTGAATCGGTATAAAAAAATATTCCTTCGATAAACTATCGTCGGTAACTTGTGGTATTTTTTTATGTTATACCTCACTCATAATCCATAGTATTTACCTATGATACACATTATTTACAATCCATAGTATCTATCTGTGATACACATCATTCATAATCCATAGTATTTATCTATGTTACAACTCATTCATAATACACAGTATTTATATATGTTACACCTCATTATTTATCTATGATATACCTAATTGATAAGCCACAGTAATTATCTATGTTACACCTCATTATTTATCTATGATACACCTCTATTGTAATGCACAGTATTTATCTATGATACACCTCATTTATAATCCACAGTATTTATCTATGATACAAATCATTTATAATCTACAGTATTTATCTATGATGCACATAATTAATAATCCACAGTATTTATCTGTGATACACATCATTCATAATCCATAGTATTTATCTATGTTACAACTCATTCATAATACACAGTATTTATATATGTTACACCTCATTATTTATCTATGATACACCTAATTCATAAGCCACAGTATTTATCTATCATACACATCATTTATAATATACAGTATTTATATATGATGCACATCATTGATAATCCATAGTATTTATCTGTGATACACATCATTCATAATCCATAGTATTTATATATGTTACTCCTCATTCATAATACACAGTATTTATCTATGTTACACCTCATTATTTATCTATGATACACCTCATTTATAATCCACAGTATTTATGATACATCATTCATCGTTCATAATCTGCAACATTTATTTGTGTTATACACCTCGTTTATAATCAGCTAGTCGCGGTAACTCCGTGGTAGAGAGTTTGCTTCGTTACCAGAAGGTCGTGAGTTCGAACCCTGCTCGTGCCATGACCGCGTCAAACCCAAGGCGTGAATATAGGTAGTGATTGCTTCTTTGCAAACGCTCGGCATTTAGAAGCGAGAATCACTGGTCTTTGGGATATGACCTTACAAGGAGGTCCCGTGATGGGACAGGCGTTGGCACGTTAAAGATCCCTCACTGCTACTGCCCTGAGCGCTAAGCATAGGTCTAAATTTGTGGCACTTCTCCTACAGCTGGTTATTTCTTAATATGAGTGAAAATTTTTCGACGGGATGATGCACGTACTGGTCCGACTTTTACGGAAGATAAAGGTCACCCAGTGTATCTATGCATTTGTCGCAAAGATCTGCAATACCGAAGATTTCTTAAAATGATATGAATCTGTAGTAGGTAGAAATTATAAATTAATACGGGGTTCTATGGACATGCGATATACATGTAAGTCTCTATCTGAGCGATAGTCAATATAAAATATAAAAAGATTATGTTTATATGCATCGAGTTTCTAGCATGTGGGAACTCGAATACATTTACTTATTTTCAACTCGCAGGAAGATATCAATGTAATCATTGTTGACTGGGGTCACGGTGCAGGGATTCCTTACGCCCAGGCTACAGCCAATACTCGTGTAGTTGGAGCTTATATTGCCCAACTGATCCAGCAGTTGTCTGCCGTGGGACCTTCACTTGCTGACTTTCATATCATCGGCCATAGCTTGGGTGCCCACATCGCAGGATACGCTGGCGAAAGACTAAATACACTGGGACAGATAACAGGTATTCTGACAATATATTTTGCTTACTCTATGCACACAAATGCAATGCATATAAATGG
Source organism: Ostrea denselamellosa (assembly GCA_024699665.1). Taxonomy (NCBI): domain Eukaryota; kingdom Metazoa; phylum Mollusca; class Bivalvia; order Ostreida; family Ostreidae; genus Ostrea; species Ostrea denselamellosa. The sequence continues at coordinate 1,190,139 of JAMZEH010000024.1, forward strand.
TTTTAGAATTTTGGCAAATTTCATTGATATGATTAATGACTTTGAAAGTTAAACAACCCCGAAGTCTTCAAGTTGAGTGTAATAAAGTAACTTTTGCGGAAGCTTGAAAAAAAAAATCAATGTTTTAGTATTTGTACCGTAAATGTTGGCAGTTCCGGTATTTGCCTCATCAAAAGCATAAAAAAGATTATATGAATTAAATGGGCTTGAAGCACCTTAGAATGACACATTTTATGAACAGAAAAATTTATACAGAGGAAAGCTTTTTTAATCCAGATACTTGGTTCCTAGCGAAGTCGAAAAATCAAGCATATGAATGAAAGCTTTTGTAAAACGTTCATCACGTTGGTTAGATAAAAATGTCATCTAAAAGCTGCAGTGTCTAGTTTGTCTGGCGTGCGGATAAACAAACACTGGGCACATTTTCGGAAGATTCTCACTTTTAAAACTGACCTAGTGGTTTGGTCGCTTGTTTCGCAACCGAGAGGCCCGGCGCCGAGTCAAACCTGAGACGTTTAACATAGTTTATAAAAGTTGCTTCGTCAAACACCCGCATTATTCATAGATACGTAGAATATGACCTTTAAAACGAAGGTCCCGTTTCATTATGGGCGTTGGAACGATAAAGAACTTACAATGTTTCGGCGGCAATAGTCGTGCATAGGCCAAAATCTGTTGCAAATGACCTAAAGTCGTGACGTCATTACAATGAAAAATTATCGAATGACTGTAAAAACAAACAAACAAAACAATGATAACGAGGTGAAATTAACAGAGAAGAATAATTTTGAAATTTCTAATGTCAAGACAGCGTACAAACATTTTCAAAAACCAACAACAATGCCTTGGTCACTAAATTAACCCTGCATTAATATCAAATTCAATTAAAATAACTAGCAGTAAATCATGCATCACCCATGACAATTTTCTTTCTCGCATTTTTCTTTCTTCCTCTTTGATAGACTGTCAGGGACGAGACGTTGACTTCTTACGGACAGACGGCTAGAAAAAAACGAGCAGACTATTTGACAAAGTCTATGCTGATACTAGTATATTCAATTAAATTTTGCATAATTCCGATATATAATGAACATGGCACGGTACACATTATAACTACACGTAAATTTATGTACTGATTTGACTGACTGTTGTAATATTCTAACATAACTTTCTTTGAATTCTAATGAAAATTAAAAAACAAAAAAACAAAACAGAACAAAAAAACCAAAAAAAACACCAAACATTATTTTACAATCAAGGCCATATCCATTATCTATCAATATTATCTGATATACTTCGGCAGTTTTGGGGGAAATTTACACCGTAAGGTAGTTTGTCGGGGGGGGGGGGTCACTTGTCTTGTTATCTTTCCCATTCACTGTGGTTTCTTAAGATTAACCCCCTCTCTGCTTCACTTGAAGCATACCTACTGTCGTGTGTTAGTAATTTGGAAATAACATGAATATGGAATGAGTTTCGTGCCTTGCTCTTTTCTTGTTTTTATCTCTCCTTTCTGCTAATTTTCTTCATCTCCAAGCTTTTTCAATTTTATTCCATATCCAACTAGCAATGTCTTCAAAGCCCCTTCTTTCTTCATCATCTCATCTGTATAAGATCTTTTTTCCAGGTTACTTCAGATTTCTTTCTGGCTACACTATTATCGATTCTGTCAGGTTTTACTTTTTCTCAAAATTTTGGTCATCCAAACTTTTAAGCGGTAGTAGAGATAGCCCTGATCTTCTCCACATTACCTGCTAAACTGTTTCCAGAACGTGTTCGGCACTGTAGCCAAGGTTTTCTGAAACTCTACTGTTATCAACAGGAACATATCTGATATTACTTAATTTCAATTTAACTTATCTATTTTAGACAAATCTATCTATTTTACTTACGTTTTTTAGTTTGTTTGGATGCCCTTATTTAAAAAAAAAAGGGGGGGGGGTGAAAACTGAATTAATACAGAAATAGGAATCTGGAATACAATCAAATGCACAGCCAATGACGATTCTCGTAGAAAAATGATGTTTTCGGTAATCTTAGAGGCACGATCTATAACAATTATCATTCTGACGTCAGAAATAGTGATTATCCTTTTGCAGATTTGTAATATTTTCTCCTTGTAAACGAATAAACGGAATAAATTATTTGTAGCATCGGATTATCCTTCAGATAATGACAATGCAACATTTCCAATGGATTGTGTTACTTAAACGTAGTGACAGGCCAATGACTTTCTATCACAGTCATGATACTGTGTGTTTACATGTAGGAATGTAAACCATACGAGGGTCATAAACAAAAACGACGACGACGACAACAACAACAAAACACAAAACAAGACATCCCACCCCGTCCAACCGTATGGTGCTTTGTATTCTTACTAAAATGCAATGTAAAGCGTATCTTAAAATGTTGTTTAACTATCTGTACAATAATGTAAGTCTTGAAAGGCACGTTTCATAACAGGGCAGGCAAGCTATATTTCCAGTATCTGATTCTCAGAGAAAACAAACTTGAAAATTCTTTAACGTAGGTAAATTAGAAATCCATTCTCGGTTTTTAAGAAGTGAACTATTATTTTCTTCAGAAGTATGAGAATGACATGTGGCCAATTTTTTTTTTTTTAAAAGTACATATCAGTTATTGCTGAAGGATTTTAAGAGTCGGACAGAAATCAGTAATGAATTATTAGATCATGATTTGGGAGCTAACCACTGACTGAATATGAACTGCAAGTTGAATTTTAGAAAATATAATTTTGTTTTGAAAATAGGCTTTGAGGATGTGATTTCACGTAATGATAGTCTGATTTTGAATACTAAGGAAAAGTCATCAAAATCAATTCATGAAGTATTGATGCTGGCGATTGTCACACTGACTACGATAATGCACTTCGAGCACTTGCAGTATGTTATCTTACGACTCGCAGCCTTCTATAGGTCAGCTTTACCAATGTATGATACATGGCTATGGCTAACAATAAGAATAAATTCAGTAACAATTTTGATAACATGTTAAAATGTCGAAATTAATCGTCATTGCAACATTTTAAAATATAAATTATACATATTGGCCAAAATCTTACCTACATCCTTTTTTTTTTTTTTATTTATACGTGTTTAAATATCTTATTCTACTGCGATTTGTTACAATAAGGACCCCATTGGAAATAAGCAAATGTGCTTTCGTGGGTTATCCTTAGGTGCTTAATCAATGCACGATACTGTGATATATCTGTATATTTATTATATTGAAACTTCTAGTCTTAGAAATTACATGCTATTTTAAGATCATACTAGATATGAATACATGTATTTATATTTCATTACGTCTTGAAGTTTCATATGTCTATTTATATCACCCTGTGTCATACATTGTTTTTACCTGAATAAATCTATCTATCTATATACATTAACATTCAATTTTATGGTCGTGTGTATATCCCTCATTTGTGTGGCTCTTTGAATAATAATACATACATGCAAATAGTCTGGCAAAAAATAATCACCCACCAAAATTTATTATATTAGAATATAATGAAAACTAGTACTGTTCGATCTCATTGCCCTCTCTATATGCACGAGTAATAAAACAAATTAGCGAAAGAACAAAGGAGAAACCAAACCGCACACAATATTTATGGAAAACGTACGAAGCCCCTGACTATCAGCTTTCCTACTTCACAGTGGACTGTAGAGGCATTTACTGTCATTCTGATACCGACTAACGTAAACCATCACACATCACTGATGATTATTGAAACAAAAGATTCCTTCGTAATGAAGGCAGTTAGAGACCTCATTAAAACAAAAGAAACTGGCCTCGAGCTTATTCCTCTGAATCAACCCGGGAAGGAATTGATTCTTGCCGGAAATTCTCAATAATAAGAGACATCAGTCTCTGAGATGGTAATTAAACGAACACAGATTAGAAATATTCCAAACAACTGCACTTTTCAAAATAATGACCGTACAAATAAAAAATAAATTAAGGGGAAACGGGAAGCAGGCTATGGGGACCATTTATCATGAAGTCTGTGGCATTGTCTACGTGTTTTATCGGATAATGCGTTTGAAGTTCACCCAAAGTTGGCCCTTTGATGAGCTCTGCAATGCATCGATTAAAGTGAAAGAAAATGGACTCCAAGGGAGAAATAAATTAAATCATTTATAAACGTGACTATGTCATTGAGTTTAATTGAGTATAAAGGCGGTCAATCTCCAGCGCTGATCATGCATGAACCACATATCATTCTTACGGATAGCTGGAAATTACAGTTTCAGACTTTCGAAATAATTTTGTCGAGTTTGTTTTGTAAAATACATACACAATTTTCATATTAAGCCTGAAAATGCAGTTTGTCAATATACATCATAAATTTGATATTTGATGGGGAAATATATTTACTGTGTCCAGGATTTTAATCAGCTGTTTGTCTGCATGCATATTAGCTATAGTCCTACACTTGATACTAAGGCACTATTGTATTAATGGCATTAACCCCAGATTTTTAACTTTTTACTTCATTGGAATTCCATGATTTCTTTTTTTTTTTTTTTTGACGCGGTATTCAAATGGACAGCATGATTCCTCAACAAGTTACTCACACAAAGAGAGTGTTGAAGGGTTCATCTGCCCACTTTCTTTTCATTCTTACGAGAGATGTCCAGCTTTAATGGGAAATGATGAAATGACACTCCATTTCAGTGGATTTTACAACAACCAGTCGCTACATAACTTGTATTTCATTGGACATTATTTTACTTTGCCTCTAGATCAGCAGTTAGAATCCGTCACATTTTCTTACGTCACAGGATGATAAGAGCGGAGACTCCCTAGTATCTGGATTTGACGCAGTCAACCTACAGACTGCAAAGTGTGATTTATCGTAGATTTCATTTTTAATCAGTAATTAAAAAAGATGATTATAAGTACCTTTAAATATAGTGTTTCCGTCCTTCACCAAAACCGCCTCATATATGTAAACAATTTTGCCTGAAAATATTTTTAACCAGTGATTAGATCTATAATCCCTACCTTTTTATGTTCCTTCCTAAAGTTTGAAGCCAGACATTGCAACTTCAGTAACTCTCAATACTTTTAGAATTTTTTAAAGCTTAATTTCTATATTTTTTCCCAAAGAGATTATGCTTTATTTTCAATGCACAAATATTCAACGTTTTTCATTCTGTACTGTAAGAGACAATATTGAGCATTTATTTAATGTTCTGATGAATTTGTCATGTTGTGTTGGTACTAAAAGGAAGAACTAGTTAGTGCGATTAATTCAGAAGTAGATTTTAAATGCAGAAAGGTCACTGCAGCTCAAAGACAGGTACTTTCTATACAAATCAACGCAAAAATCAGCTGCAAACATATATGAAAGACCTAAACTAGAACCTTGTTTTGTACATTGTATTTATAAATAACCACTGCTGTGAGTTTTGTCAGCTAAAGATCACGATTCAATATTTTCTTAATCCTATTGTGTCAAATGTAGGAAAAATCCTACAATCAATATATATTACGTGACTGAGCATGCCCTTCGGAGACGAATTCTCGTATATGTTTCTTTTGTAACAACATTACATGTGGAAATTACACCTGCGGTCAATGGTATTACGTCATATATCTCAGGAGCTGACCCCTATGTTTGCTAAATCTGAAATTTATTGTTCGTCTGTTTACAAGCAAAAACAGGTTTTTGAAAAACGGTTCTCTAAACTTAAAAAAAAACAAACCAATGAATTTAATTTTAGATAAAATATTTGTGTCTTTTCAGTCAAACATTGTATGGTTATAAATAACAAATTCATCAATAAACTATTAAGTATAATTGTCATTTTGCAGAGCTTTACAATTACTACATGAAATTAATTACTTAATGAAATGAATTAAACATTTACGAATATCATCATCAAAATTTATTTGCAGTATTGTTTCTGGAAATCAATTTGCAGGCTTTTAAAAAAGCATAATTTCTTATATCGGATGTAAACAGTATTCGTTCTACTTTCAGCTCATATTTTAAGTACTATATAGATAATCTATACCAAATACCGATAAATACTGAGAATGTTCTCACAAACATGTTCTGGTGGCGTGACAATGATGTCAAGTATTTTATGCACAAGGTCAGCAAAGCTTCAAAGAATTATGTTATATTAAGGATCGTTTTCAGTCTCCTCTATAAATGGCAAATATTCACCGAGCCTTTGACCTCTTCTTATCACTGAACCTAAAATAATATTGTGATTTATACATGTATTAGAATGCTGAATGACTTTAGCGAGAAGAAATATTAGAAATTAATATGGCAGTGGAAAAAATTCATTTCTTTGCAGGCCAGTTTGAAATTCAACATGATGATGACATATAGTGAGAAACCAAACAACTGTAATAAGTGCAAAAATACACGTGTTCCCAAGGATTTGTGATTCAACATTCATCGCAAACATGGTAGATTGCAAACCCTTTGGAACATTATGGATAAAGAAAGATAACTCGATTTAATTTTTTTAAGAAGTGGATTTTTTCATATTCTAAATAAATATCCTCAGGACAAACGAAAGAAAAAGTTTTACATACGTACGTTAAAGTTAGTAAAAGGTGTACAAACCTAGCACTAAATCTACAAACGTATTCAATTAATATATATATATATATATATATATATATATATATATATATATATATATATATATATTAATGGGAAATCAAAACTACAATAAGCTAAGTTGCTTGTCCCTACATTCTCCTGATATTTCACGAACATGGCCACAGTTTTAATTTAATAATCATAAAAAAGAATTTATACGTGATATAATGCTGCTAATTTTGAGACGTTGATAGAGGTGTATATGAATGTAAGGGACGAATCTGTGGGTAGCAATCGGCAAATTACATGTTCCTGTTTATTGCTTTTGGCTTGCTAGTCAATGTTTTCTAAGGAGCGAATTAGGACACGTCCTATTCATCCAATGGGCTGAACCACCATTTGCGAAGTAATAATGACTAACGCAAATATTCCCAAGGAGAACAAGTTAATCAATGACGGTAATCAGTGCAAACATCTCGTACTGGGTGAGATTCATTGTGAATAAATTGCATCGAGTCAAAAAGACGAAAAATAAACAAAGTGGATCAACTCATGAAACAAAGGATTAGCTGCCTAGAAAGTCAATGCATCCCGGTGCTGATCATTTCTGATCATCTCGTAGAAAGGTTTACGAGAAAGTTGAGGTAAAACATAATTATAGAGACTGAAAAGTTCGTTGAGTTTTTATCGACCAAGTTTGATGTTGAAACCGAATAATTCTCAAAGATTGCTTTGAATGTGCAGATGCAAAACCATTATAATAGAAATACCTGTCATGAAAGGCCAACTAGCCAATCTCAATCAATCCAACATCAACGTTCAAGCAAAACAGAATAAATAATAAACCTGACAATGAAATGTTGCGTCATAAATCTTTGGTTGAGGGTGTAGCACGCAATTCAAACGGATGAACAGATACCGTTCAATGAAAATGAAATTGGTATTAACTAGCCTCGGGGGTGAAACCAGAATCGAAGACACTGAATTCAAGCTACTCGAATTTCTAAAGAATGGACTATACATAGACAACTACAAAGACAGAATTTGCTAATGTGCATAGGTTTGGGCGATCTCATTGGGGGAAATAACCATCCCATCGTAGCTCATTTTATATACCAGGCTGATCTGGACGTGTTTGTGAAAAGGGCTATCTGGTTACGGTGTACACTGGCAGTTTCTAGCTGCCATGGAGAAGTGACCATCACACATTCCTGTTAGGAGACGCAATCGTGAAGAAGGAGCGAGAGTTGAACTCGTGCGCAATTGGCTGTACATAGATAGTGAACTGTATTATCAGGAAGCTGAATCGCAGCTGAAAGAGTTTTGCCCGGAACCTATGGACTATTCTCGCGTCTTTCAGAGTAATGTTGAGGAACCAGTACTAATTACACGCTAAGGACTCGCTGTGGAAGATGTTTATGCACACATTCCGGATACTGCTCGTAAAAGGGTTGGGAACAATAATTTAACGGTGAAAAAAACTCTACGAATTGCAACTTGGAATGTGAACAGAGGTATACTAAAAAGAAAACCAGGTGAGATGAGACTGGTGACTTAAATTTTCTTTCCTGTTATGATATTATAGGATTGTCCGAATGTTAGGTCTCATCAGACGCAGACCTTGACGATTTGACTAGCTGCCTACGTCAGCAAACGGAAGTTGTGAGTTTTCGGGTTACATTGGGCTTTCATGAATGTTTGAAGGTACGTTTGGACACAAGTATAGTGGGGAAATATACTAAAAATTTTGTTATATTAAATTTTTGAGACGGCAATGCAAGAATACCACGATATAAGGCCTCAACCGTGCACATTTTTTTCTGCTCCCTATCAACAGGTTGATTTGTAGCTCTGGTCTGTCCCAGTATTTTCCCAAAGAACTACAGATCTGCAGCTACGGTGGTTTTTACTCGTTTGCGGAGGTCTGATGTTTCTCTTACACATTGTTATAAATGCAATCATTGGTGTTGCAGGGATTTTTTCCCCCCATATTTTGTAATTGCGACCTGTGACAGGACTGCTAAAACTCTCAGCGTCTGAGCTATATTTGTATAATTGACATCCGAGGTCTGAGCATGTTTTGGACCTTCCATTAGGTACTACGTGCCAATCTGGTTTTCCAACACTTTGCATGCGACCTTCGGGACGGAATGGAATTGGCTTGGGCCATTGTCGGAGAGGACTATGTAGCAAGCCAAGGACAACAAGCATTCTGAATGCTGTGGCAAAGTCGGTAGGGGACTAATAAACGTGTATTTTGCGGTGTAAATACGTTTGTAGATTTAGTGCTAGTTTTTTGTCTTCGTTTGTCTTGAGGAATGACTGTTTACTATAATTCATATGTAAAAACAAAAATGTATTTCCCATAGGTTTTTGAAATAAATGATATAAAAAATCCCTTTCAACGAATATGTTGATGTCCTTTAATGAAAAACTAACGTTTTTAATATCTAGTTTTCCTTTAAGAAAACATTTTTGCACCAACCACGTAACAGATTGCCTTCATTAGCAATATCACCCATGATTACATTTCTACTATTGATTCTAAAGTTATAAACCTGTATACAATGTCACATAACCTTGTGTAGTTTGTGCTATTTCACACACAATATTCAGTGACCTTGAGTGTAACATACCTTTTGGGAAAAATAACTTTGGCTTTGAACCAAGGGGGATTGGACTTTAATATTTCACATACAGATACCCCATGACCAGGCCTTCCTTTTGATATCAAGACTTATTGCTTAGTGATCTTCACCATTTACATACTTTTCACAAACTTTAACCTGGCTATATCCTTTGAATCAAGGGGATAGAGCTTTGGTAATTCACATACAAATGCCTTATGACCAGGCCTTTCTTTTAGCTTCAAAAGTTTTGACCTTGAACTTTGACCTTCTTTTCAAAGTTTTTACTTTACCCCTGTCCACATCTTTCAAAACAAGAAGGATAGGGCTTTATATTTCGCATGCAGATAACTCATGGCCAGACCTTTCATTTGATACCAAGACTTATGACCTTGACCTTGTTCTTTGACATACTTTTCAAAAACTTTAACTTTGTTGATATGTTTTGAACGAGGAGATATTGGACTTGAAATTTCACATATAAATTCTTCATGACCAGGCCTTTCATTTCGTACTTAAATGTTTTACTATGATGTTGGTTTTTAACCTACTTTTCAAACATTTTAACATTGGTTACATCTTTTGAATTAAGGGGGATAAGGTAAGTAGAGTCCCGCTTCCCGGCGATCTTTGTTCTCTTCTGACAAATTTTTGTTTTGTGTTTTTTGTCCTGTTTTAAGTGTTTATTATATTTCTGTGCAACAGATGTATTACAGACTAGAAAATTTATAACAAAACACATTTCTTCATTCCACAATCGTCAACTTTCTTCAAAGGACTGGACCCTGCGGACCCGTATTTCCAGGGCACAGATATTCGTGTGAGACTCGATCCGAGTGACGCAGCATTTGTTGACGTTATTCATACCGACGGTTCAAGCATAGCGCAGCTGGGATTTGGTGTCATGCAGCAGTTGGGTCATGTAGACTTCTATCCAAATGGAGGTGCCAATCAGCCTGGTTGTGATTCGGATTTTTTTGGAAAACTGTCTCACACCGTATGGACGGCAGTTACTCAATTAGATACGCTAGGTATGTAGCAGAGGCTACTGTAAAAGTATGGAAGGTCTAGTTTTCCTTAATTTTCTGGTTTGAACCAATTCTCCAGGAAAAACGTGATCACCTAAAAAGTGCAAAACGCTTACCCCACGAAATCACGATCTAATGCTTGAATTGTCGTTGCAAGAAAAGGGGGAATAGGTTTCTTTTGTAATGATATGACACAACTGAAGTTCAGTTTATTCACAATTAGCGACCCAGAACAATTTTTATTGCCTATACAAAACAAGAATGATTTCCAATATTGCCTTGCTTCATATGCCGGATTTTGCCTCTCAGGCCGGTTTCTTAAAAAAAAATTGAAACCTCGCCACTAAGCTGGGTTATCGTTTGGCACATTCACTGAAAAATTAATTGCTTGTAATGTTATTAACAATGACATTTTGTGCCAAACATTACTTCGCAAAAACCAAACAAAATTTCAACCAATGTTATGAATTGCATAGTAAAATTATTCTTTAATGTTTTCTAGCGGCGGAAGGTGAGGTGGCTTGCAGTCATGAGAGATCTTACATCCTTTACACGGACTCCGTTAATAGTCAATGTCCTTATACTGCCTATCCTTGTACAAGTGCGTCTGAGTATGCCGCAGGTCATTGTCTTTCATGTACCGGAACCGGATGTTCGGAGATGGGATATAACTCCAAAAATTACTCCACTAGGGGATCGTTGTACCTAGACACTGCATCTGCTAGTCCTTTCTGTGGTACGTAGACTAAGTAGACTATGTCAATGAAAAAGATATTAGTACATGTGCACGACTGTTCATTGTATGCACCGATCCTGTCTCGTTCATATGTATGTTGGTCGAAAACAATTATTCATTTTAGAGTTCCATTATCAAATTAACATTACTGGCCGAAACAACATGGATGGCACAATTACTATTGTCTTACAAGGAACCAAAGGCAGATCTACTAACATTCCACTGATGACGTAAGTATGAAGTGGTCTGAACCCAGTTGCACGAAGCTTACTTACGTTTAACTGACAGTTAACTTGCCATTAACTCTTACATTCATATAGTGTTAACTAGACATTAAATGTCAGTTAAACTTAACTAGATTTTTGTGCAACTGGACCCTGATGACATATTTTACAAAGAAATATCAAGCTCATATATATATATATATATATATATATATATATATATATAATCACATTCAGGTCAAGTGAGGTACACACAAAAGGCCATATTATCTCCAAATTTGTCAAAGTCCCTAAGGACATCGGTCCATTGACAAACATCGCTCTGGAATATGACAAAACCACCAATCTATTGACGGGATGGGCGTATCCAAACGACTGGCAGCTGGTAGGCATGTCCATATTTAGCGCCGAGGAACAGAGAATGTAAGTAGCCTATGCAGGATAATGGGTTTAATGTGCTATAAATGAAACATAAGCGTTAAAGATATTCTATTGACAGCTGTCGTTTATCGTTTCAGGTATACATTCTGCGCATATGGAAAAACTTTAACAAGTCACAAACCAATCGCTTTGGGACTAACAGGCACATGCTAAGTGATTTTGTAATAGTGTAATAAAATCTGACCGATGTTATTTTTATTTCTGCAGGATCCGGTCTTTTGATATCTTGTAAAATCTCCATACGATACGACGTTCTTGATTCGTCGGCCGTTCGCTGTATATTATGCAACAATATTACGTACAAGACTGTTTTAAAGGTTGTCTGACAAGCACGCAAGATTCTTGTCTAGCTCTTTACAGTTACGCAAGATTTCATTTCTCTTACTCAAACAGACAAATACGCTGTACACGTTGGGAACTGATAACCAAAGTAAAATGAAATTGAATCAGATAATTGAAATAAGAGAAAAGGTATCACGAAAGTCTTGTATAGAATTTATACATTGCAATCGCCATTACAACTTCATGTACTCTGTGTTGGATCTGGACTCTCTGTTGCTTGAACACCGGTGTCCATGCAAGCAGGATGGTATATTTCTGTATGTATCCCTGACTGACAGGCTCGCACAGCGGATATCCCCATACTTACACATCGCCCTCCAATAATTTTGGTCTGAAACAGAAGAAAACAAGAAATCATCTTTACGCAAGCGTCAAAGGTATCAGGCTGCAGAAAACACGAAAGAAATTATATTTTGTTATTATTATTATTATTGTTATCATTCTTCAGTCAGGCCACACTGACGATATGCACTTGTACGTGTGTCCCTTCAGGGTGAAGAGTTTATTGTGAAGCCATACTTTAATTAAGATATATTAATTGCTATAGTAAGCAAAATTCGTCAATAGAAATTCACGGAGAAGGATAACGACTTTAAAAGTTTTCATGCACTTGCCTGGACCCAACTCCCCATTATCACCTGAAAACCACTTGAATATTGTGTAAATATGTGTAAATATTGTGTAAATATGCGAAAATAGTCTTGAATTCACAAAACACTGCACACCCTTTTCGTATTTCATATAAATGAAATAAATTGAGCCCGGAACAAACGTAGTGCAAATTGACAACTATAATATTTATTGCATTTTAAAGATATTTTTAAATACGCTTGAATTATATCTAAATATTATATAACTCGAACGCTAATATTAACAATAACTTCAACCCCCTATTAAATAGTTATATTACATTGATTTTGAGAAAAATCATTAAACGTTAATTCCACAGAAACGCATGTGCATTTTGAAAACCCGTATCAGAACAGACCACGCTCTTGCGCGACCTATAATAAGCATGGTGACCAGTTTACCTGGTCAAAACTTTCCAATCAATCTCTTCGTCTGCTTAGCTTTATCATTTTTTCTTTCTCCCTCTACAGAGTGGCTACAATGACCTTTACTCGCGAAACTTTGTATAAGGTACACAAGAAATGTTGCTATAAATCTTATTTTTGTAATGTTCTAAGGTTATCATGATAGCACTTTGAACGATTATTTAGAAATCGGAGAGTGATTACATTTAGGATACTTAAACAGTGGTTTTGGAGTAAAATCTTATAATATTACATGTGATAATCCATGAAACTTTACATACCGTTTCAATTTCCATATGACAGTTGACATCCTCTGGGGCAGGTGTACTAGGGATGTACACACGAGGGAAGTATCTGGAAAAATCGTTGATGTCAAATCCAGACAATTCCTATTGATGAAAATGTCACATGTATTATGTATTTTGAAAACAACGTCCATGGATTGGCAACAACGGTCATAGTATGTGCTCAAATTAACTGCAAGAGATATCTAAAGATACCCAGTTGGTTATTTTTCTACTTAAAATATATTAGGAATGTTCACTTAGAAAATGAATTTCATTTCTGAAATGTACATAAAGGTATTAACTGCGACGATTTACGTCTGAATGCTTCACGAAGTGCGTTAGAGCTTTGAAAAGTTTGTCGGCGTGAAGCCTTGCTGTTCATACCCTATTTTCAAGTATGAAATTTATTTTTTATAAATACATTTTATCTTCATTCCTGTCGAAGAATTCCCAGCCTTTGAAATAGTCGTACTATATTTATCAAGATTCATACGCACTTCGTTCACATTCATGAGGAAATGGCTATCATTTCAATTGGTAAATATATCGAAGGCAGAAACATTGTAAATGTAAATATCGTCATATGTATGATATCTAATTCTCCTAAATCGATCACCAACATTTCATTTGCTGAAAACTATGTGAATTTATTCTTTCAAACCCGAATTTGAACTCGGCAGAAACCAATGGAGGAAAGGTATTGGTACATGTACTTTCTATAGATATAGGAGGGCTGATTGATATGTTGTGACCCTCGTATTGAATTTCCTGACTATTTAAAGCCGTGTACTCGAAAACTGGTGTCATTTGGTCAGTATATATCTACAAGGTAGCACTCTACAGTAAACAAGGCAAGTGACTTTTGCCAAGTGGACAAAATCAGTGACAGAGCAGTGATCCAATATTTGCATAAGAAAGGCTTAGCACCTAAGGATATCCATACTGATATGGTTGCAACACTAGCGGTAGATTTTCCTTCATATGCTACAGTAAAAAGGTGGGTGGCAAAATTTAAACGCAGCAGGCAGAGCCTTGAGAATGACTCCCGTCCTGGAAGGCCTGTCACTGTTGCAACCCCAGAAATGGTAAATAAAGTCCACGGTATTGTTATGACTGACAGGCAAGTTACAGAAATATATATAGCCAGTACAATTGGCATTTCACAGGAAAGAGTACAATCCATTTTGACAGAGGATTTTGCAATGAGAAAGCTTTCAGTTCGTTGGGTACCAAGACTTCTGACAGTTGATCAGAAGCACACCAGGTGACTTTGTGTGAGCTAATCTAAACCTTTTTGAGGTAGATCCTGCTAACTTTCTTCAGAGATTTGTTACTATAAATGAAATGTGGGTCCATCATTTTACCCCAGAGGTCAAACAATAGTCTAAACAATGGAAGCACCCTGTTCACCCAACCAAAGAAGGCAAAGTCTGTTCTATCAGCTGGAAAGGTTATGGCCTCGGTTTTTTGGGATGCTGATGGTACGTCTTTAAAAGTGGCAAGAGTAGGCCTTCTTTAAAAGTGGCATTGAGGTCCTTAAACATCGCTGACAAAAGTGTATAGATGGTGAATGGGATAATGTTGAAAAATAATGCAATATGTCCGCCAAAATTCAAACTCTTATATATGAGGCTAACAACATATCAATCAGCCCTCGTATATGTACTGGCTTAGTCACAGGGGAGGGGGGGGGGGGGGGGGGGGGCAAAAGGTCCCCCACCCCCACTTTCAGATATAGGGTATGAGCATATTTGAAATTGTAGATCTATGTAAAGTGTTGAATTAAATCACCGTTTTCAACTTTTAAAAAGATAGAGATGATAGTTGTCTTCTGTGAAATCTTATTGCTGTCATGTACTCATCGCCGTGATGGTACGATAACGATGACATGATACTAGATTCTTACCATCGCCCTCCTTATGTCTTTATGCAAGTGCGAATGACTAAATGCGCATGCGTTCATGAGAGGAAGAATGATTGAAGAAATGACTCAAATATAATGTTACAATGTACCTTTTTTCAATAAGCGTTTTCACACTTGTGTGATTTAATATTTATTTTAGCCATTGCTCCTTCCACATGCATACTTCCGCCTGTTTACCATGCGTAATACACAGTAAATACATATATAGCATCATTGTTAATGTAAACCTTCGTAGTTTGTATCAAATTAAAATATACTGTATATAAGATATATCCCAACACAAAATTTCACATATGGTTTATCCTTAGCTGCAATAATGTGGCCCACTCCATATTTTTCATTTTGACATTTTCGGGAGAGGGCTAAATGCAGTTCCATAGGACCTTCGTAATGGGTCAAAATGATTTCTTGCATAACCTAAGATAAGCTCCGTGTATTTGTCTCTAATGTTGTTTACACTAAAAAGAGTGCCAACTTTGCGCTTGGGCGTGTCTAATAACGGTGATTTTCATTAAATATCATGCACAACATATAAAATTCTTCGTCTATATCTATGATTAAGCTGTGTCTCAGGACCATCTCAAATCTTAGGACACTTTTGATATCATTCTAGAAGTGCTGTAAACTCGCTGATTTACGTACATTTGTAGGTATATTTTCCCCATGGATGCTAATTCTAAACAAGCTATACTCTAAAGAACTGCAATCTCTGCAGCCATGATGTTCGTGGATTCTGTACATATTCAGATGATTTCAAAATACATTCTGTTTTCAGAACAAATAGAATACAAATAATTTCAATACTGTAGAATCGTTTAAATCGTGGAATTCAATATTTTATGAATTTTATAATATAGAACTTCGTTCAAATCGTGGAATTCAATATTTTATGACGCAGAACTTCGTGGCTTTGGTTTCTATACATAGAACCTTTATAGAATCGTATACTTCGTTGAGGCTCTGTTTGTAGGATATAACTAGCTAGTTGCTCTGGACAACGTCAGACTGCTATATTAAAATTTTGGTTGAATTTTAAAATGAAATCTTAAAAAACAAATTCAATTTCCAAGCTAATCTATAAATGACTTCACTTTCAATTTTTAGGCTATTGCATCTAATCTGTATATGAAAGGTAGTGTCTAGAATTTCTTTTCGATTGATTATATGTTAAGTTTCTACTTTCTTAGCAATGTGATAGGATTTTTTTTTAATGTCCAATTTATCTCTTGTTTATATCATTGTTTTTTTTAATGTTTAATTTATCTCAAGTTTACATTAAAGAACAAAATTTTCATTTCTGTAACAAAAAATCGATTCAAGAATAGAAATGGCCAGGTTGCTTTAAAATATGTCATCTACGATGGAGACAATAGTATCATTCGTTTGCTACGTTGCTGAATTTTGAGGAATGTCCACTGGGAAACCTGTGAGAAGTGTTGAATACACAAAGTAAGTACCATCTATCCACAGTATGCAAAGAAAATGACAAAGTTCAACTATTTGTAATTTTTAAAACAAGTCAAAACAAATTCAAAACGTTACTTGCATATCTTCAATATGTTTATAACAATTGCACAAGGTCTGAGGGACTGTAAGAGGCATTGATTATACAAAGTCGGTACCGTCTATATAAAAGATGCTGAAAAAATGAGAAAGTTCAACTATACATGTAAATGTTTCGAAAAAATGTCCGAGCACTTCCAAAACGTCGCATGCACATCTTCAACGTGTTCATAACAACAGTACAAAGTTTGGAGAATGTCAGCCTAAAGGTGTGAGAGGAGTTGATTACACAAAGTAGGTACCATCTAGTCAAAAGATGCTGAAAAAATGACAAAGCTCAACTATATGAAAAATTTTCGAAAAATATATGAGCGCTTCCAAAAATTTACATGCACATCTTTAATGTGTCCATAACAACTTGTAGAGTTTGGGGAATGTGAAGCTAGAGGTGAGTGAGGAGTTGATTACACAAAGTAGGTACCCTATATGAGGATACCCGCCCGCCCGTCCGCCCGGTATTCACCATAGTATAAACCGGATGCACGTTGTGCAACACGCCTAAAAATGCTGCTGGACTATACAGATTTGATCAAACTATTTCCATCCGTATCTATAAAGTATCAATACTTACAGTGGTAGCCCGTTTCACCGGTTTAGTCTCTTTAATTTTGTTTCCAAATACATTTTCAACACGTGAATTTTGTAGTCCAAACAAATTCCCTATCATAAACGTGATAATAGCAAAAACTACTATTGCTATATTTTTCCATTCCATTTCAACCACTTTCAACAGCATCCAAATGTTCACGACCTTTGCAGAAATCACTTATAAATTCCTTTCCCGTTTGAAGTCGAGGTCGGAAAAGACCTTTTTCCGGGGCGCAATCTTTATTTATAACATAGTCTAACATTCTGGATTATGTTGTTTTGATTCTGTCTCAAGATTATGTTGTTTTTGATTTTGTCAAAGTCTGATGCATTATTAATTATAAACAATAGTCTTTAAGGCATGTAGATTAGCGAAAATTACGCGTAAGGTCATGGGAATGATGAAGTTGATAAGGGACCAAACCCACGCTAACGACGTGTTAATCTACCTCGATGATTGACAGTTCAGTAACGACCCGATTGCATCTAGATGGTAGACGTAATAAAAACCAGAAATAGTTTTGCTACAAAAGCTCGTTCGGTTTGACACCTTTGCATTGAACTAGACGATGGTTATAAAAGAGAATGGCTTTCACCAAAGAAGGGAAACATGAGGGAAAAAAAAGCTCTTTTATGATGGTTTAAGTTTGCTGTATAACAATGTGGAGTTTGATATAAATGAAAATTTCTCTTTCTTAGAAAGCGTACACAACTTACAGTACTTTTACATAACAGTCCTAAATTACAGCCTAATAAGAAATTCCTTTGGACTGAATCATCCTTCCTTTCCTCCTCTCCATCCACATAGATCCCTATAAAATGCCACCTTTGGAAAAATGGAAATTCTTCGCAAGATGCTGGTTTTGGTTTTGGGTAACATACGTCTAATCTGAGTAAGAAAAAATCGGTGGCTCTCTGTCTCGCCATCTCTCTTTCTTCCTAGATATCTCTTTGTCTTTCTATCTCGTAAGTAAATAATTAAGTAGTTAAATAATTCCAAATTGGGTACAGCGGGCATACAGAGGTACAAGTTGCAAAAGCAAAGGTACAAATTCCAAATCAGATGAAGTATTATAATAGTAAAACGATTTATTACATGACGTTTTTTCTTTTTTAATTTAGTTTCATTTTATTTTATTTTTAGCATTAAAGGGAGTTTCTGGACTATTTACTAGTTAGCTGCAATAATGTAGCCCTATCCGATTTTTTTTAACTGAGGTTTTTCTGGAGAGAGCTACACTTTCATAAGATCCCTGTAATGGTGTAAAATTATTTTTTTATTGCGGCTGACTTCAGTCTTAAAATGTAGCTGTTAAGTTAGACTTACTTCAGATAAAATGATTTTTTTTAATTCATGATGAACAAACGAACCCTTTATGAATCAACACCAGATAAAATATACCGACATGTTTACCAGTCGTCTTTTTCAGCAGCAATGACAGATCTCGCGTGATTTTAAGGGAATTGCGCTTGGAGTTTAGATTAGCTTGGCAATCAGTGTAAATAAGCAAACTTACCTCATTTTGTCACTAAAACATTATTAAAGAAAATCTTTTATGATGGCAATTTCATATTTACCGCATTATTATGTTTAAAATAGGGGAATTACTATATTCAGTTTAAGATCCGCTCTTGAATTCTCATTTGTTGTCCCAAAATAAAATCGATCAAGGTCAGTAAACATGGCGGATAAAATCTAGTTTTTATGTTGATTGATTGATTGTATATTGTTTCACGTCCCGCTCGAGATTTTTTCACTCATATGGAGACGTCACTATTCCCGGTGAAGGGCTGCAAAATTTAGGCCTATAATAGATGCTCGGCGCTAACGGCCATTGAGCAGGGAGGGATCTTTATCGTGCCACAACTGCTGTGACACGGGGCCTCAGTTTATGCGGCCTCTTACGAAGGACCGCCCAATTTAGTCACCTCTTACGACAAGCAAGTGGTACTGAGGACTTATTCTAAGTCAGATCCACGAAAAATAACCTATATATGGACTGTATTTTATATTTTTGGATTAATTTATGTCCTACACGACTACATTTTTTGAGTTCAGGTAAGAAATACAAATGTTATTGTCACTTATTTATGATTTGAGCTAAATTCGTTGCGAGATTGAATCACTCCCGCGCTGCACCATTACGGAGATCCTATGGAGTTGTAGCCCCCACCCCCCTCCACACACACACACACAAAAAGATTTTTTTAAAAAGAGGGCTACATTATTGCAGCGATTTACAAGTATTTGCCACCATCATACAATGTATCGATTTACTGAGGGGGCCTCCGTGGCCGAGTGGTTAAAGCATCGGGCTCAAAATCACAAAGCCTCTCACCTCTGTCGGCGCGTGTTCGAATCTCGGCCGCGGCGTTATGTGAGCAAGTTTGCCAGTTTACTTGCGGAAGGTCGGTGGTCTCTTCCCAGGTACATTGTATCTGGGTTCTCTCCTCCACCAACAAAAACTGGACGCCACCAGATAACTGAAAAATTGTTGAGTGTGGCGGAAAGCAATAAATAATCATTCAATCAACCGAATTACTGAGTAAAACATGAAAAATATAACTATCTCTGAAATTATTGCAAAAAAGATACTTCTTTTTCTAGCACCCAAAGTGTTTACAAAATATGATATCTAAGTGCTCCCCATATCTCAAAGCCATATTAAGTACTACAAATAAAAAAAGATAATAATGATGTCTAGATGGGAAGATCTGTAAATTTGATGTATTTCTTTAGTTTTAAAGAGGCGCGTTGTATAAATGATATTTTGTTTCCTTGAATACATTCAATACCCGCATTACCAAATTAATGTTTTAAAGTTTTTTTTTTCTTTTTTAAAATTAGGTGACCATGTTTATTAGAAATAATTACTTTTTTTTCTAAGGACAAAATTTTACCATATTTATTTGATGAGTGGAGTTTGTCTTTAACAGGTTTTTTTTGTTATCTCTCGAGAAAGATTTACAAAGATAGTACTTTTTTATTCCAGTAATTTAGAGATTTAGAGATTTGACTTAAAATATCGCCTTGTCGAATTCCTATTTATGGTGTATATGGGCATTGTTTGCTATCTCTATTGTATTGTTAAGCAAATCGTACAAAATACGAATGGCTGTTTATAGGTAGTGTAATATGATTGTCTGTTTATAGGTAGTGTAATATGATTGTCTGTTTATAGGTAGTGTAATATGATTGTCTGTTTATAGGTAGTGTAATATGATTGTCTGTTTATAGGTAGTGTTATATGATTGTCTGTTTATAGGTAGTGTTATATGATTGTCTGTTTATAGGTAGTGTAATATGATTGTCTGTTTATAGGTAGTGTTATATGATTGTCTGTTTATAGGTAGTGTTATATGATTGTCTGTTTATAGGTAGTGTTATATGATTGTCTGTTTATAGGTAGTGTAATATGATTGTCTGTTTATAGGTAGTGTAATATTTAAATGTTTGTTTATAGTTAACGTGATATGAATGTCTGTTTATAGGTAGTGTAATATACTGACAGACTTTAAAAAAGCAACACACGTTTTTTTAATTTATTCATTGAAAGCATTACATATAAAACTTTTATTGCAAAATTTACCCAACTTACATCATGTTGATTTTTAAAACCCATCTCTCGGTTTACCTGTGTTCATTGTTTGCGCGTTGTGAGTAACATCGCACCAAATTTTCAGGGCTTTGTTCAAACACGTGGAAAGGTAATAGAGGATTTTTTTTTTGTGATGAAACAACTTTGTTGGCGAAAGCATAGACAGTAACAGAAAATATTAAAAAACAAGACTATGCCGCGCTTAAACATTGAAATGCGCAATCAGCCACTTGGTATGCTGCAAGCAGGAGTTAGTCAGCGTGAGGTTGCAAGGCGTTTTAATGTCCATCCTTGTACAGTTAGCCGGTTGTTGTCACGATTCCAACAGAGAGGATCCATAAATGATCGCCCAAGACCTGGTCAACCGTTTGTGACAACACCACGGCAACAAGCATTCATACGGCAACGTCATCTGCGCAATTGATTTACGGCCGCTGCGACCACGGCGAGAGAAATCATTGGACGTCATGGAAGACCTATTCATCCTAGAACAGTTTCCAGAATTTTGAAGCGCCATGGGATCCGCTGCACAAGATCTTATAAGGGGCTACAGCTTAAACCGCATCACCGACGGTACAGATTGCAATGCTGCATCTTACTCAACGTCAAAATTGGTTACATGTTGTGTTCTCAGATGAGTCCAGATTTAACGTTAGCAACGCAGACGGCAGATGTCGAGTTTACCGTCGTTTACATGAACGTTTTGTAGACAATTGTGTCCTCGAGCGCGACAGGTTTGGAGGGGAAGGCGTCATAGTTTGGGGTGCGATTAACCACAATTTTCGGTCACAACTGGTCGTTTTAAATGGAACCCTCACTGCTAGGAGGTATGTGGACGAAATTCTGCAGTCTGTTTTAGCACCATTAATGCAGCAGCATAGGCAAGAAAATGGGTTAATTTTCCAACAGGACAATGCGCGCGCACATACGGCAAGATTGACACAAAACTTTATTACAAACGAACGCCATTAACGTCCTTGATTGGTCCGTTATGTCCCCAGACTTGAATCCAATCGAGCATTTGTGGGACGAGCTGGGGAGACGTGTTCACCTCAGCCTCAGAATCCGCAAGAATTAGGGAGAGCCTTGTTGGAGGAATGGCAGAATATTCTCAGAGGACCATCCGATATGTTTGTCAATCAATGTCACGTCGCCTTCGCGCCGTCATCACTGCTAATGGAGGTCATACCCGGTACTAGTGAACAAAACCACATTTTTGACGCACCCCTCGCTGACATTTATTTCAACTGTAGCCTCTCTGTGAATAAAATAATGTTCCAAATCAAAGAACAGTATTCAGTTAACATGGTTTATAATAATACCACTATGAAATTGTTTATTAGATATATGAACAAATTTATTATATACAAAATTATCAAGCGTTGCGTTTTTAAAGTCCGTTAGTATATGATTGTCTGTTTATGATTGATTGATTATTTATTGCTTTCCGCCACACTCAACAATTTTTCAGTTATCTGGTGGCGTCCAGTTTTTGTTGGTGGAGGAGAGAACCCAGATACAATGTACCTGGGAAGAGACCACCGATCTTCCGCAAGTAAACTGGCAAACTTGCTCACATAACGCCGCGGCCGAGATTCGAACACGCGCCGACAGAGGTGAGAGGTTTTGTGATTTTGAGCCCGATACTCTAACCACTCGGCCACGGAGGCCCCCTCTGTTTATAGGTGGTGTAATGTAAAAGTTTATAGTTAGTTGATATGAATGCTTGTTTATATGTAGTGTAATATGAATGTTTCGTTATAGTCAGGTCAGTGTAATACAAATGTTTATAGTTACTGTAATACGAATATATGTTTATAGGTAGTGTAATACGAATGTCTGTTTATAGGTAGTGTAATACGAATGTTTGTTTATAGGTAGTGTAATACGAATGTCTGTTTATAGGTAGTGTAATACGAATGTTTGTTTATAGGTAGTGTAATACGAATGTTTGTTTATAGGTAGTGTAATACGAATGTTTGTTTATAGGTAGTGTAATACGAATGTTTGTTTATAGGTAGTGTAATACGAATGTTTGTTTATAGGTAGTGTAATACGAATGTTTGTTTATAGGTAGTGTAATACGAATGTTTGTTTATATACTGGACAAAAAAAGTTAAGGATCATAATTTTGACCTAAAAATTTTTATTAACCAAATAATCATTTTGACAAATTTTAACATGTATAGTTTCTCCAATGTGTCCTTAACACAATAGATTTACCTGGTTTCATATTGACGTCATAAGTGCACGATTTTGTCGCCCAAACACAAGCAAGGGATCAAAATCAAAGTGTGCCAACGTGTATATTGAAATTGAAAAATTGTGATTTTCATTTTATTGTGGGTATTTATTGCTGTAATCGACTCTTAGGTGAACAATTATTGACATTAAAATGAGACGCCATTTAACTGCTCTGGAAGCTGGTCAGGCAGTAGGTATGCTTCATGCTGGCCAAGTCCAGAGAACTGTCTCTAGACATTTTAATGTGTCCCAAAGTGTGATTTCAAGGTTGTGGAATCGTTTTAGGCAGACAGGTAATGTTTCTGAGAGACCGAGGTCAGGTCGTCCAAGGTCCACAACCGCTCGCCAGGATCGCTATATGTCACTTATGGCTCGTAGACACAGGTTTCAGAGTGCTGTCCAACTCAATACTGACTTTCATGCAGCAAGTGGGGTGCGCATGACACCACAAACTCTCAGACAGAGACTTCATGCTGCTAACCTTCGGGCTCATCGACCTGCTATTCGTCCCATTTTGAGGAGAAGACATCGTGTAGCACGACTCAATTGGGCTCAAAATCACATAAACTGGCAACTGCGTCATTGGACGCCTGTTCTTTTCACAGATGAGTCACGGTTCTGCGTGGACTTTCATGACGGTCGTAGGCGTGTATGGCGCATACGTGGAGAGCGGTACGCTGATTGCTGTGTAGTAGAGCATGATCGTTTTGGAGGTGGCTCTGTGATGATTTGGGCCGGAATCAGTATTGGTGGATGTACTGACTTGCACGTGATTAATGGCAATCTTACCGGTGCAATTTACAGGGACGAGATACTGCATCCAATTGTGAGACCTTATGTGGGAGCTATAGGCAACGGCTTTGTGTTAATGGATGATAATGCTCGTCCCCACAAAGCACGTATAGTGACAGACTACCTTGCTACAGAGACAATTGAACGTATGGATTGGCCGAGTTGTTCTCCGGATTTAAATCCAACAGAACATGCCTGGGACATGTTGCAGCAAGCTGTTTCCAGACGCCCTGTACTTCCGACAAACCGCCAGGAGCTTACGTTAGCTTTACAGCAGGAATGGGCAAGGTTGCCACAAATTGCGTTCCGCAGGCTCATCAGAAGTATGCAGAGGCGTTGTCGTGCCGTTATACAGGCTCAGGGTGGACATACACCCTCTTGATATTGCCTTTATAAAGATTCAATCATTTGTAATGAAATTTGTTATTGTTGCTCATACCGATTTTCAAACTGTTTTGGGGGGTTACCTGACAATGGTTGCTCTGGCTGCTTAACGTATTGATGAATTTGTAAAAACAGGTTTAAAATGCATTGTTCGATTGTCGTTGAACATTTTAAGTAAATATTTAACATAATATATTTGGTTTTGTTATGAATAAAATAATTCTGAAATCATGATCCTTAACTTTTTTTGTCCAGTATATAGGTAGTGTAATATGAATGTTTATAGTTAGTGTAATTTGATTGTTTATAGTTAGTGTAATTTGATTGTTTATAGTTAG
Organism: Ostrea denselamellosa; assembly: GCA_024699665.1. Taxonomy (NCBI): domain Eukaryota; kingdom Metazoa; phylum Mollusca; class Bivalvia; order Ostreida; family Ostreidae; genus Ostrea; species Ostrea denselamellosa. Next base: position 1,214,888 of record JAMZEH010000024.1, read on the forward strand.
TGTTATATGTTTGTTTATAGTTAGTGTAATTTGTTTGTTTATAGTTAGTGTTATATGTTTGTTTATAGTTAGTGTAATTTGATTGTTTATAGTTAGTGTTATATGTTTGTTTATAGTTAGTGTAATATGAATGTTTATAGTTAGTGTAATATGTTTGTTTATAGTTAGTGTAATTTGATTGTTTATAGTTAGTGTAATTTGATTGTTTATAGTTAGTGTAATTTGATTGTTTATAGTTAGTGTAATTTGATTGTTTATAGTTAGTGTAATATGATTGTTTATAGTTAGTGTAATATGTTTGTTTATAGTTAGTGTAATTTGATTGTTTATAGTTAGTGTTATATGTTTGTTTATAGTTAGTGTAATTTGTTTGTTTATAGTTAGTGTAATTTGTTTGTTTATAGTTAGTGTAATATGTTTGTTTATAGTTAGTGTAATTTTATTGTTTATAGTTAGTGTAATATGAATGTTTATAGTTAGTGTAATATGTTTGTTTATAGTTAGTGTAATTTGATTGTTTATAGTTAGTGTAATATGAATGTTTATAGTTAGTGTAATATGAATGTTTATAGTTAGTGTAATTTTATTGTTTATAGTTAGTGTAATTTGATTGTTTATAGTTAGTGTAATTTGAGTGTTTATAGTTAGTGTAATTTGATTGTTTATAGTTAGTGTAATTTGATTGTTTATAGTTAGTGTAATATATTTGTTTATAGTTAGTGTAATTTGAGTGTTTATAGTTAGTGTAATTTGATTGTTTATAGTTAGTGTTATATGTTTGTTTATAGTTAGTGTAATTTGTTTGTTTATAGTTAGTGTAATTTGTTTGTTTATAGTTAGTGTAATATGTTTGTTTATAGTTAGTGTAATTTTATTGTTTATAGTTAGTGTAATATGAATGTTTATAGTTAGTGTAATATGTTTGTTTATAGTTAGTGTAATTTGAATGTTTATAGTTAGTGTAATTTGTTTGTTTATAGTTAGTGTAATTTGAGTGTTTATAGTTAGTGTTATATGTTTGTTTATAGTTAGTGTAATTTGAATGCTTATAGTTAGTGTAATTTGAGTGTTTATAGTTAGTGTAATTTGATTGTTTATAGTTAGTGTAATTTGATTGTTTATAGTTAGTGTAATATATTTGTTTATAGTTAGTGTAATTTGAGTGTTTATAGTTAGTGTAATTTGATTGTGTATAGTTAGTGTAATTTGTTTATAGTTAGTGTAATTTGATTGTTTATAGTTAGTGTAATTTGAATGTTTATAGTTAGTGTAATTTGATTGTTTATAGTTAGTGTAATTTGAGTGTTTATAGTTAGTGTAATTTGATTGTTTATAGTTAGTGTAATTTGAATGTTTATAGTTAGTGTAATTTGAGTGTTTATAGTTAGTGTTATATGTTTGTTTATAGTTAGTGTAATTTGAATGCTTATAGTTAGTGTAATTTGAGTGTTTATAGTTAGTGTAATTTGATTGTTTATAGTTAGTGTAATTTGATTGTTTATAGTTAGTGTAATTTGAGTGTTTATAGTTAGTGTAATTTGATTGTTTATAGTTAGTGTAATTTGAATGTTTATAGTTAGTGTAATTTGATTGTGTATAGTTAGTGTAATTTGATTGTTTATAGTTAGTGTAATTTGAATGTTTATAGTTAGTGTAATTTGATTGTGTATAGTTAGTGTAATTTGTTTGTATATAGTTAGTGTAATATGATTGTTTATAGTTAGTGTAATTTGATTGTTTATAGTTAGTGTAATTTGATTGTTTATAGTTAGTGTAATTTGATTGTTTATAGTTAGTGTAATTTGATTGTTTATAGTTAGTGTTATATGTTTGTTTATAGTTAGTGTAATTTGTTTGTTTATAGTTAGTGTTATATGTTTGTTTATAGTTAGTGTAATTTGATTGTTTATAGTTAGTGTTATATGTTTGTTTATAGTTAGTGTAATATGAATGTTTATAGTTAGTGTAATATGTTTGTTTATAGTTAGTGTAATTTGATTGTTTATAGTTAGTGTAATTTGAGTGTTTATAGTTAGTGTAATTTGATTGTGTATAGTTAGTGTAATTTGTTTGTATATAGTTAGTGTAATATGATTGTTTATAGTTAGTGTAATTTGATTGTTTATAGTTAGTGTAATTTGATTGTTTATAGTTAGTGTAATTTGTTTGTTTATAGTTAGTGTAATTTGATTGTTTATAGTTAGTGTAATTTGATTGTTTATAGTTAGTGTAATTTGAATGTTTATAGTTAGTGTAATTTGAATGCTTATAGTTAGTGTAATTTGATTGTTTATAGTTAGTGTAATATGAATGTTTATAGTTAGTGTAATATGTTTGTTTATAGTTAGTGTAATTTGATTTATTATTGATAGGCCGTGTAATATGATTTATTATTGATAGGCCGTGTAATATGATTTATTATTGATAGGCCGTGTAATACGACTTTTTATAAGCAGTGTAATATGTATTGCTGTTTATAAATAATATAGTACGATAAATACTGTTTATCCGCGGAGTTGTAGTTCACCGACAGTAGGTCTAGTAGCTACATTTATTCACGTAAAACAACATTGTTTGTATCTTTTTATGCAAATACTTTTAATTGTATTGCACTGTCGTGGAGGTTTATTTGTTGTCCAGAGGTGAAATGAAATTATATTAAATCACGAGAAACCATGTAGTCCAATGATACAGAAGCTCTTTAATACTGTCATCATAAAATGTTCATTAACAGTAATTAAAGTGGATGCTGATCGCGTCAAAACACTGTACCAGGTCTATAGATAACTAAATCAGCGTCGGTCGTTGGCGTCTGGGACAGACTTGTTTCTGGGCATTCCACAGTTTAATGTGCATAAACATAACACTTGAAATGCGTAAATAACATGCAATATCCATTGGTTATACATTTAATTGAGATTTGAATCATTTGAGTGGCTGAACAAAAACATTTCAATAACAGACCGCTTTGAATGCTTTTGTTTGATATACACGAATTTAAATGAACGCACGTGTATTTGTAAAAAAAAAAAACCCAACAACCCAGCATCTTCACGGGTTATATAAGATTACCCTCACAATAAAACACTTTATTTATTATAGGATTGAATCATTCCGAGCTTTCTAACTCGCTGAGCCTTTGAGGATACTGTAACAATTGATGTTTTCCAATATCGGACCAAAAATGAGTAGTGAATTCCCAAACTGATACCATTATTTATCATTGTTTGGTCGTCCAATGACAAATCGCGTCTCTAATCACTTGGTTTTGCACTCTAATTGACTAAGATACCTGACCAAGTATCATTTCGTAAACTCTATGTTTTAAGTCACTCGATCATATATACATGTAGTAAATGAGAGTTTTTAATATTCATTTTATTGAAGTCTTCACCCTACAAGGATAATTTGTCTGAAAGATCACAAAACTTATTCAAAATATTAAAGCAATTTTAAAATGACAAGAGGGGTGGGGTGGGGGGGGGGGGGGGGGGGGGGGGGCTCGGTAAATATTCTACTTCTTACGCAGGTAAAGTATCTTATCAACCAAACAAATGTCAATAACTTGTTCCATCATGTGGAGGAATACTAGTAATTCAAAAACTACTAGAGCCTACAAAACGATAGCTGGTCTGTACAAGACCTGTTGAAAAGGGGCCAGAGACGCCAGATTTTGTGTAACATATGAGTGGGTGGTTTAAAACATCGAAACCGGTCACTCATGCCATGGCCGCGCCAAACCTAAGATGTAAACATCGGGAAGTAATTGCTCCTTCGCCAAACGCTCGGCATTTAAAAGTGAGAATTACTGGTCTTTCGGAACGGAGGTCCCGTGTCGTGGCAGGCGTTGGCACGTTAAAAAACCTTCACTGCTTTGGTTTTAAGCGCTAAGCATAGGTCTAAATTTTTGGTACTTCACCTATAAATGGTGAAGTCTCAATATGACTGAAAAATTCTCCACGGAAGTAAAACTCAATCAATCAATCAAACTTTGCAATTTAAAAGACAAAATTGATCAACAAATTTAAATTGGCTAAAAGATAAGCGTATAGAAGTTCATGAGCTCGTTCATATACGTCGATGTATTACTATTTCTCTATTTAATGATTTGTTTAAAACTGTTACAATAATAATTATTCCATTCATTTTGAACAATTGAGTGTTTACATACAAATTGCACGTCGGAATCTTGTATTTTGGCAGAAAAATTCTAATAACTGTTGAAGCAACTAATGGGGAAATAATGATAATAATAATAATAATAATAATAATAATAAAAGGCGGCGCTATACGGCTTACAATATTTTCAGTGAAAGATGTAAAGATTATTTCTGATCTTTTGCGGATTTTGTCATTTTTTTTCTTTCACACATACATGTTAACTTTAGAGGCATTTTTGAACTTGAGTTATTCAGAATTTCCATAACTACATTTAAACAATATACATGAATGCATCGCTCCTCTGATCTAGTGGAAGCTAGCATAAATAATACTCAGTCGGCGTATACGACACTTTGTTATGTGCTATAAAAACATGAAATGTATTGATGTCTGCTGGAGATAATGTGACAATACAACAGTTAGCTGAGCTTACTTGTAATTCTTCTTCAAGAATATGAGCATTTAGTCGTGTTTTAGGATAGGTGAAGTTTTTAGAGAGTCACAATATCCCCTGCAGTTAATTTTTCTTCTTCAGATGGCACAATATGGCAGGTATACAGAGATATTGTTTTGTTATTATACCCGTAGAGAAAAAAAATTATTTTTATATATTTATGGAAAAGATGCTAGAGTACCTCATTGACAATATATACACAATCTTTAATGATCAGGTCTTCCAACAGTCTGTTGGAATTTCCTTGAGCACGAATTGTGCTCCTTTGTTGGTTGATCTGTTTTTACAATCTTATGAAGCAGAATTCATTCAAAAGCTTGTAAATCCGAAGAAAAAAATCTCTTGCAGTGGCCTTCAATTTGACATCTACATATATCGATGACGTTTTATCTATTAACAATTATCATTTCTATTCATATGTCGATTCGATATATCCCAGTGAACTTGAAATAAAAGACACCTTCCACATCTGCTTGATACTTCAATATTTTATTGAAAATAGATTTTGACGGTAAAGTATTCACTTAATTTTAAGACAAACGGGATGATTTCAATTTCTCCATTGTCAACTTCCTTTATGTTTGTAGCAATATTCCATTATCACCTACATATGATGTGTATATCTTTCAACTGATTCGATACGCGAAAGCTTGTTCTGCATATGATCAGTTTTTAAATCGAAGCAGGATACTGACAAAGAAGTTGATGTTACAGGAATTTGCACAATATCGTCTAAAGTCAGCATTTCGCTAATTCTATGGTCGTTATAATGATCTAGTTTGCAAGTACAACCTTCCATTAGGTCAAATGCTGTCTGACTTGTTTCATACCAATTGTTAGGCCGTTCCTGGCACACTGATTCTGACTGCGGGTAACTCCGTTTACTGATGAAGATATAGAGCTCACGGCGAGTGTAACCAGTCGACAGGGGATGCTTACTTCTCCTAGGCACCTGATGCCAACTCTGATATGTCCAGGGGTCCGTGTTTGCCCATCTCTCTGATTTGTATTTTCCATAGGAATTACGAGATTGAGTACTGCTCGTTATATCAGCCTTTTCATATATTTCCCCTCCACCAAAAAAGTTAAATAGTTTAAATGGCCACTGATGGCATATGTCTGTATTTCTCTACTTAATTCTCGCTTTGTTCTCTCGCCAAAATTGCATTCTCTACAGGAGTTACGTAAATGTCTCCCAAGAAATCTGCAAACTACCTTTTGGATTGCCAGGTTTATCACTCACTATTTATTTATGATTCTCATTTCTTCAAGTGTAATTACGCTGGCAGACTGTTCACTTACATAAATTTGTGGCAAAGAAGGTAGTGATTGACAGTTCTCATTCTAGGGCTCAATTTTCAATCCGAATACCACAAGATGGTAAAAATGAATAAATACATAAGAAATAACAGGAAGTATATTTGTACTCTCTCTCTCTCTCTCTCTCTCTCTCTCTCTCTCTCTCTCTCTCTCTCTCACACACACACACACACACACACACACACACACACACACACACACATATATATATATATATATATATATATATATATATATATATATATATATTGGGTTTTCTAAATTGTATGATAAATACCGATAATTCACAATGTTACCCCCATGCAAATGTAATCCTCCTTGCCCACATAGCAACGAAATGATAATATAATAATTGGTAAAGAGAAAAACTTGATAGGATAGTGGATAAGTTAGGCTAATGGGTTGTATCGGCAATATTCTCTGTAAGTTAATTATCATTAACATTACAATCTCCAGTGACAGGACCCCAGGACTTGGAAAATGAAACATCATCTCAAAATCCTAAACACAGAGCTTCGATTTTCATGGAATTTTGTAGAGATTCCTCTTTCAACATGTGAAATCACCAACACACTATCGAAGTGACCAGAGACCAGAGTTTGATAGATTTGGTGTACTCCTCTGAGGAGGGGATGGTGACTGATCTTAATCATGAATCCCCACTTGGCAAAAGACATCATCATATTGTAACTTGTTCGTTTAAGTGTTTTTAATTGTATGTTTCTACACACACACACACACACACACACACACACACACACAAGCAGACTGACGCGATGAAAAAAAAAAGTGTAGAAGAAAATGGTCGTGTATCTCAAAATGCCTGGAAATACATATCAGGGACTGTCAAGGATGCGGTTCATAGTGTGTACCCAAATGCAAGACTGGTGGAACCATTAAGAGAGCAAACTTGCGTGGTGGGGTGATAAGGCTATGTGAAATACGCAAGGAGAAAAAAGCACCTGAACGATACCTCCAGACACGTGATAGCAAAGACTTTTTGGAGTACTTGATTGATTGATTGATTGATTATATCTTGTTTAACGTCCCACTCGAGAATATTTCACTTATATGGAGAAGTCCCACTCGAAAGCAAGAAATCAGGCCAAAGGTGCCTGCCGCAAAGCGATTAGAAAGCATGAGAAGAATGTAGCTACAGAAACAAAGAGAACCTCCAAAGCATTTTTTGCATACGCCAAGACGAAAACCAAAGTGAGTGAGGGTATGGGAGACTTACTGGATGAGAATGGAAACCGTGTATCTCATGAAAAGGGTAAAGCTTACATTCTTGCCACCCACACTATCACTCCACTCGCCCGCGCAAAGTGTAATGAAAGAAAACTGCTAAGTGAAAAAATGCTTAAACCAAGAGAAAGGTCTATCACAGGCCTAGCAATCCTGAATCTGATATGACATGAAAATAAAGGTGCAACTACAATAGAATTATTCATCAACTCAAATTTTAAAGTAGTTTACAAAATAATTTTCGATTTCTATGGACAGAGGATTCACATTCTGTGTTGCATAGGTTGACTGAAACAAAGAATGCCGTAAAAGAAAATTTTAGACTAAAACAATGCAGAGTTCAAACACATTGCATTTTACAATGGACGCCCGGACAAGCAATCTTAGCACTCGCATTAGTATCATTAGAATACGGGGTTTACTCTTTTTGATGATAATGGGAGATATTATGTGTGACAGTCGGTTAAAAAAATCTACAGGGTTTGTATTGATATATTATTTATGATATAGTGCCGAAAATGAAATTACTTATTCTATACCATTTCGATAGGCCATTTATTTTCAGTGACCCTTGCACTCCCCTCATTCTAAATAAATCATATGCATAATTTGGGTAAACAATTCTACGCATTAAGCACTACAGCTAAAACATCAAGTACTACAGTTAAAGACATAAAATACTACAGCTAAAGACATGAAGCACTGCAGCGAAAGATTGTACCCGGATGAATATATATATTAATATTTCATTTTTACATCGGGATCGGGATTTTGGTCGAAATTAAACCGAACAAATTCGAAAAGGTAGATGGGACGGGAGAATAGCAGAAGAATAAAAATTTCCAAGAAATGAAATGGCGAAGGAGGAAAACTTTAAAAGCAAATTAAAGAACTTATTTGGAATTAAAGAGAGGAGCAGTACTGCTGCCTTTCATAGACCACAGACCAAAGAATTGCTGTTCACGCCAGAAATTTTAAAGGTAACTTCACGTTATCCGATTTGTGTTCACATGTACTACGTGATTATGTGTTATGTTCACATTTAGTGATATTTTCTTTGCCAGACGTTGTCATATTCATACATTTTAAGTTTTTATTTAATTCAACGAACTTATTTGATATAGGCTTATGCTGACGATGCAGTTTTGTAAAATTGAGCAGGCTTCAGATTTAATTAGCTCACCTGAGTGGAAAGCTCGAGTGATCTTTTCTGGTCGTCTTTTATCTGTTGTCTGTCAACTTTGCATTTTCATCTTCTTCATTACCATAGTACCAATCATCGCAAGCCATGGCTGAAATGTATGCTCCTCTCCGTATCTGTGGCTCTCTGCATGAAAATTTTCTCATTTCTCACTCAGGGTCTGGTAAATCGGGAACAGGTATATAAAAATAGCATAAGCAGAAGTCCACTGAGCATTTCTAATTTTGTGCAGGAAAATCGCTTGCCTTTTAATCATTGGACATGTTTATTATAAAGTTAATTCATACTGCCAATCATTCTGATTAAGAATGTTACATGGGCACCTCCTGCATAAGAATACTTTTTTGTACAAATGAACATTTAATGCATAAATCATAATCACGCAGACATTTTAGTAAAGTGTCAACACAAAGTATTAGTACTGAGTAAACATGCTTAATTCACACAGATGTAGCATATGCATTTGCTCATAATGGTACCTGTCCTAAAAAGAAATACAGCGCTGTGGGAAAGCCTTGTAAAAAATACAATGACAAAGAGTCAAACCTCGGAGCCTAGAGAACATAAACAAGAATATATAAAACATCAGAAACAAGAATTTCAGGTCCACTGGCAAAAGGATAGGCCATGGCTAATCATTTAAAATCAAAGAATAATAAACATTACATTTAAATTTTAGTATTTTTCTGTATCTTTTTTTTGGGGGGGGATGTTCATGTTAAATTTAGTTTAGGTAGGTGAAATTGATAGAAATACCTGTTCAAAGGGTATTCAGTAAAGTTTTCATGAAGACTGCATTTGGCACAGGTGGGGTCATAATATGGGTTCAAAATTTTCATGGGAATAAATAGGGTATAAAAATTTTTATTATTAAAATTTTCTTAGGAAGAACAGTTGGGCCAGGTTGACTCAGATGAGTGTTGTGTCCATGGGCCTCTTATTTCAAAGTTGAGCTAGTGCCTAACCCTCCATTTATATATAAACACTGCTTCTACTTCAATCAAAATGTGGCCAAATTGTGAAAGAAATGTGGTGATTTCTTCATAAGTGCAGTGTGATCAGGAAGCTCAACACTCACCACACTTATTTTGAACATGTTCAAAACAAACATAATGGGATCGTTGCAAAAAAGAAGTGGGAACTGTCCTGGTAAGACAGGATATAAATGCTTAGAAGAAGCATCTTGGTGAGATCTCTATGATCAAATTAAATATGCAGTACAGTTGGGAACTTGCTCAGGTCATTGTAGCTATATACTTCTACTAAGTTTGTTCCAGGGGTTGCCCATAGAAAGTAGATGACCCCTATTTATTTTAGAAGGTCAACAGTCAAGGATCAAACTGAACATAGTAAGATATTGTCCGCTCAATATCTTGAGAATGCTTTGCTTAACAGACATTAAACTGAGTACACAGATTCTGCCTAAGGAGTAGAATATGATATTTGTATATTAATTTTGAGATGACAGTTTCAAAGGTCAAGGATCAAACTGGACATAAAATGTCTGCTCAATATCTTGAGAACAGTTTATTTGAAAAACATCAAATTTGGTTAACTGACTTTCAAGGAAGTAGATAATCTCTACTGATTTTCAGGTCACAAGGTCAAGGGTCAAACTAGACACAGTAAGAGATTGTTCACTCAATATTTTGAGAACCCTTTGCATCAAACTTGGTACACTAGTTTTACCTAAGGAGTAGATGACCTGTTTTGATATTGAAATCACAAAGTCAAAGTTCACAGGGAAAAATGGACAAAATGAAATATTGTTTCTACTTCATGTCTATTCATTACTTTCAAGTGACAGATGAATAAACAACGCAACACACATGGTGGAATTAGCAACGACACGCTGCAGCTATTTTATATGTGAAACATATCAAATATACAAATTCACAATATGCCATATAATTGGATTAAATAATTCTTGTTTTATATTTAACTATTTAATAAACTTTGTAAATTTAAACTTTACTGTTGTGCGTGTCGTCCTAATCTAGTATTGAACAACATTTCACCCCTAATATAGCAATGCGATCAAAACCTGTTCTAAAGAACCACGTGACATAAACAGGTATTCGAATGAAAACCTTTATAATTCATTGTAACACCAAGTAGAAATCGATTTCTGTCTAATTCGTACCTCAAATGAAAGAAATCACATTGGATGTCCACTCAATATCTTGAGAACCATTTGCTTGATCGACATCAAACTAGTACAGACTTCTCCTAAGTGGTAGATGATCCTTATTGATTTTGAGGTCACTAGGTCAGAGGTCAAGTTCACACTGGACATAGTAAGAAATTGTTTGCTCAATATTTTGAGAACCCTTTGCATTAAAGACATTGACAGACATCAAACTTGGCTCACTGATTTTACTTAGATGTTTTGGTCAATGGTCAGACTTCTCTGGATATAAGATATTGTCCTCTCAATATCCCTTTGCTTGACAGTTGTTAAACTTGGTACAGTGGTTGCCCCTAGAGAGTAGATGACCCCTATTGTTTTTCAGATCACAAGGTCAAGGGCTAAACTGGATATAGTTAGAAAGTTTCTGTTCAATATTATTATTATTATACTATTTTTATATAGCGCCTTATCTAATTATATAATTACTCTAAAGCGCTTAACATGTAAAACAAGGGCAATATAAAAACGAACATTATATAAATTGAAAGGTCACAAAAATAATAATCATCTAAAGTCGAAATGGGAGGTATTAGTAATATTTTTTTTTTTTTTTTTATCATTTTAGTTAAAACAGAAAATAACTGGATACATTATAAATCAAAAGCAAGTTTAAAAAGATGTGTTTTTAGCTTTTGTTTAAAAACAGCAAGTGATTGTTCACAACGAAGGTTCAGCGGGAGGCAGTTCCACAGGGTGGCCGAGGACACATCGAACCTTCTATCACCATACACCCTGCTGTGAGTGCGTGGCTTTAGAAGGCACAATGAATCTCCAGACCGGAGTGTACGTTGTGGGCGGTATACCTGAACCAGTTCCTGGATGTATGCTGGGGCTTTTTGATGCAGTGCTTTGAAGGCGTACAAAAGGATTTTATAAGTTGTTCGATATGCCACAGGTAGCCAGTGAAGGGATATGAGAATCGGTGTAATATGCTCATATTTCCTTGAACGTGTCACTAGCCTGGCAGCGGTATTTTGAACTTTCTGCAATTTCTGCATGGACGTGGCCTTCACACCATAAAGAAGAGCATTGCCATAATCTAGTTTAGATGTAACGAGTGATCTTACGATATCACAAGAACACTTTGCTTAACAGATATCAAACTAGGTACACTGGTTCTACCAAAGGAATTGATGACTCTTATCAAGTTTGAAATCACAAGGTCAAGGATCAGACTACACATAATGAGACATTGTCCACTCAATATCTTGAGAACCATTTCCTTGACAAACATTAAACTTGTTTCACTGGTGCCCCCTAAACTTTAGATGGCCCCCATTGGTTTTCAGATCACAAGATCAAAGGTCATAATTTTGATTGACTGATTATTTGGAAATGTTTGCTCAGTATCTTGAGAGATAAAACTCATTATTATCTGATTATGGTTGCCCCTGACATGTAGATAATCCATATTTTTCACTGTCACTATAGACATTCTAAATGAAAAGTTGATCCTTTTCAATATTGCCACATGGAGGACATATATGTTTCTAAAACATTATTATGATCATTTTTTTTTCTCTTTCACAAATATGGAAATAATTTGATGAAATGTTTTTATACAATGATACCAGAAACAGAGTATTTGCACTGTAGAAAATTATTGAAGATATGAAAAACATGTCCAAATTATAAGGCTGTCAGTGTTACAAGTATGCTTTACTTGTATAATGTTCATTATGTTCCTAATCAAATTTAGAGATGGAGATGTTTTGGTCTAGTTTTCCATCTGTCTGTCATTGTTGAAACTTGTGTCAGTTTAATTAAAGTTTTTAGTAGCTAACTAAGATGAAATGGGTATGAAAAGACCCAGATTTCATTTCAAGAGATCAAGAACTTTGAGAAATTGAAAGTCACAAGTCACATTAACAAACAGAAGTCACATTAACAAACAGATGTCACATGAACAAACAGAAGTGGCATTAACAAATAGTAGTCACATGAACAAACAGAAATCATTTTAAAAAACAGAAGTCATATTAACTAACAGAAGTCACATGAACAAACAGAAGTCATTTTAAAAAACAGAAGTCACATGTACTAACAGAAGTCACATTAACAAACAGAAGTCACATTAACAAACAGAAGTCACATGAACAAACAGAAATCATTTTAAAAAACAGAAATCACATGTACTAACAGAAGTCATATTAACAAACAGATGTCACATGAACAAACAGAAGTCACATGAACAAACAGAAGTCACATTAACATACAGAAATCACATGAACAAACAGAAGTCACATTAACATACAGAAATCATATTAACAAACAGAAGTCACATGAACAAACAGAAGTCACATTAACAAACAGAAGTCACATGAACAAACAGAAATCATTTTAAAAAACAGAAGTCACATGTACTAACAGAAGTCACATTAACAAACAGAAATCATTTTAAAAAACAGAAGTCACATTAACATACAGAAGTGGCATTAACAACAGAAGTCACATGAACAAACAGAAGTCACATGAACAAACAGAAGTCACATGAACAAACAGAAGTCACATTAACATACAGAAGTGGCATTAACAACAGAAGTCACATGAACAAACAGAAGTCACATTAACATACAGAAGTGGCATTAACAAACAGAATGGCATTAATTAAGTGACAAACAGAAGCCAAATTAAAAACAAATAACCTGGAAATGTCCAAAAATGACATAAACAGGCTTTCTGGAAGGGAAATGAATTAATCTGCAGAATGCATCTTTAAATGATGTCAATGAAATTTGTAACAATATCAAAACCCAAACAATGGAAATGCTAGCAATATTTATGCCCTTTATACAAAATATACATGTATCTATGTGAAAGTCTGAACTTTTGAGCCTCAGGAATTGTTTTTAAAGACCTTATTTTCTAAATGTCTCTATTATTGTAATTTTATTCTTTACATTCCACAGGATATTGGACCGGAGAGCCCCGCCAACAACCGACTCAAAACTATTAAAGAATTGACTGAAATTGTGCAGCAAAAGAAACTAGAAGAAGTTAGTCTAAACATGTCATAGAATTTATAATCAGAGTTGAAGATGACATCCCACAAAGTTAATGCAAAATGTGACATTTTGAAAATATTTAAAAAATATTTAAGAGACGATGTATAGGTTTTCTTTCCTTTTTTATCATGGAAAATTATGTTTTGTAGAATGCAATAGAAGCATTATGGTTTAGTGTGAAAGATCTGCTGGACAATTCAGTGAAAGCAGAAAATCGACACACAGCACTTCATTTTCTTCAATGTCTTGTTCAAGGCCAGGTATCATTTGATTACATGACTAGTATCTGACGTAGAGGGCATGCTTGTCATTGAGATCCTAAGCTTTACGTAAATAATATTAACAGAGTAGTACCATGCTTTCGTGCTGAGTTTTAACAGGTTGTATTATATCTATGATTAAATCCAAGGTTTACATTCTTCAATTCTATGGAGAACACTTTTTAAAATGTACATTTTGTCAAGCTGTAGAGTCTAGGAGGAGGGAAGAAAGAAGAAGGGGAGGGGGTGTTGGTGTTGCAGTCATACGTGATATTTCAGAGTTATAACACAATGGGTACTAAGAATTTTACAAAAAAATAAGCTTCTTGTAATAAAAAATTTAAGATACTTGGAAGTTGGAAATGAAAATTCCATGAAAGCATGTGATTGTATAAATATGTTTGTGTGTATCTGAGTAATTACCATAAGGTCAAGCTCTAGTTTAAGTTGATTGACCAATCTAATTAAAATTAGATTCTTTGAATTTGATCCACTTGTGTATATTACTACATAGGTAAGGATATACGTAAGCTGATCAAAGGATATAATTTTAATTAGCTTGGTTGGTAACACAAAAATATAATTTTCAGGAGATTTTAAAATCACAAGTGAAAAAAGACTTCAACAGAAAAATTATGCAAGAGATTACAGGTGGATATTGCCAGAAAAATTACATTGCGATATTTGGTGTCATATTGCGATAAATATTGCAGTGCATTGGATTTTTTCCTTTCCCCCCAAGACCTTGCATAGACTCCTGTAGAGCAAGTAGAAAAGTGCATAAAGATTGGGGTGCCACCAGAGAATTTCACATGCATTACATTCTACACTACTTGCATGCAGCATTTTGCGAAAGAGTTCCATTTTTGTGTTAAATGAAAGTCTCTCTATTCTTCTGCTTTTCCTTAATGTTTTTCATGTTTGTGCATTCCGATTCAGGATTGTTCACCACATTATGTTTTTCATCTTTCATCTTGATAAATAATAATACTAAATCATGAATTGTTCAGAGTAAGAATTCCAGAAAAATGTGACATGTAGTCGATACTTGATAATATATGAACCATTAGGAATTATTTGTGAGGACAGTGGAAACTTAAACTAATAATTTTTACATCATTAAGAAGGGGAAGTTGGTGTTTTAGGTTTATGAGATTTTGAACATATTTCTGTTCCACTCATATCTTCTCACGTAAGGTTCAGGTGAGACTCAAGTTAAAAAGTTTTAAAATTGTCCATGGTGTGAAATGACAACAATTTATTGTGCATACGAAGGTGTGCACATATACTTTAATACATATGATATTACAACATGATCCAACATTGTCTGTGAATTATTCACACAAGGGACACAAAATAACATCTATGACTGTACAGTCATATAACTTGTCATTTATTATAATTGATTCCTTCACTGGTACTCAATATTACAGTGAGACATGGTAATTTTTTTTGTGTATTACTAATATCAACATCATGAATCAAGGACTGCAACTTCCTTTAAATTTCCCTATTTTAGGGGGAAATCACTCGTGTGGCATTGTGAAAAATATATGCCATTTAAACTTATAAAAATTATGCAGTGTGAAGTTGAGGTCTATAAATGTTTTGTAAGATGTCAATTTTTAACTGAATGTGATGGAATACAAATGAAACCTTTGCAGTTCATTTACAATTTTGTTTGTGTTTTATCTTCACATAGCTTCAGTACTTGGGCATTCTTAGAGCACATTTCTTTCGAGTTATAAGACAACTGGATGCACCTAGTGACCTTCAGTACAGGTATTTATGAACAAAGAATATATATCGCATGTCAATTCATATCATCAATATTCAGAGATAGCTTTTTTAAAATTTTTGCTATCCATTAGAGATACATGTAATTGTGAACTTTCAATAATGAGGGTTTGTTGTATTACTTTATAGATTGGGATTGTTCAAAATTTTAAGTGAGAATGGGAGAAATTTGCAAGAGTTTGAAGAATCAGCAGGTGAAAGTTTTTACCACTCTATGATAAAACTTCACTTAAAAATTCAAAGAAAATACAGATTCTTAATATGTGTTAATGAACTTTTTATCCCTCTCTTTTACAAAAGCTTAAATATTGTCAGTCTCTCCATCAGTATCATGAAAACCTTATTTTGCGAATACTTTAGGGTTTACTTACTTTCGGTATTTACAGAGTGAACTGATGCTTATGATATTTGATTTTGTTTTATATTTGTTTTGATCAGGTCCGTTTTTGTTGGAGTGGATGCCAAGTGTCATTAACTCAGAAAAACTTGGAGAATTTCTTACCCTCTTGATCCATGTCATCAAATACAATGCTGCCTACCAGGATGAGGAAGTGGTGGCAGGCATGGTGAAGTAAGAGCTTCTCTGAAATGTGTCATTCTAATTAAATGTCTGAAAAATAGTGTTGAATGCTGATCAAGTTTGCTGATGCATGTATTTGAAAGACTGCATATAATCATATGAAATATTGTATTGATTGGAAATCTTTGCATCATATTTTATAAGATTTATAAAATGTCTTCTCTAGGAACACTTGTGCATTGTTGAAAGGGAGGAGACGAGAGGAGGATGTCATCGTAAGTTTTATGGATATCAGACTGTACTGACATTGTCAGAGGAAGTTGAGGGAAATACATGTACAGTAAAATTTGTCCAAACCAGCCTCTGGGTACCCCGTTGCCTTGTTGATTCCTGTCACAAAATGTAGTCCCTAGCAATTCTTTATCTAATCCTTTATAAATAAATAATATCTTGTGTATATAAATAATATACTGTGTATTCTGTACATAGGTCAACTTGCATAATGCCAATTACTGCTATCCAATACGTTTATTTTTCCTGTTTAAACTGGCCATTCCATGATACCCCAATACAACAGGGACGAGAAAAAACAAATTCATTTAATCAAGTTGTCACCTAAACACTGGAAAAATTGGCAGTAAAATTTTAGTGACCTAATCCCAATACAATATCTGAAATCTACAACTGAAAACACAATAATTTTAACAAAAACAAAATAGAATCAAACAACACTGGACATATTTCAAGAAATGAATTTTGTAGATCTGAGTGAATATGTGAATATTTGAATATTTGTTTAAATTAGAGTGCATGTGTTAATAAAACATTGACATTTTGTTTTTTTGGGGGTTTTGGGGGTTTTATTTAACATATTTATTTATTTTTGCATTTCAAAAAAAAATTATTTTGTGATATAATAAAATTTTAGCAATCATTACATCCATATCATGATGAAGTATCCTGCATAAACAGTTATTGTAAGGGGAATAACTCTCATACTTGTCAACATTCTGCACTCCATACGTGTAAACCAGCCATTTTCTTTGGAACCACATACAGCCGGTTTAGACCAATTATTCTGTAGTACTTTATATTATTAAGGTTGTTTCTACATGTTTACTGATCTGTATATATTGTGTCACATGTCATCATCCTTACACACCTCTGTCTGCTACAGCTCTGTTTGGAAGTCCTGGATGTCGTTCTTTGCTACAGTTACCTTCCAACAGAATGTCTTATGAATTTCATCTCAGCTCTCTGTCACACGGTCAACATCTCAAAGTTTTCTCAGTCAAGCTGGGAGGTGAGGTTTGGATGTTCTTTTAAAAATCTGTGTTTCAATGTATGCTTGTATATTATAGCTCATTTTGTACTGTGATTACTATCTATATAACATGAAATTTTACATTTGTTTCAGTTGATGAGAAAATTATTGGGCACACATCTGGGCCATAGCAGTATATACAGCATGTGTTGTATGATGCAAGATGTCAAGTTAGTTGATGAGTTTATAATCTTAGTTTAGTGCAGGCATTACATGTAATATTTTTCACCAGGAGTATTGTTTTCATTAATATTTCATATTTTCATATAAATACTGTACAATGGGTATTTTCTGCGGTTGTCCATTTTTGCGGATATGAAAAATCTGCAAAAATTACAATCGCAAAAAAATGTATTGATACATATATGTATAGATAGGTATATTGCAACTGCAGAAATTGGAAATTCAGAATATTATTTGCTACCTTTGAGGGATTGGATCGCAAAAATTTCCACCTACAGAAAATGCCCATTATATGGTATTAATTGATATATGCAGATTGATATTTTAGTAATTTCATGATCAGGATGTAGTTAAATTTAATTGTGTTTTTCAGAAATGTCCAGAATCAGGAGTTGTTACGGGGAGTGGTGTATTTTGTTGGCATGGCCTTGTGGGGTTACAGAAAAGTTCCTACTCTCAAGCATACCTTCTCTTCTGTACTGCCGTCTTTCTTACAGGTAAGTCTCAGTCAGTGTAGCACTAGAAGTTCTAGTACGTAATCTCTGCCAATGTCATTGTCAAAATAATCAAATAATCTGAATTATGCTTACAAACCTGAAATCAGGTAATAAAGAAATTTTAGGTAAATGCTTAAATTCCATTCAACTTTAAATGTATCTTTTAAATTGTGGCACAAACTCTCTTCAGGCATACTTTTAAATTGTCATTTTCTATAGTAGCAAAGTCAAAAGGTATATTTGGACAAGTTGCAATAATTCAGTAACTAACTTTGTAAGAATTGCCACTTTGTATGCAGGTTTTACACACCAATAGCTTTATAGTGGCCCATGAGGTGGTGCTGAACATTCAGAGATTGGTGAAGAAATATGGCAAAGAACTTCAGCATGTTACCTGGCATATTGTGCTGGATATACTGGAGAGACTGCTTAAGCTCATAGAGGTAGGGAGCATATCAAAATCATGTATCAGATAGTATATCATGGAGGGAGTTGCAAGATTCCAATCCCTGAGAACAAGTTTATTTTCTGAAGGAAATAGGCTTGCTCTAGGCCAGGGAACTAATCTTGATACTCCCTCATTGATAAACTTTAACCATTTTATTATACTGATACAAAAATTAAAACCAGATTGAAACTTGAATTGATACAATGTTTAAATTTTGGACCCACTCAACAAGATTTTTGTTGTTTGCTACTGTAAACTGGTTCTTATTGACTAATGTTCCATGTATGCAAGGTCCAGTTAAATCATGATGCAATTCCACTTCATGAATATTCATAATTCCATTCAGAATATATCAGAACTATTTATGAGTTTATCAAGTTCATATACCTTTTTTGTAAATAAATCAGTCATTTACAATGATTTTCAGAATCAGCAAAGTACATATATGTTGGATTTATTTTTACACAATGAAAAATCAGTAGAGGTATAATACCAGTAATAGGGGTTTTTTTTAATCTCCATAAAATTTAATATACCTCATGAATACTACTGATGCATATTTAATTCAAAGGTTCTGAAAGGATATACAGTGTACT
Source organism: Ostrea denselamellosa (assembly GCA_024699665.1). Taxonomy (NCBI): domain Eukaryota; kingdom Metazoa; phylum Mollusca; class Bivalvia; order Ostreida; family Ostreidae; genus Ostrea; species Ostrea denselamellosa. The sequence continues at coordinate 1,234,090 of JAMZEH010000024.1, forward strand.
GTGGCAGAAAAAAAAAAAGACAAACGGCATTATCTATGTATTTTTGTGTGATAAAGTTTTTGTGGTTCAGGAGGTCGTGATTTTGTGGATGATAGTTGTTGATTGTTACAGTAGTTAACTTTCTTCTGTTTATGAAGGATATGAACAACAAAAGTTGTTTCTATGAATATTGATGATTTTTTGTTACTTGATGATGATGTTTTTGTATAAATAACTTTGTGTTTTATCAAACTGCTACCATATTTTATGACACATTTTCCACAACTTTTATCTATAGAACCCCTCGTTTGCTCAACAAGCTCATGATCCGAGGCTTCAAGCTGACCTCCATGATATTCTAACCAACATAGAGCAGCTTCATGCGCAAGGCCAGTTTTCAGGATGTATTACTCGATTTTTCAAAATCATAGAAATGTGTGCCAACAAAAGACCGGTAAGACAGTATTTCTATAGTGGTGCAATTAAATTAATTTGATAATGTATGTTCACAAATATAATGAAAGCCAATCAATTTTTTTTTAAAGGTCCAGTCAAACTTCATTTCAAAGCAAATAATGTTGATAAATTACCCAATTATGTTCTTGTTTGTTACACTCAAGCAAACATAAATCATTTATAAAATAATAACAACATGTAAATAGGAATAGAAGCGCTCTCGAAATTGCAGTTTATTGTACACATGATACAAAAATTCATTAATTTTCCTTTTATCCCAGATCTTTAAATCTACAAAACAAAGTAACATAATTTAAATGCATGACTGTATATAATTAGATATATTATAGTGAGGGTGGGTGCATGGGAAAGTGTGCAACTGTGTTCACAGAGAGCCTTCAAATGCGGTAAATTCTTACAAAACAGAGAAAGTGTGCGTTCGTATTGAAAGCCTGTAGAACAGGTATTTTATATTTACTTTAGCCAATCAGATGATAGATAAATAAACACCCAGTAAAGTTCTGCAAATGAAAGTTTGTGGAGAAAATTTCACTGAAATATGATGCACACTTTGGTTTCAGTTTGATGTTGGATGTAAAAAGACAGTGCACAAATAAAATGTTAGATTGAAACTTGAAATTTCTTAATTTTTTTTTTACATTTCTGATTGCTGATTAATTTTCTCTAATAGGAGAGTTCTGTGTCCCTACTGATAGAACACCAGGCACAACAAATTAACCCTGCTAAGGAAAACTGGGTCACTCATTTATATCAGCTGCTGGAAAAATACTTCAAGTGAGAACTGATTATCAATGGTGTATTTTGTAAGCAGAAAAAAATACAGTTTAAAAACAAACAAAATGTTGTTTTTGTATGGCAGATACTTTTTATGTTGTTGGGAATTGAAACAATGGTAGCATGGGCATTACATTGTACTGTATGATATACTGTCTATAAATCTCTTTTTTTATTAAGTTTAAAAGTGGGGTTTTTTTTTTAGAGAATTATGATTCATGGATAACACATGGCTAAAACTTGGTTAATGTGAATATCAGTTGATATGTCTCTTCTGATTTTCTTTCAAAGGAATGAAACCAGAACCTTCATAAGAGTTAAAGCCCTTGACAAGCTCTCTCTAGTGCTTAGTATCAACAGACACATCCATGAGGTAAGTAATGCAAGTTAAATTTTATTTTCTTGTGAAAAGGAGAAATGTTATTTAATCAATTAATTTCAATCTGATTGATACATTGTTATCAATGTCATAGGATGTGTTGATAAACCGAGTAGTATTGCCCCATCTGTGCCATATTGATACTGACAATGACCCCCAGGTAAGAAAGGTTGCAGCTGACATGTTACTGTTGTTGGCCAGTGGATGTAGTCCTTCATGTTTTGTGGAAATAATGGAAATCATAGAAAAGGTTGGTTTTCAGTTTTGTTTTTTTTTATTATGTTGGTTTTAATATCTAAAGGGCTGTTTGATTGTATAATGGTTTCTTATTACCTGTAACTTTCAATCTTTACTGTGTGAGCTGAACTATTATAATGTGTAAACAATATCCATCCAGCGATTTTAAACTGAAATTTTGATTAACAAATGTCAGTTTAGGAAAGAAGCATTTTTTAAGAAGAATGCAAAGTTACAAATTTTCTCTTCACAGCTAATAAGCAAACCCCTGATGGCTCGTTTAACCTCACCTTTTCCAAAGGTTGAGGGATCAGATGTCATTCGGCAGCTTGAGGAAAACCAGTTAGAGGATGTGAAAACAGCCATGCTAGGATTGGTTGAACTATTCAAGGTTGGTGATATTACCCAATAGAAAGATTGTGGATGAACCTAATACATATTTATCACACAAAAGTACTGTTTCCAGGTTCATAATGCAGGTTCGGAAAAACGATATGAACTTGTACCACAGGTTAATAACGATGCAAATTGTGTAGGGTCATGTGAGGTCAGCGCGTGCTGACATAGATACAAAACTTTCACTACAAAAGTTCTTCAAACTGATCATATTTATTCTTGTTTCATTTGTTGTTGTTATATAATGACATAGCTAAAAATTAAAATCCTAAGATTGAAATTTCAATTTAGCTATCACATTGACGTGTTTATCTTTAGATCTTATTTCTTCCGCTCAAGGACATTTTCAGACAATAAAAGAGACTGTAAAATCACTTCCTTATAAGTATAGAAATGTGAAATGGAAAGTAACTAAAATATGCATTTATTCATAATTGTGTGATAAATAGAATCTTACACTCGTGCTTATGGCATATGAGATATATGAAATTCATTACCAGATTTAAATATTTCCATCGCCAAGGCTCAGGAAATATTAAATCTGGCAACTCATTTCATAAATTTCATATGCCTTAAGCACTCATTCAAGATCCTCTATGTATGTGTAAAATGCAATGTTTTTAACTAACATGCTATCAAACCAGTAATGAATATATAAATGATGTTGTGAATATTCAAAACCTCCAGTATAACTATACACTATATATAAAGTGGAATACTTTTAATAAAATATAAATCTGAATAAAGAAGTGAATATGTCACATATAACCTGATTTCTACCATAGTAAATGATTGTTATTGTGTATATCCAGTGGTCATTAATTGCATGTTAAGATTCTTTTGTTTTAGCAAAAGTTATACACAGATCCATCTAGTCAGTGTTTAAAGATTTATGACCTGTTGGTGTTGCACATGAAGCATCAATATATGGAGCCAAAGAAATTTTCCAGTCACACTGCCGTACAGATCAGGAAAAATGTAAGCATGAGTGGTTTCATTCTAATGTACTGTTTTCATTAAGGCCAGGCCTGTCATTATCACCCTTTGTGTGTTTGTTTGTGTGTGTGTGTGTCTGTCCATGCAAACACTTTTTGGACATTTTTTGGCTACCCATGCAGCTATCGAATTGAAAATTTATACAATAACTTTTATGAATGGATCACAGATCAAGTTAGAGTTTGGGCTTGTTTGAGCTATTTGTACCCCATGCAACGAGTTGCAGAGGGTGTAATGGTTTTGATCTATTTGTCAGTCCTGTTCTTGTCCTCTAAAATTGCTCGATAAAATTTCATAAAACTTTGTGTAGATGTGCATCTGACTTAATGTTCTGGGAGTTATGCCCCTTTCAAACTTAGAAGTTTGTTTTCAATCGGTCTTATTCTTGTCAGCACAACTCCTCTGAATTTCTTAAACTCTGAAGTTGATAAGGATATACTGTGTAAATGTGCATATTCACAGAAAATTTTGATTTAGTTGTTTTTCTGGGAGTTATGCTCCTTTAAATTTAGAAGTTAAATATACTACTTAAATAGTTTGTCAGCGCAACTCCTCTGAGATGTAGATGTGCATATTCACAGAAAATTTTGATTCAATTTTTTTTCTGGGAGTTATGTCCCAATTAAACATAGAAATTTGTCCAAAATACACTATTTTGTGCAACTTGTTTGAAACCAGTTTTCAAGCCGTATGAAATAACATTAAAATATTTTTTGTTTTAATATTTTACACACTTTACTTTTCTAAACAATATTACATACTGTATGACTTCGAGTAGTGCCACATCTAGTTACATGTATGGAATTGTACAGTGTAGCGCAGAGACAGAAGAATTTGTTATATTTCACGCATAGCATTGCCATTTATTATGTGTAGCATTGTCATTCATTGTGTGTAGCATTGTTATTAATTGTGGGGGCATAAGATATGTGAGCTTGCTCACTTTTTCGTTCATTTTTAAAGAGTGAAGGAACTTGAACTTAAATTATTTTAGAACATGACAGTTTTCTGGACTTTTTTGGCTATCTCTGCAGCGATAGAATTGAAAATATATACATGTACATGTATATAAACTTGTATTAATGGGTTACAGCTCAAGTCTGAGTTTGGGCTTTTGACCCATTTTTGAAGAGTTAATGACCTCAAACCTAGTGAGTAATGCCACATTGTGGGATCCTTTTATGATGATTGCCATCACAATGATATCTAGATAATTTTTGTAGGCGTGAAATTTCCTGGATTTGTAATTTATTAGTAAGTTATTTCATAGAAAGCTTCTACAGTGTATGTCTTTCTTTAGAAGCAAAAAATTGTACTTTGTTAAAGGTCTGTTACAACAACAAACATGAAATCACAGTGAAATCCAGAAAATGTAGACAACAAGGAGTCAAATTAATACAAGCATGTGTATCCCTTATACAAGTAATGAGTCAAATTTATAGTACATACATCCCATACACGAGTAATTCTATTTTGGTTATAGGTCTTGGTTTGTCTCAACTACAGTACTAGTGTAGTGGTCCATCATTTCCCATTCTATTCTATTCTAAATGTACATGTACTTAAATACTCTTTGCTTATTCTAAACGTTTTTTTTGACAGGTAGTAGAAGTTTTGCTTCATATGAGAGCGGACAATTTGTACCGACTTGGCTTTCTGGACAAGAACATTGATGCCCACCTGGCATTTAGTCCTTACCTTACTTGTGAAGAAATGTAAGCGAAATGTTTTATCTGGATGCAATGAACATCAGGATTTGACATTTACTTTTTATATGTCTGTCTTTAGGCTGGTATGGTGATCATGTCTGTCCATCTGTCTGTCCATCTATCCCACTTCATTTTTGGCTCATAACTTAAATACTGTGTGACCTAGAATCATCAAACCTTTTCAGTTGATACATCTTGGGTAGAGGGTGGGTCACACTTTAAAGTTAGGCAACTGTGACCATTGATTAAGGCGATATGGTCAAATATGGCAAAATTCTGTCCGACTCATAACTGGACAATTATTTGGTCTAGAATCATCAAACTTGGTTAAAGAAGATGTGTCACACCGTAAATCAAGGTCACTCTGACATATAATTACGATGATTAGGTCATATATGGTATAACCCTTTTTTAGGCTCATGTAAATAAGAGTTCTGAATTCAACAAACTTTGTTAATTTGTGCATCTGTATAGAAATGTAAGTTGTAGCTTAAAATCAGGTCATTAAAACTTTTAAAACAAAAAGTATTTTTAAAAAAAAATGTTTTAATGTAGGTAGTACCTACATATGTTAGAGAGTAATGCAATAATGCTGTTCATTACATCAGTACACATTACATCAATGCACATTTTTTCCATAAAATGTAGCTCCATAACAATTATATTCAATGATATGAATGCTGTACTACAAAATTTGTGAAGACTTAACAAGCACATCACAGAACAGAGGATTGTCTAATGGGAATGATAATCTTTCCAGCAGTTTAGTCTGTCTCTCCAAGTAAGATTCCATTAGCCTCTTGGGAGTAAGCCATGGTGTTTCAGAGTTCAGCTGGAGATTCAAACATCATTTTTATAAGAGCTAAATTACATCTGTCCAGATAAAGATTAATTAATGAGTATAAAGTAAGAAAGCTGTGGAATACTCACTACTTTTCTTTGTCCAACCCAAAATAAGTAACTCATATCATTTGAAAGAAATTATCTAGATACATGTAAAAGAATATAGTATACTTTGGAATATTTCTGTTACAGTAGTTATTTGAACAATTCAAGAGATATATTGACAGGTCAATTGCAATGTGCAATAGACACACTACAAGGAATAATCTTGATTTTACCTTTGATCAAAAAGCAAAGATATTGGAGCAATCTTTGCACCAATTAAAGTTGATATGATTTTGTACCGTGCACTTTTTATCTGTTTATAATGAAAATCATCTGATGGGCATATGTGCTGTGGCAGTGCACTTAATTTAAGCACGAGACCAGTTGGGCAACTCCAAATGATTTTTACTAGACCTGACCTTATATCCACTAGTCCTGGCTAAACTTTCCAGAAAAAAGTAAGATAGTGAGATGATTCGCCATTTAATAATCTATTTAAATACTTAACACCAATGACAAACAACACTTTCTCCATTAAGTTTGAACTAAAACAGAAATTCTTCAGTCCATTTAGAGTAAGATGACCTTGACTGTTTTTCTTTTTTCATAAGATTGCTTTGTTTCTTCCTTTTCTTTTCTTTTTTTTTTCCTTTAGGGCATCTTTCTTTGAGGACAAGAAGCCATACTTGAATAAACATTCCCACAAATATGTCAACACTGAAAAATAACTGGTGCAATTTGATAAATATTTTCTCTCATTTAATTCAAATAAACTGTTTTAAATTAAAATGAATTCAATTTATATCAATTTATTTAAAACATAACTTTACACACAACACAATCACATTTTTTAATTAACAATGAGTTGTTGTAAAACATCACTTCCAATTGCAACTTTTGTTATTACAGCTAAAAATAGAGATTATGTCATCACACAATTTTAAATAATTCTCAAAGGTGTATTTAATCTTTTCATTCAGAATAAAATATCTTATGGTTTAAGATAAAGTTTCTTGTTTTATTTTACAAATCAGACTAGTAAACAGATATTTTACCTAACCAAATTTATCATTTATCATTAGAGAGAGATTCTCTCTCTCTTGCTCGCTCGCTCTCTCTCTCTCTCTCTCTCTCTCTCTCACACACACACACACACACACACAGTTAATTCATCTTTATAAATGTAGGTCTGGAAGTAAATGATATACCTACAGAAACTGATGTATTGATGTATTCTGTTGTTTTATTGCTATATGTAGTTCAACTTAACACAAACCTCTATATTCTCTACAGTCAACCTCAGTTTTGTGACAGTAAGGATGAGAACAGTTCCATTCCTACACACACAGTGGCATTTCTGTGGTCTGAGTCAACATATCTGGACTATGAGAAGTCATTCAGTATTTTTCTGTCATGTTTAGAAAGTGTAAGTAATTTACCTAATCAAGATTCAATATTTCTATCACACATTTACAAGTACACATAGATAAGTTAGAGACTTGCCTTTTAACATAGAAATTGTTCTGCATTAAGTTTCTTATATTAGTAGAAGTACATCTTTAGCCTGTGATTAACATTTATAAGGATTTTCCAAATGACTTGCAGTGCATTATATATTAAGTACTGTCCTTGAAGTAAAAATATAGGCTAGCCCTGCTTATTGTTGATTTCTTACTCTCTCCCATTACCATTCAAGACAGTGATCTGTAATTTTGATAAATGCTCTTTATTCTCTCATCCTCCTTAAACTTCATAGTAATAAGTGGTCAGAGTTGGTAGTATAAAAGGAAACACTTTATATTTTATTTCAGGACACAGACTGGGAGGTGCTGGAGCGGGTTCTGGTCAATCTGCCATTACTTTTACAGAACAAAACCCTCATATTGTCGGTCAAGCATGACCTTATTAATTCCTTGTGTCATCAACTCTGTGCCATGGTATGTGTGTTCTAGAAAGGCTTAAAATATGACATTTGCTTGAATAAAATGAATGTTTTAATTTCTTGATTAATATTCTCATTTTGTGGGATTTTTGAACACAGGTGAATGATCGACTGCTGAACTTCCCAGAGAAACTTCATGGCACTCCATCAGGAAGGTTCACAAGGTCAGATTTCCACACATTCGTGTTTCCGGTTTTGGCTTCCATGGTGTCCTATCACAGATATTTAGACAAAAACCGAGCAGTAAGTGTCTGGCAAGAACTGTTCAAAAAGTACATATAAATAACTTATGTACATGTATCAGGATGCTGTAAATCACTTTAATATAATATGTGGTGTTTCACTAGGGTATGTTCAGGTAATTTCGGACAAAACTCACTTCCGCTAAATAATTCCTTCCTTCCTTATGTGAACAGTTGGTAATGAGAAGATTCGTAGCATATAAATATTTGAAAGAAAATATCTTTCGAGTCTAAACTATGGTTTTGCTATGGCTGATAACATTGAAATTGCCATGCTCTGCGAAATTAAAAGAAAGCTCAAAGTCGGGGAAACAAGCATCCAGACACCTGTTGTAAAATGTTTTCCCTTAGCTTAAAAGCTTTAAGATGAAAGTTTTGGATGTTTGAAAACTTCCCCCTTCCTATATATTATTATTATTTTTAATTTCCTATGTGGAGAGTCAACCTGACCAGTTATCTTTGTGAATGATGCAATACCTACATCATAGGCCTAATTTTTTTCAGCCCCCTGTGGTGCGTCTTGACCGAACCAAAATCGTTATCCTGTGCAAAGGCAAAGAAGGGTGGGGGTGGGGGCATGCCCACACACTTTTCGAATAATATCAATTATACAACTACCCTTCCACTGTATTTTGTTTACAAATTACTTATGGAATGCATGAAACCCATTTCATTTGATTACTTGTTTAGCTGCATGTACCAATAAATGTAAAAAAAATTAAATCATTTTGCACCTTTGAGATGTCTCCAAAATTGACTTCATACTAAACACGAAGTTACTGTGGAAATGTAGAATGTATGTAATATAGTGTCAGAGCTCCATATTTTATTTTTAGGACAGAAAATCTTCAATCAATTTTATTTTGTAAATTAAAAAAAAAGATTATTAAAAATATATGTATTGGAAATCCCCCCCCCCCCTCAATAAAGCATTAATCTGGCATAGTATATTAACATAGCTTATATATTTTCAATATTTGATGTATTAAAAATCATAATAAGGATATTTTATTGACGTTAATTGAAAAAATTTAAAATCGGCTTATGTTATACCACGTACTTAAAAAAAAAAAAATCTTTGATCATATATAGTCCAAATGTATAAAACTGATATCAATATAAAATTTTATTCTTAGATGTTTTGACCTGTGAACAGAGATTATTGTAATCTGTCCAGAATTACCCGCTGTTCGGAATTACCTTAACATACCCTATATTTTACTTCCACAATCTTCTCAGATTTGTCAGAAACAATTATGTGGAATGTTCAACTTGTTTATATACTTCTGCATGTATGTACAAAATTGATCATTAAAAACTTTTTTCAAGGAAACCTCATGATTTATTTGAAAATTGTATTCTGTCCTTTTCATTATTTGATCTGGCACATATGTGGGTAATTTATGTTTCAACTGTGCCTCTACGTTTTTTAGGTCACATGAGCTGAAAGGCCACGTGATCTATTCTGATCACTTTATGTCCGTCAGTCAATCTGTTTGTCCTTAAACTTTACATTTTCAACTTCTCCAGAACCACAGGTCTAATATCAGCCAAACTGCCACAAAGCATGCAAAGAGGATTCAAGTTTGTTCAAATGAAGTGCTGTGCCCTTTATATGAAGGAATGTTACACCAGAGAAATTTTATGTATATGAAAAATGGAGGATGTGTACAACAATATTTTAAAATTGAAAACTTTTGAATTTACTTTATTAAGTCAAAAAATGCAGTTTTAGTAGAAAGTTATCTGCGCGGCAAAAAAAAATTTTAAATCACAGCTGTACTCAAATCTGTGATCTACAGTTCAGCTGTCGGCTTGCTAACCAATTGAGATACTCAGCTATCCATTGAACTTTGAAATGAATAGACTAATATGGGTTATTTTTATATTTTCATTCATGGTTTTAAAGGAAGTCAACCATTATGATGATGTAGAGTACCTCCTTAAAGTGGGGATAATCAAGAATTAATTAAAGTTTTGTGGCATCTTTTAAAAATCTTCTCAATAATAACTGGGCCAATTTCAATCAAAATTGGCACAAATCATCTTTGGGTGAAGGGGATTCAAGTTTGTTTAAATGAAGGACCATGCTCCCGCCAAAGGGAAGATAATCAAGAAAAGGCAAAAATAGGGTTCATTTAAAAATCTTAAGAACCACTAAGCCAGAAAAGTAGAAATTCATAAGAATGCTTCCTGACATATTGAAGAATCAATATTGTTCAAATCATGGTCCCTGGGGGTAGTGTGGGGTCACAATAGGGGATCAAAGTTTTCCATGATGATATTTGTATAGGATAAATCTTTTACAAATCTTCTTCTCAAGAACAACAGGGTCGTGATTAATCATATTGTTATGCAAGCATTCCCAGGTAGTGCAGATTCAAGTTTGTTCTATTTTTGATCTCAGTAGATAGAGTGAGGCCACAATAGGAGATCAAAGTTTTAAAAAAATACACAGGATAAAACTTCTAAAATTTTCTTCTAAGAACAACAAGGCCATGATTAATCATATTAATATGCAAGGATTTCCAGGTAGTTCATATTCAAATTTGTTCAAATTGTGGTACCATGCAGGGCTCTACATTATTTTTTTTCCCTACTTGTTCATTCGGACAAGGGACAAAGATATATACATGTCCGAACTTCAACTTCACTTGTCCAAAATATTTTCAAAGAAGATCCAATACTGTCAACTTGAAAACTGTATTACTTAAAATATAGTCCATTTTATGCTTGCTTGCTTGATTTTTTATCTTATTTTATTGATAAAAACAACAAACACATATTAAAACAAAATTTCATCTAGACTTCCTGTTTTGAATCAATGACCATGTTTGCTGAATGATGATCTAGAGAATCCAAAGTTCATAAGATCCATGCCTCTATACAAAATTGAAAGTAGTACACAATAAGTGAACACCAATCCCAATCGAGTATGACTCAATTGGTTTACATAGAGATTGATAGTGGGCTCAAAGTTCATTTTTCATGCATTGCTTCCAACTTTGAACTACTGATAAACTTTTCACCAATTGTTCTTTTTATTATTTGGAGACTTCTTTATATAAAAAAGCATTTGTCCAACCGGACAAGTGCCCAGTCACTTGTCCAGAATTTTTTTCCCACCAGTAGCGGACAGGCGTTAATGTTGAGCCCTGCCATGATGTTTTATCTTGTGAAATTGTATCATGGTTGCATTGAGACCTTGTGGGGCTAGGTTGGAGCCACAATAGGGGATCAAATTTTTATATGGGAATAAAGGTTGCAAAAAATCTTTTAAAAATCATAATTACTGAACAATAGCATAAAGGGCCAAGGTGACTCATGTGAGTGATATGGCCCATGAGTCTCTTGTGAGATTTATTCAAAATTGTATTTGAAATGAATTATTTTTTATTAATTACTCTAAGTCTGGGCAACCTCTTACAATTTTTTGTTCTTGTTTTGACAGAGAGAGATGATTAAATGCCTGGAGTTTGGATTGGTGTCTAAGTGTGCCAAGACTTGCACTAACTCCCTGAGGATCTGTACTCTGGAGATGCAGGATGTTATGATGCGATTATTACCTTCTGTCTTATTGCAGCTGTCCAAAATCTCTGCCACAGTCCATATGGCTATCCCAGTACTGGCATTCTTATCAAGTAAGCAGAAGCATGGAGAAGACTTATTGTGATATCATCATGAACCAGTTATTCTTTGCAATATAGTATAATGTTGTATATTTTCAAGTTAATGTTAGCCCTCGAAATTCCATTCCTATGAACTAGTAAATATTTGGCTACCCACGAACATTGGTCCTCATGAACATTAATGATTCCACAGTAGTGACTGACATGTGCATGTACAGTGTATAAGGAATTAAAGTAATTCTTACTCAATTTATACAGTATAAAGTAAGTTGAGACAGTTTATGAATTATAAACTGCAGAGCAGTTTGTAATATAGCATAAACTGTCCTAATTTACTTTATATCATATAAAATGAGTAAAAATTACTTTCATATTTAGTAAATTGCATTTTATATTATTTAACAAATAATTCTAAAGAAAATAGGAATTTTATATGTTGCAGACAAAAAGCAACAAAATACCATAGCAACAAAATGGAAACACAACAGTCAAATGTCATTTCTAGGATCTCATATATTGGGACTAGATGGCAACTTTGTTTATATGACATAAAGAATGTTGATAAAGTCAAATGAACCAATCAAATTCCGTGTTATAAATAAAATTAAATTATAATGATGAAAGACTGAGTTACTGACACGTACAGTATGTAATGATAAATGACTTAGTAACTGACACATACAGTATGTAATGATAAATGACTTAGTAACTGACACATACAGTATGTAATGATAAATGACTTAGTAACTGACACATACAATATGTAATGATAAAAGCCTGAGTAACTGACACGTACAGTATGTAATGATAAAAGCCTGAGTTACTGACACGTACTGTATGTAATGATAAAAGACTGAGTTACTGACACGTACAGTATGTAATGATAAATGACTTAGTAACTGACACGTACAGTATGTAATGATAAAAGCCTGAGTTACTGACATGTACTGTATGTAATGATAAAAGCCTGAGTTACTGACACGTACTGTATGTAATGATAAAAGACTGAGTTACTGACTCGTACAGTATGTAATGATAAATGACTTAGTAACTGACACGTACAGTATGTAATGATAAAAGCCTGAGTTACTGACACGTACTGTATGTAATGATAAAAGACTGAGTTACTGACACGTACGGTATGTAATGTTATTGACATGTATAGTATGTAACGATAAGAGAATTCAGTATTTGAAGACATTTATAATTTGTATTCTGTTCTGAGTGGTTTGTAGTGTAAATATCACTTCACATTAATTGGCAAAGTTTTCTCGCTGTCAGATGGCAGTTGATGTGGTATTTATTTGTAGGTATTGTACGAATTCCTCGGATGTACGCTAACTTTGTAGAGGAGGAGTACCTAAGTGTGTTTGCTATAGCTCTACCCTACACCAATCCATTCAAGTATGTTTATTATTAAAATCACTCTCTTCATATATTCAGAATTCTTGCCACATTTCTTGTCACACATGCACTTCAATATATATTTTATTATGCATGTTTATTACTGAATTGTGGAAGCAGAAACACATCAAACATTATTATAGTGTAATATACAGATGCTACACATTCTTTCTGACATTTCAGATTCAGCCATTACACTGTTTCATTAGCCCACCATGTCATAGCCATTTGGTTCATACGATGCCGACTCCCCTTCAGGAAAAGTTTTGTAAAGTTCATCCAGAAGGTGTGTTAATTTACTTACATTCATATGTGCAGTATGCAGTGGCTGCAGGCCAGTAAAAATAGATTCCTAAATGCCCAAAACTTCTATTGTTATATGTGAAAAGCTATCCTCTGTGGTTTTTCTTTTACAGTCATTGATTCTTTACAAACTAATCCTTAATTGATTTCATTTTTCATATTTTGTTTAGGGTTTACAAGCCAACATTATACAACAGTTTGAAGAGAACTCCATAATTCACCAGCAACAGAATCAAAACCAGGACTCCAGTGACCGAAGTCGATCTAACAGCTTCAATGAGGCTGCATATAGAAAGTAGGCTATGAAAGCTTGTTTTAAATCCAAAGTATAATGTATTATTTATTGACAGAAATATTTTCTAAAACAGATTGTTTTCAATTGCATACATGTACATTTTTGTATATATTTTTTTTTTTTACATTTTCTTCCAGCCGTAGAAGGATGTATTCTGGATCTGCTGTTTCTCGTCAAACTTTGCAGGCACCTGTAGATAACAAGCTCTCTCAGTATCACTATGAGCTAACAGAGACTTGTCTTGATGTCATGTCACGCTATACATATGGGAACTATAGTGCCATTCCTACAAGGTGAATGTCTTCCTTTACACCAGGAAGATTTTATTATGCTGAAAATTTCCGATCATTTTATGGAATCGTGAATAAAATATAAATTTTCATTTAAGTTTGCAAGTTTTGTTTCCTGATTTAAAAATATTTTTATGTAGGTCACCAGTGGCTGAATTTTTGCTGAATGGTGGACAATCACAAACATGGCTGCTAGGAAACAAAGTGATTACAATAACAACAAGTGGAGGTGGAGGAAATAAAACAAACAACACTGGCCTGTGTGATAAATGTCTAGCTCTGTATCAGAACAACGTAGAATCTCCTGAAACAAAACCAACTCCTTCAGCCACTTCTTCCAACAGGAGGCGCCACAAGTCGGCCTTTGTTGCTCGAAGTGCATCTACAGTAGAGAGCAGGGCAAGTGCAGATGATATTGGGATTCAGTCCAAATTGTCATTTGATGATTTACTTGGCAGTCCAGATAGCTCTGTAGAACAGGATGTGGGCATACAGACAGGAGCATCCCTCTCGGATCACACTCCCACAAAACTTGGTCTTGAAACTGAGGCTATGGAGGCTTTCCTAATGGGTAATATTCAAATTTTATGAGGATTTTTTCTCTATAATAAAAAAAAAAAAACACCAAAAAAAACCCACCCCAATTAATATGCTTATCCTACTGTGGTAAAAATTACAGGTTCTAAGGCAACAAAACTTAAAACACAAATTTGATTTCTCACTTTTTTTATTCTATATTCATTTTTTAAAATGAGGCTCAGATCGAATGTGAGCTTGTCTAATATAATCCCATATGTGGACATCAAACAACCAAGCAGAATGCATAGTGATATTGTAAAATTCATTGCACTTTGATCAGGGGTTCTGATGCTGTAGTTTGAAATTACTACTCAAAGAGTGGGAAAAAAAACCTGTCATTTCTTTAAAGAAAATTTTCTACTCCACTCTTGAACGTCAAACAATGAAACTTAGTGCACAGTAATAATGTCTGCACCAGAAAAGGTAAAATTCATAGCACTATGATCAGGCATAGGTATATGGATTCATCTTGTAGATATACATAAAACCCTTAAACTTGACTCCTGAACATCTTACCTCATAAACTGGTGCATACAGTAGTTATTATCAGTATGGTTGCTTATACATGTATCAAAATTGTGATATTCATGACCTTTAGGTCAGGGATTCAAATCCAGTAGATATATAGATTATTCAGGTTAAAAATCAGTGTATGACACAGGGTGATATAAAAATAGCATATTATCTAACAAGAACAGCAAAATATAAACTCATGTATCCAAATCTTGAAATAATATGCAATTTCTAAGGCTAGAAATTCAGATTAAATAAATGTAGTGATTATCACAGTATCTTTGCACTGATTTGCAACTAGGATAAATCATTTGCTTATTTTCAATGGGGTCCTTATAGTAAAAAAATAACAACAAATGAGTATGTAAATCAAAGGAATGTAGGCAAGATTTTAGCAAATATGTATAATCAAGGCACCTTATACAGAAATGACAGATATAAAGAAAAACCTGTATCAAGTTTGAACAATAACAAATTAAAAATCAAAAGTATACAAAAGAACTCTCTTTACAACAATTCAAATCCTACATTAGGTGGTTGTTTACAGTGTTTAAAAGATTCCTTATTTCATAATTGTTTGATGTTAGTTGGCAAATCATTCCAATCCTTAATGGCATTGTAATTAAATGTCAGATTTTGACAGTTTGATTGATTTGGGGGGGGGGGGGGGGGGTATATGACTCATATGCTTAAATTACATGTAATACTACATTGCATCTTTGAAAATTTCCTTTACTCTAGAACAATAGCAAACAACAAGATGTATAGTGATTGCTACTGCAGATAAAGTGCTGTGTATATACAGGAATTATCATGTCTGTCTTCAGGGATAGAACAATTAACAAATAAGACAACTTTCACTCATGTCATTCATTTGCAGCACATATAATATAATTTTTCTGAGTGTGAAAATAAATACTCATGGGCTCCTTGTTTGTAACTTTCTTTATATTCCTTTGTATTATAAGAATTTCTTTGAAAAATCAAAAATTAACTCATGAATCAATTTTGTTTTTCTTATTCAAATATGTCTTAATATATAGAACATATTCAAATAAGATTTTCTTTCCAAAGTTTTATGATAGAGAATACACTATTCATTTTATTTATTTGATTGAAATACATTTATGCAGGAAATAGTTTGCATAAAATTTGCATAGGTTATTTGATGTTCAATACCTCTCACATGTAACTCATTTTTGACAATTTTTCTGTGATATTCTTTAGATCTGAAAGTTGTGATTTGAAAAAATAAAAGACAAAAATATTTTGTGTATTGATCTTATAGTGAAAATTAGAAGAAAATGAAAACAACAGTGTAAAAATATAAGATGAAACATGAAAGTCACTGGAGTTGTTTTGTATTATATGATGAAGACTCATTTGTAGGGATTCAGAGGAAGCATTCATCTGATGGCCGTGTGTTCCAGCGTAACATGTGTGCATGCTGGTGTTCTGGCTGGGCAGAAATATATATAAGGGGGCCCAGTGGTAACATAGCGTGGATGATTAGAATCGAAAATGACCTGTCACACACATCCATGCAGGTAAGCCTAACAATATCTAAATTAAAATGTAGAATATATATAAGTGACTCCCAATGGGTCGAACTTCGATCTCTCGAAGTAAAGTCATGGTCCCGATTTTTTTCTCTTTATATCTAAGCAGATTTACTCTTGATCTATTGAATATTCAATCTTGAGAAGTTCTTGATTTTGAGAAGTGAAATTTGGGCCCCATAAAACATTTCATTGTTTTTCCCCCTCAATCTTGAGAAGTGGCGGTAACATAACACATCATCACTCAAACATATAATTATTTCTACTTGGACCATACCTGGAGAACAGGATAATGCCTGGGGTTAACTTGAGCACGTTAATTAGGTGTTTATATAGGGGACACATCAACTGTGTTTCCTTGTGGGGTGGATAGATCAATTTAATTGATTGATCAATTTAACTTTCCATCTGGACTGTGTTTTGTTATATAATTTGACTACAGCCAAATTTAAGACTTGTTTGGACTTGACAATGAGATGGTAATTTTGAGGCGATACTGTAGAGACATGTAAGGGAAGCATCATTATTTATCAAAGTGTGATTTGCGTAAAGTGACTGGAAATTGTGATGATTGGCTCTGTATAATTAATGACTGCAAAACTTCTTTATTAATGAGAAATTTGTCTTAACATGAGAAAAAAACAAATAAATACATAAATTTTAAAAATTCTTTTATCAGTGCTATGTAAAGTTCCTTGTTGTTGAAATCAAGTCAATTACATAACAATATGAAGGACAACATGTAAAACAATGCCAGGATGTTCAGTTGCTATCAAATCTAAACAATCGTGTTCAAACTTTTTAATTATTGGATTTGACTCAAACTTTGATCTGGAGAACTCTTGATCTCTCAAAATTTTATCAAGGTCTCATAAACCCAAAAGGTTAATGAGAGTCATCTGTGTATGGTGCAGATGTAAAATTGTGTAATGTTGCTAGCTTTTTAAGGTGAAAACTATTATACTGGAGGCACATTCCACAGGTAATTTAGGTAATTGTATATAATCAAGTGCAGTCAAAAATATCAATGAGGCTTAGAATTAGATCAAATTGATATTTTTGACTACACTTGATTATCTAAGCTTTTTTCTGAGGTAAGTTCATCTTTAGTACATTAACTGTTATTGCATGAATTAGGCCTGATCAATATTTTAATGTGAGTTTGTAAAGATTGTAAATATACCAAATAGATTTTTTTTCTTAAGACTGTTCCTTGTTTATGATCTTCATGACTGCTCTGATAAGTGTAAAATCCACGTATGTGAATAGTTGAAAATAATATTCACAAGATTAATTTAGCATTACACTTCTGTGCCAGTAGAACTTGAGAGAACAGTTTATATGTATTTACCTGTGGTTGTTATAGGAGTCACAGGCCCCAGACATCACCATGTTGTTTGCATCTGTCCAGAAGAAAGAGCCAGACCTAGAAAGCCTACACAGCCGGATTGACAGTGGGAGTATTGGAGAGGATGAGTATGAGTCGCTGTATGATCAGCACTTCCCATCAGACCATAGTCAAGATGGAGGTAACTTGTCAAAGATAATTCATGTGTATGTCTGCATGCAACAAACTTGTAGGTAGGCATGTAGTTGCTGATTATTTTCAAGGAGTATAATTGGAAGAGCAGATTTGTTTTTTTTGGGGTTTTTTTTTTTTTTTGCTACAAAAACTTTTAGAAGTAACTTGCTTTTTTTTGGTTCCAACGAAAATTATCTTGTGACTGTTTAGAATTAAAATCTGAAATGTTGTCATCTTCAAACTTTTCCTTTTCTTTATCATTTTCTTATATAAATCTTAAAAATTTTATTTCTTGAAACCTATGACAAATAAAACATAATGTGGAGAAAATTAATGATTGGTTGACTGAAAGATAGTGGAAACACTAAATAAAAGGCTCACTGTCAATGAAAGATGGTGGAGACACTAAATAAAAGGCTCACTGTAAATGAAAGATAGTGGAGACACTAAATAAAAGGCTCACTGTAAATGAAAGATAGTGGAGACACTAAATAAAAGGCTCACTGTAAATGAAAGATAGTGGAAACATTAAATAAAAGGCTCACTGTAAATGAAAGATAGTGGAAACACTAAATAAAAGGCTCACTGTAAATGAAAGATAGTGGAAACATTAAATAAAAGGCTCACTGTAAATGAAAGATAGTGGAGACACTAAATAAAAGGCTCACTGTCAATGAAAGATAGTGGAAACACTGAATAAAAGGCTCACTGTCAATGAAAGATAGTGGAAACACTAAATAAAAGGCTCACTGTCAATGAAAGATAGTGGAAACACTAAATAAAAGGCTCACTGTCAATGAAAGATAATGGAAACACTGAATAAAAGGCTCACTGTCAATGAAAGATAGTGGAAACACTAAATAAAAGGCTCACTGTAAATGAAAGATAGTGGAAACACTAAATAAAAGGCTCACTGTCAATGAAAGATAGTGGACACACTAAATAAAAGGCTCACTGTCAATGAAAGATAATGGAAACACTGAATAAAAGGCTCACTGTCAATGAAAGATAGTGGAGACACTAAATAAAAGGCTCACTGTCAATGAAAGATAGTGGAAACACTGAATAAAAGGCTCACTGTCAATGAAAGATAGTGGAAACACTAAATAAAAGGCTCACTGTCAATGAAAGATAGTGGACACACTAAATAAAAGGCTCACTGTCAATGAAAGATAGTGGAGACACTAAATAAAAGGCTCACTGTCAATGAAAGATAGTGGAAACACTAAATAAAAGGCTCACTGTCAATGAAAGATAGTGGAAACACTGAATAAAAGGCTCACTGTCAATGAAAGATAGTGGAAACACTAAATAAAAGGCTCACTGTCAATGAAAGATAGTGGAGACACTAAATAAAAGGCTCACTGTCAATGAAAGATAGTGGAAACACTAAATAAAAGGCTCACTGTCAATGATATTTTGTTTGAATTAGACAAGGTTATTATTTTATAGTGATGTCATATTAAGATTAGGAAATTAATAATAAATGGTTTGTGATGTTATACATTGTAAAATCAGGATTTATACATAAATTCTCTGAAATTCATGAATAGATTGTAAAAAATTCATAAAATATACCACTTTATTAATAAAAATTATTGCTA
This sequence comes from Ostrea denselamellosa, assembly GCA_024699665.1. Taxonomy (NCBI): domain Eukaryota; kingdom Metazoa; phylum Mollusca; class Bivalvia; order Ostreida; family Ostreidae; genus Ostrea; species Ostrea denselamellosa. Next base: position 1,253,807 of record JAMZEH010000024.1, read on the forward strand.
TTTAACTGGATTCATCATATTAAAATTAGTGTATAATTTAATAGTATGTAGTATTAAATTTAAATTCCAGTACAGTCACACTTCATTGTATCAGTCCATCAGGACTAGAGTAAAAAATTCATATATACAGGACTTTAAGACATTGAAAGTGAGTCTTATTAAACTTAGAAATTTCCAGGATATTTGACATATCAAAGTAGGAGATACTGAAGGGCAACTGTTTAGTGATTAGATTTGTGCTTTGAATGTATCTGAATGCCAGCGAGGGCATGTATATATGAGGCTTCTGGTAGTGCATGTGCATGTACTTGTATAATCAGAAACTGAACGCTTTGTATTCAGTGTTCTTGAATTGCTTTTTGTGTTTGTGTAATCAGATGTGTAACTGTTGTAGACCACTCTGTCAGGATTAGTATAGAGGATGAGGCAGAGGAGGGTAGGTTGCTTGTTGTTGTATTTTAACAAGTCTAATTCATTTTTGAAATGGATTTAATGCACAACTTATTTGAGCATGCAACTACTAATATATATGCACATATATATTGCCTAGTGATTCCTACAGCACACTTGCCAGTTGAATGTATTTTTCGTTGTATTTGATTGGATGTTCTGTCCAGGCATCTATCTGTAACACTTAGGTTTCCAGTTGACATCTCCTCCCAGAACGTAAAGTTTTTTGGCATCTGATATGTTTCCCAGCATGCCTACATTTAAGATCTTGACACATGTACCCAAGTGGTAGCTTTAAAATGCCATTCACTTTACTGACATGTTAAAGGAGCCACAGTATTTCATATAGAGATAAAAAAAAAATCTTCAATGATAGATGGTCTTAATTCCACTGAGTTGTACTATCTCTGATATCTAAAGTTTACGTTCATACACATATAAAGTGAATATATTGATGCAAGAATCACCTTACTATGAGTCATACTGTGTCATTTACTTGACCTTGACAATAGAGTGTCTCCTTGACAACAGGTTTGTAGTTTCAGACACAGACCTTGATGATAAAATGTCTCCCTGACAGTAGTTTGTAGTATCTGTAACTGACATTGATAATAACTGCAATAATGTAGCCCTCTCCATTTTTTTTTATCTGACATTTATCTGGACAGAGCTACAATTCCATAAGATTTCCATAATGGTGCAAAATTAATTTTTTATTGCAGCTGACTTCGGTCTTATAAGATCGCTTTTAAGTTGAACTTCTTCAGATGAAATGGATGTTTTATTCATGATGAACAAACTAACCCTTTATAAATCAACACCAGATAAAACACACCAGCATGTTTACCCGTCATCTTTTTCAGCAGCCATGACAGGTCTCGCATAATTTTAAGGGACTTGCGCTTGGTGTTTAGATTGGCATGATAAAGTAAATATCAGTGTCGATAAGTGGATTATCACTAAAACTTGTCACTAAAACACCATTAAAGAAAAATGTTTATGATGAAAATTTCATATTTTCATATTATTTGTGTTTAAAATAGGGGAATTCCTATATTCAGTTCAAGATCTGTTCCTGAATTCTCATTGGCTGTCCCAAAATAAAATTGATCAATGTCAGTAAACAAGGTGGGCAAAGTCAAGATACATAAAAAATAACTGAAAAATGGACTGTACTTGATATTTTTGGATTAATTTATGTCCTGCACAACTACATTTTTTGAGTTCAGGTAAGAAATGCAAATGTTATTGTCACTTATTTGAGCCAAATTTGTTGCAGCAGTGAATCACTCCCGCACTGCACCATTACGGAGATCCTATGGAATTGTAACCCTCTCCCAAAAATAGGGGAAAAAATGGGAGAGGGCTACATTATTGCAGCTAACATTGATGATAAAATGTCTCCCTGACAGTAGTTTTGTGGTATCACCCACAGACATCTTAAGTAAAACACACAGACATCCCCTTTCCATTAAACTTCAGAAGTTATATAACAGTAAACTTAAGAAATTCTATTGCAGATTACTTTCAATGTGTTACCACTTTAATGTTACCTTGAAGTTGTGGAAGTGTTTTCATTGAATTTATTTGCTGACTTACAATCCTATCTCATTTCCAGGCATTATTATCTGATTTATTTATGAAATAATAAAATTTCAAATTAAAGATATATCCAAAGGGATTTGACTGTTGTTGCAGTAAAGATGCACAAATTTTTTTAAATTTAAAAATGAGAGAGAGAGAGAGATTTTAAAGGCTGACTCATATATTTTCTCCCAGTAAATTTCAGTAGAGATGTAAAATTGATTTACAATTAATATATCCAGATGTAAATTAAGATTTGATTTTCTCTCTCCAGGTCACATGAAACAGATGGAGATTTTTGAGGAAGAAAAGAAGGTAATATCTGAAATATTGTTCAGTATTGTTAGCACAATTTTATTTTTCTTTTATATTCTGTAACAATCAGAAATTCAAATTGCATTTCATTTCTAGTCTCTGCTGCTTTAAACACATAATAAAACACATCCTAGCTACAGTAGTGAACAGGTCTGCAAAGCTGTGATGGAAGACCAGAGAGCTACAATATCAGGCATATGAAAAAAGAATGCAATTTAAAGAGCTAGTTTTTTGTGCATTACTAGTTATTAAGTTTGTTACTGATTGTCTATAGAATATATTAGGCAGATCAAGCCCACACATGATGCCTCACCATCTGTAGGCTTGATTTCCATAACCAGTCAGTAACCTAATAACTTATATTATTTTGTTGAGGACCATACCACAACAGAATGTAGTATGCTACAATCTATTCTGGATAATTCAGGGGACCAACATGAATTGTTCATTATATCCGAAGTTTAGCATAACTGATATTGTACTAAATAAATGTATTACTGGGGATTTATTTGACATCAATGTAACCAGTAGTTGGTGTAAGTGGAGTAAACTGTGTGATGTCATAATACATTATAATTAACTGTAGCCTAAAGCTTAAACAGAACTACGATTTGCATTAATCTTTTAAGAATCTTCTTTGTATTCCTGTACATCAGGTGCACAAACTAGGTGCTTCTTTATGAGTTTTCTACTAATTGTACTAATTCAGAATTATTTAACTCAAGAAATTTGCATTATGCTGTGATGTAATAAAACTTACTCTCCTATTGTAAAAAGAATTGTAGATTATCAATTGTGTATGATAGTTAAACCAATATAGTAACATTTCTAATGTTTTTTCCTTTGATTTGTTTAGATATAGTATGTCTATTTTAACCGCTGGGAATTCCAACAGAAATAAAAGTAGAATGTAAATATGATAAATAAATTTAATTTTCGAAAATGCAAAGTATGAAGTGCAATGCTTCACACCAGCATAATGTTCATGAAGTATGTTGGCAGTTGTAGTTCATATGGACATGTATTTTCAGAAATGAAATTTATTTCTTAAATATCTATCATATTGAACAGAGTATAAAAATGGAGAAGTATAAAAGTACACTGTTAACATAATGATTTCTAAAGGCCAAAAAACACGCATACTCAGCAGGTGCCCATGGACCTCTTGTTAAATGATATACTTCATGTCAATTTCTAGTAATGTTGGTTTGTGAAATGCAAAGACTTCATTAAAACATCAAACAGAAAACTGATTTTATTTACCTCATGGGATCCATTATTTAAGTATGGAGATAAAGAGACTTTTGTTGACTGAAAGAATTGCATTGTTACTGCAAGAAGGCAATGTCTTATCACTTGTTTTATCATGCTGTGTTACAATCATAATAAAGGATCAAATTCAATGAAATATAAAGATAATGTAAATGTGAATATAATTAATGAAAATATAATGTACATGTATGTTCACATACACTGATTTTGTATGCCATTAATGATCTCCAGCAGTATAACACATTGTGACACAATTTGCACTGAACACATATCTTTCAGCAATCTCTTATTAGACTGCTCTTCTAAATTTGCATGAATCCTATCTGTTTTTGTAGATAAAATACACACTCATATTCCTTTCTGACTACTATCATATTAATCCATTCCCTGAAGTTTTTAGGTCTCATGTGACCTATTGCAACTGGTCTATGTCCATCATTGTGTGTTATCTGCCGTATGTTAACAATTCTTCTTCTTGATAACTACCATTCCAATTCTTTTCAAAGTTTGGTATGAAGCATCTTTGGGACAAGGCAGACATTAGTTGTAAATTTCAGGATTCCTGCCCCCATGGGGCCTTAGTGGTGGAGCCAAAACTACCACAAAGTGACCAATTTTCAAAAATCTTCTCTAAAACTGCACATTTGTAAGAAAAACTAAATGCATAGTAATGTAGAGCAGGAAGGCCTCTACCAAAATTTCATGATCCCCAGGGTAGAAGTTCTGACCCTAGGGTGGGGCTAAACTCGCTATATGGTATTTGTGGGTAAAACATTGAAAAACATCTTGTTTAATGGTATTGATACCAAATTGAAACTAAATGGATATTTAGAATGAGCAGGTAGCCCTTTACCAAAATTGTAAATTTCATGATCACAGGGTCAGGGGTTTGTTGTGATGATGGGGCCAAAATGATCAGAGATTAAATGTGTTAATAATTGAACATTTTAAACTTCTAGATAACTACCATTCCAATTCCTCTGAAATTTTGTATGAAGCATCTTTGGGACAATGGGGACACAGATTAAAAATTTCAGGACTCCTGCTCCCCTGGGGCCCTAGGGGTGGGGAAAAAATTTTGGATATTGTGAAATCTATAATCAGCTCCCTTGGCCTCATGGTTTGAGACAAATCTGAAAAAAGTTTTAAAAATCTTCTGTACTCCCACATGTAGGAGAAAAACCAAATGCATGGTTATTATGTTCATGAAGTCCTTTACCAAAATTGTGAACTTCATTGCACCTTGCAGGTCAAGGAAATTTGGGCTGATTTAAATGCTTCAAATTCATTTCCTTCTATTGTAATTGAATGGGAATTGTATGCATATTTAGAAAGGTGATAAAGCGGTGAACAAAGACTCCAGAATGAGGCTTAAATGCAAATACGAGACTCCCCAACAGGTCTATACTATGGGTTGTGGTACTCAGGTTATCATTAAGGCCTGTGGGCCTCTTGTATAGTATTGACAGAACTGGTACCAAGCTTGGAGGGTGGTGACCAGTAATCTATTGTTTCAAAGAACACTTCCTAAAAGTATACATATTCACATATTGATAATTTTGTAATTACACATTTATCCCGTAAGATATGGGACATATTGTTAATTCTGTTATATCGTGTCTGTATCCTAAAGTATCAGACATGTACCGATCTACAATTATCATGTCATTATGGGTACTGTATGAGAACTTCTTATATAACTCCCTAAATACAAATACATGTAGGGAAAGTTTAATTGAATAATGTTGTTAAACTTTAAAGTACATAATTGTGTACTCCTAAACTGCACTGATAGAGAAAGACTATAGAGGTAAAGCTCCTAAACTGCACTGATAGAGAAAGACTATAGAGTTAAAGCTCCTAAACTACACTGATAGTTTTTTGTCTTGCACTTTGATAATTTTTCATCTTTGCTTGAAATTGGTACATTGTACAGTAAAGCCTTGTTAATCTGGACACTTTGGTTCTTAGCAAAATCTTCTGAATAAATGAAGTGTGTGGTTATCTTAGGTCTTCATATAAGCAATCAATATGTTTACTTGAAATAAACACAGTATATCATGTTCTATATTAAATAAATCATGATAATTTACATGCATTTCAAAGATATTGATAGATTTGTGTATACATTGTTAGCATTACAAATAAATATACAAAACTGTACACCAAATGCACTAAAAGCAAACAGTTAAGCACTACATGAGATATAAATGAATTCTTATATTTTGCTTTCAATAATTATCCACTGGGAAGCCAATAATTGGGGGGGGGGGGGGGGGGGGGGCAAAATCATCCAGGCTGATTATTACGTATTACTACTGCTTTTCTTTGGTCATTTGCACTTAATATTTTTCAGAGTGAAATTAAATTATTTGAATAATTCCCACATACACATTCTTTGATTTGAACAAGCTGATATTAACTCTAGGTTGAGTACATTTGATATGTGAAGTAGTTTAATTAAAGTATTTTGATATGGCATATGTTCAATTTATTAATAACCTATTGATCAAGACAGTTCAATAATATGCTCCATAATCAGATTTGTGTACAATTTAACACTACCCACATTGCAGAATTAGCAAATAAAAGTCTGAATTGTCACTGTTTAACTAACTGTCATCCCATAAATAAGTTTACTACTTAATTAAAAAGTGTTGACAAGACACAGTAATCAATCGGACATCGTGACTTATGTAGTTTCTTTACAATCTATATCTTGCTAAAATTGTCTGAAATTGACCATTCAAAAAAGTATCAAATTAATGATGCAATTTTCAATGAATCTGTAGTAAAAACTGATCATCTGGATATGGAATATGAATTTCCGGATTAATGATGCAATATAAGGTGTTAAAGTTCAGTTCCCCTCAAAAATCTTCCAAAAGATGAAGCGTCCTTATTAATGGTGTCTGGATTACTGAGAATCCAACTGTATTTAATTATAAATTTATGTTTTTTGGTATTTAATTTTAAATTACTGAAATTTTATTGTTTTGATATGAAGTTTACACTAGCACTGTTGATAGTTCAATGGATTGCAGGAAGAGGAGTCAAATCCAAATGGATTGCCTATTCCGAATTCTTCATTAAGCAGGGAACAGTTAAAGTTCACCTCTGTACAGCGAAGTAACTCCTCCCCATCCTTGCTGAGTTCCAGTGGTGAGAACCTTGACCCCCGAGACAGTCAGTCAGAAATTGTAGTGATAGACAAACTGATAGCTGATAGGAAGGAGGAGATCATCCATCAAAAATCTGATGGTTCCTTACTGTCCTCCAAGCTTCAGCAGCCAGAGGATCTTTCCATCAACCCTCTCTCCAGGCAGGAAGATGTTGCTTCCCCTGCCAGCCCCTCACCAAGCTCAGAGTCTTCCTCACTGCATGACGAAGTGAAAGAGCTGCCAGATTTTCGGAAAGCTAGAGGCCATACGATATCTGTGGTTCAGTCAGGGAGGGAAGGCCTGAGGTCAGGCCAGTCAGGCAACAGGGATTCAGGCAGAGGGGGCATCAGCCCTAGCTTTGTGTTTCTACAGCTGTACTATGATGGAGTGTTTAATTCTGCGACAAGCAATGCTTCAGCCCCAATCATTATTCCACAAAATGAGGTTAGCTGTTCTTGTCTTTTGATAGTGTAATTTATTTAGTATCATTTTGTGTTCAGAAAGATGATGACATATGAATTGGAAACTTGATGTGTTTTCAGACCACTGCAAGAGCATTGAAGATGATGGATCACATTCATCCATATGAGACTCATAAGATTGGTGTCATTTATGTTGGACCTGGACAGGTTAGTTGATTCTTATTTGCCCCTTCAATTCATTATCCATATGGATTCAGAAAGACAATAATGATCGTTATATATTACAGGTAAATGAGGAGAAGGGTATTCTGTCCAATCCGTATGGTTCTGAGCGCTATGCAGCCTTTGTACAAGGACTTGGACAACTGCTACACCTGTCAGACTGTAAACCAGAGCGTGTGTACATTGGGGGGCTGGATTGCCAGGGTAAAGATGGAGAGTTTGCCTACAGCTGGCAGGATGAATCCATGCATGGTAAGACCTATTGATGCTGTCTCTTTCAATTTTCTCTTCTGCGTGGTAAAGAATAACCTATGGTTGTTTTTCTGTCAATCTCTATTTTGGTCCTGTGTCAAAATTTTTCAGAAATTCAGATGAGAATACTGCAAGTCACTCAATGTATATTTCACAAAGCTATATTTACATTCACTGTATGTGTTCTACTTAATTTCTATTGAAATCCATTGCTTTTCATTTGAAACTATAAATTCGAAGACACATTTTTTGAAATCTATACTTAGATTAGGTTTTTTAGTGCCATCTGTCTGCATGTGAATGTACACAATTCATGAACTCTGTGACCTATTTTGTGCCATTGTTGAAACTGTTGGAAAATACATTATCTTATTTATTTTGTACCGTTTATTTGAATATAATAAATAATGCTAACCTATATTATACAGTGGTTTAATTTTGAGTCTAGAATTTGTCATTCTTGGACTGTTTCCCTTTACCATTGTTTTACTGTGGAAATCATTATGAAATGTGGAGACATTTCTAGGTCAGGTGATTTTCAGCTGTTATGTTTGAATAACTTACAGTTCAATGTTATTTGTATTTTATGTACTTAAAAATATATATTTTAAAAAAAATACAAAAAAATATAAATAATAAAATGTCTTGATGATTTGTAAAATAAGGAGGTCACAAACATTGCAGAAAAAATTTGCTTATTTTTCTGCAGTGTTTGCAACCTTCATATGATCTTTATCAAACCAAAGAAAGCATTTTATTATGCCCCACATTGAAAAAGAAGAACCATATTATTTGCACCTGTCAGTAGATCGGTTAGCCTGTTGTAGACCACGTCTTTTCCGCTCAATATCTAAAGAACTGTATTTGCTTTACAGTTACCAAACTTGGTACATTGGTTGACCCTAGAGAGTAGATAATTTCTACTGATTTTCAGGTCACAATATCAAGAGTCAGTATGTGGGTCTGTAGGCCAAGTCTTGTCTGCTCAATGTGTAAAGAACCCTTTGCTTAACAGTTACCAAACATGATACACTGGTTGTCCGTAGGTAGTAGGTGACTTCTTACTAATTTTCAGGTCTCAATTTTAAAGCTCAAGGATCTGACTGAACATAGTAAGATATTTCATGCTTGATATCTTAAGAATGCTTTGCTTGACAGACATCAAACTTGGTACACTGGTTGTGTCTAAGGATTAGATGACTCCCATTGATTTGAGGTCACAAGTTCAATGGTCAAATGTCTCTGGACATAGGTATTGTGTCCTGAGTATCTTGAGAACTCTGATTGACAGACATTAACTATGTACACTGGTGCATTAATTTGAAAAACTTAGATTTCCAGTATAAATACCAAACTCAGAGACTAGAACTTGGATATTGATGATAGAATATTTGTGGAATAGCAGAAATAAAAAATGCATAAACTTGATATACCACATTTAAACACAAATTTAAATATAGTGATGGATTCAGTTGATCCCATTTCTAGAATTAAGGAAAAAAACTTTTACAACTTTTTAAAATGGTTTTTTGTAATTATTTAAGTTAGAAGATCCACAGGTTGGAAAAGAGATGGGTGGGGCTCAGCAATCTTGCTGGCTGCAAGGTGCAAGTTTAGTTCTGCACTCTGAAATTGAAATTAAGAAAACAAAACACGTCTACCAAAATTTTCATTCTAATGAATGTAAATAATGTTTTCTGTAATTATGTAAGCAAGAAAATACACTGGTTGAATTCTGGATTAGGGGTTAATTTAGGTGAAAGTTTAGGTCTGTTATCGTAATTTTGAGTTTAATCTTTAATATTAAGAAAAGATGCTTATCAAGATATGGTTTCCATAAACTATATTAATAAATGAAATCATTCAGGTGAAATTTATTTTCATGTCAAGAAACATCACTGTTTATACAGTAGTGATTACAGTAATGTTTTAACTCTCCTATGTTAACATTTGAAGTATAGAGATTTATCTACTATTTTTTTTACCTCTAATTTTTAGTGATATTCCATGTGGCTACACTGATGCCAAACAGGGAGAGTGACCCTAATTGTAATGCCAAAAAGTTACACATAGGAAATGACTATGTTACCATTGTATACAATGACAGCAATGATGACTACAAGATTGGAGTGATTAAGGTAATTCTGAATCCATAGAAAAGATGCCACACCATAAACAAGTCAGGTTATGACAAATTGGATGAAATTGTTTAATGTAAGACCAATCTTTGTAATGATAATGTTTGAGATTTCTATTTTAAGTTTACACATGTGTGACATCTTGAAAATTTCCCTTTGTGTATAGGGTCAGTTTAATTATGTCAACATAGTGATTCGTCCCCTTGACCATGAGAGTAATGCTGTAACCTTACAGGCCAAAGAAGGTAAGAATATAGTAAACCATATTAATTCTAAAAGTTCAATTCACATCAAGTGTGCATATTGTAGAAAGTTATATAAAACAGTGAAAACAAACTGCTATCAAAGTTGATTTGAAAAAAAAGAAATTATTTTGTTTTTCTTTTACACTTCTTCACACAGATTTGAAGGAAACATGTAACTATTTTTTTTTAAATGATATGCTAGATTTGAAGTAACCATGCAGTATTTTTTAGAATCATTTAATTGATATGGGTGGGAAAAATATAGGGGGTCTAAAAGCATTTGTAAATTGATATATGTACTGTAAAAGTTGCATTTTTATTTTGAAGATAATTCTGATTTTACAAGAAATCTTGTCTTAAAGCCATAATTCATGTATATTAAATGCATAAGGACAAGATTCACTTGTCTAATTTGATCCTAATTTTAATTTCATTCAAATCTACAGAAATAACAGAAGTGATTGTATAATTTTGTTGTTATTTGGGTGAAAATTAACAATGGCCCACATTTCTGCAGTTACTCTCCTTACACCAGAAATTGGGGGTGTGCTTAATCATTGCGGCCCTTAAGCTTAACATAAATAGTATTAAAAGTGCATAGTAAAGTTTATGTTACCAAATTCTTTATTATATTGAGTTTTAACAGATTATATTATATTGAGTTTTAACAGGTTATATTATACCTATGATGACTTCAATGTTTAGTTTTTTTGATTTTATAGAGAAAACTTTAAAAATGTGCATTTCATCAAATTGATTATTTCTTTCCAATATTTGTGTTAGAATAGGGCAGACCCTGTTGCTACATGCCTGGTAATTATTTTTGTGAGCATTTGAGTAATTGCAATGCAGGTTTAGCTGTGCAATGTACATTTTGAAAGATTGAATTTTGCATGAAAAACATGTTTCAACAGAAAAATTACACTAGGTATACTGGTTTGTTTTGTTCATTGGTACCTGTTATTCTGTATATTAACATTTAGCAACAATAATTTTTGTCTATATAGTATGAAATGATAAGTTCATAATGTACATGCTATTGTTTGCACATGCAATTTTGGGCATATCTAATTGTTTTGGCCATTGAAAATATTGATAAAAATTAATAATGGAAATTGCTAATATATGAAGACATCCTGGTCTAAATATATGTAGGACTAATTATATTTACATACTTTTTTTTTTTTTTACATCATAACCGTACATTGCTTGTGAAAAAAAAAACACACACAAGGAACGCAAATATAATCAGGGAATAAAATTATTGTAGTCATACTATTTTTCAGTCATTACACTTAAATCCTTTACTGACAATTAATTGCAGTCAGAAATAGTAAATTTTCTATTTATTCTTTATACTGACACCATCAATTAAGAACCGCAATGTGTTGTGCACCCCCTGTATTTAGGGGCAAATAACTCATGCTGAAAAATGTAACCCATTATGATCTTAAACAAAACAATATGTAAACCCACATTTGGTTTCTTGTTTTGAGTTTTATTTTATTTTGGTATCACCTACAAGATTCTTAAAAATACTGTTGTTGAATTATCATACATATCTTTTGCTTTGTTAACAGGAACATAACAGCTATGCTTAGTTTTCAATTCTTAAATTTCCCATTTGCTGAAATCTAGTAAAGTTTTGTACCCAGAAGGGATATCGAAACATAATGTCAAATATAAAGAAAATTATAAGGTTACAAATTACATGTTTATAATTATCTCATTAGCTGTGTATTTCATTTCTGATATGTCTCGTGAGGATTGATGTCATTGTAGCTGTGTGGTTTGTCTGTAGCATGACTTCATGATCACCTGCTTTTCTGCAAACTCAACTCTGATTATGTGCAACTTTTGATTATGTGACTAAGCTTGCATAAATTACGTCAGTATGAGCTACCACCATATTATACATTTTATGTGCTGGTTTAATGCTCCTCACCAAGCGTATTAGTATATTTTCACTGTATACACAATCTATGTACATCTATCAACATTGTAATCCGTGTTATGACATGTTGGTATGTACGTTTTCTCTCTATGTATGATGTGAAGAGATAAGCTGTAAACTCCACAATGAATTGATGAAGTAGTCTTTAAAAATGCTTTTTTTCTCTTTTATTGAAGTGCCTTTCAAAGACAGTATAACAACAGGTATCACCAGATATTACATGTCATGCTAACCTTTAGGGCTTGCTTTTGGTGTACATATACATATAAGATCATTGTTTTTGGCTTGTCTGTCTGCCTGTCATTCTCCATCTTCAACAATTTTGGAAATAGAGATGTAAAATTTATAGATGCATTGGCAGATTTAGAGCCCTCCCTTTTTTTAACCACAAATTTACAAATAATGTGAGTAAAACTCCAGATTTGACACTCAAAATGGCTGAGTATTTTTGCTGATATTTGACTTTTACATGTGGGTCCCCCCGATGTATTTTATAAACTAAAAGTTCCCAGGTTAAAGCTCTAATTTAGATCATGGTGAAGGTCATATGTCAAAGGTAATATTTGTAACAGTAGGACTTTACCATGGTGTAGGAAGCTGTGTTTCACAAATACATCTTGTTCTGTGTAGTGTTTGCTTTTTATATGCCCATCTTTTGATGGGAAGTATTATGGTGTAGACCGTCCTGTCTATCTGTCCATGTGTTAGCTTATTCATGTCCGAGTCATTTGTTTCACATTGTATGGTGTAGAACTATCAAACTTGGTCAGTTTGATGGATTGGGGGGAGAGGAGGGGGGGGGGGGGGGGGGGGGGGGGGGGGGGGGGGGGGGGGGGGGGAGTGTGTTTTGAAGCAAAAATAATTCTTCACTGTGACCTCCATCTAGAGTTTTTAGGCTTTATATGCTCAGATTGTGTCCAGGTCATATTTTTCACACTGTGAAACCTAGGATTATCAAACTTGGTTAGTTGATGCATCTTAGAGGAAAGGTGTGTCATGAAACAAAATAGGTAATGTGGCCTCCTTCTGGAATTTTATGGTTATACTTATTGTATATACTCGCATATGAGTCAACCTGTGTGTAAATCAGTGACCCTTTTTAAAGAACTTTTTAAGAATTTGACATTGACCCTCTTATAAGTAGGACTGAATTCTATATCAGATTTCCCATCAACTTAATACTTTCTAGCAAGAGTTGTGTTTCTTTGTTGTATATATTTTCTGATCTTTATTACTGATAACCTCATGTTAAATACACTTAAGAAGTATAAAAATCATTTCTAGCTCACCTTAGCTGAAAGCTCAAGTGAGCTTTTCTGATCAAAACTTTCCATTGTCTGTCATTGGTGTGGTTATTGCCGTCGTCGTAAACTTTTTACATTTTCATTTTTTTCTCCAGAACCACCAGTTCAATTTCAACCAAACTTGGTAAAAAGCATCTTTGGGTGAAGGGGATTCAAGTTTGTTCAGATGAAAGGCCATACCCCCTTCAAAGAGGAGATAATGAGAAAATGCAAAAATAGGATGGAGTCATTTAAATATTTTCTCAAGAACCACTGGGCCAGATATGTTGAAATTTGTATGGAAGCTTCCTGACATAGCTCTTATTCAAGTTTAATATTATCATGGTTCTGGGGAGTCGATTGCGGCCCCAATAGAGGATCAAAGTTTAATATGTGAAAATGTAGGGGGGGGGGGGGGGGGGGGAGATTTCTTCTCAAGAACCACTGAGCCAGAAAGTTCTAATTTACATGGCAGCTTTCTGACATAGTGCAGATTTAAGTTTGTTAAAACCGTGGTCCCGAGGAGAAGAATGAGGCCACAATAGGAGATCAAAGTTTTACATATGAATATATGGGGAAAAATCTTTAAATATGGGCTAAAGTGAGCTATGTGGCCCATGGGCCTCTTGTTTAAAGGTTATATTTTTAGTTTTTATTGTTTTGGTATGGTGATTGGAACTATAATTTCATCCATAAAATTTGGATATTTAAGAGAAAAATTTGGATATTTAAGAGAAAAATTTAATTGAGAATGCCAAAGTTATCTGTGCTCACTGCCCAAGTATCCACCTGGTAAAACATGGTCAAATAATTGTATTGTATTGCTAATATCTTGTTTTGCGTCCCACTTGAGAATTTTTCACTCATATGGGGACATCACCATTGCCAGTGAAGGGCTGCAAAATTTAGGTCTATGCTTGATGCTGAGGGCTTTCTAAGCAGGGAGGTATCTTTATTGTGCCACATCTGCTGTAACACGGGTCCATGGTTTTTGCAGTCTCACCTGAAGGACCGCCCCATTTAGTTGCCTCTTACGACAAGCATAGGGTACCAAGAACCTCTTCTAACTCAGATATCCATGAGGCTGGTCAAATAATTGGATGATCAGTTATTTACTGTAATTTAATATCAATAAATAATAGGTATCAATATCATTGCAGAGACCCTTCAATTGTTTGACGATGACCATACTGAGATCTGTGTTTCACCTCCTTTCAAATTCTTTGTAAATATTATAGGTAAAAAAAATAAAAGCATGCACACTTCAAATTTCAATATGTAGTTTACAATTTCTATACATTGATTAAGAAAATATAGAATACTGACGTACATTACTAATTTGACTCATTCTTTGTGAAATGATTGCATCAAAAATGCTGTAGATCTCTGTTGACTCTGAGACACAAAATGACAAATCAAAATATTTTCATTAGTAACATTACACTGGCAAGTACTCTAAAAGTATTGTTATTTTGTTATTTAAACTTTCACCTTAATTTGTTAATCAGTTAATTTGATACTGATTAAATCAACATTAATGCTTTAAAAATACATTCAACAATTATGTCACAAGTTGTGCAGCAAGAAAAAATTTCAGACAGTAGTATGTGCATGTAAGTCGGATATAGACTTAATAGTAAAAATTTACACACACACAAAAAAAAAAGACTTATATGCGAGTATGTACATGTATGTTACTTAGATAGTGTCTTGATCATATCTTGAACACTGTGAGAGGACCATCAAACTTGGTCAGTTGATGCATCTTGAGGGGAAAGCGTGTGTTTTAAACCCAAAGTAGGTCACTGTGGCCTCATTTTGGAACTTTATGGATATACATATACAAAATGTGTCTGAATTACATGTACATGTATTTCTTTCATACTCTGAGCTGATGCACCTTGGGGCAAAGGAATTTTTTGACTATACATACTCAAATTGTGCCCGGATCTTATCCTGCACAATGTGAGGTCTAGGACCATCAAACTTCTTTAGGGGTGGGTGGAGATGGGAGGGTCACAAACTCAGTATAGGCCTATGTGGCATCTTACTGGAATTTTATGACTCATATTGTGTCTGGATCATCATGTCTTGCACAATGTGAGGCCAATAGCTGGGATTATCAAACTTGGTCAGTTGATGCATCTTGAGGGAGGGGGATGTAAAAATTGGTCATTGTGACCTTATTTATAGGCCTATACATATACAAATTGTGTCTGGATCAATCTTGAGGCCTAAGACCATCAAACTTGGTCAGCTGATGCCTCTTTTGGGAAGATGAATCATGACCCAAATATAGGTCACTGCATATAACCTTATTTTGGAATTGCAATTGACTTCAAGCATGTAAACATAGATGTACATCATGTACATGTAATTGCAAATGGGCGTATGATGTTCCCTAGTGGTGCACTTAATTAACACTCTACCTGGTGGCTAATCAGCTCCACAATGTTTTCACTGACTGCTTTCAAATAGAGCTCATTGTGTGCTATTCATACAGTATTTCTATTTCCAGCTCCTCTCATTTACTGTCTACCCACCATTATTCCATGTAAAAGCTAGGAATTGAATCTATTCCTCAGATATATTTTTTTAGAAATTCTACTTTCCACATGCAGATTGTGTGTTTTTATTATCCATCCTATTCACACAATTAATATACTTTGTAAATATTAGATAATGTACAATTACATAGCACAGGTATGTATACTCAGTAGGACTAGATGTTGAACAGACTTTGAACAGAGTTTTTGAAATAAAAGAAATCAACTAGATTGTGTACTGTAGATTCCTTGCATGTTTCATGTTAATTTGCAAAAAGCATCCCTAGCAACACTTTGATTTATCACTATACAGTAAGAGTCCTTCAGAATGTAGCACCTTTGGGTTTATATTTTTTGCAAATTGACAATAAATGGAGACTGTCAAATTCAGTACACATACATCATAAAAGAAATCTACAGTATGTGTGTGAAAATGTAGAAAGAACAGATGAGATAAGGGCCTTGTGAAGCCCCCATTTTGAGAAGATTCAATATGAAATGCAATAGTTTTTGATTGGACATACTATATGGTGTCTGTCTTAAATGGTAATTACATTTTAATTCATACTATATACACTTGTACAGAGGTCACAGGGCAGTAAAATATTCAATAAAGACTGTGGATGTTCTCATTTTCTGAGATATTTTCCAAGTTTTGAGGAATATGTGCATATTTCATTTCAAAATATAGAAACATATTTTATGAACATATTTTTGCTTTGTCAAAAAATAGTACAAATTTTTTATTCCAAAATGTGAAATTAAATGAAAGTCTTAGGAAAAGGCAGGATAAGAGCAGTTTATGGCCCCTATTGTGAGACGCTATCATGAACAGACATGTAGATCATATGTAACCCATATTTATGTCCAAAAGAAGCATCAGTTTTATCGTAGCATTGATTGAACATTATTTTTTATTTCTGTATTTCTGACCAAAAATTGACAAATTTGAAATTACTTCAAAAAGTAATCTTGTAAGACCGTAAATTTTCTCAAATTTATGACAATTTTGTGGCTTTAGACAATTACATTCATAATTGTGATTGTATAGTTTGTATAGAAAAGCAATTTATTTCAAAATAAAATTTTACTAGGTGTCACAATTTTAAGTCTGGAATTTAAGTGAAAGTGGGGGGTCACAAATCTGTCATGTGACTTGTATTCTTCATATTTATGAGTCTAAAATGAAATGGGGTGAGAGAAAAGGGGAGGGGGTTGGAGCAAATACAGCTCTTAACCTATCTGATATTTTCTTCTGCATGACAGAAAGTTGATTGTTATTGTTAAAGTATACATATTAAATAGAAGAAAAAAATAGGACATTTGAGTTTTGAATATGCATATACTGTTTTGAAATCCTCATTGAAAAATTCTCTCTCTCTTTCTGCAGACATAGCGGACATCTTGGGGCACAAGGATACAAAAATCATATCTGATGACAACTTGGCTGCACTGGTTCGGCAGATAGCTGTCAACTGTGACGTATGTCCTTACTGCTTGTCCAGATTTACTGTTACTTTGCTCATTCTCAGGGTTTAAAGATTTTAATTGCTTTGAAGTGTGAAATGATTGAAATCTAATTCTGCAGCAAGTACCAGTGAGAATTGACACAATATCAGTGATGCTGTAGATGACTCTGTAGATATTAGGAATAAAAAGAATAATGTTTGAGTGATAGTGACACTAAATTTGAGAAGGCAGTAAATTCACTGTATTGTGAACTTGAATTACTGATAATGGTTGTGATATCAGCTTCTTTAAAGAATGCCTAATAGAAATAATTTCAGTATTTTTAAAGAAAGGTCAGAATCCCAAGTAGCCTACCTGTATAAATATAACCATAAATGCTCTGTAACCAGTTCAAATTCTATTCACCAATTTGTCTCTGATGTTTATGATTGTGAACTAGTCAGTATGATGTTTATGATTGTGAACTAGTCAGTATGATGTTTATGATTGTGAACTAGTCAGTATGATGTTTATGATTGTGAACTAGTCAGTATGATGTTTATGATTGTGAACTAGTCAGTATGCACTAGGTGTGGGTATTGCTTATCACAAACACATTTGGGAATTCACATATCAATTTGAAAGTAGTTATATATAAAAATTGATTACTCTATCATTTGCTTTGTATGCATTGTGGGGTGAAATATGAAGACTCTAAGGAAAATTGCCCATTTGCAAGAGTTAACGTACAATTCTGTGGACTATAAACCAATACTTTTAATTAGTATCCCCTTACAATTCACTGTAGACACTCCACAGGCCACATTTTTCTTGCTCTATTGATTTCATACATGTACTTCACATGTAGCTTTGTTATCAAGAACAGGAAAAAACTATATGGATTTTGGGGTCAAAAGGTCTAGGTCATTACAGGACTTTATAGACAAAACTTGAAGATACTCATTGCAAGGATATAAGCCCCACCTTGAGGAGTTCTTATTAGGAGAAAGATTTGTGAGCATCATTTTCTCTCACAAATATTTAATGTTGTAAAGAAGTTATTCTGCTTATGTGCATGTGTGACATGCGAATGTTGGTTCACATCCTGAGTAAAAACATGGATACAGTGAATTAACTACTTTAATGTAGTTTTAAGGTCACCTGAATAGACTAGGGTGACTTATTGCAATTGGTCAGCATCCATTGTGTGGTGTGCATCGTGCTTTAACTGTCATGCATTAACAATTGAACATTTATAACTCATTCTTGATAACTGCCATTCCAATTCTTTTCAAATTGATATGAAACGTCTTTGGGACAAAGGGAACACAATTGTAAATTTCAGGACTCCTGCACCCCTGAGGCCTTAAGGATGGGGCAAAATCTGCCAAAAATTGACTAATTTTCAAAAATCTCCTTTACAACTGCACATGTGTTTAAAAAAGTGCATAGTGATGTAGAGCAGGAATGCCTCTACAAAAAGTGTAAATTTTGTAATCCACAGGTAGAGGTTCGGACTCCAGGAAGGGTCCAAACTTGGGATATAGTGTTTATGTGCAAAACATTTAAATAACATCTTCTTTAGTGCTATTAATACTATATTGAAACTAACGGATAAGTAGACCTTTACCTGACATGTAAATTTCATGATCCAAAGGGTTCCAGGATGGAGCCAAAATTATTACTGTGAAATTTCTTTATGATATGAAAGACTTCTTTGAAGTTTGTTGGTACAGTATAAATGCTAATTGCATATTTAGGAAAAGAAAATGGATGTACCAAAAGTGTGTGTGTTGGTGGGGGGGGGGGGGGGGCATCAATAGAGAATTGAAGTTTTACATTGAATTTACAGGAAAAAATCTTATTAACAAGAGCGGTAAGGTCAAGATTAGTCATACACTGTATTTATATGCAAAGTAAAATCTTTAGAATTCTTCTTATCAATGTACTGTCCATAATTAGTCAAATTAATACAAGTATGAAACATTCTGATGTATAGTAGTGCAGATTCATATTTGATCAAATCATGGCCCTGAGACTATAAGTTGCATGGGGCTAAAATAGGGATTCAAAGTACATAGGAATTTTTTAAAAACTCTTCAAGTGTGTCAGGGCCACAGTACTATTTCAACTTTTTTTTGTTTTAAACTTATGGACCCAGGGGTTAGTGTGGGGCTAAAATCAGGGTTAAAATTTTACATAATCATGAATACCGTAAAACAAGAAAATTTGGCACAATTGTTACTTTAGTGCCTCAAAATGTAATGAAGTGTGCAGATTGTCCACACTGACTATTTGTGTAGATATACCTGCATACCTCTGTGATTTTCTATTCACTCCAACAAACAATGGTTTACAAAGCTTGTGATGGCACAATC
This sequence comes from Ostrea denselamellosa, assembly GCA_024699665.1. Lineage (NCBI taxonomy): Eukaryota > Metazoa > Mollusca > Bivalvia > Ostreida > Ostreidae > Ostrea > Ostrea denselamellosa. The sequence goes on from JAMZEH010000024.1 coordinate 1,273,478, forward strand.
ATTTATTCAACTATATTTTCATTCATCACATTATATTGGGAGATACAAAAAAATTGTCACTTACTGAAAGTCTGAAATACAATAAGTAAATGCAATCATGAAAACTACATAAAACCTACATCAATGCATTTAGATTTCTTGTTTTCAAAGGACGTTAACAAATCCATTCTGCCATTGATTTTGCTTGGACATGCTACATGGCATGGACTGGTTTCAGGACAGAGAGTTTGAGAGATACTAATTTCAGAATACACACTGTTGTCAAATTTCTGAGAATTAAATCAGCATACCAAACTTGGAATTCCTTTTTCAATGCACCCTGGCATTCTTTGTTTGCAATATACTAGTACATATACCTAAGTTAGAAATTGATTGGAAGCTATTGAGCATATGCTGGACTGACCATGGAGAAAAATAATAAGCATGGATCAAATCTTAAACTCTGCGCCAAATGTATTTTGTAACAAATCACTGGTGTGCTAAAATTAATTCACGCCAATGTCTTGGCACTTATGTTTGTGCCAAAATACGTGTGCATCAAACTTTATAGGGAAAATAATCTTTTTAAAATCTTCTCCAGAACAGTATGGCCATGTTGGTAATATTGATGCTGAAGCATTCCTGTGATGTGTTGATTCAAGTCAGTTAAGTTATGACCCTTTGTGTTAGGATAAGGTCATGATATGGGTTTAAAATTTTTGTGGAAAAAAAATCTTGAAGAACAACAGGGCCAAGGTGGCATCATGAATGTTGCACAAGGGCTTCTTGTTCTATAAAACTGGGCAAAACTAATGAAGAACAACAGGGCCAAGGTGGCATCATGAATGTTGCACAAGGGCTTCTTGTTCTATAAAACTGGGCAAAACTAATGTTTATTTTGATCAAATATCAATTTAATATTCATGCGCAGGTTTTCATTAGCTTCACTTAGCAAGAAAATTTTTATATGGGGAGATGTTTTTGGGGATTATACTTAGGGTGATGACCAATTTTATTCCATAAACAGAGACTGATATTTGCCAATTATCTTTGTAATTTATCCTTCTCAAATTGAATTCGTTATTTTATCTAGAAATAATTTGTTATACAGATATAGTGAAGTATAGATATAATGATGTAAATCAACAGGACCTTAGGAGTTTGCTGTAAATGAGTTTTACTGTACCTGTCAAGAATATTCTAACCATTAAGGTGATTAACAACAAAGTAACAGCAAGTTATTCGTTTTCTTCTGACAGCTTGCTTCCCTCGTCCTCCAGAGGCAACAATCACAGCCCCAGGATCCATTTGCCTCCAACTGGCTGGAACGACTCCGTCAAATTAAACGACTGAAAGCCAAAGTCCTTAGCAGCACTGACAAACAAACTCTTAGTGACATCATAGTGTGATAAGCTCAGTTTTTTCTGCAGAATTGAAATTTGTATTATTTACTGTAAGCAGACTTCATCATCAAATATTTTTGATCCTTCAGTAGAGTATAACAAAGATGATCCAGTTTTTGTAATCCAAATAAAACAGCCTAAATGTGATGACCATCAACAATATAGATTTTGCATCAGCAGTAGAAAAACCGTTGATCCCATCAGTTCCACACTAGCAATGCACACTATGCAAAAGAATGTTATTCATCATTGACTGAATGATTACCAGCAGTAGTAGTATCTAATAGAATCAATGATATAGAGGCATTGCTAATATACACATAATACAACTTTCCGATTTCCTTGAGAAAGATATATAAATTAATTTAATATACAGACTAGACAGGTTTCACTGTATTTATCTAATTGTGTTAATGAAATGACTTATGAAGTTTAATATTGATAGGAAAGTGTGCCATGAAAGAAAACTCATTACAGGAGTATTGCTAGGTGACAGAGTAATGCTTAGATGTATGCAAGATATCTTTTCATGAACAAAATTGGCTAAATCAACCATCCATATTGTAAATGACAAACTAGGTTGATCAGAATGTTATTTTTCAATAGTGAGTAGAAATTATGTGCTGTTGAACTAATTTGAACAAACACCATACAATAAATTTCATTTCCTGTACAATATACTAAGAAGGGGTAGGGTTAAAATTGGGCTTTTCAGGTTTCTTGCCTTTAATTTCGTTTGTTTGTTTGCGGTTTTTTCGTTTTGTTTTTTTTTATTTTCATATGACCCATAACATATTTAATTCAGCATAGACTGTAGTCTGCTTTTTTTGTTTTTTGTTTTTGTTTGTTTGTTTTGGGGTTTTTTGGGTTTTTTTTTGTTTTTTTTGTTTTTTTAACCTCTGACAGTGAGAATTAATGAAAAGAAGGCAAGTTTCATTTTCACAATGACTGATGCATTTCATACAAGTATACTGAAATATACAGATTTGATGTCTCAAAGATGTTCCTTTGTAGGTTGAAATCTTATATTGCTCTGTGTTACTGTAATATTTCTTATTGTTTATTGCTGCACTAGTTCATGCCCATTTACTTTCTCGCTTTGTAAAGATGAGTGGTAAAATTTGTCCAGAATGTAACTAATAAAGTCAGTGCAGAGGGAGGAGTATAAGTATTCAGGCCATAAATCAATTAATTATTAGATATGACATTGTTGAGTATAAATGAATATTTAATGAAGTGATGAAGTCAATTTATTACTTTTTGCATTGTACATTTACTGGGTATATATGATTTTAAGAATGACACCTTCTTTAAAATATAAGTGCCATTCCATTATGATTTTCTCAATATGTTTGCAATATTTATTGATATATTGGAATTTCTAATAATTATCTTGAGACTGACACCGTCTTCAAATTTAGTTTAAATTATGAGTGCCATTATGTTATAATTTTCTTAGTGGTTGAAATATTTATTGATCTATTGGAATTTCTAATAATTATACTGTGTCATTAGGACATGTATTTTCATTTCTTTATTGTATACATTTTGACAGGTCATATTATCAGAATTCAATCAGTATGATTTGCATTTTGCTTAAGGATGTGTACCACACCAAACAAATTTGTCATAAATAAAATATACAGGATTTGTGTAATAATCATTGTAGTGTTGGAAATTTTCAGTTGATAGAAATAGCAATTTTTGAGTGAAAAATCAATTAGTCAAAAATTATAAATCCTTTGAAACTTAAGCACACAATCTGTAGATTACCAACCTACATGTAATTAATCATTGCCTTAATTTACTGAGTTATCCAGATAGATGATGAATTTTCTTAAAAGGCATAAAGAACATTATTTTTGTATTGATGGCATACTTTTGTTTGAAAAATTGTGACTTTGTGTTATTTATCCTCAATGTTGTGAACTGATTTTTTTTCAGCAGCTATCAGGTGTCATGTCATTAACCACCATAACATTTAAGTGATTGACACTTGTATACTGTTTAATGCTTTACTGTACATCTAGTCATGTTTTGCCAGTAATTTAACCCAAATGACCGAGTTGACAGCTTGGTCTCTGCTGTATCAATGAAAATATATGCATTACCACCTGAACTATAGCCTATTCAGAGTCAAAAATTTTGATATAAGGATATGACAACCCACAGTGTTTCAGTTACAAGTCTGAATATTTGTAAATTAGGATTAGTTTGCTCAATGTATAAGCTAGGCAATGTATGGTCAGTAAGGTAATGATTGTGTTAATGAGGAATGTTTTGCTCAGTGTCACAGCTGGCATGTTTTATTAATAATATACCAAAAATTTAGAGTGTGCATCAATTCTTGGTCTACAGAGTGGCTTTTACAACTCGCAGGAAATGAATTCTTTTTATGTGATGAAAAATCTAAGTGGAATTACAGTGTACTGCATGCTTCTTTATAATATTTGGAATTCTTCCCTTATGTGTTTATAGGATGTTATCTGGTCAGAGTGAAACATTAAATGCTTTCCATTTCATTAGAAACCAGCAACAGTTTTGTAATAAGAATATTTGACATATACTAGAGATTTTGTCAGCTGTGGAATTGGTTTTTTGGGGTTTTCTTCTTCTTGATTTTCTTTTGCTCCATATGTCTGTATTGATATCAATTTGACACTTATTAAACCCTAAAAGCATTCATGAAATAAAAGTGTTCTGCAAATATACTTTAGTTGTAAAGTGAGTGAGTGGCTGATTATTAGTTCCCTTCCAGCTTTGCCAAAGGCGACTATTAGCTTACCCTTTTCTGTCCGTCTGTCTGTCTGTCATTCCACACAGGTTTTCTGGACTTTTCTCTGCATTTGATGAAGGTATTCATTTGAAATTTTATACATGTATTTGTCTTGGATAGCGACAGATCAAATTTGAGTTTCATTATGCTTGACCAACTTTTAACTGAATTATCCTACTGGTAGGAGATTTTATATTGCCTGCAATAGATTCAGAATGCTTGTTAAATATTAATTTCATTTTCAAAAATCATAAGGTGTGAACTGCGATGCTTCACGCAATTCAATCCCAGCATTTAGAATAAATGTATGTTCATCAAGATTCGTATACACATTGTTTACAACTGCAGTACATTTATGAGGAAATGGCTATCATTACAGTTTGTATGATTGATTGATTGTTGTTTTCCGCCACACTCAACAATTTTTCAGTTATCTGATGGCGTCCAGTTTTTGTAAGTTGAGGAGAGAGCCCAGATACAATGTACTGGGGAAGAGACCACCAACCTTCCGAAAGTAAACTGGCAAACTTTCTCGCATATATCAGTTACAATTTGTAAAGATATGAAAAGCAAAAACATTGAAAATGTAAATATTTTTAAAAAATGCTATTGAGAAGTGATGAAAGTTGTATGGTTGAGAGTAGAAGCATAATACAACCAGGGAAAGCAGAAAGGGTTAAGGCAATACAAGCTGTAACTGACAGTATTTTTGAATTATCAAAGTATGCCCCCAATTAACACCTATCGATATAACTAATATAATCTTCAAGAGCTGATATAAAAATAGCAAAATAAGCAAGAGAATATATTTCTTGAGAGTATATCTAAAATGTAGAAACCGCAATAGCATCGCATGCTTGGACATGGGAATGATGATTTCCGAACATAATCGGATTGCCGAGACGAGGTCATGTACAAAAATGAAAACGGACTTGAGTGACTTAACATTTCATTTTTAAATATTACATCACATATGAATGACTTAAGTATACCTCCCAACTGATTCAATTTGCAAGAGCTTGTTCTGCAAATCAGTTTTTGAATTGAAGCAGGCTACTGACAGAGAAGTTGATGTTACAAGGGTCTGTACAGTCTCATCTAAAGTCAGTATTTTGCAAATTTTATGGTCGTTATAACAATCTAGTTTGCCAGTACAACCTTCCATTAAGTCAATTCTGTCTGATGTGTTTGATACCAATTGTTAGGCCGTTCTTGGCACACTGATTCTGACTACGGATTACTCCATTTACCTGATCAAGAGGGCTCGCGGTGGGTGTGACCGGTCGATAGGGAATGTTTACTCCACCTGGGCACCAGATCCCACCTCTTGATATGTCAAGGGGTCCGTGTTTGCCCATCTCTCTGATATGTATTTTCTATACGAGTTACGAGATTGAATACTGGTAGCTATCTTGGCCTTTTCATTGAAGTCATTCAGAATTGCTCATTATCCTTTCGCTATATATTGAATACCTTATATTTTTGGCTTTTTCACATGAATTATATACTAGATCTATGGTATTTAATACTAATTTTGATTTCAATAATAATAATTTTTGTGTTTTAATTTTTTTTTTTCATAACTGAAGTAATTGATCGCTTGATTAAGAGAAGTGTTCTTTGTACATTGCTCGTAAAATATACATGAAGAAGAAATAAAGGTAATTTTTTTTTATAAGGGAAGAGGGCTGGTGATTTGTGCATTCTAATGTAAAACCTTCTACTTTTGCGAAAGTTTGCCTCTTTACACCCCAGAGTCCCACAATAATACGTATTGAAAACCGTAAATGGCAATTCAGAATGATTTTCAACAAACATAGTACCAAATGAAAATCTCTAGACTCTATCCCGATTCGTATCTTAAAATGTTTATTTAAACTCTCTGATACACATTTGGACGATTAGTCAAAATGATGCGCATGTTCAAGGTCTTGCACATCGGCAACCGTAGTTCTAAGATTCTCTGCTGAATCTACTGGAGTATCTCCGCTCTCTCCAGGAACACCCAGGGTAGCAGCGTGGTTCATGGTAACACGTGACTGTTCATCGTCTGTGGAGGATGCTTCTTCTAGATACTCGGTGGTTTGTGGATTGGGTACAGGCAGCTCCACGTGACGAAGCAGCCTCTGAAAAGCTTCCAGGAATGACGGACCATCACAGAGAAGAACAGCCGCTAGCACGCCGATGTTCACGGATATTGCATATGCCTGAAGAACATTCAAGAGATTATCAAACTAATGAAATATCGATTCTGCCACATGTGGATAAGCTATATCATGATTTACCAACAAAATGTTTTAATTTTCAGTTATGTGTACTAGTGCACTGACATTACACACGGTACTAGATTAATGTATTTTGACGTTACATGAAATGAACGTAATTTCGAACGTCATTTACGAAAACGAATTTCTATATGATAGGATTTTTGAAATAATGACATAAAATGAATAAAACTACATGTGTATGCATTTACGCTATGTGAAATTGAAATTTAAGAATTCAAAAGTAGGCAGTATTTTAATTACATGTATTGAAACTCAATACACAAACGACATTGCAGGATAAAATGGCGCGTGTGTATTTTAATTTGTTTTGTTGGGGGTGTCATACAACGTGGCTACAATTTATTTAATACATATACAATGTCCCTTTAATTCTGTTATGTATTTCATATTGTTTTGATAGTTGAGTCCATTTTCAAAGATGATGACTCCAACACAGTACCAATTTCAATATCAACATCAGTTGGATGAGTCCAATTCAATATCGACATGATGAGTCATTCAATATGGACATGATGAGTCAATTCAATATCGACATGATGAGTCCAATTCAATTTCGACATGATGAGTCAATTCAATATCGACATGATAAGTCCAATTCAATATCGACATGATGAGTCAATTCAATATCGACATGACGAGTTCAATTCAATATCGACATCATAAGTCCAATTCAATATCGACATGATGAGTCAATTCAATATCGACATGATAAGTCCAATTCAATTTCGACATGATGAGTCAATTCAATATCGACATCAATTCAATATCGACATGATGAGTCCAATTCAATTTCAACATGATGAGTCAATTCAATATCGACATGATATGTCCAATTCAATATCGACATGACGAGTTCAATTCAATATCGACATCATAAGTCCAATTCAATATCGACATAATGAGTCAATTCAATATCGACATAATGAGTCAATTCAATATTGACATGGTGAGTCCAATTCAGTATCGACATAATGAGTCAATTCAATATCGACATAATGATTCCAATTCAATATCGACATGATGAGTCAATTCAATATCAGCATGGTGACTAGAATTCAATATCCACATGGTGAGTCCAATTCAGTATCGACATGATGAGTCCAATTCAATATTGACATCATGAGTCAATTCAATATCGACATGGTGAGTCCAATTCAGTATCGACATAATGAGTCAATTCAATATCGACATGATGATTCCAATTCAATATCGATATGGTGAGTCCAATTCAGTATCGACATGATGATTCAATTCAATATCGACATGATGTTAACATGATGATTCCAATTCAATATCGACATCATGAGTTCAATTCAATATCGACATGATGTTCACATGATGATTCCAATTCAATATCGACATGATGATTCCAATTCAATATCGACATGATGAGTTCAATTCAATATCGGCATGATGTTAACATGATGATTCCAATTCAATATCGACATCATGAGTTCAATTCAATATCGACATGATGTTAACATGATGATTCCAATTCAATATCGACATGATGATTCCAATTCAATATCGACATGGTGAGTCCAATTCAGTATCGACATGATGATTCAATTCAATATCGACATGATGAGTCCAATTCAAAATCGACATGATGAGTTCAATTCAATATCGACATGATGTTAACATAATGATTCCAATTCAATATCGACATGATGAGTTCAATTCAATATCGACATGATGTTAACATCATGATTCCAATTCAATATCGACATCATGAGTTCAATTCAATATCGACATGAGTTTAATTCAACATGAACATGGATAAATCATGCAGTAAGAGTTTACAAAACAGAACTGTGCATCAAAGATAAAGTAGACCTATTCCATTAAAGATATAGGGCATCAAAGTTAAGGGAGGCCTATTCCATGAGGAGTATTGGACATCAAAATTGAGATCAATCTATTCCATTAAAAGTATAGAGTATCGTGCGAACCATGTGTGTTGAGGTCTTGCCTTGTCTTTCTCTTCTTCAGAATTTGATTTACCGATATATGCTTTAATTTGACAGGTCGATAAAAATGTCAACAAATCTACGGTTGGTCAAGAAGGAAATCCTAATAAACCTTTGAGGTGATCTCACTCAAAAGTACACACCAGAAAAGATAATTTGGGCCAATCTAAGAGCATCAAAATCCCTCCCTGTTCATTTAATAACGCCTTTTATTTACTGACCGATTTAAATGCAAAGTTCTCAAGATACCGTGTGTAATATCACTAGTGCAATTTGCGTCCAAAGACACACGTCTTGTTTTCATGGATAATGCAGGATAACCTTCTCGATATCGAAATCTTGTTTGAAATATAAAAGTCTCGGCTAACACTTTGGCTTTTATATTTCAAAACAACATTTCGAAACTTAATGGGTTTTTTTTAAAACTAAACAGCAGGATAAAAGATACCTCGTAGGACTTGTATCCAATAAGCCTGGTCAATAAGATACCTGTCCATCCTACCAATAGTGGTGCCAAAATGAAAATCATGGCTGTAACAACTTCACGAATGGTCGACAACTCAGCACGCATCATGTGTACCTAAAACAAACGTCATTCAGTTAATATATTTCATATACTGGTGCAAGTACCAAAGGACTAAGACCATATAAAGTGAATAATTCTTGTTAAGAATAGATTCCAACATTTTCTTTTCACGTAATGTCCTGATTATTTATGTTGAATTGGTGAAAGGACACTATTTTCAGGTTTATGGTCATAGTCCTTTATGGGCCAAAATTCATTTATTTTTTATTTATTTATTTACTTTTTTTGCTATATTGTTTTGGCATATTTACATTCACTTACAGTTTTTCTCTTAGATTTCTTTTTTGAAATTGACATTGCTTTCGTCATTACAGGCCGCAGGAGCGGCCGATGTATTTGTGGTTTTGTTGAATAGAAAAGTGCGCATGGGAAAATGAGAAATGATTTTGTATTGTTTCGGTAGAATAATTCCTTATCGATTACATGCATAAAGGTTCTGGATTAACTATTTTTAAAATATATATAGATATGTCTTGATTATTGTAGTCAATACATTTCATTCTTATTCATTAATGAATAACGATTTTATATGAAGATTTTACGACAAGTATTCCCGGAATGACTATAAATAGAGAAGCAACTCAATGAGTTTTAAACTAGTTCGATCCGGCTTTTCATGAGACAGTGCCTACATGTTTTTTAACTAGCTTGATCCGGTTTTTCATTTACCAAATTCTAGCGGTTGACTTGATGCTCTGCAACAAAATTATCTTGTAAACAATGAATACATGTTTGTTTAAACTAGTTCGATCCGGTTTCTCATGAAACAGTGAATACAAGTTTTTACTAGTTTGATCCGGTTTTTTATTTATCAAACATGGAGCGCCGTCAACGTCAATAGGTGCATTGGCTGTTCCGTTCGAAGTACTTGTAACGAATGAGACAACGACCAGCTTTTTTCATCGGGGGAAGGGGGGTCTAAAAGACCTGGGACCTGGTTCTAGGGCGAAGCCTCCGAAATTTCCACGTTTTTACAGATAGTAGACTATGCGAAATCTGCACCCAAAATTGCGGTACGGTCATTTTCATATTATATTGTAAACTTGAATTTTTAAATCGTCCCCAGTTAGCGAATAAAGTCGATCAACGGAGTTGATGAAGCAGTATTAAACGCGATGCTAGGATGAAAGATGACTATATTTTCTTTCACTTGGAAATTCATGGGGGGGGGGGGGTCCAGATCCCACCCCCTGCCTCTAGATCCACACTTGCGATATATGATACTTGAGTATTCATTATATAGTTTATATTTTAAAGAAGAAACATAAAATACAAATAAAAACAATAAGTATACACATAGTATCTCACAAGTGGCCATTTGAAAAACTTACAGAAAATAGAAATTGGCTATGCAGAACGACTTATGGAGATGATTGGCGGGGAAATCACATATTTTGGATAAATTACTGGTTCCATATTTATTTTCCATTAGGTAGAAGAGGGGGGGTGTGTGCATAAGATCTATGTACGCCCTATCCATACTTCAGGTGTCTGTCGTTAATACAACACAGCATCTCTTGCAAGAAAACGAAATGTTCACCGCACCATTCTGCACGAGGAGTGGATACGCATATGTAACGCCTCTTTTAAAGATTGTCATCGTGAATTTCCGTCTCTAGGATGACTTGACCACGAGGAAATGGTCATCTAGCCTCATCATATAGAAAAAGGTAAATGTACTTAACGTCAAACCATTTGTTGACTTCTGATATAGTTAATACCTCGAGCTCGCTTGGAATGCTATTCGATCAATTTTTCATCAATGTTATAATTGGTGACAACCGTACAGGCCTCGCTATCATAAAACATCTCGAGTTTTCAAGGTTTGTGGTTCGACATACAGGAGAGAAGAAAAAAATATTACAAACTTGTCTATAGCATGACACGACATTTTGGGATAAATCAGCCGTTGGATTTGGTATAACTTTTACTTCAAAGCGAAGTGTCAACCTCATCAAATCTCATTAACTGTACGGTAAAATGTTCATTGTTCATTGGATAAAACATAGCTTCAACGCTGCTCAAAAACACGCGCCGATCGAGTACGTGGAGATGTTATCAGTGATGTCATTAACGATAATGAGTGATTGTGACGTCTATCAATCATAACGTTTAAAGCAACAGCATATTACAAATGCAAATTTTTATAAACAAAGGGTTTTTATTTTACAATAATCGTTACCTTGCTAACAACGTTATAGGCAAACTCGGAGACGCCGATTTAACGTTTCCAAATTCAACAGTCCAAAATGCGCAATCCACTAAAGATGGCTGTAAATCATTCCTAGAGTTTGATTTGACTGTGGCAACTATTTTTCCATGGCAAGATAAGAAAATGGAGTCACAATTCGCTTAAGATTATGTTATAGAATATTTATATCTAATAATATTTGTATCCATTCTCGGAATAGTACAATTCATTTGCATCTTATTTTGTTTCTACCAATAAAAGGGAAGGGGGTTATATTACAAGTAGTATGTTATAATAGTTTCGGGCTGTGGAAAGCAAAATGTAAACTCTTACATGTATATATCACAGAAGGTTGTACATGTACATACATTACTAAGTTAGTTCGGATCAATTGAAGATACTGTGCTACAATGTAGGTGATCTGACGACTGAGCCAATCAAGCCGATATAGGAAGTGTAGTAATAAGTAAATAAATCATTTATTAAAGTGTTATCATGCAGACACCACCTCGTATAATTAAATTCGAATTCAAAACACCCGCCCCATCGGACCTATATATCACTGTGATAAATAAATAATACCAATAAACTACAATCTATTTTGAAACTCATTCAAGAACTCTTCATATCGAGGAAATGAAAACGTCGCGTACAACGAGAATAGTCACAATAAATCCACTTATTGAGAGAAATTTATTAGGTCTATTTTATGTATATATATATATATATATATATATATATATATATATATATGTATATATATATATATTATATATGTGTGTGTGTGTGTGTGTGTGTACCTGGTTCTGCAAATCCCTCCGACTACTCTCATAGTGACGTTGTAGTTGTTCTCCGTGGTCAATCACCAAATAATCTAAAATATTACAAGACACACTGAAACATATATTTAACATGTTTTTTTCTTCTTTCTTTCTATATTAATATAAAGTTACACAAAAGGGAATGAAATAAAAAAGATGCAAAGTTCAAAATCTAATTGATGCAAAATATCAAAAAAGACTATCAAAGTGTCCATACCTTTTCCACAATTTGAGGACGAGGTTTTGGTTGGAACATCACTACTATTCGATTTGTTCTGATAAATCGGTTGTTCGTTATTTTCTACGCCCGCTTGGCCCTCCATTGTTTACGTTTGTTCAAATAATCAACTTGCTTGTGACGTTGAAAGTATAACGTCACATGGCGGGAAATATTGCATAATTAAGCGTTATTTTTTTTTTATTGGAGGGGGGGGGGTCCATCATTATATCATCATAATATTGCATATTATATTCAGAAAATACTGTCTTTGTTGTTTGTATTAGGGGATATGAAAACAAGGGGTAATTTTTATAGCGGGCGAAGCAGAAATGCCACCGAGCTATCCATATATTGACATTTTTGTAATAAAAAATCTTTGTATAAGGATAAGCTTTTATGTCAATTTGAAGAGTCTCGTGTAGTGATTTCATCGACGAAATGAAAACAATGAATACATGTATGTACATATGCTCTATTTCAAAAAAATTGTTATCGTTTTATAGAAAGAAAGTCCAACAAATTCAGTCAAAAGTATGTTGTACAAGTATACACATATGTAGGGGTATTATATAAAGTTAATCCGATGTGGAGGTTTTTAACTTTAAATGATAGCTATCTACAAAAAAGGTGTTAGTTTTATTGTCAATCAAGCAATCAAGGGGAACACTTGCGAATCCCCTTTTTAAATGTCCCATGTGTAAGATCAAACAATATATAGCTGTCAGACATAAAGGCGTTTGTGTTTTAACTTGACGTGGATTTTGAGTGTTTGGTGTAAAACCCCCAGACTTTGATAAGTTTTTCCATGTTTGAATATGAGATAAGAAGTTCGATTTCTATCAATTTCATGTACATTGCAGTGCGAAATGGCAGGGAACGTGATAAAGGTGGAAGTTGACGGTAAGTTATTCTTCCTGAACAATAAAGAATGATCATTCAGTGAGTCGGAATCTGTATAAGTATCTGGTAAGGATTTCCTTTAATCTGAGATTGAAATATTCGCAATTTTTACGCGACGAGTTTTCCCCCTAAAATGATCACAATTAAGCTATTAAAATCGTAAACTTTTATTAGCACAGCCCCTGAACAACAGAGAGTTTTGAAGTTTTAAACTGCTTGCATTTCTTGTCAACATTAGAGTCTTTTTTCTTGATAACTATTTCAAAAACATATTTTCTTTATTGATTTAAACGTTAAATTGAAGAATAATTATTCATTTTCAATGACTTTTCATATAAAAAGCCTTGCTAAAAGTAACTTTTTGACTGAACCAAAAGTTAGAGGAACACTTGCTAATCTGGATCAGGGTGGATTAACAACAAATCTTGTTAGATTATCACGGGATTATCATTAATAAACATTCCTGTTACAAAGCACATCACAATCCTCAGATTATTAGTTGTTATTCTTGATTGAACATGCACACATTTTGTAAGTTGGGAAACTTGCACCTATTTAAGCTTGTCATTAAATAGGTTAATTTAAAACCTAGTAAAAGATTGGATGATTATTGAAAATGACGGATACCCAAATCCATTTTTTTTGTACTAGGTTATGTATATCTTATTCTAGATTCACTATCAAAACACGGTGTTGGTAGTGATATTTAAACTCTGTAAGCTCTTTGTATATCCAACACTGTCGCCAGAACATTATTCATGTGCACTGAAATGAAGTCTAAGGGGAATATATATCTCTGTCCTTTCTATTGATTAAATGAGAAGGCATTTGCATAATGTAATAAATCATGTACTCGAAATGACTTCGTTATTTATCCATCTAGACATATAATTCCAGATGGTTTCCAAAATCAAAAGCAATTATGTTTTTCCCTGGCGGGATAATCCACGGGAGGACCGTAAATCATCAAATTTGTTACTGTTGCTAAATTTTAGCTTTTACGAAAGCCTAGTACGGAGGATATATATTGCCTATCTACTTGTTTGATATTGCTACAGTTACAGCATTATTAATGTCGAGTTGTTAACATAACGCTTTCTATATCGACTTTCAAAAAGTCGATTTTCGTTACACATAAAGCTTGACTCCATAGAAGCTTTATAATACTTTTGAGATCGACTTCGAAATCGTCATTTTTGGTGCAAAATATTCGAACGCGCTGAAATTAATTCGCAATTTGTCTTATCGGTTTTCGCAATTTATTTCCAAACGTAATTACGACTTCGAATTTTTCTCTCCACAATTCTAGATTTTCAAAGTAGACTTTCGTACTACTGAGTTGGAGTCGCTAAGATATCAATTCAAAGACACTTGCATGTATATCTAAGGTCGTAATCATGACTTTTTAAGTTTTTATTTCGTTATTACGACTTTCTTATTCATATTCGATAAATCTTGATTTATATTCATAAATAACAAAATTATCGAATATATACATATGTGCAACAAGATTATCGGATATAAATGAAGATTTATGGTATATAAATAAAAAATTTTGCATATAAATATCAAGATTATCGAGTATAAATCAAGATTTATCGAATGTAAATAACAAGATTATCGAATATACATCAAAATAATTTATCGAATATGAATGACAAGGTTATCGAATATATTACAAAATTATCGAATAAAAATAACAAGATTATCGAATACAAATGAAAGATTTCTCATACATATATAAATATAAATATATAAATGTATGTAAATAAAAACAAATAACAACGAATATCAAGATTATCGAATGTAAATCAAAATTTACATCAAAATAAAAAGCATATAAACATCAAAATTATTGAAAATAAATCAAGTAAATCAAGATTTTAGCATATGAATAAAAGGATTATCGAATATAAATAAAGAGTTCGAATATAAATCAAGATGAGTATTACATTGCAACGTTTTACATGTCATAGTTTTTCACAATAACAGCAAGCCTATGATTTATGGAATTGATAAGGAAATATCCTCTACATGTAGGAAGATTCAAAATTTGTTCAATTTATGGCAACAGGGGTCAAGGCGGGACGAAGCCCAAAAATCTAGACAGGAAATATTTTCAAGAACAACCAGTCTTCAAGTCTTCAAATGAATATCCAAGTGGCACGTGCTCTAGTATACATTCTGACTGTGCACAAACCGATGACCGTAGTATACATAACGGTCATCAAAGCACATAACAAAACAAAGCAAAATCAAAAAAAAACAAACAACCCCCCAACCCACCCACCCACCCCCAAAAAAAGAAACAAAAAAAGGGGGGCAGCTTTCCTGATCGGTAAAAAATTTACATTCATAATTTTGTTTACCTGCTTTACTTACAATTATGATTAAAAGCACATTGATGTAATTTCTTTGTGATACGTTTTTGTAAAACTTACTGAAATTCAAGCAAATCAAAACTACAAATTTTGCACAATGCTGATCGTAACATTTTTTTTAAGATGACCGTACATTAGCTGTTACTGTAAATACACAATGACCGTAAAACAGATCACTTTTTTGGTTATTGTAGAGGCAGATGGATCTTGTCTGTTTACAAATAAAACTTGTGGTTCCTTAAAAGCAATTCTTATGCATGATTTGAAATGTTATCTAATCCAGCAAGATTCTGTGGAACCGGTGATGTCCGGATTAGATAATTTTTTTATTATAATGTTAACAAAACTAACAATCACCTATTAAATGTGAAGTTTGTTGCATAAGTGTTGATGAAAGTTTGTTTTTATTGTTTTGTTGTTGTTGTGAGTATGTGTGTGGTTTTTTTTCTTTTAAAAATCTACTAGTGTCACAATTTGTGATTATGGCTAGGAAATAACCCTCGCTGTTTACAGGACTTTGAAATGAAAAAGCCGAGTTAAGTGAAAAAAATAACTTTATTGTCGTGCTCAGCAAATTCACAAGTAATATCTGCACGCATACGCACTCACACACACGCACTTACAACACCCACACACATAGTATAAAAAAATATAAAAAATAGCAAACAAAATAATAATAATCAGACCAATACACGTCCACCCGACTTATCTAAATGTTCAAGTACGTAGTGAGAATTTAGGAACCAGAAGATGTCTCTTGAAATATCAAGTAGTTCACTCAGGATGGCTATAAGACGACACCAAGAAATTATCGCACTTCACACACTAGCGTTGATATTCAAATCGACACTGTCCGTTATTCAGTTAGTGTTACCGTATCCGTTCACGTTATGCGCATAGGTTTTTCTCCAGCTCTGTCCACCAAATCCCATAGAACGTCATGACTGTTGCGAGCACCTGCTCGCGCCATACAATATACATGCACATACACAGCTGGTCACCTATATATGTACAATTACATAGTAACAGTCGGGGTTTTCATGTAATCAATATATACATACAAAAAACTTGAATATGTCGGGTATATTGTGCAATATTTTAATGATACACAGAATAGTCGTGCATAAAACAGGCTAAGTAACACCAAAAATAGACAAAATTCCTAACCTAAGTAAAACAAATAAACAATTCACACTCACCGCTGTCGAAATGCTCTAAATTTCCACACAGGAATACCATACGAACACCCGTTCTGTATTTCACCAAGGCCTTACAAACCACACAGGTTAAACTCTCGACCACACAGGTCTTTCATTCCTAACTTGCATGGAAGGACACACCTTCACTCTGCCGCACCTTGGACCGAACTAACACGCAAAACACTCACCAAACCGGTTTGACAGCTTTGACCAGCTACCCGTGACAATACGGAGAAAACAAACTATGGAGCGCAATAACAAACAAAACAAAATAAAATCAAATTGTGACAACTAGACAACAATTGATTTACAAATGATAAATAGTATTCGCTGCCAATATCAGGTACCATAATGTTGTGTTCTGTAAATTGAAGTTTATCGATTAAAGACCTTTAGAAATTTTTCATTTTGCAAATCCATAACTCTCCGTGTATGCAATATCAAGAACAGTTTTCTAGTGGAGGCGGGGCGATGGGGGGAGGGGACATTGTTGCAGCGTTGACACACTGACGGCATGAGATGGGTAGGAAGTCGCAGAAACCTTGACAACTTTACTGAACTAACCAATATATTTCATGCTTTCGATAAGTTCACAGTTGACATTTCCACATTTCAGTAACGTCTTTGTAGACGTCTAAGATCGTTGACGAACATGTCGATTTCAGTCTCCACACCAAACTCACTGACTCCCATCTATATCTCATGCCGCCAAGCAGCCATCCTCCCCATGCGTTCAAAGAAGTACCTAAAGGTTTAGCCACCCGAGTCCGTTGCATCTCCTCCACTCATAATCAAGAATAGAGCACCCATCTGAAAAACCATATGTGCAAGAGAGGCTGAAGCCCCAAACATGCAAGCAGCTATTGATGATGGGTCAAAACACGACAACCCCTATTGCAATACAAAGAAAAATCGGTAGATGACAGAGTTTCAGTGGCTGCAACGTACCAACCCGTCTTGAAAGACCTGAAAAAATCTGAAGAAACATATTCCCATTCCTCATACTACCCCAATATGGTGGTGCCAACCAAATTGGAAAATCCTTTTCCCAGTGGGGGCTTTAAAAAGTGTTATAATAGCAGATGCCTGGTGTGCAAATACAACGCGAACATAGACAGTTTTAATTTAAGAGTCCTGTCACCGGCCGACGCTACTGAAGTGTTGGGAACACATCCTGTCGAACGGACAACTACATTTATCTCATAAGCTGCAAAGTCTGTGACGAACAATACGTAGATGAAACTGGGGACTTACGTAGAAGGATCAGTAACCATCGGTTTACCATTCTAACTAAAAGAGTCAAAGAACCCGTTGCCGATCGCATTTCAATCTCGCAGGACATGACAGCAGTGGTTATTAACTATAACACTCACTGGACCGATGCGAAAAGGATTGACTTCATCAAAATGAATATGGCTTAGCTTTCTCTAGTTATTACTCAGTGTTGTTCTGCCTGTTTTACACTTTCTATTCGTCGTCAACTTCCTGTAACAGTACTATCATTAGTAGTCCGTTTTGCTAATTTATATTTTATTGTTTGGTTATTTATTTATTTTTATTATTTATATATCCATACTTAGTCCCCTGATTTATTTCTTTACACGTTATTGATATACTTCAACACCAGCATTTATTCATTATTCAGTTTTATCTTTTATTTTATTTTTCATCACGGTTCAACACTATAATTATGTAGCTTCACACCCCTAGGTACGAAATATTTATATTGACCAATCAATAGAACAAGTTAACAAACCATTATAAGTTAACCCATTCTTTGTTTTTGGATAGATTGTAAAATTTTAAAACTAAATATTTTGTGGTACGTACATTTTTCTAATTTTTTAACTATTGAAATGACCAAATATAGTTAAATTAATCGGCTATTGATGAATTCAAATATTGCCGAAAAGGCACAATTCAACTCGATAAATGATATACAGCAAAAATATATCTTTCTTTTAAATTAGAAAATGTGACGTATAACTTAATATTTATTTCTGATCAGGGGCAAATAACTCGTGGGGAACCTGCTTTTCATGGGTACTGTCTAGTCATAATATAGTCTTCATCTAGCGTAATATTCTCTACCCAGAGTTCCGTGCGCTACTCTCACTATACTACCGGTATTGTAAGTGAAGCTTGTTCAGTTTAGTCTTGACGCTCGTTCAGAACAAGACTATTATTTTTTTTTACCATATTACACTCAATAGACGTTCTGTTTGGTTTCAGGTTTTGTAGTTTAGTTAAAGTGCTAGTTTGCATTTTTATTTTATTTATTTAGTTTTCATATCTGTGTAAATATTCTGTTCTCCTGAAGAAGGGACAGATGATTCCAAAAATTGACACTTGAGAATTTCATATTGTGGTTTCCGTTGAAAGTTTTTAGTGATTTGTATATCCTTATTTATATTTTGATCTCGTATCTACATTCAGATCCGACACTTACTTTGGATGTTGAGTATTGTTGGTTTATATATATATATATATATATATATATATATATATATATATATATATATATACTCACTAAAATGATGAGCCATTTTAAAAAAACAAATTGTAATATTAAAAACTGTTATTTATGTAAATTCTCTTAAGAAATGATGCCATACTCTTAGACAAAAGTACAACATTAACATGTATATACGTATAAAAGTTTAGATGCTCTGTACTCCTCCATCATTTATATAAAGCAAAATCAATCAGTAAGCTCTGATAACCTCTACACGACCTTAAGATCTTAAGATAATTAAACATAATGTTGCAAATAATTAAGTTGGCCTTGATTGTAATATAATGTTTAAGCTTTTTATTTTTATTAGAATTCAAAGAATGTTGTTAGAACAATGCAACGTAACAGTTAACAAAATATGAATGTACATAGAATTACATAATGTGTACTGTGGCATGTTCATTACATATCGATATTATGTAAAACCAAATTGAATATACTGGTATAATAATTTTGTCCATATCCAGTTCGTATACTATGACTAAGACTTATATATATATATATATATATATATATATATATATATATATATATATATATGCATTGCCATAACGTGATAAGTGGTGCGTCTCTGTCATATACCAATGATCTTTACTTTTTCAGTTCATTTGTATTTTAACTAAAAGACAATGTGTACTACTAGTGACATTGATGTTTACATGTAGCATTAACATCAACATCTTTGTATATATATTCTTCTCTGCTCAGGGATCCGGGTTGTTAGAATAGATCCTCAGTGTCCCTTGCTTGTCGTAAGAGGTGACTAAATGGAGCGGTCCTTCGGATGAGACCGTATAAACCGAGGACCCGTGTCACAGCAAATGTAGTACGACAAAGATCCCTCTCTGTTCAAAGGCCATAAGCGCCGAGCATAGGCCTAAAGTTTCCAGCCCTTCACCGGCAATGGTGACGTCTCCATATGAGGGAAAAATTCTCGAGCGGGACGTTAAACAATATATAATCAATCAATAAATAAATCAATCTTCTCTGCTAACTTCGTGAGAAATGTGCCACCTTATCTCTGCAGATATGATGTTATGCTTGTCTGTGTCACATTCACAAAACATAACCTACATATGGCCTTAATCACTGACATGACATAGGGTAAAGATAAAGTTGGAACACTATATACTAAACAAATATTTTACATCATAATTGCCAAAATGGAAGATGAAAGTCACATCTGTACTATTGTTAAAGTTTAGAAGTTTTATCACATTAGGTCAAAGCAACAAATTTCACGGTCAATTTTTGTTCGCCGCACTTCAACGTTTCTGAAGAACAAAAGACGTACGAGTCACACTAAATCTCTCCTAAATATTCATGATGTTCGCTTTCAAGTTCACCTTTCTTACATCCACGTGGGTAATTGCTGTACTATGAAGATTCATTGATTTTCTGTCTTTCAGACTTCCGTGAAATTATTCGTAAAGTTTCACCATATATTGTCAGACAGTGGAAAGAAGTGTGTCGAGACCTAGGTGTACCTGAAGTAGACCTTCTTCATCTGGAGAAAGCAAGCTATAGTACAAAACTTTCCAACCTGGCGTTCAGAGGACTCTGTCTTTGGTATGAACAGAATGGCAAGCTCGCAACGAAGGAACGACTCATTTCTGCACTCAAGAGAAACGGATTACGTCGAGCTATAGGTATCATAAAGTAGTCAGCTTTTAGTTAATGAAACAATATTCGAAGAGGTCCTTTCAAGTACATCACAATTAAATATAAGTTCCAACTCTGCATTGATTAAAAACATCAGCGGAAGGTATGATGAAATCGCTGATATATTTATTAGTCAATGATTGAAAGTCGATGATGACAAAGAAATAACTTATGGCTTGATATCGAGCTTTATACTTAAACTATTGCGACTTATTTGAAATGTTGTACAGTGTAACATTATCAAATAACAATACATTGTAGTAGTAAATTTCAGAGGAGGCAGATAATATAACCCTAAAACAGCTGATTGTCCGTCCGTCGTCCTCGCTTCCGATATCCGCCAGAGTTCGATCCGCCAAGAGAAGGAAATCTTCAGGTAATGCATCATTCTTCTCAAAAGACGACGCATTAGGCATTTGAATGACACGCACTATGGTGAGAGAAACTATTGGGCGCATGCGCCTTTGCTTATTTTCCATTCATCATACAGTTCTGAACATAATATGTTTTTGTTGGGTAAAGTTAAGATAGCGTGCTTTATGATCAAGATATTATCAAGTGCTTACTTTGGAGTACTGTAATTAAATGTCAGGATGTTATAAGATATACTAAATTCACAAAAATGTAAGATACCGGTATTCCACAACAACTGAAATACCTCAACATATCCGAAAAAAAAACTTTCTTTCCAGGTATGATAAAGCAGAATAGTTTTATATTCTACCGAGATACGTTGAAATTCACTGTCAAACGTTATATATTGAAAAATTGATCCCCAAATCGATACATTCTCTATTAGCAATCCTTTGAATCGAGCTTTTAAACAAACTTCGCTGTTATGCTTGTAACTGTTATGCTTCAAACTGACACAACGTCATTGGGTGATTTAATAAAGCACACCAGAGGAATTAATACGTTAACGACTATTGCCACATACTGAAATTCGAAACTTTAAATACTTTACTGTGTAATATTATGTCGAATGTGAAATTGCCAGCTATCTATTGTCAGGGTAAGTTTTTTGTGATACGTTGATTTTTTTTTTGGTGCTATATAGTAAATCAAAGTACTGTAAATACTGAAACGAGGCGATGAACGACACCAAATGCCACTAAGATGATAATGTTATACATATGTATATACTGTATATCTTTTCTATTTAATTCCATTGCTCTTAGGGTAGAAAGTGAAAAAGGAAAAAAAAAAAACAAGAAGCAGATCAACATCTAAGTTTGAAATTTATATACAGTCTAGATTAAAATTTCTCTGTCACGTGCAGGGGCATCAAAAACATAGATCTTCAAATCCACGATAAATATAGTAACTGAACTACCCTTGCATGTAAAAAAAAATGTACTAGTCTTTTTTACCGATTTGCAAAATATGCAGAGATTTGTGTCAGAAATAACAACAAGGAAAGGACCAGTGTCTTCCAAACTATCAAAAATCATTTCGCCAGAGTAGACATTCGATATTGATATATAAATGTGTTATTTGGTCTGTCATGTAGAAATGATTAGGGAAATCACGTGGATGAAGATATGAATGATTACATGAAACTCTGACATATATGTACAACAACAAATCACCTTCTTGTCGGGAAAAAATATCTCCTGGAGTCCATGATCATAGTATTTCTTCAATTACTTCTTAATAACATTATAATAAAGTGAACTGGCTATATATTATTTACCACTGCTTTCTTTAGAAAAATATTGGATCCCTGAGCAGTTTCTCATTTCTCTATAGAAATCTTATTTTTCTTATTCTCTTCTTGGATTTTTGTTGTCCTTTGTTCTGATTATTTTTATCACAATCAAGTTTGCTTTTCACATAATTTAATTCTTGGTTCTGATGGCATTATTTTCAACATTTAAACACCACCTCAACTGTAATAGCAAAAGGAAAACTATAGCTCGAGTTTTCGCCATATTCATATTGGAATAAAGATTCTGAAAACAGGTTGTATTTGCAATATAATTGAACTTCACTGTACTCGTCAAGACTCTTTAGCGTGTTTTTTTTTGAAATTCCCAGTGATTTGTTTTCCACGCAGGATAATTTTAAAAAAAATTACATGTACTCATACAAATACTGCTGAAAATATTTCAAGAATCAAATGTATCATCTTTTAAAAGTATTACACTCTTGCAAACCAAACAATTGTCATCTCTTGAATTGCTCCTCTGTTAATTGCAAATCATAAATTACGACAACTCTTGCATTAATTGTTTAACTCTTGCAAATCATTATATATATATATATATATATATATATATATATATATATAAACTCTTGAATTATTCAATTCTTGCAAATCATATTTTTTGGTAAAATTTTGCATTAATAATTTTTACTTATCAGAAATACAATATTGCACCATTAGTCTTTTAGGTTTACATTTTTTTTCTCATTACACTGTACAAATTCATAGCAGATATAAACAGTGTTTTCATTACATTTGTTACCAACTCTACAATACTTTATTACCTAAATACAATAAAATGAATTGTAAATATGTGAATTCTACATGACTTTCACGTAATAATAATAACAACTCTTCTTCCTAGAGAGCAAACATTTTTTCCAAATAGCCTTTTTTGATATTATATTTAAAATTTGAATTAAAAGCAAGCTCAACACAATGTCGCTTCGAATAATCAATGCAATCAGGGATGGATAAGAATCGTGCATATGCAACTGAAATAGCTCATAACACTATATGGACGTGACCTACTTCAAACTGGTCAATGTTGAACTTGCTAATCACATTAAGTTTGTATTGTAGTTTACTTTGAATACATAACTTACTTTAACCTGCCTGTGTAGGGTAATATATTTACTGTTATCATTAGCACTGATTGTTATTAAGAACATGAGGATTTTGGAGGAGTATTATGCTAGTTAGTTGTCTTGACCAATCCCCGCTAATCTATTGGTCAACGGTCACGTGACCTCTTAAAGACAGATCTTGGACAGCATCTGTATCGAAATCTATTATTTCCATTTATGAATTCGTGATATTCTCTCAGCATAATGGCCATCTTTGCATAATTCATTGTGTATTATTTTCAGGAGGTGTTAAACTTACAATTTACTGTGTTTATTAGTTATAATTTCGTCTTGGAACCCTCCGATATGTGAAGTATTAAACCATGAAACTTTCTGTGCAAGCCAGACCTATTTACTTTAACATGATGACATCCAGAAGAATATCCAAAAGACAGAAAACTGCAGGTAATGCACTGGACATAACGAATCATTTAAACTGACTAGCGACAACTCCAACAGAGAAATCATCAGCAACTGACCGATTTCGGTTCTTCGTAAGTTATGCCAGGACAGCGTTATGTCAGTTTGCACTACGATAAATAACAGTGTACAACAATCAACTGAAATTCACTATAATCATAATGATGAAACAGATTTAAATGAATGCCCAACAACTGCCTAACATGATCATAAACATGCCAAAAGAAGCAAACACCGTAAACGCAAATGCTAATCCAACTTTCGGTGAATCGTAATTACAGTCCAAGTTCTACTCTCAAATATACAGTAGGGGGACAAAAGTGTTGAGAAAAAAATGGCGTCACGTTACCTTATCAAAATATCGCGCATAATAAATCTGTTTATTTACTGTTTATTGTTCGAGTTATGGAAATTCCCTTGAAATATAAATAGGTTAGCATGTGTGACGTAGAACATTACGTGTAATTCATCGTCTGCTCATAGTTTTGTTTACATAATATCTCGATAACAAAATGGAGGCAAATCGACAAGAAATGTCAACACCCTTGAAACAAGTGATCGTGGAATTGTTTTTGAACGGAGAAAAGGCATCAGATATTGCAAGCAGTGTCAACAGATCTCTAGCTTCAGTGTATCGTGTTATTCGGAAGTTTCAGAGTACGGGATCTACGGAAAATTTACCAAGATCAGGTCGGCCTCGTTCTATTGACAATCGGGAGTATCGGAGGCTTCAGAGGATTGTAAACAAGGATCGTCGGGCTCCTCTTAGGGACATTACTGCTGAATTTAATGACAGAAGAGCAACATCAGTGTATCAGAAAACTATTAAACGCCGATTGAAAGCTAGTGGTTTCTCAAGGGGTGTATATAGGAAAAAAGTTGTGATAAAGAGTGTCAACAGAAAGAAACGTTTATCATGGTGTAGAGGGAAGAGGCGATGGGATGTACAAAATCAGTGGTCGAAAGTTATATTCAGTGACGAGTCTCAGATATGTGTTGGTGAGAACAACCGAGTGTATGTGTGGAAAAAAGCCGGTGAAGGTTGGAGACCCGACTTAGTACCGCGACAAAATGGCCGAAAGTTCAGCATCATGGTTTGGGGTTGCTTATGTTTTCATGGCGTGGGGACATTATGTCGAGTGGAAGGAAATATAAATTCTGAAAAATACATTGACATATTAGATACAAACCTCTGGCCTGTGATAGTGCGTCATTTTCCCAACGGAAGCTACCTTTTTCAGGATGACAATGCCCCCGTACATCGATCTCGTAGGACCCAGGAATTCATTGCCAGAAATCGAATTAAAGGCATGAGCTGGCCTGCACAGTCTCCAGACTTAAACATTATCGAAAATGTTTGGCTATATATTAAACGGAAACTTCAATCACAGATGCACAATATAAATTCCGCAGATGAACTTTTTCAACACACGCTGAGGATATGGCAGGACATTAACTTAAATTATGTGAGAAATCTTTATAATTCTGTTCCCAGGAGAATACAGCAAGTAATTCGATTGAAGGGACACTTAACTAAGTACTGAGGTAAGTTATTTTATTTTATCTAAGTAAACCAACTGTCAAGAAGGTTTTCCGTATGAGTTATCTCGCTTGCATGGGTAACGTGACGCCATTTTTTTTCTCAACACTTTTGTCCCCCTACTGTACAAACCTTACAAACGATGGTTAGAAGTTTGGTTTCAATCATCTTGTCAAAGGAAGCGTCGGCTGTGACCCTGCCTTACACACTACAGAATGTTTACTGAACGGATACCATTATAGCAGGATATATGCCGAGGAAATTCGGAATCAGTCTCGAGGAATTGCCTCATTGGGATTTAGTTTCAATTTCTTTGCGGAGAGACATTATGGAAGTTATAAGTGTTAACCTCGCTTTACTGCTAATTCCATATTACGAGATAAAGTTGGAAAAAAGCAAAGAGAAAGAAGATACGTGACTCAAACGAAATTTGACAAATTCCGAGTTTTTGACAGAGTTTGGCAAATACAAGCGGATTATATATCAAACATTTACCAACTGCAGGGATGAGTTAAATCAATACCTAGCAAACTTGATTAACATTTACAACGTTTACGGGGAAGTTTCTACGAATACCACAAACTATTCTCACTCAAAAGTGCAGACTCCCTAGCCATTCATAAAATGAATGTGGATTGGTCCGTGAGAGACTTGATTAAACTTATCTCTTCTCGTGCAAAATCAAGCAACGTTTGTGCAGAGGTTTCACATGATACAAAATTTTGCCCATCGTACCAAAAACAAATCAAAATATAGCATGGTTTGTATTCTATGGAGAAACAAATAAATTGAGGCGGGCTACTGAGAAAGAAGTTGATGTTACAGGGGTTTGCACAGTCTCGTCTAAAGTCAGCATTTCGCAAAATTTATGGTCATTATAACGATCTAGTTTGCCAGTACAACTTACCATTAAGTCAAATGCTGTCTGATGTGTTTCATACCAATTGTTAGACCGTTCTTGGCACACTGATTCTTACTTGCTCCGTTTACTTGATCGGGATATAGGGCTCACAGCGGGTGTGACCGGTCGACAGGGGATGCTTACTCCTCAAAGACACCTGATCTCACCTCTGGTATGACCAGGGGTCCGTGTTTGCCCATTTCTTTGATTTGTATTTTCTGTAGGAATTACGAGATTGAATACTGTTAATTATCTTGGCCTTTACATATCATTATAACCGTCTAGCATTCGGTTGCAGATCTAGTCCAGAGATATTTGCTCAATTTTCACAAGCTATTTTTTGGATAGCACACAATAATTATGGCATAGAATTTATCTTAGATCTGTTGTATGATTTTCTTACAATTTACAGACTTGACTATCCAGCTAATAAAACCACGGTTCTAACTATGATATTTAACCGACTGAATGTTCTCATTGCTGAGCACAAAACTCATGGTCCAGATACTGTCGTGGAATATTTAGGAATTGTTTTAGACTCAAAACTAATAGAGAAGGTTATAAGGATTGCAGATATGTTGAAAAAAATCAGCAATAAGAGAAGTTGCATCATACGAGAACTTTTACAACTTTTAAGACATCTCGTGTTATTAGACCAGACAGGTTTTCTGTGTCATATCTAATCAAACTTACTGCCTCTGTTCGTGAA
The DNA here is from genome assembly GCA_024699665.1 of Ostrea denselamellosa. Classification (NCBI taxonomy): domain Eukaryota; kingdom Metazoa; phylum Mollusca; class Bivalvia; order Ostreida; family Ostreidae; genus Ostrea; species Ostrea denselamellosa. The sequence goes on from JAMZEH010000024.1 coordinate 1,300,771, forward strand.
CTACGTCATTATATTCATGTACATCAGGACGTAGAGAATATTTCTGGAACAATGGAATGGATGGCATTGTAACATGACATTGTAAGATCTCCCGCAGTTGATATGCACTGTTATACAGATGCATCTTCCACGATTGGTTATGAAGGGTTTTCTAACAGATAATGGTTCTGTGATGAATGTCCGTTAAACATTCCGAAAGAAGAAAACATAGATATATCTGTGGCATGGAGGAAACTTTACCTAATCATGATGGTTATGTAATGGGGACACCTGTAGTCCTCAAAAATGATAGTATTCCATTGTGACAAAACACTATAGTACACATCATACCAAGACGATCTAACGTCTTACCCATCATGCACCCAGTGATATACTTAACATTGTATTCTGCGAAGCTTATGCCGAACATGTACCTGATAAGACTAATGTGATTGCAGATGCATTGTCTCGTCTCGTTTACAGATACAAAAGTTAAAAAAAATAGTACCTGATACAGACGGTCAACAACATCCCATCTCTGCATTGGAAGTTCTGTTCAATTTCAGAATAATCTCGGGCAACATACGCTACCGGAAATTTAGAAGATTCAGTTATGAAGAATTTGGATCAGAATGTTACCGAATCTACATTGATGTAATTTGTGGTGCATGACTCCTTGAAAATTGTCTTTTCAAGCTGTTAAATTATATCTGTGTGGCATATGTCATAATTTGATGTTGAGAGAAGATAATAATCAGTTTGTATCATCAATCAATTGCATTTGCTTTTAAATGGAATCAAGAGACGGAATGAGATAGCCGAATTAGAAAATTCAATTCTGAGATCCTATGAGACATTTGTAAGGCACTGTAAAATGGTGTATTCTCAAAATATAATGATTTATTGATGATCATTGTGTGTATCAACGCTTTCTTTGGTTTCCTTAGATGTGTTAGATTCATCTGTAAGTCATCATTTGAACCATCTGTTAATTTGTGCTTAAATGATATTCACTTCAGAGTTCAACATGTCATTTTGAAATTAAAACAATAAAAATCCCCGACCTATTCAGGAAAGGAAGAAAAATCAAACTATTTAGCACTCAATCAGAGTTGTATCCCCTTTCAACATTACAAAACGATTCAACACGTTAGTTACACTATTTCTCCTGGAAAATGGTTCTGCTTTGAATTGGTCCACATTTTGGGCAATGTTGAGACAAGTATTACTCAAAAGACCATGGATATTTTTATAACTGGTCATTCATTCCGTATTGGTGCTGCAACCTCCGCAGCAAAATCTCGTGTTGAAGGTTATTTGATCAAAGTCCTTCTGGGCAGATGACAATTGGACTCGCACGTAAGGTATATCAAAACGAAAGATTCAATTATCAAGCAAACTCAGCAGTCTATGATTATGAACATGTAAATGTATATGAAAAGCAGTAAGATACACTCGGAGATAATTCGGACATGACGGTCGGATAATGTATTGTGTTTAGTTAGTCAGTTTGTTTAGTATATGTATTACAGTCTATGTCTTTATAGTGTGCCGCATTGGTAGTCAATAACATTGTAGTGTGCTTCATTTCTATGACTGCAATATCCGATACAGTGTATGTAATTACATGGATAACATAATCTTTTAACGTTGAGGATAGATATTTGGATGGAAGCTAAAACTACAAGATACCCCGTACATATTGTATGATTTTATGCTTTGAAAATATGTCATTTTATGTGTCGATAGCATTGTTACCATGATGACCATATTCTGCCTTAATAGGACACTCAGTCATATACCATTTCATTCCTGGCACCAGTCACTCATTTTCATTCCTGAGTTTTGAACATAAATTCATATTTTACCATTACACTATCATAATCAGCTGGTGATATATCATGTTCAAAAGCAGAGTTTACACAACATATTTTCCTGACAGGAACGTTTCTTTCCAGAATCCTCTTCGAGATTAACAATAAACAGATATGCATGTAGTTACTAGTTAGCGAATTAATACTTTCATTACGTACATGGTGTAACTAATTTTCATTTTGTATAAAATAACTATTTAAACAATACTAATAAACTGAGTTTTTCTTCTAGTTAAAAACATCTATTTTTGAGGAAATCTCCATGAACTCTTTTTTTAGAGCAATTAAATAAACGTAAACAATCAGAAGTCGGTTATTTTCGACCACATTTCAAAATATTTCAGTAAAATGAAGTGTTTTTCATTACTCGGTGGGAGATGAAGTGTAAAATTTGTAACGTTTAAGAAAATTAGTAAAATGAGAATTGTAGTAAATCGGCAGACAGCCATCTTTAATTGGACGCTGACTAAATGAGGTAGACTACGTCAACTTACTTGGAAATACCAGATAAGAAGTTAATTTCATATTGTCTTAGAAATATACATTTGTGGTTCAGGTACCCGAATCACCAGCATCCCGTGTTAGAATAGGTCGTCAATACCCCTTGTTTGTTATAAGAGGCGACTAAACGGGGGCGGTCTTTCGCAAAAGCTGCGACCCTGTGTCACAGTAGGCGTGGTACGATAAAGATCCCTCCCTGCTCAAAGGCCCTAAGCACCGAGCATAGGCTCTTCACCGGTAATAGTGACGTCTTCAAATGAGTGAAAAATTTTCGAGCGGGACGTTAAACAATATACAACAATCAATCGAATCACCAGTCAAATTTATCAAATTAAGGAATCGATATAATGTAATAATACCAATAAAAAACAAGGAACAAGATTGGTGTCCCTGTTATAAGTGCGTTTGTCACTTTTAGAGAATAAAGGTGTTCTTGATCATTTTGTAATACATTACAGTAAAACTTCACAATTACAGAGTCAAAATATTCAGTATACGTTTTATTTCCAGGTGCCCCGCCCTCCTTGCAAAGACTAAGAAGCGGGAGTGCCAAATGTGCAAGAATTCGGTCGGCAAAACGGAAGTATATGAAAGAGGAAAAACCATGTGTGTTAAATTTATTACACGTTTGAAATCATATCAAAGCACTGTCAAGAGTGGTATTCGTTTATTATTTTGAAAAATTTTCTGTAGGTGATTTGTCATTGCGGATAAGGGTGACTCAAATCACAGCTCAAGAAGACGTCAATGGATTTTGGCGAGATAAATCAAGAGAAATTTGTGACACGTTTTACTCGTGTGTTGTAGATAATTGTGAGGATTATATTATTGAGTTGGAGAAAGCACTTGATATGCCAGACGTGGTTGTAAATGACATTAGAAAGGACAGTGTTATTACAGCTAGTGTCCATTGTGGAACTCTAGGTGCTTTGGAGTCAATCAACCAAATGTACAAATCCAGAAGGTTAACTTCACTTTGTCAGGCAGTATTTACAAGTGAACGAACCTTAACACATATTGGAGTAAAGAGTGTAGCGTTAGATTTAAGCATTGATCAGGATGAACTTGAAGAATGTCGAGATTACTTGCTCTCTAGGAAATTTAAGGAAAGCACTGTATTTCACCCTACCGACACACTGTCCATTCCACATGCTGAAGAACCCAATATAGACAGAATACCCCAATTAACAGGTGCGTGTTTTGTAATCACAATGTTCACCAGATAATTTCATTATGATACCATGATAATTTTGTTCTTAATAAATTTCCAGAGAAACAGAAGAGAAACAGTATTGACATGTCTGAGTGCAAAATGAAGTTTACTACAAAATTGGAAAATTTAAAGCATCGCTACGGCGTTTTTGAAGAACATACAGACGAGTTTTTGAGGACGTTACAAATTATTCTTCCGAAAGGCCAAGGAAGCATTCCAAACCTCGCGGGTGTTATCGGTCTACATTCTTATTTATTATCGACTGAAGGTGTTGGATCTAGAGTTCGAACAGACCTTGTACGAGAATATCTTGCCATTGTAAATAACATCCGGTTGTTTGTGGAAAAATTCCGGGAAGAGTGTGACGAGTTGCTAAGCGACAGTGATACGGACGACTTGGATTCTGGTAATTCTGGAAAAATAGTTAAGTGTTTGTTAGAAAATGTAGAAGACATGTTACAGATTGAACAAGAGTTTGAGGAAGACACTACTGTGTTAGACCGGAAGTTAAGTACTTATGAGCAGATGTTTTGTGGGATGTTATGTTATATCCCACTCTTGTTTGAGAAACTTTCTACAGTTCTTCACACTTTGCCAACAAATGTGTCATCTACGTCGGATTCATTGATACGCCTTTAGAAGATTAATTATAAAATTCGTAGTATGGTTTACACATTAAAATTAGTTCGATCACTATTGATTTGTAAAGTACATCAAATGATCCTCAATGAAGCTATGACAGCAAAACCTTTTGCTTTGCCTTGTCATTGTCCCTAATACAACTATAAAAATTTTCATTTTCTTGATCTGTTGACCTTAAAAGTCCCCTGATTATTGACATTGTCATCTACTAAAAAAACCCCAGTATCTTCTATAAAGCATTCCGTTTTCATGTCCGACTGCCTTCAGTACAGCTCTTGCATATAGGCAACTGAATTTTGGACCCACATTTCCCTTTGATTTCCTCCCTTTAAAACACACCAAATAAAACAAATAATAGTTCCTATAAATACGTGGACTGTATGTCAGTGGTGTCTATTTTTCAATTTCAATGTCAAGTCGGTAGATAACTCTACACTTATACACTTCTATGTTGTCCGACTTGAATAAAGAACATTTCATTTGATTTCATTTGTAAGATTATCGAGGCAGAATGTAACACAGGGGCTTGTCTTCCGGATGGTTGAAAAAAAAAAAATCCGCTTTAAAACCACTTTTAAAATTGTTTTGATAATAAAAGATGTCGACACGATTTGCTAAAGCACCCTGCGAACAGCGTCATACTGATCATGATATCGGGATTTAGATCTCCTGGTAAGTTGATACCGACAGAGGAAATGAAAAATTATAGTGTGTGGCTAGGTATTGGTGATTACTGCGACTGGAGTGCAGAACGATTACATCTTTTATGCGACCTATTGTATGAGGGTTGTTAGATATGTAATGTGTATTGTACGATATCGCAAATAGTGAAATGAACATTGCATCCCTTCAAAGTATTCTCCTCGGTTTGAAATACACAATTCCAATCTCTGAATCCATTTATGACATGCGTCACGGTACACTGATTTAGGTAGATCTCTGAGGCACTAACTGATTGCTGAGATGAGGGCTTGTCGGGATTGTAACGACGACCAGATAGGAGCTTTTTAAGTTTAAGATCTGGAGAGTGTGGTGGGTGTGGCAAGACGGTAACCTTCCCCAACTTCAAAAATTGCTTCACAAGCTCAGATGTATGTGATGGAGCATTAACATGAATTAGACGAACATGCTTAAATCCCGACACAGGGCGTCGTTTATGATATTTCTTTCGCTTTTTTAGTTTAACATCTCGGTAATACCGACCTGTAACACTTTTGCCCTTCGGCATTTGTACGGATATACCATCACACGAGAAGAATATGCAGTAAAGGACCTTCTTTGTGCTTATGGTTGTTTTGGCAACTACAGATTTTCTACCGTGTTTATTAGCCATATTTTGTTTCCGATTTTTCTTACTGTTTCGAAATAGTGAACCCATGTTTCCGTCACCAGTAACAATGTTTGCAAATTGCCTTTGATTGCATTTGGGAAACATTTTGAGCAGTTGCTTAACGGTTTGTACTCGTATCCGTTTTTGGTCATCTGTCAATATATGCGGTATCCATCCGGCAGAAATCCTTCGTACTTTCAAAATGAAATGCACCCGCGATAGCTATGCCACCAGCTTTGTCAATATCACGTATCGTGTACCTGCCATTACTTTAAATTATTTCCCTGACTTTTGAGACATTTGCCTTGTCTGTTACAGTCACAGGTCGGCCAGAGTTTGCTGCATCTTTGACGGACTCTGTCCCAGTTAGAAATTTCTTTCTCCACCTACGAACTGTCGCAGAAGATACCATAAACTTCCCCCAATTCAGTAAAAATCTTTCTTACCGAATGACCGAGTTTTATGCGAACTTTTATATAAGCTCCAATTTCTTCAATATTCTCAACCCGTTTCCCAACCATTTTTATAACAGTGGTCAACGACTGGCTCTACTGAAATGACCATAAGTTTAAAACTATACTGAGCTGAAGGCTCGTGTTTATACCGTTGGAAAGGTATTGAATAGAGCTATTCAAGAGTATCATCATCCACGAAATCGTGCAAAGCGTTATCGCGTTGTGGTACAATACACATTACATATCGAACAGCTCTCGTATTTTCTCGTAGTTATATCAAAGTCACCAAGTTCTACATTCAGTCCTCATTAGCATATGCTATTTCTGACGCTGATATTACACTGTGCCTATTTACAAACATGTAAAGGATGATGTTCTCAATCTCTATTGACTGAAATGCTACTATCATTCTAAAAAAGGAAATCTGTATTATAACATTTTAATTTACTGTAATATACAGAAATAAACGTAGTTATGATCTAATGTCTTCTATAAAAATACAGTGGACAGATGTATACAAAAAAATTTCAAATACAAACAAATAGGCTGCTGAAAGCTTCAAATGTCTCAAAATAACATTTTGAACTTAACATATTTTGTTATATTTGGAGCACACGACTTCAAAATCTAAACATTATAAAAATACAATATTATATATTTTGCAACAAAAGAATTCACACGCTAACATTTAATGATTAAAAAGCGTTAATCAAATTTGTATGCCAAACCAAATCATATGAAATTTAAAAAAGTTTTATTTAATTTCTGAATTTTCAGAGGTACAATGCAAAATGTAATCAACAAAATTACAGTATGAAATACTGGCATTATATATATACACACAACAAGATCAAACAAAATCACACAAATGAATGGAGTTATAAAAAATAAACATATTTGTATAAAAGTAATAAAATAAAAACTGCCTTTATTGACGGTAAAATAAATAGTAAACGTGTAGTACATTAGTGTTGGGTCATCTATGAGGGCATATATATGTTACATTACATATTTCAACACGAGTTAATAAATATACCCCCACCTAAGAGAGATAATTGCAGCATTAATATCACAAATTAAACCATGCAAAATACCCACGTCAAGAAATACGTCAGCAATATTCCACATAACAAATCAAATCTTAGATTAATCTGGCGCGTCGTTGCATGGTAGTTTTACCCGATGTGAAGAATTACTCTGGAAGCCAATAGATTGGAGGTCCAATTATTAGAATCTTCGTCAAAATATTTCCAATGAAATGACACTATTTTGAATTAACAACATTTAAGTACGCGGCAACATTAACCTAAATCTAAGAAATCTTTTTATAGGCTTTAAAAAAAAAGATATACATGCACCTAAACAGTTCCACCAATTTGAACGTTAATTATCTTCTCAGCATTTAGCGATGATAATAAAATATAAAACACCCATAACGACACCATAATTATTGCACTAACAATCTTCATTCCCTTTGGTCCTCCTAGTTCGGCTTGTCCAAAAGGTTTAAGGAATCTTCGAGCAATCAGCACAACAATGGCGACCACAGCACATGCGGTGTACAAAATGACGGAAAACCCCAAAGATCCAGGCGGAACTTTGAATACTGTCCCCTGGAGTAAAACCGAATAAAAGATTGTCAGATACTAAGATATACGCCAAGAAAACATTACTATACTATGATTGTAGTTTATTGATGTTTAGTGCAGTGACAGAAATAGGACAATCATTGTTAAATTCTGTGGTTGTTCTCTAAGGCACGAAAGCATCCACTGCTTTGTTGATATCAACATTTCAAAATCTTTAGAATAGAGAAAAGAGTACCAATTCATTTCTCATAGATCTCAATACTAACCTTTGGCCCTATAAGTAATTAACTACATTGATTTTAGACAAATGGACACGAAAATTTGAAGGTTCATACCAAGTGTTAATTTAAAAAAAACAGGAAAAATATATAAGGTTCCATTGCTTACATAGGTCATATTTGTACTTTTTACAACATACAGCGATCTGCAGTGAACAACACCTACCCTTACCATGGAAATGTCCTCAGCCAGTTCTCGACAATTTTTCATCCCGACAGTTAATTCAAATTTCAATGATATTTCTTTCAATTCCAAATAATTTCACTCTTAATTTAAGCCTATCACGCAACACCTAGACATTTATACCTCTGCTCAGTCTTGGGGTAAACTGCATCCGGGATACGCATCTAGGTGTTTGGTACTGTCATTTCAGAAATATGAAATATTCAGAAGTGATGTACATGTGATCTAACAAGCTACAATGACTTTGCCTTGAACTTACTTGTGACGCGTGGTAAATTGTAGCCATGAGCCAGGGCAGACCCAAACCCAGAAACACGTTGACAGAGTTACTTCCGTTGATATTTCCTACAGAGCTATCCGCGGTCTTCTCACCAACAGCTGCTTGTTTACTGGCAAACGTATCGGGCATACTAGTTCCCAAGGCAACGAGAGTGATGGCGGTGATGCTGTCCTTTAAATTTACAAGACATCCGAACAAAGAGGCGAGATCTCCGATGATTGCGGTCATAAAACCGATAACCGAGAGAGATAAGAAAAAGGCTGGCCATCCACCGAGATACTTAGGGGGTGGTACCAAAGCAAAGAGGATCTGTACATGAAATACACATACAGTGTATCATTTTATAGATATACAAAATCATATAAATTCTCATCTTGAAAATTATTATTCAAACTATATAGATAATAATTTACACCTTCTTAAAGTCATTACAAAATATGTACAATATACCTTCCAGAAAAAGGTGAGAAAGTGTAACAAGTAGTCAATAAAAGTGGCGTTTTCTATGTCTCCTCCATTGACGTTCATAGCATTTTTCATTTGTGTAACCCAAGTGGAATCTTCTAACTGAAGAGCGTCCATGTTGGCTTTGGTCAAATTCACGATCCTACTCACCAAACCATTAAATTCTGAAAACATTGAAAAAGAAATAAATTTTGGCAATCAGATACTTAAACCAAGATGAATACATTAATTATGAATTCATCAGAACATCCATACCTTCATCATTCACAATGGTGACTATGGTTTTCTTAATTTTAGCAAGCTCTGCACCACCATCGCACTCTCCAAGCTCTACTTGGAAACTTTCATCTCTTTCTGCTTTCTGTAAATCAAAGTCGATTTTAGAGATGAAAATACTGATAACTACTTACCATACTATTATCTATCGTTTTTATCATCGTAATACAAGTGGTACGGCGTTTTACCATGCTGTCGAATATCTCTATGTCTATAGTACGAGAAGTCTCTCCGTGGTCAAACTTAAGCACACCCTCTCCACCGTCGTAGTCTTTCCCACTGATGGCGGTGATATCGCGCGTCTTCCAAGCCACAGAGACATGGCCATCGGCGCCATTGACACGGTTGACTGGGATACGTACTCGCCTACTGCTCTCCTTGGCAATGATGCTGGGTTTAGCGAATTCCAGCTTTCCGGGTTCTGTTAAAAATGTTCTTAAACATTAGAGTTTCCATTCTTCTTTACTGCATTATGCACAATCAATAAAATTGAATTGATGTAATGCTACAGTGTCAGTGATGATTCTGAGAGGTTTCAAAAATATCTGAAATAGGCCCAAATCAAACCCGGCGACAAGTACATCATCTTTTAGGAAAATCGCCGCTGCAGCGAATCGTGCCACGATAATTTAATAAACTGTTAGTTTAGAGTACAGAAATAGATGTTGGACAGAGTGGGGTATTTTTTCAAAGATGGGAACTTTCGTCTCTTGTATTGATATAATACTACCTGCAGGGGGTGTTTTAAAATAATATATAAACTACTAAAACGTGTCGTTGAAATAGTTGTCAAAACGACTCCAAAGGAAGTTTTTTTTAGAGGGATTCATATATATGTTTATTTGTTTTCCACAATCCGGAAGACAAGCCCTTGTGTTTTGGAGTAATTATGTTGATCAACTGATTTCTATAGTTTATGTTTACAAAACGCATCTAACTATTCCTGGTTCGGTGATCTTCCCTACATTCTCTGACGTTTTTCCGCCTTGACAGCCAGCGATAATTTTTACCATTGTTAATTCCTTGACTTTTTAAGTTTAGTCAACAACTTTACGTCTAGACCAAAACGTTAGACGAATCGCCATGTCATTCTTGGATTGCGATCAGTTAACAGCTCCACAGCACACGCACTGATTAAGACAAATCAAACGTTTCAGAGTTTAAGAATACGGATTAAATGACCTGACCTTTTCCAACAGCACAAAGCTGAAACGGTTTGCTGTAAAACTAGAACGCATCGAAATATCGGAAATTACTCGTGGATATTCAAAATAGCAGAATTCCGCTAAATAGCTGATCAGAATCATCACTGCAGTGTGTAATGATTATTACTGCTATTTCTTGATTTGCTACGTGAAATCAATCTTCAATGCAAATATTACTGAAGTTTTGTTGTTGAAGAATGCCATGGATCATGGAATATTGAACATACCATCATCATTGATGATAGTGACTTGTGAAATGGAAATATTGCCAAGAACAATGTCTGCATTCTCTTCTTTTTCAGGAAGGGAAATTTTGACGAAGAAGAATTCGTCTGGTTCCCATTCATTGTCATCGATGATTTCCACGTACAACTGACGCAGTTGCTCGTTGCTAGCAAACGATACATCCTGTTCCAGATGAATGTAGTCTTCAGGTGCTGTGGCTGTACCATTTATGGTCTCCACACTAAAAAGAAATTGTTATAGATTCCCTTACTCTCCTTCTGATATGTTTGGTTACAAAATTGTATGGACTTATTTAAAACAATTGCATTGTACATTTCTGGTTTATCTGGAAGTACTCTCGTGGGACTCAGTTTCTTTGTATATGCATTTTGAGAAATGAATCGATTCCAATGTTTAGTTTCATTACGATTTAATTAATTACTGTGAATTTAACGTAATAAGCAGAAAACAGCAATGATTCAATCAGTTAAAGTACACCATAAATGCTCTTGAAAGATATCATAAACATATATACTTACCTTGAAATTTAAAGACATTAAATGAATTATTTTTGGTACATAAAGCATAACTCATTTCATGATAGTACATACATTTTATTGATATTTTGAGTTTCTACTGGCCAAATCAACAATTTTAAAGTTATGTACCGGACTGTGGCAGGGGTGTCCAATTTGCCGTATCTTCTTATCCCAATACGAACTTTCTTTTCGCTCTCTAGAACAGACACAGTAGCTGCTGTGAATTCGACCACGGCCTTCGTCCCTCCTGCAGTGTGATCCTTAGTCATCACAGCCATCTTGCCCCCAGCCTTCTCGTCGTCGGGTAACTGAGTGTGATCATACAGCTGAAATTTCAGATCAGGTTCTAAATTTGGTTATTTCATAAAGGCATGTCATATTAAAACAAATGATAATATGCATCCTTATCCATTATAAACTGTAACTTGCTGAAGACATAAAACTTTAAGATATTTTCAGATACTCTATCCTTGTAAACAGAATTTCTTGTCTAAATTCTAATTTTGTTATCAATTCAAAAAGTGCTACTAAAACAAAGTTTTGTTACATCTAATTTAGTGCGAAATAATGTAACATAACATAAATAACGCAGTGTTTTTCAAAAGAAACAAGAAAAACATACTCTGTATATAATTGAGAACATTTCATGCGCTCAGTATACTTGCCGATCACTATATAAATGAATGTTGAGATAATGAAAACTCTTCAGATTTCAACACGTGCATATATGTACAAAAATACGGAGAAAGAAAAGTAGCTGTTTATGGTAAAATGCAGTAACTTATTGTAGAAGTAATAAAGAATGATATAACCACAACTTTCAAACGAAATAGGAAATAATAAGGGTTTAATGAAGAATTGCTACATTCATACCTTCTATTCATGGAGTCAAATGGAAACCAAAAAATAACATTAAAGCATCTGTTTTTCTTTCCAAAAATATAAAAAGATGCATATTCATATATATATATATACATATATATATAATTACATTGTCTGATAGAGGACGTTTTCCCTTCCGAGCTTAAAAACTCTCTGTTGGATGAAAATACCGTCCTATACTTATGAAGGTAAATCCATCCTGTGTATAGGATGATAAATCCTTCCTGTGATTAGAGTCAAATTAAGGATGGATACCCCCCCCCCAATACATTTAACATTTGAAATTCCCTGACGTAGGTGTTAGAGACTTGCAATGCATGTACACATCCGTAGAATCCAGTGGCGGATCAAGGGTTTCCAAAATAAGGAGGGCACATGTAAAAGTCAAGTATTAGCCAAAATACCTAGCCATTTCCGATGCCAAGTCTAAAAATTTGTAAATTGGTGGCGGAAAGGGGGAGCTTTAAATCCACCACTGGCATCCCTTTTCAAAGTGGAAGGGATCATTTCAGTAGAAACATTACTACTCTTACTGTTTACTTTTTACTTTTGCGATAGAAAAATGGGACATGGCGCAACCAATTAACATATTAAATTTGCATATATGGAAATAGCGAAAAAATTAGATTGTCAAAAAACTCCCGCTCCAACTCCCCTCCTTGTTGCTACGTCAATGATGTTCCAAGATTACTGGCCCGAAGGGCAAGTTAGAGAAAAAATTCATGTCTATTCCTACGACAAAATTACACTAAATGCCCAAGGGACTCTAAATCAATTGTATGACATAATGTTTCTGATAGATACAATGAGATATTTACAAATTATAACAAGTAAATCCTTAAAATAAAAAACACTTGAACAGCGAACATTCGGTAACATTGGAAAAGCGTAAAAAGAGAAACGTTCCCACAAAATACGGACGGAAATACCGTTCTTTCTTCTAGGATGGGTTGATTGATTGATTGTATACTGTCTAACGTCCCGCTTGAGAATCTTTCACTCATATGGAGACATAAACATTGCCGGTGAAGGGCTGCAAAATTTAGGCCTATGCTCGGCGCCTACGGCCATTGAACAGGTAGGGATCTTTATCGTGCCACACCCGCTGTGACACCGGGGTTCGGTTTTGCGGTCTCACCCGAAGGACGCCCCTTTTAGTAACCTCTTAAGCAAGGGGAACTGGAGATCTATTTTAACCCGAATTGACACAGGGTTTCTATGATGGGGAAAAACGCCCACTAAAGCCTTTCAGATGAAATTTTTAATCGAAGACCTCAAGGGCCTCAGAGTCGACTCGTCCACATCTTCCAATAAGGTAGGGTATATACAGCACGGTCTTATGAGTTTTAATTTTAAATCGTTAAAGATCAAAATGCATAAACATTATCTGCGCAATGCCAAGGTCACAAACTAGGTGCACACGTTATCTACCCATAGAATCAGAGAGAGAGAGAGAGAGAGAGAGAGAGGGGGGGTAGAGGTTGTGATAAATACTAATTGGTAGTTCAAACAAAGTTTCAAGATCAAACTATCCATGGTACCCAGCACATCGGCATTAAATGATCACTTAGCTTATATCGATACAAATCATTCTCTTGAAGTCTTCAAATAGCTTGTTCCTTCGTTTTCTTTACATGATGTATTCCCGCGCAAATGAACCTCGTGCGTATGTAAATATGTTAAGTCGTTCGTTGTATATGTATTCACAAAAATAATATAGAAATATTTGATTCATTTCATGTATATATCATCAGAATTCTTTTAGAATATCAGTTCAAGAATCGCCATATTATTCATTTTCACAGAAAGTTAAATGCAATATATTTCAAGGAGTAGGAAGTCTGCAGTCCTTATTCTTCCAACCTTCTCCGTATATTCATGCGCGATTAACAAAATTATTATTTCAATAGACTGCTTTTTTAAGTGTATGGCTAAGAATTATACATATCATACAAAACTACGTTCTTTACAAACAAGGTGTTTGTTCTATTGACATTATTAGGAATTTTAAGTACACGGCAATGAATTCATTTAAAAAACAATTAACTACATTGCCAGTCAAACTATATTCATTTGCGTATTCATGAGAGTGGTAGTGAATAGGAAAATCCGCAAGACGGACGCAATGCCAAGGAATCATCTCGCTACGCGAGTCGACTCAAAAATCACAAAAATTACAATGCGTCTGCCCGCATTCATTGCATAATTCTACTTGGAAAAACCGTCCTCTACCATATTGATACATGTATAGTATCTGCAGGAAAGGTTACGAATATAATAATACACTATGTTGATATTTATCGAGGGAAAAAAAAACATTCTAATCGAACAGTATCTCTATGAATATTATATTTTCATTGTTTTTATACAAGCCAACAAACGTCTCTGACTCCAAGCCGTTAAATTACTTTCCAATGCATAAAGAAGAGGTCTGTGGGCCACAATGCTCACCTAAGTCATCTCGGCCCTGTTGTTTTTCAAATGATATTTAGAAAATATTTGCCCTCTTTGATCCCATGACAAATTTTGACCCCATATTATGACCCCTACCTAGCCCAATAGGGTTCTGACATATCTTAATTTGAATTAACACAACATGGGGAAGCCCTCCAGTATCAATATGACTAACATGACCTTGCAGCTCTTGATAAGATCTGTTAAAGATTTCCCCCTTTTATTCATGCATTGTGCAAAATGTGATCCCTGATTTTAGATCAACCCTGCCTCGATTTAAAGACTGGTCATATACAGAACAAACTCTTACGTATTGAATCAGTTGGTATATATAAATATAGGTAATAACACAATATTGCTAAATGAATAAGTTGATAGTGAAAAAACTGAAGTCATCCCGTTTGTCATGAAGTTGAGTTGTTAGTTTGCAGTTAACATCAATATTGAAAGAAATTTTAAAGATTTTAGCTCCACTCTACCTCTGGGGGTCATGGTTTGAACAAACTTTAATCTGTAAATCTGCTGATACTTTCATATCAATATGACTATACAATATAATCATGGCACTTTACTCTTGAGGAATTTTTAAATGTTTTTCCCCTGTATATTCCCATAAAAAATATAATCCCTATATTGTGTCCTCACCCTACCCCAAGAGGCCGTGATGTCCACACTACCTGAGGATACTAGTATATTAACATTTATTAATCATGGCCCTGTCGTTCATGAAATGTTTATAGATTTTCCCTACATATCCCCTATCCTCATTTAAACTCTGACATTATTATGGCCCCACCTTATACCCGTGGCCATGCTTTGAATAATTTTGAATATGCACTCAATAAGGAAGTTTTCACAAAAGTTTTGTCTTTTTTTTTGTCTGGTGGTTCTTGAGAATATTTTTAAAAGTGCCACCATATTTTCACTATTTTTAAATTATCTTCTCTTTGGAAAAGGTATGAACCTTCATTTGAATAATTTTAAATCCCCTTTATCCAATGATACTTTATGGCAAGATTAATTGAAAATGGTCCTGTGGTTTTGGAGAAGTTAAAAATGTGTAAAATTATGGATAGACAGACAGACGTCGGAGACTAACGCCAGACAACAGTGATAAAAAAAAGCTCCCTTGAGCTAATAGCTCAGCTGGGTTAAAAAGAGTCAATGCATACAAATTTTATTATACATAGCTATCTTGAAAATTTTCTTGAAAGTTGAAAATTTTGCTGTCTTACATCTTTAAATGCTGAAAAGACTTGTGGCACGAGCTTTCGCCCACCCGACATGTTTCTGGTAGCGTTAATACGGTACCACATCCGGCTGTGGTGCTCTTTCTCGGACAGCTTCGCTGCAACAATCTTTGCCGCCTCCTCTGGAGGAATGCCCTGATCCAACGATTCATGCCCAAGTTCCTGAAATGATCACAACGATTTTATTTGTGGTATTGCAGGATGGAAAAGAAATCCATACATCCCTTAATCTTATCCACAATAAATGACAAGTCTGACTAAATGTTATCTACCAGCAATTAAGCAAGGGGCCCATGGGCCACAACACTCACCTGAGTCAACCTAGTCCTGCTGTTCTTCATCAGAAGATTTTCAAGCAATTTTTAATGATTTTTACCGTCTTGATATTACCGTCTTGAATTCATACAAATTGGCAATGCTTGCACATTAATATAATTTAGTGTGACCCTGACATATTTGAAAAGAATTTAAAAAATTCCCTACATATATCTTTATGTAAAAATCTTGAATCCCTTTTTAGCACCAGGGACCATGGTTGGATCAATGGAGAGGGACTAGTAAGTTGTTAGAACTTGTTCCCAATCTTTTTTATTTGATCAATGAAACATGTTCAAAACATCTGCATCAAATATGAAAGTACACTATATATATATATATATACATCCTTCCTCCCTTCCAGCCAAAATTTTTATATATTTGAATCTTAAAATTACTAAGGATGCTTGCATATCAGTATCACTGATCATGGCCCTGTTTCTCTTGAGGAGAGGATTTCATATTTCTTCTTACATATTTTCATATAAAACTTACAATGGTATCCCCTGTTGTGGCCCCACCCTACCCATGGGATCATTGACTTCAACGCATTGAATCTGCAATACCTGTGGATGCCTGCCTATTAACATGGCTAATCATGGCTTAGCAGTTCATAAGAAGATTTTTAAAGGCTTCTCACTTTTTACTATATCTCCATGTAAAACTTTGATCCCCCTATTGTGGCCCCATCTAAAAAAAACTATACAGCTGACTCAGCACTACTGATGATGCTTGCAGAATTATAAATATAGCATAATAACAAGGCATATTGTTCTTCAGAAGATTTTTAAAGTTTTTAATAACCATATATTATAATTTAAAACTTTGAGCCTCTATTGCGGCCCCACGCTACCCGCTTTTACATTTCTGGTCCAGTGTCCCTTGAGAAGATTTTAAAAGATGCCTCCACTATTTCTTAATGACTTCCGTTCTTTATAATTAGAAAGTGCGGGTAAAATAAATCTAACACATATATGTACAATGGTAGTAAGGGAGGGTGTTTGCTCCGATTATTACATTGAAATATATTTTATATTTACATCAAAAGAATACAGAACTAATTATTTTAAAGAGAATTTTTTGATACTTCTAAGGTATATTTCTGTGTCAACTGCGAGACAAGGTGAGGCCTCGATATCTTTGTCACATTATTATCGTCCCACTGCATGTAACACAGACGTACCTTGTATCAGATTATTCAACAACATCGCGCAATTTTCAAAGCTAGTCCATATATATATATATATATATATATATATATATATATATATATGAAATATTGATGTTCTTGTGGTGAAAGCAATGAAATGAAACATGGTCTATGAAAGCATCACCATGCTCCTTGAGGGAAATGTCAGTGTTTAGATGTCACAGGATTATTTTTTTTTATCACAATACAAATAATTATTTTAAACAGCTATTTCAAGAAAAGGCATCCAAAGGGAAACGGTTTCGTGATGATACTGTACATGATAAATCTCTATGGCCCTAATTCGCAAGTATTATTGTGGAGTTTTCGTTGATGATTCCAGTCTAAATAAAGCCCACGCGATTTGTGAAGAATTCCACCTATTGGCCTATACCTTTGATCCATGACCTTGAAAATCAACAGTGTTCCACAATTTACAATGGGAACAAGTATGAGAAGTTTAATTGCCAACACTGTACTATGGTGTCTACAACGTACTCTCTCTCTCTCTCTCTCTCTCTCTCTCTCTCTCTCTCTCTCTCTCTCTCACCCAACACCTAGTTACTGTATCCCCTCCGCAACTTCTTGTGAGAAAATAAGGAAACAAATGGCATTAACTGATTCAAAAACATGGAAAGTATCTCGATTACATGCAATATGCAGAAATGAAATGTTCTTAGCAAACAGATGTACATGTACTTCAAAGTCTTGAAAAGCTTCTGAATCAGACTACTCCGAAAACTCTCATTATGGGATTCCTAAGAGCACACCTGGTGACGCAACATTCACATCTCAAACACGAGAGAGAAATGACTGCTAAGACACAAACAAGCTATTACCCTAAAAATCCTACAACATTCGCAGCGTTGGCAAATTTCTGAAGTGTGACTCTTGAGAATAATAAAATACGTTATCCAACGCCACCTATTGGCACGAGGTGTTTTTTTTTTGTATGTTTATTAAGATGCAAATTCAAGCGCTGAAGTCACAAGAAGCTTTGCTAATTTTATGTACTTTTATGAAAGGTCCATGTATGAAGAAGGTAAACCTAAGCTTATTTCACATCAAATTCTTTTCAAGTATTCCGGGAAAATGACATTTTATGGCATAAGTTTTATGAAAAGTGATCATATGTCGATATATTCAGATAATAATATGTATGATACATGTACAACCAATCGACAGTTAGTTGGCGTAAATCGACCGACTGCATTGTGGTTAATACTCCCAAATCAATAATCCCTACACAATTACATATATGTACATGTAAGACAGGGGAGAATCATATCTGCAATAACGAATTCTTCAACTAACTAATTACGAACCTACTTAATTGTATCGATATTACAACTAATAGTAAATAGAAAATATCAGAAGAGCCTAGACACATGCCTGCTTGATGGTAACAGACATCTCTTTGTCATTAAATGAACACTGTTACCTTGGCTAATTTTAGCAGGTTTTTGTTAGGCTGTTTCTCTTCTGCAGCTGCTGCGGGTTTTCCATCTGAAAAATTGATAGTAAATGTGTTCTTCAAAATATATTCATGACCTTGTAGTTTGAAGATCATGCATGAAATTGAATATCTCATTGATGAATCCGAATGATGCTTTCTTTCCGTCTATCCGCGAATATCGATATAGTCACACCAAATCCCATAAAAATCAAAAACCCTAAAACTGTATCAAAATGGTATTAACCGAATTACCATAAAACAATCAGAAGCAATGTGATGACGCGAGAAACAGGGTTTGTGTAATTGGAATACATATATATGTACGTTACCTTTCGGTATAATAGCAGGGTCAAAGGTCTCGGCTGAATATGAGCAGTTTTATGAAAAACAAATGAAAGGTAACATTGGCATGTATTTACATTCTTTAATTATTTATTAAAAATCATTTTAAGATAAATTTTTGTTAGTAACTACAAATTTCTGTTCAAAAATTTGTACATGTACTGGTAAATTTTCCTAATACATGTACAAGTTCTAAAATCATAAAAGCATGCTTATGAGATGTTAATTTTCATACACTTTTTCCCTCTTCTACATTTCATTTTGATCACAATACAATATAATAATTGTACCATTGAATAATACTGTAAATTTAGATATATGCAGTATACTTTTGATATAAATGAAGGGTACACAAATCCCATTTCTCATTCCAGGAACGTGCAACATCAAAACATAGAGGAAACAAAGAACCGTTAGATATAGATATATATTACTACTTTTGAAAGTAAATTTCTTAATAATTTCACACATCCAAAAAGTACATACGATTGCAGTTAATTAGGTAAAGCACCAAACATATGAATATTTTAGCACAGTAATTGTGTTTTGCTTAGTACTTTCAAATTAGTTGAAAAGCAGTATACTTTAGAAACAGTAGCTGCATCCAAAATGCTGTCTAGAGTCGTACTACCAGCATTGAGGAGTTTTGTTTTGTATATCAAAAGTGAGGTAATAGATAAATACAGTTATGCATATTTTAGATGACGTCATTCTAGCCATTATTTCAGGTTACTACATCAAATATTTCTGATATTACTGTAAAAGATGAAAGAACATTAAAACGTAAGGCGAATATGTGAGAAAGTGGTGAGTAATTTTGAATTAAGACAGAAGAGAAACCAAATACGTATTACGAGTTTCTCTAGCAAAGATTTCTACTTTAGATGAACATGGTTACTTTTACCAACACCGTTTTAATATGTTCATGAAACTTCCTAGTTCCTAAAGAGTAGAAATCTTTGTTTGAAAACATAAATAATTCTATATAAATAAATAAGACTGGTGAACAGTCTTCTATCCATGCAACTTAGCAACCAAATCACTTGGACAAATACGTCTGGCTACCTGTTGTCAATGGCTCATTTGCATAACCCTCTAAAACAAAGAGAAAATTCAAATCCGCATTAGTTAGCTGCATTGTGATACTTTATCAGTTTATTAGTTGGTTATCATTGACTGCATTTAATTCTAGTACACCCTCAGTAAATGGTTGAGATTTACGGTAATGGACTACTTCCAGTACTAGTCCAGTAGAAGACTCATGAACATGAAACATGTTCGCCCATTAACAAGTGGACTCAAGAATGAATGATCATGCTATGATGTACGTAAATGAAATTATACAGATATATACATGCAATCCATCGCAACAATG
The DNA here is from genome assembly GCA_024699665.1 of Ostrea denselamellosa. NCBI lineage: Eukaryota > Metazoa > Mollusca > Bivalvia > Ostreida > Ostreidae > Ostrea > Ostrea denselamellosa. The sequence continues at coordinate 1,321,069 of JAMZEH010000024.1, forward strand.
AAAATCAATAACCTGGGAGAACAAAGGTGATTTGGGTTCTTTTCTGACGTTCTAAATTATCCACTGAACTTTGATTTATTTTTTGATTGATTCGTTTTATTACTAGAATGCTGAAAACAAAGCGAATTTTAGAACGGCACTGAACAGACAGTAATAGGGATGGATACAATTTCGATCTGAAATCGATGAATTCACAAGATATCAAGGAAATTGTTCTTTCCTGTGACATAAAATGTGGACAGGAAGAAAACTTGATTTGATTTCAGATTACACTCCACACATCAGCCAGAGGCATGGTGAAACACGAATTACGGCATGTTTAAAAGATTTACATTTGATTATCGGCACATGTGAATTTAAAAGGAAGAGGAAATTTAAATAAAGCTGGAAAATACATGAACACTTTAGAAAGATTTCCCCTAACCCAATATAGGAAGCTCAGCCAAACTCTTCATAAAAGATGGAAACAGAGGTTATTCCTCATGTCACATTTTGACTAGTGTATAATGCACTTCTGCGAAAAACCAAATACTACTAACTAGGAGACCGGAACTAAGACACTACATTGAAATATTATGAAACAGGACGTAGCTTGTGAAACAAACCATGGTCAAGTCCTATTGAGACCTTTCATCCTGACATAATGACCTTTGACTGACATATATCCTATTTATATTGGCAAAGGTTTAGGTTATCAACCGACAGATAGGTAAAAAAAAATATAGCAATGCACCGATTTCCTGTCACGAGGCAAAACGGTAAAATTCAAATGAGCTTGAAAATGGGAGATAAACCAACTTACCCAAGGAAATTCCAACCATTCCGTTTTCGACAGTTTCTTCTTTCTTCATACAGGGTCTCTTGTCAATCAGGTATGCTCCGAGAATGAGTGCTGGGAACATTAAGAAAGTAATGATGGCTTCAGCGAGGTCTACCACTCCAGGTGAAATCACGAGAATGACGAGCGACAACCAGACGTAGGCCCAAATACAGCTGAATGTCGTTAAACCGAATACTCGCATATTGGCGATTCTTCGTGTCTCCCCATCTGGGATGGAGAATATACATATAGCTGATATCACTAAAAGATTGAAAGCCGCTGAACCAACAATAGTACCAGGTCCCAATTCTCCGCTTTCAAACTTCCTGCCGACGATTTCAATAACTGACAGCAAGATCTCAGGAGCACTTGTACCAAGCGCTAACAGACTTAGATTCGCAACTGTATCGTTCCAGACTTTAACTTCGATCATTCTAAAACCGTCCGGTTCATTTTGATCGGGAATTCTCACCTTCGCGGTTTTTGATGTGATTTTTTCAATGGCACACATAAAAACGTCGGCAATCAGGGCTACTCCAAGAAAGCACCATAACATTGCAATCAAATACAAAAAGATTCTAGTTCCTTTAGACCACGTGTACTCATTAATTATGGGCAACAATAGAGCATCTGAACATGTGTAGTTATCCAAATTAATTGAAGGACAATTCGAAGCAACCACGGGTATTGTGGTGGTATTATTTGCCATGTTTTCAGCCTTTTATTTCTTCTTTACTGAAAGAACAATAGTATTTGATATACCAACATGATACATGTACATACATGAAATGGAAAAGAAATAAAGCTTTACCACTATAAGTCAGCGTTCGCTTAAGATTGTAATTTTCCCAATGGAGTAGGCAGTGGGTGTAGAAGATTAATACATTCTTTCCTAACTACGTATGGTTGTTGAGTTGGGAAACATCGATGGAGAAAGATTTGCAGTCAGTGACGAGGATTTGTCGAATCCTATACTGCGAATCCCAGAGGTAGAATTTCCCTATCCCACAATAAGCAGTTATTAAATGCGTACAAGGGCATAATTATTTCATCTGTGCTGAAGTATAAGAACTGTTAATCAAGGGCAACATTTCGAGGTCAACTTCTTACCAAAGGACTGATCAAATAACTATTGCACGAGTATGCATTTAATAACTTTCGTTATAGAGACGCATAAAACGGGCTTGCAAATGTAAAAAGTTTTTTAAAAAGAACATGACGTGTCCGAATGCAGATACAACTGTCCGCCCTAGTGCAATAGCCCATGTAGCGTGTTTTCCTTATGCAACTGGGCGGAATAGTCATTTTATTGTACATGTGTAAACCTTATATAGGAGTGAAATTAGTTGAGGTATAATAAAAAAAATCTTAAAATTGCTGTCTCACATCGGTAATGTCGATCGACACTTGTAATTATGGCAGAAAAATGTATTAGGTGTCTGTATGTTTTTCTATATTAGCAGTTCAGATGGGACTTCTTACTGTACCTTCCAATACTGTACAGGAAGAGACGGAAATTCCTATTGTACGATAACTCCCAATATCAAAATGTTATTGTAAAGGTGAGGAAGTGTACGGTTATATCCAATATTAGGAAATTATTGTACAGGTGAGGAGGTGAAGATTCTTACTATAGGTTACGTCCATTATTAGGATATTACTATACAGAACTACATGTATAACTAAATCGCAAAAAGCAATCCCAACACTGCTTTTGTTGAACAATTCATTATGACAACGTCAAGGGGCAAGTTTAATGAACAAGTTACCTGAACTGACTGAAACCGTGTGATGTCCAGTATCCTAAAAAAAGCCTGTTCCAGGATTACATGACCTATCGTAGGGACCTCCCAGTGACCCGCCTAAAGTCACTGTTACTTTTCCAAAACGCTATGCTGTCCAAAAAAGTGCACAATATCCATCAATGTGGAAATGTGTGTAATTTTTCGTCATTACTTTGACTAGCATACACCGGAGTAACATGTAGTTGGTGTTTATTTCCCAATAGGCATAAAATCATAAAAGCATCCTGAAAATAATCTCCAACGCCAAATACGAATCGTCTGTATTCTATGCTTTGTATCTCTTCAAATGATATCCGAAATGTCCCGGGACTCTGTGTTGTGATATGATTTATGCAGGGTGGTATTCAATCAATAAATACTATTGTTCATAGAGAAAACCTAAATGTCATGATCGACTCAGCCGGACTCAAATAGCCACTGCATTCGCCATTGGTGTATCCACTCAAATAAATCTTTCAACCATGCCGGACCTTGGAGATCGATATGCACTTAACATTATTTGTATCGTCTGCGGGGTAGAGGCGGATCACTTACTGTCAGGTTAGGTAACCGTGATGTCATTCGTATATGTACACATCGTAGGTGGTGAAGGTAAAATAAGTGTTATATCTACATGCCTGAAAACGCGATCTATTTGTAGAAGTATCAAAATTATAATGCACCATCGTAAGATACAGCGTATATAATGTATGTTTTGAGATTCATATTATTTCGGCATGGGAACAGTAATCGACAAAATTTAGAATATGTACGAGATTAGGTTGTTTAAGTTTGACATAATCATGCACAGGTAGGTATATTTGATAACTCCCACTTGTTGTTATCACTGCGTCTACATACAGAAACCGTTTGCTATCGTCCTGTTTCATATGATTACAATAAGTGAAGCTGCCGATGCATGACGCACTCTATGATCGATGAGAGGGTTATTACCGTGCTTAAGTCAAACCGGCTTGAATACAAGCTTCTGCAACATGGCAGTATCATATGTTCTACATGATACAGTTTGTCGTATTTTCACGATTCACCTGACTCCCGATTACACAGTTGTAGCTTCTACCTGTCATTAACATTCACATCTCAACAATGTCCAAATTTTCTAAAAATAGAACGATTTCTCTAGTTGCTCTTTAGAAGATATAAATAAACTTAAAATCTTTTCTTCGGAAGACATGTCAAATTTATGTTGAAGAAAAAAAGAACCAAAACACTGTAAAAGAAGTTAAAGCTAGATTGACTTAGGCGAAGCCTTAATGATTTATTCCTATACAACATTTAAAACTTCATATAGCCATGATAACATGAGTAGAAACAACGTAACATGATTATTAATGAGGTCCATATTAGAATGTGGTTCAAACGGGTGTGTGTGTGTGCGCGCGCGCGCGCATGTGTTTTGTGTGTGTGTGTGTGTGTGTGTGTGTGTGTGTGTGTGTTTGGTTTTTTTTTTTGCAATTCATTTACCTTAGCTAAACTTCTTATGTCTACCAGCCGCGGGTAATTAATGTGTATGAAAATGTCACAATCTTTAGATATTTTCAATGTAGGTCTCCAAAAGAATCTGTGTGACTGTTTGTTTTAATGTAACACACTTACTGTCCCTGTAGAACGATTTTTCAGTGTTTTAGCTTGTACGATAGATATGTTTTATTTTCGTCGATTTATGTAGGGTGGCATTCAATCATTTTATCTATTTATTTTTTTATTTTACTTTCGTCGATTCAACTTTCGTAAATTTCAATTTTGGCGAATTTTGTTATTGTTATCTCATTCCTCATTTCGTTGATATACCTTTTTTTTTCAAGCAAAATACACAGACCACTACTGCAAAGAAAACTTCCTGTCGTTTCTATTTGCGGTATGCTGTACAGTATAATAGCTTAATTGTAGTTATATACTGTCATGGTTACATAAAACAAGAGCGTTTTGTACAAAGTGTAAAGTGCATGCAGTTTACATTCCATAAAGAATGGTCAGATCTAAGCCCACAGGGGTGAAAACTAGGTCTCACTAGTCCGCTTGTCCCCATGACAAATAATGGAAAAGAAAACAAAATACGGAGCTATCGCTCTACGTAAATATTTCTATATTTTACAAGTATCTCAGATTGTTATTATATTACAACATTTTGTTTATCATTTTTGTGTAAATGTTTACATCGACTGTGTTACAAAAAATCAGATGCACAAAAAACACACAAAAAAGAAAGATATTTTCCGCGTTTACTAATGTTTCAAAATACATTATCTTGTTTCGTAGATGATGTCAAATCGATCAAAATAAAAGACAATATGACTGTTGATTTGACGACTTCGCGAGGACAATTAAGGCAACATGTGTCGTTAAAAGCGTTTTAAAACGGCATGTTCCCTCGGGGATTGTATCCGAAAATGTTCCACAGCTGTTATAATTGCAATTAGCACACAAGCAATACGACATATATCGGGGTCCCGTGGGGGTAATTAACAAGACATAAACGGCAGGTGAACAGGGTAGATAGACGATAGTTATCCACGTGATATAGGTGACAACGCCCGTGTTGAAGTACAGGATCCTTTGGTTACCCCACCTTTAAAGTTCCAAGAGAGTTTATCCTGGTATTTACTTTGTTTACCATGTTCATTTACCACTAAACTTAATAAAGATGTACACATACATAATTTCTAGCGTGAAAACAGTACATGCATACAATGAAAGTGATATATGATACTCAAAGTATACTGATCTTGCTAAACTTCACAACACGCTACGTGTTTACAATTACATTATGTAATTATCAAACCATGGACAAGCATTATGCAGCCAAAATTCAAAACCATGAATGATACCGACATTAAAGACTCGATATTGGATATAGTACAATTTAATATGTAGTTCAAGGTTTTCGTATAAATTGCCATATCACTGTAAAAGGCGTGGTCGAGTGAATCTGGAATGCGACATGAATCACGTATTGAGGGCGTTGATGGATGATTCAATTACGTACAGTATGTTCTGTACACACACACACACACACACACACACTCTCTCTCTCTCTCTCTCTCTCTCTTTCTCTCTCTCTCTCTCTCTCTCTCTCTCTCTCTCTCTCTCCGCAGGTACTAAATGACAGGTGTATCAGAAATATTTACAAATCACACTGTCTACATATCCTCAACAAAATGTGGGTCCACAATACAGGTGCGTTTTGGCTCATTAAAAGGACTGGAGGGAAGAAAACCAATTTGATTTGAAACAATCATTAAGGGGCGTGGTGGGATGCATAACTCATACAAATCGAAAGAGGAAACGGATTGTGACTTGTATTACGGTTGAACATTGGTAGCTCTCTCTCTCATATATACACACACAACAAATAAATAGGATATAGTTTACAATGTTACGGCACAGCTAGCATTTATATCCAGGTCAACTAAAAATAAGCAAACATATACTGTTTTGTTTTGGTTTTTAAAAAAAATATATTTCATGCACATCTGCGAAGTAACTTTATGCAGCATCGATAGATGTAAAACTAACCTCGCTACAGACTGTAATCAAATTTATAACTTACCTGCAGATTCTCAATGAACCTCTTGTTTTCACTTATTGCAAATAAATGTTACACTAGATAAAAACTTCCCTGTTTTGTCGGATCAATGGACTAGCATAGCCTATCATTCATAAGAAACGCACAATCTTTTGCTACTCGTAGATGGGCGTGGTCTCAATTCTCGCCGACGCAAACATCAACGTGCGGGGGAAGATTTTCACTTATCAGTGCATAATTCGGAGATGAGTAAGACCATACCTTTCAAACTTTAAATCCTGTCCATGGAACTAACTTGCGTATCCGTGCGAGTAGCGAGGGCGTCAGGCTGCGAGTGAGACGGTCTACATATATAAGGTGACAGTCTGTTTGATCAACAGATCAATCATGCCTTGGGGATGCATAAAATAATTCCATTTTATGACAAAACAGCGTGATGCTACTTCCAAGTATACAGTTATTTTACTGGAGGTGTTATGAACTGGACAAACTAATTCATATGTTGTGGGTAAAATAAACTGGATCATTTCAAGTATGTTAATTGCCACTTTATTTCATATTCGTTTGTTAAATCGATGCACGGAGTTTCTTTGGAAACACATTGTAAATCAATCAAAAGCAACTGGGGCATGGATCATGATCATTCCACCCCACCCCAACTTATCACCTTCATTTTTTTTCTGGTGTGAGATAGACGCACTTTTTTTTCTACACTTATATTTTGTAAATACTCATTAAAGATCATCCAAATATGTTATTTTACGTCTCCGTCACGTAGTAGTAAAATTACGTTATCAGTGATTATTACTAATATGTGACAGAGACGAAAAATAACTTATCTGGGTGATCTTTAACGGATATTTACAAAATATAAGTTTAGTAAAAAAAAAAAAAAAAAAAAAAAAAAAAATAAATGTGTCTGTCCCAGACCAGAAAAAAAATTAAGTTGAAAAGATGAGGTGGGGGTGGAATGAGATCATAATCCATGCCCGAAGTGCCTGCGTAATCAATTACTTTTTCTGAATTTCAGACTTTTTGCCATATAAATGGACATGCATTTTCTTCTAACTAGTATATGCACTGAAATGATTATTTATATATTTGGCTTTTTTTTTTATAAGAAAGTTTCCCAGTTTACTTTCGAAAAGTCGGTCTCTTTCCGGGTTCATTGTATCTGGGTAAGTCCTCCACCAATGAAAAAAAAAACTTGGTCGTTACCAGATAACTGAAAAATTGTTGAGTGTGGCGGAAAACAACAAACAATCTTTCTTTCTTTCTTACCTGTTATAAACATTCTTTTGATACATGCCATTATGTACAATAATTCTAAGTTTGTTTTAATGGTTAAGGACATTTTTGTTTGTTTGGCTACACTTAACACTTGGTATATAACTCTAGAGCACACACGGGGAAAAAAAGTTAGAAACTTTCCAACGTTGGAGTGAATTACATGTCAACGTTAGCTTTGCTGTCACTGAGCATTCCAATCCCAGGAAAGTGCGCGGCTTTTGTAATTAAGTATACCGATCCAAGACACGTGTCTCTTAATTACAAGTACTACACGTTTCACACAATTCTTCATATCAAAATGTGAAGTATTCTGTTTGATTGGTGAACTCCCTGGTTAATGATTCATGATAGAGATCTGTAGCATGCTGAATAGGTATAGTGTTTAGCTCTGAGACAAAGGCTCAAGTGAGCTTTTCTGATCACAGTTTTTCCGGCCGTCAGTCCGCATTTGTATTACATGTATTTATTACCAAGAGCCAGAGGTTTAACGTATGTACAATGAATAATATCATGGATATAAACAAAGTTTTACATAAAATAAATACAATGTAGGCTTAGTAAATGGACACAATTCATTTGATTACATGTATGAATAATATATGCTTAAGATATAGTATTATGATATGCAATATATTATGAAAATAATATACAGTAACTGAGGATAACCTCAGTATTATGTAAACGTATTATGTAAGTATTTCTGTTCGTATTCTTGAACATTTATATAAGTATTTTCCCAATTTACATAACCCAGTGACATTTTCTGTTGATAACAATTGAATTAATTTGTAAACAGAAGGTTTTTCATAATAATATTTCTTGATATACATTTTTCTGGTATTATCGTAACATGGACAAACCAACGAAAAGTGAAATTCACCTACAATTTCCGATTTTGTACACATTCTACATATTCTTTCACTTTTAGTAACATTATAATATATACCTTGTTCAACCTCTAACTTATGAGATGACATTCGATATTTACTGATATATTCTACATAAATATATGGAATTGCTTTGGTTAAATACAGCATTCACATATTGGTATAAATTACATTTTGGCTATTTTTTGTTTTTAAAAAATCCATTCATTTCTTGTATAAATAAATCATTCAGCCTTTGCTGTACTTGTAATAGAAAAAGTTCTTTTATATTTCGTTTATATCCGTGGCCCAGTGGTTAGAACATCGCGTTCAAAATCACAAGGCCTCTCGCCTCTAGTCGGCGCGGGTTCGAATCTCGCTCGCTCCGATATATGCGGAAGGTCGGTGGTCTCTTCCCGAGTGCATTGTATCTGGGTTCTCTCCTCCACCAATAAAAACTGGACGCCACCAGATAACTGAAAAATTGTTGAGTGTGGCGGAAAACAACAATCAATCAATCAATCAATACTTTTTGGGAATCCCATATATTTCCAAATCCTAAAGAGTTTATCAAATTGTTTACATCTAACAACCAACATTTAATTTTTTGGGAATTACATACTTCTAATATTTCTTGGTATATGTTGTTTAAAGTGCAGATATCTGATTTTTTCAATTTCAACCAATATTTAATCATTCTATATTTTCTATTCAAGATCAAAGGAGTGTCCCCTAATTCCGAGTACACCATCATGGAAACAGTACTTTTCTTGACTGTTAATACCTTTTTTTTTTCTTTTTTTCTTTTTTTTTACAAAAATCTAAGTGAATACTCTCAAGTTCATGTGCTGGGCATAAACCCCATACTTCACAACCATAGTTTGCTATACTGCTAACATAAGTATCGAACAATGACAACTTTGTACTATCATTTAAGAGCAACGTTTTCATTTTACTTAACAAACAACTTAAGCGTTTTTTACACTGTGATGCTAAAACACTTTATGTTTTATTAAATTTACTATTGATTCAAAGTAACACCTAAATAATTAAAATTATCTACAATGTCAATAATTTAACCATCACATTTCCAACAATAATTCCGCTTTAATTTACCGCTTTTTCTGAATACTACAATTTTAGTCTTGTCTACGTTATATTCCACTTCGTTGTATATTGATACAGACAATGGAGCATATCTTGTAAACCTTGTTCTGTCTGAGAATAAAACAGTGCCATCGGCGTACATGATAAAAAATAAAACTATCTCTCTTATTTCTATAGGTATGCACATACTTTTAATGAATTCCATTTTCAAAGTCATTTACGTATAAGAAAAATAACAATGGGGAGAGTGATTCCCCTGCATCAAACCCTCTTGGCACTTGAAAAAGTCTGACAATAGGTTTTTGTGTCTTACACATGTTTTTATATTGGAATACATTGACTTTATAAAATTTAACATTTGACAATCATTTCCATATTTCGATAATTTAAAAAATAACAATTTTCTATTATCTTGTCAAAAGGTTTTTGATAATCCACATAACAACAAAACAGTTTTTTAACCTTTTGCAAGTGTTCGTCTTACTAACCAATGTAGCATCATTTGTACTATATCCAGTTTTAAAACCATACTGGGCATCTGTAAACTTTTAATATTTTCGACCTTCCCCCCACAACCGCTGGGCCAATTTCAATCAAACTTGTAATAAAGCTTCCTAAGGTGTCAAGTTTGTTCAAATGAAGGAACTTGCCTCCTTGCGTCTTCACAAGTCAAGGGTTATCGATTCGTTGTCTCGTACTAATCCTTGACAAATGTTATGATCAAAAAGTTTGGTCCGTGATGTGTTCTCTGACTGGTTCCACAAAGAGAGCGTGGAACCAACCGGAATCTACTTCTATTTATAACAACGCAAAGCGAGAGATTGAAATGAAAACACATGCATTTATACATGCAGTTGTGGCTATTTCAGTCGTTTATAATTAGTACTCAAAAAGATTAAACGTCTTCAGCAAGACGGTTTTAAAACTTGATCTACCATCTATAAACGTATTAGCAGCGCATGCATTACAGTGGCACGTGTTTATCAACACAGCAGTACGTTATTGCTTTCCCATCTCCTTATTCATGTAAGGTATTGTTATTTGTATCCATGTACGACAACACAAGTTTGCAGAGCAGCTATTTATAAATAATATTAATATAATATTTATATTGTAATTTGTAAAACATTTACAAAGCTGAACTTTTACCCGTTAGCTTGATGTAAAACAAACCGAACCGAAATGAAAGATGCTGCGATTTCAATGGATGTGTTATTTATTGCGGATTACGTTATGAGCTTGACCTTTTATAGTGACATTCGTCAAGGTAATGAAGCAATAACCCTTGACTTGTGAAGATCCCCCCCCCCCCTTGAAAGGGGAAGAATGTTTTTTAAAATGCACAAATAGGGTGGGGTCATTTAAAAATTTATTACTGGGCCAGAAAAGTTGAAATTTACATGAAAGCTTCCTAATATAGTGTAGATTCAACTTTATTCAAATCATGGCACCGGGGGTAAGGTGGGGTCACAATAGGGGAACAAAGTTTACATGCTGATATATAGGGAAAATCTTGAAAAATCTTTCCAAGAACCACTTTGCCAGAATATTGGAAATTTATATGAAAACTTCTTGATGTAGAATAGATATAAGTTTGTTAAAATCATGGTCCCCGGGGGAAGGTTGGGGGTCAGAATAGGGATAAAAGTTTAACATGAGAATTTATTAGAAAATCTTTCAAAACTCTTCTCAAGAACCACTGGGCCAGAAAAGTTGAAATATAAACTACAAGGTTCCCGATATAGAGTAAATTCATATTTGTACAAATCATTGTTCCCATGGGTAGGGTGAGGCCACAATAGGGGATCAAAGTTTCATATGCTGATATATAGGTAAAAATCTTCTCAAGAACCACTAGGCCATAAAATTGAAATTTATGTGAAAACTTCCTGACACAGAGTAGATTTAAGTTTGTTAAAATCTCTTTTGATTCTCGGAGGGAGGAGTAGGCCATAATAGGGGATCAAATGTTCTTATGCTGACATACAGGAAAAATCGTTAAAATATCTCTTGAAGTATTTAAACTAGGGCTTCCATATTGTGTATATATAGACCTTTTGTGTGATGCAACGGTGTGTGATCTTGACCTAAGTTTGACCTACTTTTAATAAACATCTGACCTATTCAACATGTCCCGAACAATTTAAGGCAGATTTTTAAAAATATTTATTATTTGTTGTTTTCCGCCACACTCAACAATTTTTCAGTTATCTGGTGGCGTTCAGTTTTTATTGGTGGAGGAGAGAATCCAGATACAATATACTTGGGAAGAGACCACCGACCTTCCGAAAGCAAACTGGCAAACTTTCTCAAATATATCGGCGCGAGCGGGATTCGAAGCCGCGCCAACTAGAGGTGAGAGGCCTTGTGATTTTCAGCGCAATGCTTTAACCACTCGGCCACGGAGGCCTCTAATCTACTTGTAAGTAAGCTAGAGAAAACTAAGAGAAGTCATCCAAGCGTTACCTGAAACAGTACAACAGGACTATAAGAATAGAGATATCAAAAGGTAAGAAAGTGTTTGTGCTTTTACCTACGGACAGTAATAAATTGCAGATGCAATGGGAAGGTCCTTTTGAAATAGTGGAGAAATTAGTCAAAATTGACTACCGATTAGACATGAATGGCAAAATCAAACCATTTCATGCAAATATGCTGAGGCTTTACTTTGACAGAATGAATGTGGATATTCAAGAAGACGATGTAGTTGAAGACAGTGATCTCTTCATACACTATAGAAAACCCCAGTGATATTACAGTAAGTGATAAATGGCAGTTGATGAATGTGAAACCATTGCTTGAAAAGTTCAGTAATACACTGAGAGATATCCCTAGATGTACAGTTGTATTATATTAGATGAGCATGATATCAAATTGACGAGTGACCAACCTGTGCGATCCAAACCATATCTTTTATCTTTTTTCCTCACGTGATATTGTATGTGATGAAGTTATAAGCATACGTTCGGGGGTGATTGAACAATTAAACAGTCCATATTGTTCACCAATAGTATTGTGAAAAAGAAAGATGGGTCAAACAGACTTTGTATCGGCGTTCGAGCTATCAATTAAAATACTGTATTTATCGTATAGACAATTCCAAATGCTGATGTAGTTTTTGTACAATTAGCAGGTTGTAAATAAATTTCCAAATTCGACTTGTGCAAAGGCTATTGGCAGCTTCCGTTTGCAGAATCGGCGAGGCAAACAACGGTGTTCCAAACACCACTTATGCTGTTCCAATTTGAAGTGATGCCGTTAGATTTGGTAATTGCTTCGACAAGTTGTACCCGTCTAACGAGAAAGTTATTACACGAGATGCAATCCATTGACAATTTGATTGATGATATGATCATTTATACTAGAACTTTTCAAAGTATTTGATTGTAAATAGAAAACTTTTTCAAAAATTGCAAAACAGCTAACTTGACAGTAAAGCTGAGCAAACTGGTTTCAGCAGCACAGAGTATGTAGGGTTCATCGCTGAAGAGGAACCGAGACCACTTCCAGACCAAGTTGCAGCTATTCAGGATTGTTCAAGACCGTCAACGAAGAAACAAGTAAGATCTTTCCTTGATTTGATTGGTTTTTATTCTTTTCGATTTTTCAGCGATAACTTCACTATTATGGGATCCAACGAAAAAGGGACAACCAAACAAGGTGGTATGGGGAGAGATCCAGCAGAATGCTTTCATTATGTTGAAATCTGCGCTATTGGGGATGCCAGTACTGAAATTGCCCAACATCAACCTGCAGTTTATATTGCAGACAGACGCATCAGACCTTGGTATAGGAGCAGTTCTTCTCCAATACGAGGATGGTTTTCAGAAACCCGCCGCTTACGCCAACAAGAAACTCATACCTCAGCAAGCAAAGTAGTCCACAGTAGAAAAAAAAATGTTTTGCTATTATTTGGACATTCCAAATATTTATGTTGCAAGGAATTCTTGTTAGGGACAATCATCTACTTGTTTATTAATCTCAGTCTAAAGTGTCCAATACATGGTTAATGAGATGGGCTTTACTTTTGCAGCCCTATTTTATAAATATCGTATCGTGTTGATTAAAGGATCAGAACGTCGCTGTTGATTTCCTTAGTAGGTCGTGAGTTTTGTGTATTTAGTTTCCATTTGCTGTTGTTCCATATTTGTACATATTTTTCTTTAGATGATTGTGATTTTGCACATGTTCGTTGAACATTCTTAGGTTGAAAAGATGTCACAATCATTTTTGAGTTCATTTTGCTTTGATGCATTGACCCGTGTTGACCCTCATTTTTATTGTCCTGTGAGGTGCCTCACTTTCGTGGTCATAATTGGATTGTTTTGAATGGTCAGTTAGTATATAAAGCGATGTCCAGTCTTACTCGGGAAGCGTACGTTTTTCCTGTATCCGGTGTTTCACAGTAATGCTATGAAAGGGAAGATTAGATTTTGGTAATAACTGCATAGTTTTGTAAAATTGTACTTAATAAACTTGCTTTGTTTCATACCAGTTAAAGATACTGCACTGTAGTAGTTAGTGTGTTCCAATTGTATACGGTAGTTTTTGCCATGTGCACATGAAGTTAATTTTAGTGTCTTAAATACTTTTAATGTTGTTACATTAACTTGCTTTGCTCTGTGGAACGGCGTAAAACACTTAGGCTTTAGTATAGTCAATGTTTGTTCGTTTATATACTCATGGATTGTACGTCAGCCCAGATGTATGTTCGCATTATTACATTTCAACAAATTTGCTGAATGTTTCCCTATGAAAAGGTGACGATAACGAACAATGATCAATCTCATAACTCCTTCAAGGACTTGGATTGGTTGATTGTATATTGTTTAATGTCCCGCGTGAGAATTTTTCACTCATATGGAGACGCCACTATTGCCGGTAAAGGGCTGCAAAATTTAGGCCTATGCACGGCGTTTAAGGCCTTTGAGCAGGGAGGGATCTTTATCGTGCCAAACTTGCTGTGACATGGGGCCTCGATTTTCGCGGTTTCATCCCATTTCATTGCCTCTTACGACAAACAAGGGGTACTAAGGACCTGTTCTAACCCGGATCCCCAGGAATGAGTTGGGTAAACACGGACCCCTGGATATACCAGAGGTGGACACAGGTGCCTAGAAGGAGTAAACATCTCCTGTCAACCGGTCACATCCGCCGAGAACCCTATATCTTGATCAGGTGAACGGAGTAATCCGTAGTGAAAATCAGTGTGTAAAGAACGGTCTAACAATTTGCAAGAAACACGTCAGACAGCATTTGACCCAATGATAGAATGTATTGGCGAAGTAGATCGTTATAGCGACCATGTAAAGCTAAACTTGGAAACAGCGAAAAAACCTACATGCACAAGGAAACCAATACAAAACGAAATAATAGAAAATGTTAAACTTACTCTGACTCTGAAGTTTCAAAAGAGAGCTGCTAACCTCATTGATCATTATGTTGTAAAGAAGAATTTCAGAAATTCGCAAGGAGTTTAACACATACTTTAAAGTCTGTTTTGCCGAAGCCACTCAGATTACAAATATACTCGAAATAGAGATCAAACCTCCAAGACACTTGTCGAAAGCAAAGGTGCTGTCCAAACATTGAGAACACAGAACCAAAGGAATATTAGAAGTACGCACTGGTTATTCTTTATAACCAGAATAGAAATCCCGTTTTTCTTAAGAAAAACCAGTATGTGTTTATTATTGCCTTCAAACGTTATTGAAAAAGTGATAATGAAGTTTCTGAACTTTCTAACATTCATGGTTTTGGGAAAATGATCTTCACTTGGTAAAAAAAAATCAGAACGTAAAGAGGCTGTTGCAAGACAATGAATGAGGAGCAACGTGATAAGTTTCCCTTTACAACCATGTCAAAAGCGATATATTTCAAACCTAAAAATTATCATCCACTTTGGATGTGTGCAACGAATTACAACCTGTGAAGTTCGTAGATCTTTCTCCGAACGTCACAAAATCAAAAACTAAATGCATAGTAAAGCATAAAGAGACATTGACTGATTTTGCCGCTTTATGTATTTGAAATCAATATTGTACAAAAATTCATCCAAATGAGAAACAGAAAGCTTTGTCATCGATTATTAATGAAAGTGTATATATACACTATTGTAGAAAAATACATGAAACCAAAGACAGAAAAAATTAACACACCTATAAAATAAGGTTCTAAATTTGGAGAGCTCCTCGTGGCTAGAATCGGAAACATTTTAGCGGCTTACACATCTTCGCTAGTCAAGGGTTGCACATACATTACCCAGATTACCTTGTTTTTGTATAACGAGATGAAAAATAGAGAGATCCTTACTGAGTATATTCAAATGACACTCCCTCCTATCACAATTGAGACACAATGAGGTATATACTTTAAAGATCTAAGGAACACAAAAGCTGAAATTTATCAAATATGAAAGGTCGTGGTCATTGAAGAGGAAATTCCAATTTTCGGAGCCTCTCTTAGGGCAATATGTACGCTCGGACAATGACGCTGATACTTGTTACCAAGTTTGTCAATAATCACTGTCTTAATTAACTGGGTTTACGTCCTGATAATTAACCAGCAGTACCATGATTACGTAAGGGTTAATGTACGAGTAGCGCTCCATTCCTTAAAAGTAATTGTACATTGACCCGTTTAAAATCCACATTTGCTAGGGAAACTTTTTAAAAGTTTCTTTATAGTAGATACATGTTATCAATAATTAAATGTTATTTACCTTTTTCTTCAATATAAGGTATAAGACTATGTTAAGATACTGTTTTTAATCTTTTTCATTAAAACCAACTCCTGAAGTGGTTCAGTTAGGAGGATGTACCAGTACACAGCACTCGTTATATCCATATATGTTGAACAAGAAAGCAACTTAACGCAAGCGTGAACCAGTCTCTTTAATTAAGATGTCTTTTAGTCAGCGAAATTAGTTAGTAGAGACAATTTTACGGAGAAGGTATACAACTTTACAAGTCATTTTACTTAGAGTAATACACGAGTACATGAACTGCGACATTTTACGCCAACATGCTGCGCTTCATGCAGAGTATTCTGGCGTGAAGTCTGCCGTTCATACCCTCAGTTGTTTCGGGTTCAGTTATTTCATTTCTATCACTATTCGCTCATGAAATACAAAAAGGGTGTGTAGTGTTTTGTGGATTCAAGACTATTTTTGCGGATTCACACAGTTAGTAAATTAAGTTGTCCTGAACTGATAAGGGGACTTGAATCTTTTGTTTTCATTCTCAGTGATATACATGAAATACTCAATTGTTAATAACTGTTTTACCGTAATAGGATTAAATCATTCAAAACACCGGTACCGGCTACTACAGCTTACCAAATGACTCCTGATCGATCATCTTTAGATCGGATTTGATGTGATTACTTATGTATAAGTCCATGTTACTCCATTCTGTGATAGTTCTAAGTCACCTTTTCTTTCCAGCTAGATTACACAATCTAGTCGAAATTTAGAAATTTCCAATCTAATTTTGGTCCGATGTTAGACAAATCAGATGTTACATTCACCTCGAAGGAACGTTTAGTGAACATATGAGGATTGTTCGATATGTAATGTGTATTGTTTGATTGTTTGTTTTACGATCCGTCGAGAATTTTTCACTCATTTTGAGACGTCACTAGCTGTAGGTGAAGTACCACAAATTTAGACCTATGCTTAGCGCTCCGGGCCGTAGCAGTGAGGGTTCTTTAACGTGCCAACGCTTACCGTGACACGGGACCTCCGTTTTTAAGGTCATATCCGAAAGACTTCTAAATGCCGAGCGTTTGGCGAAGGAGCAATCACTACCTAGTTTTCGTTTTAGGTTTGACGCGGCCATAGCACAAACGGGGCTCGAACTCACGACCTCCCAGTTACGAAGCGAACGCTCTAACCACTGAGCTACCGCGACCGGTGTATTGTACGATATCTCAAAAGTATTCGAATTAAATAGTGAAATGAACATTACACCCCTTCAAAGCATTCTCGACGGTTTGAAAAAAATAATTTCATTCTCTGAATCCATTTCTGAAATACGTCACGGTACGCTGATTTAGGTAGACCTCTGAGAAACTACTAATAGCTGAGCCAAGGGCTTGTCGGGTCTTGTAACGACGACCAGATAAGAACTTTTAAGGTTTAGAAAAAGGCAAAAGTCGTATATGGCCAGATCTGGAGAGTTTTGTGGGTGTGGCAAGACCTTCTCCGACTTAAAAAAAATGCTTCACAAGATCAGATGTATGTGATGGAGCATTATCATGAAATTAGACGGACATTACTAAATCTTGTAACTGCCATCACTTTCAATTATTTTCCTGACTTTTGAGACATTTGCCTTGCCTTGTAACAGTCACAGGTCTGCCAGATTTTGCTGCATCTTTGACGGACTCTGTGCCAGTCAGAATGTTCTTTCTCCACCTACAAACTGTGTCATAAGATACCTCATCAGACCCATAAATTTCCACCAATTCAGTAAAAATCTCCATTACCGAATGACCGAGTTTTGAGCGAACTTTTATATAAGCTCTAATTTCTTCAATATTCCCAACCCGTTTCCCAACCATTTTTACAACAATGGTCAACAACTGGTTCTATTGAAATGATTATAAGTTTCAAATTATGTGGAACTGAAGGTCCGTGTTTATACCATTGGAAAGGTATTGAATAGAGCTATTCAAGAGTATCATCACCCACGAAATCGTGCAAAGCGTTATCACGCTGTGGTTACAAATCGAACAGCCCTCGTATAACGTTAATGGATCTCAATCGGACAGCTCGGAATATTTCAATCATTTTTGATCGAATAATTCTGTGCTTGCTTTGAGATTGGTTGACATCAATCAACCTAGGAAAAATAGAACGTTATTTTCATCTGCAGGGACTTACTGGTACGTACTTTTGAATTATAACATTTGATTTCTCTACATCGGGCAAAAATTCAATTGGGAATTTCCAAATTGATATAATAGATTATTATTTTTAGGTCACTGAATGAAAACTCCATTCACTTTCGACTATCTTGTACTATAATTGTACATGTAAAAAATGTTACTTCTGTCACGGACTAGTCTCGTTCAACCAGGCACTCGACTGTGTCCCGTGAACTCTTGGTACGTGGAGCGTCAAGGCTCATTCTTTTCCGTCAAGATGAGAACAAACCTTGGATATAACGATTTTCATGGTGAAAATATGAATTGCCTCCGGTATATACAGACAACGCGGCACTAATGCAACAGACACAAATATCTATTTGCTATAATTTTTATTCGTCTTTTTAGTATCAAATATTTCAAAGTGGTCTGTTTTATATAAGTACACACATTGTTAGAGGAATGAAACGTTTTATTCGAGAAATGCTGCTTCAATTTTTCAACGTAAACAAAAGACTTTCGAAAACTGATCGGCCAAGTAAAGACGGACTATCAAATATTCGAAATTATGAGATGATGAATTATTTGAGGCGAATCATCGGAGTATTGTATCTGACTGGCTAAGAAGAACACGCCTCCATATTGACTGAAATGATACGAATTAACTGAATTCATCTCTTAAACTCGGAGATTTTAGGTCAAATGTTGCACAAGTTTAGTTAACAGGAATTATGTTGTGTGTGGCTGCTGACAGGGAATGGAAAAACTGTTCTGTACACAACTTTCCCAGTGGGAAACCATTTGATGAAAATAGGCTACAGAACTGATCAAGATTCATTTTCTGTTATCGTCATATCTTCTTTAGTGTCGTTAATATACTAAATATTGAGGCATTGCCACCATACAATACCTCTGATTTGAATACACATTTATTTCGAAGGATCCCAAACTACGCCTCCTAGTGGTCACATCTTATCGTCTTGTTCGTTGGAGTTTATAGAAACAGCCGAGCGTCTGAATGCTTTAAAGCTACCCCTGAAGTACATACATACATCTCTTTCTCGAGCTCAGTGAATATTGCATTTCTTTGGTAGCTAACGAACCATATTGAGCTAAATATATGTCAGTAATTGTATATTATATTTCAAAGGAAATAATATTAACAATTATTGGGGCAATGAAATTAAACCTGAATTTATACCTAGGTTTGGGAAAAGGGCAAATTCGCTGTTTCAGTATGCAATCGCATTAACAACAGTATAACTTTCACTATATTTACTTGAGTTATAAGATATCTATGTACGTTAAAGCATTATCCATCAAAGTCAGTTGAACATGTCTATATTTCCTGATCAGTAATTTGGATCATGTCGATCTGTTACGCGTTTCAATAGACATTTACAATATAGTTTTCTTAATACGAGATATCGGAAGTAAGAAAATTGGAACTCTTCAGAAAAAGAAGTTACGAAAATTATGCTTCACTTGGGCAACTCATGAAGTGATGGCTAAAGTAGATTCATTTCTTATACAAAACTATCTGTCCGATTTAAAGATTATTTTTCAGAACTGTAGCAAACGAATAATCTTAGTACCAAATACAAAGCTATTAGATTAAATTTCTGATGTTTGGTTGCGAAAGGCGATTCAATAATAACTCGCTGCATCGAGGTATATTTCCTTTGCTGTAATGGATGTTAATATTTACTCTGTTAGATTTTCTTGAGCTATTTTTAAATGCAAACATCACATGGTAGTGAAAATGCAAGATGAACCCATGAATTGAACTCGCGTACTTAAGGATATCCCCTCCTCGATTTTGAGCAGAACTAATTATCTTGTTAACTAAGAATTTTCAGACAAATATGAAAGCATCCGTTTGCACCTCCCCTTTCCACAGCCGAAAACAACACTTTGTGCCTGAGCTCATTACATCTGATACATGTAGTGTGCTTATTCATTGAAAAGTTGTCCAAGTTAACGCAAAAAAAGAGAGATCTCGTTGGTCATACTAAACATTAAAACCACAACGGAATCGAAGACGAAATAGTAGTTCTGATATTCCGTAGTCATTGAAAAACAAGACAGTTTTAGACGTTTAAATTGAATATTATGGGGACGCGCTTGTGCATTAATGCCATGACAATCAATTACACATCTTTATATGTACTTATATTGTGATTTCTAGTCCATTTCATTATAAAACAATTCAATTATTGAAATTTAAGTATTATCCAATCAAAATTTATGTACTTGCGCGTGTTCGTAAGTGATTTCAACCACACAGATCGGTAGATAGTCCTAATTCGTAACCTAAATTTCAACACATTTCATTGAAAACTAAAATTACTAGAAAATACACTGCACGTACATTCTTGCTCAAGTGAATTTGATTTGGCATTTTTTCTTTACGTTATTCATCAGGCATTCATTTCATAAGCGTATATCATAATTTTTATTTTATTGTATTTTATCAGATAGTTATTATCATTTGAGTACCATACAATTGAAAGAAAATCAATTCAAGAATAGAAATGCCGGGTTGCTTTAAAATACTACGATGGAGACAGTAGTATCACTCATTTGTTACCATGTTGAATTTTGAGGAATATCTACTGGGAAACCTGTGAGAAGTGTTGAATACACAAAGTAGGTACCATCTATTCACAGTATACAGAGAAAATGACAAAGTTCAACTATTTGCAATTTTTCTTTTAAAATGTTTGTGCAAATTCAGAAAGTTATTTGTACATCATCAATGTGTCTATAACAACTGCACAAGGTCTGAAGGATGCCAAGTCAAAGCTGTAAGACGAGTTGTTTACACAAAGTAGGTACCGTCTATTTAAAAGATGTTAAAAATAACGAAATCCAACAGCATGTAATTTTTCTCTCTCGAAAAACTGTGGGAGCACTTCCAAAAAGTTGCATGCACATCTTCAATGTGTCCATAATAACAGTTTAACGTTTGGAGAATGTCAGCCTAAAGGTGTGAGGAGAGTTGATTACCTAAAGTAGGTACCATCTATTCCAAAGTTGCTGAAAAAATAACAAAGTTCAACAACATGTAAAAATCTCCGACCACTTCCAATAAGTCATATGCAAATTGTTAATGTGTCCATAATAAATGTGCAAAGTTTGGGGAATGTGAGACTAGAGGTGAGTGAGTTGATTAAACAATACCCACTCCCGACCGGCATTCACCATACTATAAGCTAGATGCACGTTGTACAACCCGACCAAAAATTGCTTTCTGCAAAATAAACAAACTGCATATCGTTATTAGACTTACACTCCTCTGAAAAATCTGAGATCCATTAAAATGAAAGGAAACCCTTTCAGCACAAGTGTTATGTGTTCAACAAAGAAGAAACAAGCTTGCACTAGCTGCACTATTCTTATTTTCCACGTATGAAACATGTCAGGCCAACTGCAAATTAGAAGTTTCAAAAACCTATTATGAAAATTGCAACCCTTTTAAAGCTTTACAAATGATACTTTTACCTAGATGGATTTTAAATGATACTGACTATATTCCCTAGAATACGTGTAATCCTGGAAATTCATATGGCGTGTCAAACGTTAAAATATTTGATCTTTTCCATTTGTGTTGTATAATTTTCCATTTACATTGTATAATTTTCCATTTGTATTCTGCATTTTTCATTTGTGTTGTATAAATTTTCATTTGCATTGAATATTGTTTTCATTTATATTCTATATTTTCCATTTGCACTGTAATTTTTCATTTGTATGTTATATTTTTCATTCATATTGTTTAGTTGTTTATTTGGTTTTTTCCCATTTGTAGTCTATATTTCCCATTTGTATTATATAATGTTTTATTCGTATTCTATATTTTCCATTTGTATTATATAATTTTTCTGAATTTCGAGTTCACCACTTTTATTCTCTATCCTTAACTATCTTTACATACCAAATTTTGTTGAAATCAAAATGAGAAATGGTCAATGGTCATTGTGTAAATGTTGGCAATGTTGATAATTTCGAGTTTATCATTTTATGCGCCATCCTCAACTATCCCTACTTCCCAAATTTTGTTTTAGAAAAGTTTCGGTGGCCATTTTGAAGCTTTCCGCCATTTTGAAATTTGCGAGTTCACCATTTTATTCTCATCTTCAAGTATCATTATTTACCAACTTTTGTTGACGTTGGACAACTTTGAAAGACTGATGCATTGAGCAGGATTCACATATAAAGCAAAGTATCTTTATTCCCAACAGCATGTGAAATGCTTGAATGCATTTCAAAGCATTTTCAGTATCTCTTGTAAAAAAAAAATGTTTGACAGGGGTTCCCCTATATACACTGTATTGAGATTTTATTCAGATATCTGACGCGTTTTGGGCGGCCATTTTGAAAATTGCAAGCCCAGCATTTTATTCACCATCCTTAATTACCCCTATAAACCAATCACGTGGGAATCCAGGTTAGGATAGGTCCTAAATACCCCTTGCTTGCAAATGGCGACGAAATGGTTCAGTCCTTCAGATGAGACCACAAGAACAGAGGTCTCGTGTCACAGCAGGTGTGACACGATAAAGATCTCTCACTTCTCAAAGGTCATAAGCGCCAAGCATATGCCTAAATTTTGCAGCCTTTCATCAGCAATGGTGACATCTCCATATGAGTGAAAAATTCTCGAGCGGGACGTTAACAATATACAACCAACCTACAAACCAAATTTTGTTGAGATCGGACAATTTTGAAAAATTGACGCGTTTCGGTGGTCATTTTCAACATATCGGAATTTGAACATTTCCAGTTCACCACATTATTTTATTCCCCATCCTCAAATACCCCTTCAACCCAATTTTGTTGAGATTGACAACATTAGAAAATTTATGCATTTCGGTATCTATTTTTTTTTTTATTTTCGCCATTTTGAAAACTTTTTGAAACTATTTTACTTACGCTTCTCAACTACCTCTACATATTAAATTTTGTTGAGATCGGAAAACGCTGGAAATTTGACGCATTTGGCGGCAATTTTATTGATTGATTGATTGATTATTTATTGCTTTTCGCCACACTCAACAATTTTTCAGTTATCTGGTGGCGTCCAGTTTTTGTTGGTGGAGAAGAGAACCCAGATACAATGTACCTGGGAAGAGACCACCGACCTTCCGCAAGTAAACTGGCAAACTTGCTCACATAACGCCGCGGCCGAGATTCGAACGCGCGCCGACAGAGGTGAGAGGCTTTGTGATTTTGAGCCCGATGCTCTAACCACTCGGCCACGGAGGCCCCCGCGGCAATTTTAAAAATTGCGAATATTTTGAATACTTAAAAATTAAGTTCCTCATTTTATTTGTCATCCTCACTCTACTCCTATATGTCAAAATTTGTAGAGATTGGATTACATTGAAAAATAGCGTCAATATTCAGCGGCTATTTTAAAAATGTTCTCCATCTTGAAAATTTTACTATTTCATTCGCCATCCTCAACCCCTACATATAAAATTTCGTTGCTTGTATATTGTTTTATGTTCTGCTTGAGAGTTTTTCACTCATATGGAGATGTCACCATTGCCGGTGAAGGGCTGCAAAATTTAGGTCTATGCTCGTCGCTTATGACCTTTGAGCAAGGCGAGATCTTTATCGTTCCACATCTACTGTGACACGGGGCCTCGGCTTTTGCGGTCTCATCCAAAGGACCGACCCATTTAGTGGCCTCTTACGACAAGCAAGGGGTACTGAGGACTTATTCTAACCCAGGTCCCCTCGGGGCTGAAATTTTGTTGAGATCGGAGTATGTTGAATATTGTAGTTGTATTCAGCATGCCCGCGCGTCAACAATTTTTAATAAAGTCACGCGTGGTGGGGTCACAATAGGCGTAGGTTACTAATTCATTCTCTCCAACTGAATTGTAGCTCACATCAATTCAATTGTTGGTATCATCAATTTATTTATTTTAAGAGAGCAATAATTCAACTGTACAGAGCATCAATTCAGTAGAATGATTAATGTTATCATCAATTCAATTAATAAGCGCAATAATGAATTGTTGCATACATCAAATGAATTGATGATATCTTTAAATAGATAAGATATATTCAATTACTTGAGTTGATGCTAATTTGGCGCTCCATATTTATTATCTCCTCAACATTTTGTTACAAGCTCAGGGTAGGTTACCATAAATGTTTTGTCCCATGAACCGAATGCAAACGATAAATGACATTTCAGTTATCAATGATCTAAGCCACGACATCATACACATTCATGTGCTGCTATTCGTACTGATTATGTAACAAGAAAAGAGAAAAAACGGATGAATTCTCATTGGTGCCATAACTTACCATGCGCTTACGAAATTGATGAGTGTGCTTACGACCTCATCTAACATGCTAAGTAAAAATTGCACAGCGTTGCGAATGGCTGTTTTGTATGTTACTGATAATTTCCTCGATTTCGCTATCAACTGAACTAATATACTACTCAAAGTTTGATAAGGATCATATTTTTCAGCACTTGTAAAACTTTCAACAAAGGTGAATGACAACCAACACAGAGTGATTTATGTTCAGAAATGTTTACTTCAAGAAATTGTGACAGAAAAATTTGGCAAACATGACATTTCATCGCATACTCCTAAGGTAAAGGGAGAGTACCCTGAAAAGCATGGTAATTTCATGATCACGGAATTGTTTAAACTCTGCACATTCCATTTCACACTGCACAAACAAGTGTCAATAGCGGGTATGGCAGCTTGGCAACGTCGTCTCATGCTTCCAACGAGGTTTTGAATGGACGCAAGAGAGATATTGTTCCATTCTTGGATCAGAACATTTTCAAGTTCCTGGAGGGTGGCTGGTTGTACAGGACGACGTGAAATCGCTACCTGAAGCATATTCCAGACATGCTCGATAAAGTTGAGGTCTGGAGAACGAGCTGGCCAGTCCATACGAACAATTGTCTCACGTTCCAGGTACTCGTCCACCACCCTAGCACGATGTGGACGTGCATTATCGTCCATGAGGATGAAGTCAGGACCAACAGCACCAGCATATGGTCTCACGTACACATCCAGGACTTCATCCCTGTAGCGCACTCCGGTCATCGTGCCTCGCCTTAGGACATGGAGATCAGTTTGTCCAGCTCGACTGATTCTTCCCCAAATCATCAACGACCCACCACCATATCTGTCATGTTCAGCAACATTAGCGTCCTGATATCGTTCTCCTGCCCTTCTCCACACTCGTGCACGACGATCTGTGAAGTCAACACAAAACCTCGACTCGTCTGTGAAAAGTACAGGGGCCCAATCAGCAACCCTCCAATTCACATGAGCCCTGGCCCAATTCAAACGATCTTGTCTGTGTCGCTGAGTAAGAGGGATGCGAATACAGGCTCTCCGGGAACGAAGACCACCTTCATGAAGACGATTACGCACAGTTTGCGTGGAAATGTTAACTCCAGTTGCATTCAGAAGATCATTTCTAAGCGCAGTCGCCGTTGCAAACCGATGACGTCGTGCTGAAATCAAGAGAAAACGGTCATCTTGCTGCGTGGTGGACCTATCTCTGCCGCCTCCATGTCGATGAGAAGCTGAACCATGAGCTTGATACCGGTTCCAAGCTCTGCAAACAACGCTCTGACTGACACCCAATAGCTCTGCAACGTGACGTTGTCTTGCACCATTTTCGAGCATTCCTATGCATCTGGCCAATTCTTCAATAGTCAAACGACGTCTTTGACGTTGTGGAGGCATTTTCATAGAGTAACAGTGACTTAATCGAGGTCAGATGTAAAGACAATGGCCAAATTCAAATCAACGACAAGCACTCGGAAATGTGAATAATGTGGGTACCATGCTTCACATGCTACTTATGATCACTGTAGCATGCATTTCCCTACCTAACCTGTGTTTTGAGGCTCAAGAGGGGTCAGTCCAACACTATGATGAAATTTGCGTGTCTTATCAATTCATATATTGATTTTATAATGTAAGAACTATATGATCCTTATCAAACTTTGAGTAGTATATATGGATCAACACGTGTGATATTTCTTGTCTATATGACAGCAATGTCTAGAATTGTACGATTGTTGAAACTTTTGTCGTGGTGTTTACAGCAATAATAAAAACAACTGTTGGGTTGCTTTATATACCTGGTGGGACTTACTATGACGTAATAGTCAATGTACCAACTTTCGCGGATTTCTTCTAAATGCCTTCGCATTTAGATTTGCACGGATAAGGTATATACGTATATACAGGGATAAGGTTGAAATACTTTTCTAAGTCCTCATAATCACCAAAATATGTAGATATTTATTTTTGTAGGTATAAATACATATGCTCCCACACCAGTACGCTTAAAACGCCAAAGAAACACAGTATATATGTATTACTTGTGTGCAACGTTTTGAATGAAAATTGGGATATTTTATCAATATGCAGTAATAAAGGTTTGAGGGAGGCCTCTTTAAAATTTCAATTTACTATTATAGTAAAACTGTTGATGCTTTGATTTAATTCATGTACAAATGTATACCAAAGCAGTGTATTTTGTTCCCAGTACATAATACGGTATACGCATGTAGTCACTGTGGGTTCTAACAACTGATGGATTTTATTTTCCGTAATTTGATATTGATTCCGTATTTAGAACTGAATAATTTAATGGTGATTAAGATTTGAATATCCGATATACCTAGAAAAGTAAGCCGCACCCCCTATGAGCGTCTCTCGTCAGTGAAGCCGCGATCAATAATGAACAGGTATGCTTACACAATGTCAAGCTATTATGACTGATTAACACGGCACCGTTAACATCACTGCCTTCCTCGGCAATCAGTTGTACTATGTAGATGAGCTGTTGTTGTTTTAATTACAAAAGGATGTTCAAATTGACACCGTATTTACTTTAACATCGTCCAAATATTACGATTGATTAATTTCACTTTATTCCCGACTGCCTGTAAATGTGGCTTGTGCACTTAAGTGATGCAGGGTCTAGAGGCGGATATAGAAATTTCAGAATGGGGTGACACAGTAAAAAGCTGCTTGGGGTTGTCTTGAGGACCCAGTGGATCCAGGGCAACGTCCTGGTGGAGAACCAGGGAACAAAACAAAACAGAGTTCTGACAAAATTAGACGTATGTATTTCAGTGTTTTTGGACATATTTCTATATAAAAAGGATCATATTTGTGAGGAGGTTTGGACCTAATGCTGGATCCCATCTGCATGGTATATATCTAAAAGACCCCCACCCCCCACCCACACACATACGTCTCCACAACAAAATGATGGAACAAATGAGTTTAATCATATCCTTTTGCTATTCATACAAGTAATGATATAAACGGAATCGCACAAGAACTTGATTAACAGAGAAATGGTACATTGTACTTACTGATACTTCTGCACAAGATGTAACAACAGCCCCAGTAAATTGCTGCTTGACGATAACCTCGAATTTTGCACTCTTCACTTATATCAATCGTTTTTAAAACTTCCCTAATACCAAAACTGTCACGAACTACTTCCCGGATTTGCAACGAGATAACCGTATTAATCAAAGGTTTTACGGAGAAACTTCTGTGCATAATATAGTGTTTGTGCGTGTTACGCTACGCAAACAATGAAGGTCTTCCAAATAGCAAATATAAGACTTCTTTGTGATGCACATAATAAACAGATAATTCCACTTTCATATATTTGTCAAAGTTATCTCGCTTTTCCAAGAGATTAAGGTCGATGCATAATAAAACTGTTGGGTAATATGTGTTTAAGTATTCATCTTTTGATTCAGAATCACAATTAACTTTCAATGCATTTCGTGGTATTTGTACGTTTTGTAATAATTTGTGTTTGTTCCTTCTCGTTTCTGTATAACATTTCTCCACACAGACGGAAGTTAATGGAAATTTTAACTTTTCATTATCATCGTTGACAAAGGGCTTGGGGTTATTTGTTCCCAATTGCATTTTCAGAGTGGTCAAACTTGCCTTAATAGATTTTTGGAATGAGGCATAAGTCAAGAAATTTGTTTTAATGTTATAGACTTTCTGTACGTTTTCTAAAGAGTAAAAGCGTCCCTTCTCATCAACTAAATCTGATATGTATATTATATTCTTCTCAAACCAAGTTTTATAGAATACTGATTTATTACCAATTCTGACCCTCTTATTGCTCCATATTGGTTGGCTTATAAATTCATGCCAGGATTGAATTTTGATTCTATCTTGTAAGGTTTGATATGCATTAGTGGTGTTTTTCCAAAAGTTGTTATTAATATCTTTTTTAACAACATTTATATACTTAGACCCTGTTTTGATTAGTGTTTCTAAGGAGACAATTTTATTCAACAGTACTTTCCATTTTGTATCTTGAGAATTCAATATTCGTTTATCCAAGATAGTGTTAGTCCCAAAATATAGCTATTTATATCTGTCATCTTTAGTCCACCATTTATATAGTCCTGTATTACCTGCTTTCTTTTGAGTTTGTCAACCTTAGACTGTCATAAGAAGTTAAAAAGAATTTCATTTAGGTTCTTTATAAATATGTTCGAAGGTGAAGGTAGTGAAATAAAAAGATGATTCAATTGTGAAATAAGCAAAGATTTAATAAGAGTTATCATACCAAGTGGTGTTATGCGTCGTTTACTCCACTGATTTATGATATGCTTGATTTTCACTAGTTTCTTATCATAATTAAGCTTGGGAATGTTTGTTAAGTCCACATCGAAGTTTATCCCTAGAAGTTTGAAGGTATGCATCCATTGGAAATTCATATCCTCACATAATTTGATAGATGAGTATTTTTTACTACCAATCCAGACTATCTGAGTTTTTGATACATTGATTTTAAGTCCCGAAATTTTGTAAAAGTTGTTTAATTCTTTTATAGTTTCTCTAAAAGACTTTTCAGAGCCATCTAAAATATTAAATGTGTCATCAGCATACTGTGACAATAGGAATTCAGTGTCATCAACATTAATTCCTTTAATGTCTTGATTACTTTTTAGCTTGAGTGCTAAATTTTCCATACATAATAAAAAGATATAAGAGGATATTGGGTCACCTTGTCGGCATTCACGACCTAGGTTGAAGAAATTAGATAGATGACCTGCTTGTGATACTGATGAGGAAATGTTTTTTGGAAAACTGAAATCCATTTTCTAAAAGAAGGACCAAAATTGAAAAATTCAAGTGCTTTATCAATAAACTTCCATGATACAGTATCAAAGGCAGAAATCAACAAGTTGAGTAAGAACACTTTCTCTGTAAAACTTTCCAGAGACAGAACTACCTTTCGGGACTGGACCTTTCGAATCAAAGAATATAGCATACAGCATGCGATTTGATGTTTTGCAACGGCGCGCAATGACAGGGCTGTCGCTCTCAGATGAAACCCAAACCTTATTTTTAGCCATAGAATCGGGTTGAAAATGATAGATCCAGGTTTCATCACCTGTAACTATCTCTTCCAAACGATGTGGGTCACATTTATCATATTTTTTTTATAACTTGCGATTCAAGTCTAACCTGACTTTGTTTCTGCTCGTCAGTGAGCAAATGGGGCACCCTGCGTGCGCAGATCTTATGTAGCCCAAGTCGCTCACGCAAGATCTTCAAAACACTTGACGAATGAATGACACTTAATTCTTCTATCTCTTGCACGTGCGTCTTCCTCAATTAATGTTTTCACAGTAGCAAAGTTCTTTTCTGTCAAAACAGAAACCGGCCTACCCACTCGAGGGTCATTAAAACGATGTACCCACTTGCAAACTGTAGCATATTTTAAAGCACCATTCCCATAAACCTTTTGCAAATCAGCATGAATTTCCGTTGATGGAAACCAGAGGTGTGCTCGAATCTTACAATATACCCTCTGTTAAGAAAAAATAGAAGAGGCTACCCGTGCTACAGCTTGGGCTCATAACCTGGCAGGTTTTCCGACCCCCTGTGATTCTACTTTGGTGAAGTATACAAAGGAGGGTTGTTTACGTGACACTAGTCATCCTGTGTCAAAGAAGGACCCTATAACTCCAGAAACTCTCTCATCGATTGTGACTTTACGTACATGTTCCATTTTTGCTGGGCTATGCAGGGTATTTGAGATTTGCAGAAATTGTCAACATTCAAAAATCTCATGTTACTGTAACACAGCAAGGCGTTCGTTAAGTTTCAAGTCTTTATTAACTATGCTGATAAATTTTTGAATGATGGTGATGACAATTTCACAATGGATAGTTGCCAATATAGCAATATTAAATAGTGGCGACCTACAAAACATTTACAAATACATATAATTAATTTATCATAAAAGTTTACATTATACTTTACAAATGTTCATATAATAAATTCAATACATCTTTCTATTAATGTCATAAACCATTTTCTTACAAAAAAATTCATAATTACACAAATGGTGTTCCATAATCACTTTTAAACATGTTATACATTTCACTTCTCAGTACATGTTAAAACAAAAATATTTTGTCCAACAATTGAACAAAATGAGTAGACCTGTACAATACATGTGGCATCGAATCATAAACAATTGACAACTATATACATACCCTAAGTAAGGGAAAATGACAGTAGTTATCCTCATATTATGCACCACGACACATGGGATAGATAACAGCCAAGAATTTCTGTGACTACTATGACAGTCTGTACTAATAATATCTCATGTTGCCCAGCAACAACAATATGGCTTCTCAAACACAATTGCAAATCAAAAATAAAACATTTCTGACTTTTGTACAACTGAATGTTTTTTAAAAAATATTTACAAATGTCACAATGACTTCACAATATCACAGGTCCATTTATCACCATGATTGTGTCCACGCCTCATTCAGTTTTGATGCCAGTATTGCACTTAAGTTCAAGATGGCATTGCTCAAATCCTGAAAGTTTCTATTCTGCGATGTAACAGATTGTACACACATGGACAATTTTGGTAAAGGATGCACATTTGAATGTTTACCCGCTGTAGTTCTAGTTGATCTTCTCAGTGGAACTGATGACGGTATCGGAACTGATGGTGATTGGATTTCAGGAGCACAATCAGGAGTTTCACTAACCGTCTCATCACTGTCATTTTGAATCCCATAATCATATGAATCTTCATCATCAGAATCAGAATTTGTTACTGGTCCTTCAGTGTCTGCGTCCTCAGGTATAATTTCATTGCTGTTAAACAGTTCTCTTCTGTATTTTGCACTTTCCTCCAAGTTGTTGCGTGCACTATTAAAAACTGACTCCAGTACTTCTGCATGCTTTTTGACATATTCAGTTCTGTTATGTGGTTCCTGAGTTGACCTTCCAAGTAAATGATCAATAGGTAACTTTGGGTCATGTCCAAACGTCAGAAAGTATGGTGTGAATCCAGTTGACGAGTGAACAGTTGAGTTGTAGATGTATACTAATGATGGTAAATGAAGAGGCCACTTTTGTTTTTGTTCTGTCGACAGTGTACGGAGTCAATTATGCATAGTCCTGTTGTATCTTTCCACTTGACCATTCCCTTCGGGGTGATAAGGTGTTGTTCTACTTTTAGAGATAGGGTACAAGTCACATAGCTCTTTCACAATCAGACTTTCAGGCTAGCAGATTGCTGATAGGTGGTTTAATGTTTGGAAAAGGAGTTTCCGCTATAAGGCATCACTCACACTTCTTGCAATAAGAATCCACATCTTTCACCATCCTTGGCCAGTAGCAACGTTTCTGAATTAAGGACAATGTTCGTTCTGCTCCTTGATGTCCAGCATCATTGTGAAGAGATTCAAGCACATGGTCTTTTAACACAGTGGGAAGAACAAGTTGTTGAATTTTTCCAGTTTCTGTTTCAATAATCCGATACAGAACATCCTCTTCAACATGTAACTTTTCATGCTGTTTAAGACGTTTTCTGACATCTGACTGTTCTTGTTCAAGTTGACTCGTCGTAGGTTTGTTAGCGTTCCTCAACCAGTACACAACTCTGCTGATTATAGGATCAAACTTTTGTATCGATGCTATCTCTATAGTTTGGTAACCTGGGAATGTTTCAGTGGCATGAGAAAATATTGGTTCAATGCATCCAAGTTAGAAGCAGAAAATATATATTTCATTTTATAGTGGATACAGTGTCCTTATTTTAATGCTGTGACATAAAATATGCAAGGTTTTATATAATAGCATTGTATATCTTTCTCTATTTACAAATCTTAATTATGGGAACTACATGAAGGGTGACATGTAGAGCAGGAGGTGCTCACTTTTCATGAACACCTGAACTTAGCATGACTAATCAACTATTAGATGTATTTCCTTTTATTCATCAGAGACTTGCCACTTACTTTCAAATCTAGTTCTCAAAAACGTAAAGGGCACATTGGGAGACTCCGATGTGACCATCAATTCAAATCCATAGCATATTCCTGAAATGTAATATGTTCATATACTGTATACTTTCACAAACATTATAAACGAGTTATGAGAAATAATGACTTGTTTCGAAATATACAAGTGAACAGTTTACAAACTCTATAATGCTTTGTAGCCATCTGTTATTCAATCTGAATTACAATGTTCAATTGTATAATAATAATACTAATTAATAATATTAACTAATAAATCATAGCCAAATTTATGTATTTTTAAATACTTACCTTCCTGAAATGAAGTCAGGGGTTTCTTGTATATTTGAAGTCAAGTCTTTGAGGGCAGCTTTTTGAAAAGATAGCTATCAAGTAATGTGATTTCAGGTCTGATCCCACAAGTAGCAGAATTACAGACAAAGGCTCAAATGAGCATATAATGTATACTTTCAAAACATATATCCTTTTTAACATAATAATTGGTTGAATTTTCAATAATTTTTGATAATAAGTATTATTTGCTAACCATTTTCATAATGGATGTCCGATAGTCTGATGAAGCTGTACCAGGACCATCTGAAATGAGAATACTGGAAGAGCTTCCTACATCCATGATGACCGGCGTCCTCCTGATGATTACTCCAAGTGTTATAGAATGCTGTCATAGTAGCCCTGTTACAAAATGAACTGTTTTTAGTTCTTTTATGCAAACGTTTTGAATTTATGATCCAGAAATGAGATGATGATGCATACCACAATTACATACACAATGTAGAAACATGACAAATAAAATCCCATTCCAATAGTACATTTCATTTCAATAAAATGATTACTCAAAAACGGTATGACAGGAAAATGATAATACAACTTGATAGGTCCTGATCCATCAGCTAGTTGGATAGCGTATACATTGTCACCTAACGATTCAATCACCTTATATATGGAGTAGAGTCCCACATATCCTGAATTTTCTTTCTTCCCTGTACTCGATTTCGAATAAGCACTCTAGTTCCAACGAGAATTGAACTTTCTTTGGCATTGCGGTTAAACAGTTCTCTTCTGTATTTTGCACTTTCCTCCAAGTTGTTGCGTGCGCTATTAAAAACGGACTCCAATAATTCATATTCAGTTCTGTTATGTGGTTCCTAAGTTGACCTTCCAAGTAAATGATCAATAGGTAACTTTGGGTCATGTCCAAACATCAGAAAGTATGGTGCGAATCCAGTTGACGAGTGAGCAGCAGAGTTGTAGATGTATACTAATGATGGTAAATAAAGAGGCCACTTTTGTTTTTGTTCTGTCGACAGTGTACGGAGTCAATTATGCATAGTCCTGTTGTATCTTTCCACTTGACCATTCCCTTCGGGGTGATAAGGTGTTGTTCTACTTTTAGAGATAGGGTACAAGTCACATAGCTCTTTCACAATCAGACTTTCAGGCTAGCAGATTGCTGATAGGTGGTTTAATGTTTGGAAAAGGAGTTTCCGCTATAAGGCATCACTCACACTTCTTGCAATAAGAATCCACATCTTTCACCATCCTTGGCCAGTAGCAACGTTTCTGAATTAAGGACAATGTTCCTTCTGCTCCTTGATGTCCAGCATCATTGTGAAGAGATTCAAGCACATGGTCTTTTAACACAGTGGGAAGAACAAGTTGTTGAATTTTTCCAGTTTCTGTTTCAATAATCCGATACAGAACATCCTCTTCAACATGTAACTTTTCATGCTGTTTAAGACGTTTTCTGACATCTGACTGTTCTTGTTCAAGTTGACTCGTCGTAGGTTTGTTAGCGTTCCTCAACCAGTACACAACTCTGCTGATTATAGGATCAAACTTTTGTATCGATGCTATCTCTATAGTTTGGTAACCTGGGAATGTTTCAGTGGCATGAGAAAATATTGGTTCAATGCATCCAAGTTAGAAGCAGAAAATATATATTTCATTTTATAGTGGATACAGTGTCCTTATTTTAATGCTGTGACATAAAATATGCAAGGTTTTATATAATAGCATTGTATATCTTTCTCTATTTACAAATCTTAATTATGGGAACTACATGAAGGGTGACATGTAGAGCAGGAGGTGCTCACTTTTCATGAACACCTGAACTTAGCATGACTAATCAACTATTAGATGTATTTCCTTTTATTCATCAGAGACTTGCCACTTACTTTCAAATCTAGTTCTCAAAAACGTAAAGGGCACATTGGGAGACTCCGATGTGACCATCAATTCAAATCCATAGCATATTCCTGAAATGTAATATGTTCATATACTGTATACTTTCACAAACATTATAAACGAGTTATGAGAAATAATGACTTGTTTCGAAATATACAAGTGAACAGTTTACAAACTCTATAATGCTTTGTAGCCATCTGTTATTCAATCTGAATTACAATGTTCAATTGTATAATAATAATACTAATTAATAATATTAACTAATAAATCATTGCCAAATTTATGTATTTTTAAATACTTACCTTCCTGAAATGAAGTCAGGGGTTTCTTGTATATTTGAAGTCAAGTCTTTGAGGGCAGCTTTTTGAAAAGATAGCTATCAAGTAATGTGATTTCAGGTCTGATCCCACAAGTAGCAGAATTACAGACAAAGGCTCAAATGAGCATATAATGTATACTTTCAAAACATATATCCTTTTTAACATAATAATTGGTTGAATTTTCAATAATTTTTGATAATAAGTATTATTTGCTAACCATTTTCATAATGGATGTCCGATAGTCTGATGAAGCTGTACCAGGACCATCTGAAATGAGAATACTGGAAGAGCTTCCTACATCCATGATGACCGGCGTCCTCCTGATGATTACTCCAAGTGTTATAGAATGCTGTCATAGTAGCCCTGTTACAAAATGAACTGTTTTTAGTTCTTTTATGCAAACGTTTTGAATTTATGATCCAGAAATGAGATGATGATGCATACCACAATTACATACACAATGTAGAAACATGACAAATAAAATCCCATTCCAATAGTACATTTCATTTCAATAAAATGATTACTCAAAAACGGTATGACAGGAAAATGATAATACAACTTGATAGGTCCTGATCCATCAGCTAGTTGGATAGCGTATACATTGTCACCTAACGATTCAATCACCTTATATATGGAGTAGAGTCCCACATATCCTGAATTTTCTTTCTTCCCTGTACTCGATTTCGAATAAGCACTCTAGTTCCAACGAGAATTGAACTTTCTTTGGCATTGCGGTTAAACAGTTCTCTTCTGTATTTTGCACTTTCCTCCAAGTTGTTGCGTGCGCTATTAAAAACGGACTCCAATAATTCATATTCAGTTCTGTTATGTGGTTCCTAAGTTGACCTTCCAAGTAAATGATCAATAGGTAACTTTGGGTCATGTCCAAACATCAGAAAGTATGGTGCGAATCCAGTTGACGAGTGAGCAGCAGAGTTGTAGATGTATACTAATGATGGTAAATAAAGAGGCCACTTTTGTTTTTGTTCTGTCGACAGTGTACGGAGTCAATTATGCATAGTCCTGTTGTATCTTTCCACTTGACCATTCCCTTCGGGGTGATAAGGTGTTGTTCTACTTTTAGAGATAGGGTACAAGTCACATAGCTCTTTCACAATCAGACTTTCAGGCTAGCAGATTGCTGATAGGTGGTTTAATGTTTGGAAAAGGAGTTTCCGCTATAAGGCATCACTCACACTTCTTGCAATAAGAATCCACATCTTTCACCATCCTTGGCCAGTAGCAACGTTTCTGAATTAAGGACAATGTTCGTTCTGCTCCTTGATGTCCAGCATCATTGTGAAGAGATTCAAGCACATGGTCTTTTAACACAGTGGGAAGAACAAGTTGTTGAATTTTTCCAGTTTCTGTTTCAATAATCCGATACAGAACATCCTCTTCAACATGTAACTTTTCATGCTGTTTAAGACGTTTTCTGACATCTGACTGTTCTTGTTCAAGTTGACTCGTCGTAGGTTTGTTAGCGTTCCTCAACCAGTACACAACTCTGCTGATTATAGGATCAAACTTTTGTATCGATGCTATCTCTATAGTTTGGTAACCTGGGAATGTTTCAGTGGCATGAGAAAATATTGGTTCAATGCATCCAAGTTAGAAGCAGAAAATATATATTTCATTTTATAGTGGATACAGTGTCCTTATTTTAATGCTGTGACATAAAATATGCAAGGTTTTATATAATAGCATTGTATATCTTTCTCTATTTACAAATCTTAATTATGGGAACTACATGAAGGGTGACATGTAGAGCAGGAGGTGCTCACTTTTCATGAACACCTGAACTTAGCATGACTAATCAACTATTAGATGTATTTCCTTTTATTCATCAGAGACTTGCCACTTACTTTCAAATCTAGTTCTCAAAAACGTAAAGGGCACATTGGGAGACTCCGATGTGACCATCAATTCAAATCCATAGCATATTCCTGAAATGTAATATGTTCATATACTGTATACTTTCACAAACATTATAAACGAGTTATGAGAAATAATGACTTGTTTCGAAATATACAAGTGAACAGTTTACAAACTCTATAATGCTTTGTAGCCATCTGTTATTCAATCTGAATTACAATGTTCAATTGTATAATAATAATACTAATTAATAATATTAACTAATAAATCATAGCCAAATTTATGTATTTTTAAATACTTACCT
Organism: Ostrea denselamellosa; assembly: GCA_024699665.1. Classification (NCBI taxonomy): domain Eukaryota; kingdom Metazoa; phylum Mollusca; class Bivalvia; order Ostreida; family Ostreidae; genus Ostrea; species Ostrea denselamellosa. The sequence continues at coordinate 1,358,384 of JAMZEH010000024.1, forward strand.
TCCTGAAATGAAGTCAGGGGTTTCTTGTATATTTGAAGTCAAGTCTTTGAGGGCAGCTTTTTGAAAAGATAGCTATCAAGTAATGTGATTTCAGGTCTGATCCCACAAGTAGCAGAATTACAGACAAAGGCTCAAATGAGCATATAATGTATACTTTCAAAACATATATCCTTTTTAACATAATAATTGGTTGAATTTTCAATAATTTTTGATAATAAGTATTATTTGCTAACCATTTTCATAATGGATGTCCGATAGTCTGATGAAGCTGTACCAGGACCATCTGAAATGAGAATACTGGAAGAGCTTCCTACATCCATGATGACCGGCGTCCTCCTGATGATTACTCCAAGTGTTATAGAATGCTGTCATAGTAGCCCTGTTACAAAATGAACTGTTTTTAGTTCTTTTATGCAAACGTTTTGAATTTATGATCCAGAAATGAGATGATGATGCATACCACAATTACATACACAATGTAGAAACATGACAAATAAAATCCCATTCCAATAGTACATTTCATTTCAATAAAATGATTACTCAAAAACGGTATGACAGGAAAATGATAATACAACTTGATAGGTCCTGATCCATCAGCTAGTTGGATAGCGTATACATTGTCACCTAACGATTCAATCACCTTATATATGGAGTAGAGTCCCACATATCCTGAATTTTCTTTCTTCCCTGTACTCGATTTCGAATAAGCACTCTAGTTCCAACGAGAATTGAACTTTCTTTGGCATTGCGGTTAAACAGTTCTCTTCTGTATTTTGCACTTTCCTCCAAGTTGTTGCGTGCGCTATTAAAAACGGACTCCAATAATTCATATTCAGTTCTGTTATGTGGTTCCTAAGTTGACCTTCCAAGTAAATGATCAATAGGTAACTTTGGGTCATGTCCAAACATCAGAAAGTATGGTGCGAATCCAGTTGACGAGTGAGCAGCAGAGTTGTAGATGTATACTAATGATGGTAAATAAAGAGGCCACTTTTGTTTTTGTTCTGTCGACAGTGTACGGAGTCAATTATGCATAGTCCTGTTGTATCTTTCCACTTGACCATTCCCTTCGGGGTGATAAGGTGTTGTTCTACTTTTAGAGATAGGGTACAAGTCACATAGCTCTTTCACAATCAGACTTTCAGGCTAGCAGATTGCTGATAGGTGGTTTAATGTTTGGAAAAGGAGTTTCCGCTATAAGGCATCACTCACACTTCTTGCAATAAGAATCCACATCTTTCACCATCCTTGGCCAGTAGCAACGTTTCTGAATTAAGGACAATGTTCGTTCTGCTCCTTGATGTCCAGCATCATTGTGAAGAGATTCAAGCACATGGTCTTTTAACACAGTGGGAAGAACAAGTTGTTGAATTTTTCCAGTTTCTGTTTCAATAATCCGATACAGAACATCCTCTTCAACATGTAACTTTTCATGCTGTTTAAGACGTTTTCTGACATCTGACTGTTCTTGTTCAAGTTGACTCGTCGTAGGTTTGTTAGCGTTCCTCAACCAGTACACAACTCTGCTGATTATAGGATCAAACTTTTGTATCGATGCTATCTCTATAGTTTGGTAACCTGGGAATGTTTCAGTGGCATGAGAAAATATTGGTTCAATGCATCCAAGTTAGAAGCAGAAAATATATATTTCATTTTATAGTGGATACAGTGTCCTTATTTTAATGCTGTGACATAAAATATGCAAGGTTTTATATAATAGCATTGTATATCTTTCTCTATTTACAAATCTTAATTATGGGAACTACATGAAGGGTGACATGTAGAGCAGGAGGTGCTCACTTTTCATGAACACCTGAACTTAGCATGACTAATCAACTATTAGATGTATTTCCTTTTATTCATCAGAGACTTGCCACTTACTTTCAAATCTAGTTCTCAAAAACGTAAAGGGCACATTGGGAGACTCCGATGTGACCATCAATTCAAATCCATAGCATATTCCTGAAATGTAATATGTTCATATACTGTATACTTTCACAAACATTATAAACGAGTTATGAGAAATAATGACTTGTTTCGAAATATACAAGTGAACAGTTTACAAACTCTATAATGCTTTGTAGCCATCTGTTATTCAATCTGAATTACAATGTTCAATTGTATAATAATAATACTAATTAATAATATTAACTAATAAATCATTGCCAAATTTATGTATTTTTAAATACTTACCTTCCTGAAATGAAGTCAGGGGTTTCTTGTATATTTGAAGTCAAGTCTTTGAGGGCAGCTTTTTGAAAAGATAGCTATCAAGTAATGTGATTTCAGGTCTGATCCCACAAGTAGCAGAATTACAGACAAAGGCTCAAATGAGCATATAATGTATACTTTCAAAACATATATCCTTTTTAACATAATAATTGGTTGAATTTTCAATAATTTTTGATAATAAGTATTATTTGCTAACCATTTTCATAATGGATGTCCGATAGTCTGATGAAGCTGTACCAGGACCATCTGAAATGAGAATACTGGAAGAGCTTCCTACATCCATGATGACCGGCGTCCTCCTGATGATTACTCCAAGTGTTATAGAATGCTGTCATAGTAGCCCTGTTACAAAATGAACTGTTTTTAGTTCTTTTATGCAAACGTTTTGAATTTATGATCCAGAAATGAGATGATGATGCATACCACAATTACATACACAATGTAGAAACATGACAAATAAAATCCCATTCCAATAGTACATTTCATTTCAATAAAATGATTACTCAAAAACGGTATGACAGGAAAATGATAATACAACTTGATAGGTCCTGATCCATCAGCTAGTTGGATAGCGTATACATTGTCACCTAACGATTCAATCACCTTATATATGGAGTAGAGTCCCACATATCCTGAATTTTCTTTCTTCCCTGTACTCGATTTCGAATAAGCACTCTAGTTCCAACGAGAATTGAACTTTCTTTGGCATTGCGGTTAAACAGTTCTCTTCTGTATTTTGCACTTTCCTCCAAGTTGTTGCGTGCGCTATTAAAAACGGACTCCAATAATTCATATTCAGTTCTGTTATGTGGTTCCTAAGTTGACCTTCCAAGTAAATGATCAATAGGTAACTTTGGGTCATGTCCAAACATCAGAAAGTATGGTGCGAATCCAGTTGACGAGTGAGCAGCAGAGTTGTAGATGTATACTAATGATGGTAAATAAAGAGGCCACTTTTGTTTTTGTTCTGTCGACAGTGTACGGAGTCAATTATGCATAGTCCTGTTGTATCTTTCCACTTGACCATTCCCTTCGGGGTGATAAGGTGTTGTTCTACTTTTAGAGATAGGGTACAAGTCACATAGCTCTTTCACAATCAGACTTTCAGGCTAGCAGATTGCTGATAGGTGGTTTAATGTTTGGAAAAGGAGTTTCCGCTATAAGGCATCACTCACACTTCTTGCAATAAGAATCCACATCTTTCACCATCCTTGGCCAGTAGCAACGTTTCTGAATTAAGGACAATGTTCGTTCTGCTCCTTGATGTCCAGCATCATTGTGAAGAGATTCAAGCACATGGTCTTTTAACACAGTGGGAAGAACAAGTTGTTGAATTTTTCCAGTTTCTGTTTCAATAATCCGATACAGAACATCCTCTTCAACATGTAACTTTTCATGCTGTTTAAGACGTTTTCTGACATCTGACTGTTCTTGTTCAAGTTGACTCGTCGTAGGTTTGTTAGCGTTCCTCAACCAGTACACAACTCTGCTGATTATAGGATCAAACTTTTGTATCGATGCTATCTCTATAGTTTGGTAACCTGGGAATGTTTCAGTGGCATGAGAAAATATTGGTTCAATGCATCCAAGTTAGAAGCAGAAAATATATATTTCATTTTATAGTGGATACAGTGTCCTTATTTTAATGCTGTGACATAAAATATGCAAGGTTTTATATAATAGCATTGTATATCTTTCTCTATTTACAAATCTTAATTATGGGAACTACATGAAGGGTGACATGTAGAGCAGGAGGTGCTCACTTTTCATGAACACCTGAACTTAGCATGACTAATCAACTATTAGATGTATTTCCTTTTATTCATCAGAGACTTGCCACTTACTTTCAAATCTAGTTCTCAAAAACGTAAAGGG